>CAXKWD010000005.1:135018651-136218651 GCA_964059195.1 Ectobius pallidus
GCCTCCTTTGTATTGATGGTCAGACCGGGGGAACTGAAAGCTCTGAAAGAATACACGGTCCGCTGAAAGAATGGTTCTATTTGCGAGCAAAGTACTCAACTTGTACCGGCACCATATTATTCAGAAATTTTCATTGACATTAGCCCCTTGACATTTGTAATAAGAAAAGCTTTTGGGAGGTATAATAACTTTAAACGGATTCAATATTTTTTTATATTAAGGGAGTTCTTACGCTTAAGGAGATCCCAGAGGAGATAAGGAGATATTTTAGATCCCAGATAATTTCATCACGCAAATCCTTTAGTTACTTCGTGCACAATAACTCACTCACTCACTCATTCAATGACAATAGATAATTCCTAAGCAAGCTTAAGAAAATTGTCTATTTTATGGAACATGGAGGTTCATTGCCGCGCTTATCTGAGCCCGCCATTCAACCCTATTCTCTGCTAACTCCATCCACCCATCCCTCGCAAATCCTACTTCCCTTAAATCCATCCTAATATTGTAATCCCACCTACATCTGGGTCTTCCAAGTGGTCTCTTCCCTTCAGGTCTCCCAGTCAATATTTTTTATGTCTTTCCTCCCCCATGCGAGCAATGTGTCCAGCCCATTTCATCCTCCCTTACTATATCCGGTGACGAGTACAGGTTATGAAGCTTGTCGTTATGCAGTTCTTTCCAGAGCCCATTTTCATCTCTCTTAGAACCAAATAATTTCCTAAGGACCCTGTTTTCGAACACTCTCAGATTATGTTCTTTCCGAAGAATAAGCGACTATGTTTCACACCCAAATAATAAAACCGGTGGGATAATTGTTTTATAAATTTTTATTTTTAGATTTCTGGACAGAAGACTAGAAGATAAAAGTTTCCGAACTGCATAAAAACTCATATTTCGTGATTTCAGTCGACACTTATTACTTCTACCTTAATATTATTTGTATCTGTAATTACTGCTCCCAGATATTTGAATTTCTCCACTTGTTCGAACGATTTACCAGCTATTCTAATATCTTGTAGCGCAGTATTTTGAAGTTTCATGATCGTATTCTTAAATTTTCTGTATTAATTTCCAATCCGACATTCCTCTGCATTTCTCTCGATTCAACTAGATAATATTTTCTGTTTGCCCATGCAGTCTTACGTTCTGTCCCTAATAAGCAAGGAGGAGAGATTGCCTTAGTTATTTCAATCGTTTTTGTATTTACCAGTACTTTATGTAGGCCTATAGCGATATTTAAGGTTTTCAATAATATTTTTATTTTATTTATTTAATTGCAATACTAGCGTATTAACACACTGTGTTATAATCATCGTCAGCTTAGTGTAATAGTAGGCATACATATTTTTAAGACATAATATATTTGAAATAGATATAAAATTACCAATTACAAAACGGTGATTTCACAATTAAAAACTCAGTCATAATAATATGGAATGGATTATTCAGAAGCCAAGCCAGAGATAACACTTTTAAAAGTTGGCTTACTACTATATTGAAATATGTGATAACGTCAATAGTTATTTATTTCTTTGTTCAGACGACATAACCATGTATTAAAATCATTAGCCTGTCTGGTTCTATGGCTATGTTCAGCGCTTCTTAACGAGTATCTCAGGTGATATCCTTCATATGTAATAATAATAAGGTAATAATAATTATTATTATTCATTTATATATAAATCAAAGTCATAACTCAAAAGTCTCTCCTGTATGAATAACGGCTGGATAATTGGAGACGCAGCTAGGAAGGCCTAAATTAAACTGTAATACCCAAACTTATCTAAAGTGAATGTAACCAATTGTAATGCAGTAATAATTATAATCTAACCTAAACGAAGGTAACCTAACCTGACCTAAAGATTTAAAAAGATATGGGCCTACGTGCAGCAGTGCATAGGCCTATATCTCTCTTGTGCACTATTCTCTTTATTTTTGTCAGTAGATACTTTAACTTCACATCTACACGTTGTGTCAGTGATCGTCGTGTATACAGTTTGTGGTTAACAAAGATGTATAAAACCTATAATATAGATCTGGTAAACGATTAATAGAGATGTGATTTCGCCTGCCGTAAATTCATAATTAAATATATCTATAGCACACTTCAATCGATTGCTACTGTTAAAAAACACGCTCACTTCGCTACTTGCACTTGGGTTTGGCACCGCTAATTTTACTCGTATTTGGGATTTTAAGAGAAACTTTGACTTACTTACAGATGGGAGTTAATGAGATATTCACATACGAAGCTCATCTAACTAAATTAGCGGCCGGTCAAATGACGGTCTCTCAATTTATCCAGAAAGCTAACATTCAAGTGGACGAAGAAGGAACAACTGCCTCTGCAGCCTCAAGTAAGTATAATTACTGGATAAGTATATTCTTCCTCAACTGCGTAAAGGTGTTATGCAAGGTTCTCCATTGTCACCTGCCTTGTACAACCTGGCTACCGATCACATTTTGAATGAGTTGTGTGAACCAACTATTGCATCAAAATTTGGTTTTGAACTTGTTGCTGGATTAACTCCCATGACTGTACTAGGATTTGCGGATGATACTGTGCTTATTGGTAACGATAAAGCTTCTGCAACTGAACTCGCTAAGTTGACCATCAAGAGATTCTCAGAAATTGGATTGAAGCTAAATCCAACAAAGTCTGTTGTCATTAATATTGACAAAGGCCGTCTCATTGAAAGAAACCTTTCTATATATCCTGATTTTGAGATACACTCCATCAGTAAAAATGAATCTATCCGATACCTCGGAGTTAATTTTTCGGATTCCATTGTATTCAATTGTAGTTCTACATTAAATGACCTAAATAATAAACTGGACAATCTAGCATCTTCACCATTCCTGCATGCAGATCAAAAATATCACATCCTTAATTCTTCTGCCTGTTCTTCCCTAATTTAAAAGTTTCAGACTACTCCTCCTGAGCTGATCCCAAACAAATTCCTGTACGATGCTGACAGACTAATCAGAAGTGCGCTGAAGGAAATGCTAAGCCTTCCCATGGATATCCCAGATGCAATGATCTACAGCCCTAGGAAATATAAAGGATTAGGGATATTCAGAACAAAATGGGAAGTAATATTGCAGCAAATCAATGCACTGAGATGCCTATATAAGACTCAGAATTCTTATATTCTGCAAACTCGTAATCTCCAACATGAAAGTTTACAGTGCCTTAAGCAGATTAATGTAGAGTCAGACGACAGTCTATTTTATAAAGACGGCAGTTTCCTTAATGCTAAAAAGGTTCGAGACCATCTCAGAACTAAAGAATTTGATATATGGTGTAATCACCCACAAAAAGGGAAGGGTGTCATCTTATTTAAACAGCACACGCCTACAAACAGGTGGATATGGAATCATGTTGGTCTGTCTTGCAGCGAATGGCGTGACTGTTTGAAAATGGTGGGAAATGTTGCGGCATTGCGCGCTGTGCCGGGTAGAGCTCAGGACAACCGTTGTCGGCGTTGCCACAACGAGATAGAAACTCTTGCACATGTTCTGGGTTCCTGTCCGCATGGCGAGATCCTTCGAAACATCAGACACCATACAGTACGGTCAATTGTCGCAAATGCCCTTAAAGATGCTGATTATACTACTTTTGAAGAGGTGCATGGTCTCTCTACCACCGGGACTACGAGGCGAATTGATATCATTGCTTTTCAAAGAAACACACGATCCGGATTTATAATTGATCCTACTGTGCGTTTCGAAGTGAATGAGGCACAGCCGCAAGATGTTAACAAGGAAAAGCAAGACATTTATAATCCTACCATCCCTTACTATCGTGATAAATACAATCTCAAAGAACTTGAAGTCATTGGACTCATGGTAGGAGCAAGAGGAACTGTTACAACTTTCATGTTGAACACCTTCAAGAGATTGGGACTTCCTCCATCAGTTATAACTGAAGTTGCTTTAGCAACCCTCAGAGGATCTGTTTCAATACTGAGGAATCACATATATAAATCCTAATCGTAACTGTTAATGATTTTCTATTTTGTATTAATTTCTCATTAATTTTATTCTCTTTTTCTTTTCAATGTTCTATGTTCAATTACCTTTTTGTTTTTTTCTTTTCTGGTACTCTTTGTCTGTGTAGGCAACCCATAACTATGGGAAGATTAAATAAATAAATAATTATAAGTATTCTCTGTCTCAAGTAAGCATAATTATAAATATCTGCTTCAAAAGAAAGATTAGTAATCGGTATTGATTAAAATATGTTTTAATAATTATTTCTTATGAGGTAATAATCAGATAATAAGTTACATCTAGGCCTATACGATTTTAAAAAAATACTCATAATATTGCTTAAAGATACTTTCTGTTAAAAAGGGGGGTAAAATGGAGCTGCAGTTTGATTCTTACACAAGAAACGCAAGAAAAGTAGTGCCATTCAGAATTTCACAAAATCATGTTGTAAATAAATTGTGTATGTTTTGAAAAACATTGTGTATGTTTTGGGGAAACGAATGATAATTTAAGCCCTCTATAACCGTAATTCACAACATTTGAAATAATAAACAAATGAGATAGCATGTTTCTCTCATAGTATGGTATACCATACAAGGACACCGTTTATCGGGGGGGAGAGAGAGAGAGAGAGAGAGAGAGAGAGAGAGAGAGAGAGAGAGAGAGAGAGAGAGAGAGAGGGAGAGAGAGAGAGGGAGAGAGAGAGAGAGAGAGAGAGAAGTAATGTGATACATAATAAATTAGTTGGGCAATAAAGTACCAAACCCCAAAATTTATCGATCGAGGTTAAGAGTTTTATGAAACTGATTTTAATTGATAGCGGTCTGTTTTAGTTTTTTAACCTTAGAGAGAAATATCTCTTTTCCAGGCTTGATGGTGTATCAATATTCTCCTAGCATGAATCCGAAAAAGGAAGAAGAACTGGAAATTAAGGCAGACCATCCATTCCTAGTATTCATAATGCACAACTTCGAACACGTACCATTATTTTCAGGATGGGTTGGTGCTCCTCGATTCTGAATAAACCATAATCACAGAAATGGTGTCTTGAAGACCATTTAAAAATCAAAGGAAACACTTAATTTCCCAATATTGTATTCAAAAGCTGTATTTTATTTGTATTAGATGTAATAAAATTGATGCACATAAACCGAAGACTATATTGTTCTTCACGAAAGAAGATTTGGTACGTAGGGAAAATAGACTCGTTCCTGGATCTATTAGGAATAGGCCTACATTATTGATTCTTTATCAGATAGAAAGCGTGAATTAACGGCTGTGGATGGTATAATATTAATAAAAAATTACCCTGATTTTTAAATCCTAATGGCCTTTCATTTTATAGAAATTCTGAATGATAAAAACACTTTATTCTCCACTTACATTACTTTTAATAGCACAGGACTAGTTTCAAGAGCCTTATTCGCTCCCATCATCGGCTGGTGGTCGATTGTTATTCTGGTTGCCATGTTGGTTTGTATATATGCATTGTTCTGTGCTGCCCTCTCGTTTCGTTTTTGTAAGTCGCACTACGTCGTCTATAGGTGGGATTTCAAAGTTCATAACCTTGTCTTCTTTCTTAGTGATGAATATTTTCTCCCATACGTTCAGTTCGGATGGTTTCTTAACGTGTTTTAATAGTTTGATCTCCTTTTTAACACTGTGATTTTTTGTCCAGTAATGGTATGCAACTGCTGATCTTTCGGTCTGCATTAGTTTTATGTTTCTTAAGTGTTCCTTCATTCTTATTTCCAAACTCCTCCTGGTTTGTCCAATGTAGATCTGATCACAATCTGCGCATTCTATTTGGTAGATACCTGATAGTTTGGTTTTTGGTGTACTATTCCTCAGTGGGTGATTGAGCAAGTTCCTAATGGTATAATTATTCTTTGGTGCCAATTTTATATTGTGGTTTTTAAACACTTTTTCAAATTTATTAAAGAATTTAGGGTGGTAAGTAAATTTTTTGTAATGTTGCTGTGTTTTTTCTAAAGTGTCCAATGTACTAATTTCTCTGATCTTGTTTTTCTTTGTGTGTCTTCTAATCATTTTGTCTATGAAATTTGTCTTAAACCCATTAATCGTTGCCACTTCTAGTATATGTTTATATTCTTTATTATACTCTGTCTTCGTCATTGGTATATTAATTAATCTATGAACTAGGCTATGAAAAACAGCAAATTGGTGAGCTTTCGGGTTGTATTTATTGCATTTAATGTAGTTGTCTACATGTGTATTTTTTCTGTAAATTCCGAATTCCAGTTTTTCATGTTTCCTCATGATTTTTAAATCAAGGAAAGGCAAACATCCGCCTTCTTCCATTTCAATGGTAAACTTTATCGATTGGTCTTGTGTATTTAACAATTTTACTGCATCTTCTACAAATCTTTTTGGGATGATAGCGAAAATATCATCGACGTACCTGAACCAGTTTTTAAAAATATGTGGGAATGCCCCGGTGACCTCTAGTTCAAGGTTACTCATGTATAGGTCAGCCAACATCGGTGAAATTGGGCTACCCATAGCTAGTCCCTTAGTTTGTTGATAATATTCTTGATTAAACATAAAACTATTTTGTTTAATGCAATGTACTATGATTTTCACGTATGCATATATACAAACCAACATGACAACCAGAATAACAATCGACCACCAGCCGATGATGGGAGCGAAGAAGGCTCTTGAAACTAGTCCTGTGCTATTAAAAGTAATGTAAGTGGAGAATAAAGTGTTTTTATCATTCAGAATTTCTATCAGTATACTCCACTGTTTATATATCTTCTTTTTATTGGTATTATATCTTTCATTTTATTTTCGACATAATACAAATTCTTACTTTCAGTGTTTGCTTTTTCAGAATATGGTTTCTATCATTAGCAGTTTGGATTTTTGTAAGAATCATATGCTTATTATCAACTGTATGTTCCATGATCATGATAAATCTACTGACACCTCATTCACAGAAATTCATGAAGCTGCTTAATGTAAGAATAAAGAATCACACCAAAACCATTTCACCCTCCTTAGACTGCGCGCAGGTGGGTGGATATATGTATAAAATGTCTACTTACCCTATGCAGCAAGTAGTCCTGGTAGCCTGAAACACAAAACAGTATACATATTTATTCCCTATATTTCAAAACACTTCTTAAGATATCTAGTCACCATTGGATAGACAGTAGATAGATAGATTTAATTATTTCAGCCTTTCACATACCGATGATATTATGGCATCGTCAAATACAATAAATTCATAAAACAACATTATTCAATTCCTGAATATTATAGGCCTATATGGGGTTGTTTACCAATGCTGACCTGACCTTCCTGACATTGGCAGTGTTTGAGAGACTATTATAACGCTTCAATGAAGTACAATCAAAACTATTATGCGTTAAAACATACTTACATAATTAGCTAAAATCCCATTTCTTACACAAATTGCAGATTCAACCGTGCTGCATGGTATTATATCTATAATAATAGTCAGCTAAATAAAAACCAGGAATTTTCAGCGTAAGTTCATCGTAACTCAACCACACAGAATTTGAACGTTTAGTTCATGACTAAGTATAGAGACATAGTCTATTTCATTTAATAAACTTTTAACATTCCAGTAAAGGATCTCTACACCACTTGTTGATAAGAAATTGTACCCAACATTATTAGGATTTAGTCCAATCGTCGAATCCTTCCCAATTCCGGTTGGGTCCAGAACCTGATCTCTTCAAAGTTCACCATAAAACTGACATACGAAACATCCTTCTGGCTAATATTCAGCATTAAAGATTTCATAAAAATTTTGTTCTTTGATTTGAACATGGAAAGACGCATATATGTCATTGTCATATTTAGTTTTTAATTTGGTAAACTTTGAGAGATTTCAGATCACGAGTTTCTAAATACTGTGTAATTTCTGATACCGTAACATCAGGTGCTAGCCTACTTATGAATACACCTTTCTTTTTAGGCTGTTTCTTAATTACTTTGATGCTGTTATTAATCATTCGTTCCGCACAACACGTTCTTCTTTTACACTGTCTTTAGTTTCTTTCTGTTTACTAATTTTATCCATTCACTGGAAGGTTTGTTTTTAGCGTCATTTGACATGATCACCTTGTCTTTTATATCAGTAGGCCTATTACTTACACTTTGAGCAGATTTTGCATTTGCAGAGTCAACAATTTCGGCATTAAGACCTATCTTCTGTAGAACGGAAGTTTGATGAACTCTTGTCCGAAGTCGTAGTTTGTGTTGATGCACTTACACTGGTTATTTTCATTAACAACTCTACATGTTGCATAAGAAATCTAATTTTACCCTGAAGTTCCTCAATAATATAACCCTTTTGTTTCACAATGTACACACATCACAAAAAGTGTTGCATCACTTTGGTTCCAAGATCACTTGAACACTGACGCTGAATGTTTATATTGCATCAAGAACATAGTCCCTTTGGCTGTTCCTAGATGTCACTAATCCTGCCCAAAGGAGTCAACAACCATGCAACCATTTGTATGTAAAGGTTCAGGACCTCTTCGCACCAAGGTGACGCAAAACTTTTTGTGATGTGTATACTTCAGTATTTATACGTCAATACTTACGGTGTCTGAGAGTACATGCAATGCATTGTAGAATGCCTCGTCACCAATATCTTCAACTTCAGCATCACAACACTTTACGTTATTTTCATCCAACAACTTTATATTAACAGTTGATTTTGCACAGTTATTGTGAAAATAATCAGTACAATCAATACATTTTAGCCCACTGACTACTTTCTTCTTGCACTTTTTACACATGCTCGCATTTGTATTACTTACACCTTTGATAGCTCCAGTATATTTAGGTTATGTAAGTAGGAGCCTTCACAAGTACGTCTGCACAGCTCGACGGTCAGGATTATAATGGTCCTGATACCTGAACATACCACTCTTTACATTTTAGAAATTCCATGTGCATTGAAATGCTTTGATTACACATGAAACATTTTATACGTTAAAATCTTACAGGCTGTTATGGGTCATTCAGATAGAAACTTAACCGTAAAACGTAAGAACGTCAACTTAAACGCACGGCACTGAGCATTCGCAATGAAAACTTGAACGTAGATAACAACCAATCACAAACGAGAACGTAAACAGCTGATAAAATGTCCGCAGCAGACGAATATACTTTCGTGTTTCTATTAAATATGTGTAGGGCATTAAAAATTGAAATCATACAAGCGTATGCAGACATATAAAAATCAACGGAATATTATATGGGCTGTGTTTACTACTGTAGTTCATTTCTTGGGGAACTAATGTTCATATAGTTTCCATCAATGCCGCATCTTTATATAATGGATGCCTTAATAAAATTAAATAAACAGTAATTGCCACAGGGTTGTAATTATTAGCAACATGCTTACAACAAAAACCACGAGAAAACAAAATTTAATATTCGTCAGTAGATTGATTAAAAAATATAAAATGCTATGTTAAATATAGTCGTACAAATAGGCGTACGACTCATGGTTGCGTCGTACGTCGTACAAATCTATGAAATAGTCGTACGTATGGCAACCCTGACCCCAGGTAAAACAAATTTGTTTTTCACACACTCTCACCAATGCGTCAGTGACTTCGATAATACTACAGTGATCGCCGCTCAATGTAATCGCGGATAATGTTATCAGTCGGGTAATGTTGTCACTTTTACGAAGTACCGTACGGATTAATACTGATACAATGAAAAAATGCTGTTTTTTATGATCAAATTTTCCGTTTATGTTATCATATTTTCGTTTTTGCGGCTTTATTTCCGAGTACTGTACGCCATCCAAAAATTCGTTTTTGATTCAACTGTATTGTGTTGTACTAGAGGTAGCAATTATGTTCCCAGCTCACAGGATGACCAGTTCGAGGGGGTGGCATTAGGCCTACATAACTTTCTCTTTTAAGCAACAAAACAGTGTCTCGTAGTGTAGGCCTCGCACCTGTACCTTCACAAAACAGAAAAGATGGTAGTCGGAGGGTGACATGTCGGGGCTGTAGGGAGGATGTGGAAGTGTTTCCCCACCCAAATCTTCTGATCTGCTCCATAGTGGCACGTACAGTACGCGGACGCGCATTATCCTGTTGAAGGATGATCTTTTTTCCAGGACGTTTATCACGCAATGCACGACGGAGTTTCAAAAGTGTCTGGATGTAGCTGGTATTAGCTAAAACAGAATTCTATCGCAAGGGTATTTTCAAACTTGCAGAACGATTGGAAACATATGTGAAAAAAAAAAACGGAGACTATGTGGAAAAGTGAAAGAAAGGTCTGTAGATTGAGATGATATACTTGGTTTCACTTACAAATAAAGAATAAGGTTGTGAAAAAATGTTGCTCATGACTTTCAGTATGCCCCTCGTATAATTACTAGTTTATAATTAGTTTTAAGCTTCCGTCACAAGAAAACTAAATACCGCTACCGTGACTTATTAAAAAAATATGATAAATATGACTGAATTATTTCTTAACTTTCTCTACCTCATTCATTCTGTATCGTGAAAATAGCTCCAGTAACCAAGAACTAAATAAAGTACATAAGGCAAAAATATGTTCTGGTTATGATGACATATTTTAATACATTAGATGACTAAGAGTCCAAACTTGGTGACGTGTTTTACATTCAAACAAAAAATTGATTATTCCATCAGTTTTGTTTCTCCGTGGTGAAAACCTGTATGATCATGCTAGTGTTTTTATTATGTGACGCTTGTTCTAATTAATGTAGGGTAAAGTGTATAAGTAGGCCAACTAATTTCTAATTCATGGCAGTTGGAAACTTATTTCAATCCGAGATACCCATTTGCGTGTTGGAAAAACCCGAATAAGTCATACTAAGATTGGCAGACTTCGGGATTTAAACCCGTGACCTCCTGTATATGAGTCCTCAAGTGTGATAAACAGACTTGCAGATAAGAGCAAACATATTGATTATAAAACAGAAAAGACGGTAGTTATATAAACTCAAGAAATTCATTTTGACTTGTGGCTTAACTGAAGTGGTAAAGGGTTTTTATTATTTTATTAATAAAAAGCGTTGCAGTGTTAGGCTATGTGGAAATAAGCGTAAATTAAGTGAACGTTTCTTATCACATGTTAATAGTACAAATTGCATTAAGCGCGGTGATTTGGAAAAGAAAACAAGGTTGGTCGTCTGAATATTGAATTGTAATGATAAAATGATGGATATTTTATTACTTAGTTATTGCCTACGTGTTATGGGCGAACAGGAAATTACAGACTCGTAAATATCTCATAAGATTTTATATTAGCATTACGTTGTATAATGCAAATACATTATATATACATAAATATAGAAAAATGTCCTTCCTACAAATGGTATATACTGGAATTTAGTGATTCAGCTAACCACAAGTACATCAGAATAATGGGTGATGAACAACAAACAAATATTCTTAAAGGTAAGATGCAGTGTATGGCGCATTTTATCATTCAATTCTGTGTAATGTAGATAAATTAAACCGTGTATGGGATTGAGCCCTTTTTTAAAAATGTTAAATCAATTTGCTTATCTCTAATGTTCAATGTTTTATCAATTCATGGGTTTTTAAGTCTCGTGCCTAATAGATCTCCATCACGCTAACTAGTCTGCTGAAAATAAATTCATCAAGAGCATGATTTGAACGTTTACAGTCGAAGGAAGATTTAAGACTATGTGTCTGTGAACGTTTACAGTCGAAGGAAGATTTAAGACTATGTGTCTGTGTATAATAATAATAATAATAATAATAATAATAATAATAATAATAATAATAATAATAATAATGATAATAATAATAATAATTATTATTATTACTACAAAATATAATTGGAGGATCTTAAGGGTATTAGAAAATGAAATTAAAAAGTATCCAATAAACATTTTAATAAAAATATATTTATGTAAAAATTACGTAAAATAATATTTTCGGAAAGTTATATAACTTGCGAAATGTTCTCTAGGATGAGCTTTGTACGATTTATTAAAGAAAAGAAATCTTGCTTTGATAGCACCTATTGATAGGCTATAGTCTAATCTTACGTTTGACATGGGATTTTTCTTTTTTAAAATTCACAATTCTATTTTCAGACAGGTACTAAAACTTCTTGAGAAATTAGAAAATATTGTTAAATAATATTCTTTCGAATGAGTTGATTTTATTGAGCACACAACTGTCATCGATATCAGCTTTCATTAATTCATCAAGGAATACCCTCTAACATGCAGGACTTTTCATTTTAAACTCTTTTAGTAAACCTACGTCAGAAATAAAATCAGGTAAACTAATTTAACAAAGTGCGAGAAAGCTTATGTTTAATCAGTGAAAATTGCAATTATAATATGCAGAAAATAAGTTTTTTTTTTTTTTTTAAGTTAACCTCCAGATCGATTCATTAAGCAGGGCTTAAGGAAGAACAAAGATCTAGTTTGATAAGCAGAAGAATATGTGGGTAGTGTTATTTGTCAAGGCTAACTGTACTGCAACTTTCATATTGTAAAACAATACGTTGTCATGAGTTCTGATTTCCATTTGGTAAAATTTTTCTAAAATATATTACCATATAATAGGCCCTAAATTGGGCACTACTCCGGTACCGGTCAACCTATTTGATCCAAAATCAATAGGCTTCTTTCCATGGACGTAATGAATGTGTATATCAAGTTTCATGAACATAAGATAAAGCGTATTCGAGTTGTCACGCGTGCAGTCACACGGGCAGACGGATAGACATTTTCCTGTCCCCAACACAATCTCATAAAGTACCATACTGGCACATAATAATTAGGGTATGGATTGTGATTAAATTTATATTAACAACAGCTTTGACTTGTAAAAAATGATAAGACATGTAATCAAATAATTAAAACGTCTCTAATAACAAAAACTTGCTCAGGTAAGCGCGGCTTACTGGGTTCCTTAAAATAGATAATATTCCTTTAGCTTGCTTAGGAATTGTCTATTGCCATTGAGTAAGTAAGTAATAACAAAATGCATTAATATTTTAAGCATGCTGAAAATATAATTATTACGTTGAGATAATTAAATTTTACGTTGAATGAGTTTCAATTAGACTCTACATTTAACAACAGGATTCGCTGGAAAATCGTTTCAAGCGGTGTTTATGTTTTTAAATACCATTAATAACATCCTGTCAGATGATAATAATAATATCTAATTTTTCTCTATGAGGAATGCCCTTTTTTGGCACGAATTTATTCAAAGGATTTCGTTTTGGTTGTGGGAATATATTGATCGTATGTATAACATTCTGAGATCGTAAAGAAAATTGTCTTTCGTAACACTACTAACAATCATAATTCATACTAGGCCTGTTGTTACAGTTACTTTGTTTCCAAATTTCATTTCATTTAGTCACTCAACATTACGCGATTTTTTCCAATTTGTCTTTTTTATTCTGAGTAGCACTCGCATCATTTGCTGTAGCACATTCGACTACGACTAGTACTATTATATACAGTGATGGAAAGTAATGAGTAAAAGTAATCGGATTACAATAACAATTCCTTTTTTGGTCACATTTACTTGTAATCAACACTTTAACAAAAATGCAATTTGAACTTTATTTTACTTCTGGAAATTAAATTTAATTATTACAATTTAGTAGTCGTTAATATTAGTATCATTCTCCCTTGCTATATCGTCATTACTGTTTTTGAAACTAAAATCCAAATTAGAGTTAATATTAACAAAAAGTTACTCAATGTTTCCGGTTAGTTCATTGATAATTTGGGCTTATGCCCAAAACAAACCAAAAGAGGGAATTTTTAGGCACTACCATTTTGTCAAGTAATTGTAAATGTAATTGTAAATTTTATGATTACTTTTTGAAAAAGTAATTTGTAAATGTAATTAAGTAAAATGTCTCTCAGGTAATTGTAATTCAGCCCAATCGTACTTCCCTTTTGTACTTTTCCCATCACTGATTATATACTACATTTTGTCTCTATTTTAAGGAATATTCGTCACGGTTACCGTGTTACTATTCTCACTGCCTACGACAAGATCTCTCCAATACTCCATAAGTCATGATATGCGGGAAGCAACAAACAACTTCTCGGTGAACATGCTTAAGGTAAGCAACAACAGCTATTTCGTTTCAAAATGTACTCCAAAAGAAATTCCTTGGCTCATAGGAATTCATTTAGGCTATGTGTCAGCCGCCAGCTACAGAAATTCACGGTGTGATTTTTTACAATACTGGAAATTAACTTTCTAGATTAAGGTGCATTGCAAATTGCTTGTTTTACAGAGAGCCATAATACGAGGCGCATACTGAAAGTCGTGAGCAACATTTTTTCACAACCTTAATCTTTATTCGTAAGTGAAACCAAGTATATCATCTCAATCTACAGACCTTTCTTTCTCCTTTCCACATAGTGTCCGTTTTTTGCACATGTTTCCCATCGTTCTGCAAGTTTGAAAACACCCTTGCGATAGAATTCCGTTCCAGCTAATACCAGCTACATCCAGATACTTTTGAAGCTCCGTCGTGAATTTCCTGATAAACGTCCTAAAAAGAAAATCATCCTTCAACAGGATAATGTGCGTCCGTATACTGCACATACCACTATGGAGCAGATCAGGAGATTTGGGTGGGAAACACTTCCACATCCTCCCTACAACCCCGACATGGCACCCTCCAACTACCATCTTTTCGGTTTTGTGAAGGAACATATGCGAGGACAACGCTACGAGACACTGGAGGATATTCGGCAAGCAGTGCGTCAGTGTCTATGGGCAACTGGAACGGAATCCTATCGTAAGGGTATTTTCAAAGTTGCAGAACGATGGGATAACATGTGCGAAAAAAACAATAATAATAATAACAACAACGAAGACTATGTGGAAAAGTGAAAGAAAGGTCTGTAGATTGAGATGATATACTTGGTATAAAGAAGAAGAGAAGTGTAAGTTTGTGAACTTGAATTTATGAGAATATTCCAATTTCGCAGTCTGCAAATGTCAATTTCTTCAGACAAAATACGGTATTTTTGTACATTGACAGTCTACCAGACCCGTTACTGGGGATGCTGGCTTTATTAATCGAAGCTGCTAGCAGAACTCTGTTACGCAATTAGCGGCTGTTAATACTTTCAGAGCTGAATTTGTATATTAAAAAAGCACTCGTTAAGTGAAACCAGCGGTGGGAAATAAGTTTCAAATCGGTTGGATTAAAACAACTGGCTTCCATGAGTGACAAACTGTAAAATATGGATAAAAGTCCTTTCATTTTTACATGAAGCCCTACTTTATTAACCTTATTGTTTCTCCATTACATATTTTTTTGTGTTGACGAATTTATATGTCATTAGTACTGAGAAGGTTAATATAACTCTTAACGTACTAGGGACCTTAAAACGATTCCCGGGTATAGCTCAATGGTAGCGCATCTTTATAATAATAATAATAATAATAATAATTTATTTCTGTCCAATACAGTGTAGAATACAGAAGTGGACTAAGTCAGTCCCTACTAAAATGTATATAGAAAAACATAAAAAATCAACACGTTCCCATATATACAATTATTCATTTGTCGACATGCAAATGAAACAAAGACATACCCTTACTTCCTAAGTTTAACACAGATACATAACTAAAAGATGGTATCTTTTTTACTTACACCCAATACATTTAACCATTTTGCAGTTTAATTTACTACTCACATATTGTTCATGGAACAGAAGGCCTCGGTTCGTGACACATTTATCTCAAAGAATGAATTGCTCTGAATATTTCTGTGCACTGTAATAATTTGTATTATATAATTGCAGGTGATGTCCAAAGGGAATAGAGAAGAAAATAACATTTTTTCACCTTTGGTGCTTTCTTCTATGATGGGTGCCCTACAACAAGCAGCAGAAGGGAAGTCATTAGAGGAACTTACATCTGTACTTCATATGCAACCCGACGTCACCAGGGAAGGCTACTTCAACCTTACTAGTAGTCTGATGGTAGTGGAGATCAATGTTTTAATAAACCACACGCGAATTTACTCGTTCATAGGAGTAGCCTATGTGCAATGTGGGACACTGTTTTTACTGTACCATACTCATTGCAAGATGAGAAACAAGCATTCTTAAACGAGAAAGAAAAAGTTATTATTAGCATTTTGTGTTAATCACTAGACTAGGAGTCATTTTTAGAGCTCTCTGTAAAACTAGGAAGGAAATTATTGTCCAGGCCAGTTGCTTGTCTATGGTCCCTCATTCCTAACCTGTTATATTTACTGCCATGCAGTGGTGTAACTGTTTTCAGCTGGGCCCCCATCAATGTTATTTTGGGCCCACAATTACTTCTTTAATGCACACAGAAAACAGTCTTATTAGATATGTGTTCTTAAAAGTAGGTTATTTAAAAAAAGTAATAATTATGCACCGGTACTTATATTTTATCCTGCCAACCACTGTATTCACATTTTAAAAATTATAGCTAAGATTTACAACTTAACAACATTAAAATACGGATTTTTATTTCCATAAAAATTGCAAAAAGGAATGTCTCATAATTTTTACTACTGTTGTATATGTATTTTAATATGAAAAAGTTCTGAACAATTACATTTGCCTTCTGGTGTTTTTATAGTAAGTACTTCGCATTTTTATAGGCAAATAAGTTAAATCATTTACTGCATGTAGCTCAAGTTCCTTTGCGGAATGCACTAAGCCTTTGTTGACTCATGGTAAGTCGCTTCTTAAATAGTAATTAATTAATTAAAACTTTATAAAGGATCTTTCAACAGTAGATGCAGTAATATAAAGCGTGAGGAATAAAATAAATGAAATGTAGGTCTGGTAAGCTTGATGGCAGACTGGAATATATATACAGTATATATAAAATTTACTCGCGCGATTCAAAATACCCGAAAATATTTCTCGATGTTTGGACCCCTTTAGTCGTCTGCAGGGGTGTAAGTTACTCTACTAATGCCATGATTGATAGCCTATGGACGTTTTGTGCGGTGTACTGTAGGCCTACAAGAAAAAAAATCACTCGAGTAACGTGGAACGTTAATCCAAATAAATTGTTATTTTTTAAATAGTTTGTTTATGCTTGTTAACGACAGTTATTTACCGCAGTTTAGCCCTGCAATCGTTCCCAGTGTGCCGTCATTTTATATTACAGGATCTCTTATACATGCCTGTAAATCCACAGACGTGGAACTGTTGCATTTGCTCACAAAGAATGTCACTGACTTCAGTCCAGATCGAACCCGCGAATTTAGGAACAGAAAGCTAGTATCCAGCGAATCATTTGATTTCGATGTCCTGTGTGTGCAATTTAAAAGAATTGTTTCAGTGTTTCCCACTTAAATGAAATCTATTATGAATGAGGATCTAATTATCTTAATATTTTTAGGAAAAATGTGGGGACACTGATGTCAAATTCCCTTCTAAGGTCTACGTCAACAAGGATTATGGTGTTTTTCAAAGCTTCAAGGATATCGTAGAAATGGACTTCAATTCGGAAGTCGAGAATGTAGACTTCCAGGAATCAGAACAAGTTGAAAAAGATATCAATAATTGGATCTCCAGCAAGACACAGAATAAAATACAGGACATTATACCACATGGTTAGTACCAAAAATAAGTTTAGGATGGGGGTATTTTGCATACATATGCATAACTTTTCAGAGACCTGCAGACCAAAATAATTTCTAACACTGAGCTTTGTTCTCTGATAAATAAATTTTGGAAATATGTTGAATGTAGTTATTTTAAAATTAAATAATAATAATAATAATAGTAATAATAATAAATTACTAAGTAATAAAACTCAAATAACACGCAACACCCAATATCAATACTTCATATATTTTCTAAACAAAATATTCTTTAGGTTACATTTACTGTATAAGAAATTTTTTTTATCATATCTAAGCCACATTGTTTTATTTCTATTTCATAAGTGTGTTAAGTCTGTATTACTGTACTATATCTAAGCCATCTTGTATATTTATGCTTTGTATTAATAATATGATATGGATGTACAAATTAAAACCCTAATATACCACTGGGTAAAATAGGGTTTAACCTTTTGGAAAATAAATAATAATAATAATAATAATAATAATACAATAAAATCCACATCTACTTGTAAAGAACATCAATGTAATACTTAATATGTAAAATTTCTAAACGATATAATAAAAATTACATAGCAAGGTATTTTTATAAGCTTACATAACTGCAACCGTGAGAAAACTCAAGAAAGAGGCATGAGCTACTCATCATTGAACTTTTGAACTCCTGCACGCTCATGTTTTTAAAACTGTTAAAAAATGACAAAGAATAAAATTTGTAAATTATCATAAATAATCGTCATTTAATAACGAAAGAGAGAATTTAACTTTTTTTCGAAAATCTTGAACGTCAGTATGCTATATTATATGAGGGTAAGAGGTGAATTTCTAATTCCCACTTAGCTTCAGCATTTATTGTTTTAAGCATCGGCATTGGTAGATGAGATGGTTCATAGTTTGTTTGATGTTGCAGGTGCATATAGGACTGACTATGCTGTGAACCCTATGTATGTAAGATTTAGTTTCACTAAGTTCTGTTACTATGGCCGTAAATTCGGGTGTAAGAATATTCGGAGTTTTTCTTTGATAGAAGTGAAAAAGGATTTGCTTGATAGGCTATTTTTTGTGCTGTTATTGCAATCACTATGTCATTCCTGTAGTCCTAATTTTTCTATTTAATATATTATAGTTGGTTTTGGTATCAGTTGAATTTCTGAAACTTATTCTGGGCATGCAGAGTAAGAAAGTTGGAGTAAGAAAAAAAGACGGGGAAAGGTAAAGCTTATGTGCTACCCGCAATATGGAATACATTATAATGAAGGTATACTACTGTGTCACGATCATAGGCGTAACGAAGGGGGTTTTAACTCCCATTGATTAAAAAAGGGAAAATAGTACTATTTATTTCATTATTATGATATATCACCTTTTTAAAAAATCTGTTTATAAATTACTTAACATGAGTTTAAAGCGTGGGAAGCTTAAAACTCGTTATTGTGCACCTTAATTTTTAAAATTTTCCGGGGGGAGGACCCCGGAACTCCCGTCTCCAGATGTTATAACCCCCCCCCCATATGGTCGGCCTGGTTACGCCTATGGTCACGATAGTTTCATTATCTCCTATGACGTCTCTCCATTATCGTTGCACTTAATTCGTCGTATTTGGATTATTATTTGTATTTTATTCATAGGTGGAGTGAACGGAAATGCAGTCGTAATTCTCGTATTGGCAGCCTTCTTCTCTGGGGGTTGGCAGCAAATATTTCTCGGAGAGAAAACCAACATGGCAGAATTTACTTCTTTCAACGGACAAACAAGCAACGTATCTACGATGCATACCAGAAGGTCTCTATACGCTGGAAACATAACGGACTTGGATGCAAAATTCGTACAACTGCCGTTCTCGGTAAGATGCATGTAAAATCTGAACTTTCAGAAAGAAGCATGTAAATGGTAAGAGGTAACACAATTTATACGATGTTTGCTGTGAATAACGAGGCAATAAAATGCCAACCACATTACATTATTAGGTTATCAGTGTTTTTTTTTTCTTGGGGTACGCATACCCCTTAAAGATTTTTTCAGTTTCATATAAGATAAAATCAACAATTTCCACAATTTGAAATCTGAAGAAATTTGTGGAAGTTTGTATTAAAGAGCTATTTTTAGTGTTACATTCGTTATCTATACCACGATTCTCAAGAGGTAGGGCCTGACATTAGTTCTGCTATCGGGATAACAAGTTGCAATGGTAACCCTGACTAGGTTGCCAATGTCACTGAATGAACATTAGCACGTGCTCAAGAGTTTATTGTATCCCTTTCCTTTTGGATTGAAATTGCATTTATTTGCATTAATGTCAATTTGTCTCTGGCTAATCTGCAGTTGTATTTCACGTGTTACATTAAATGTGCCCTTGTGAAAATGACTCCGTATATACAGGGTGTTAATGAATAACACCGAAATATTTTACTTTGTATAGAGGAGACATAGATAAGCAACTTTTACTAGGAGATTTTTGCTCTATGGATTCAATTTTTCCTGTTACAGCATAAAGCTCCCAGGGCATTGCCGCCGCTGACTTCTAACATTAGGGAAAAAAATGCAAAACAAAGGAACTTCGTTGTTAACACTGCAATCAGTAGTTATGAATACAAAAAGAATAATGCAGTGACGGCCAGTCATCTGATTAGTCTGTAACTTTTGCATATTATGAAAACTTTAAATTATGTAATAGCTGTGGATGAATTATTAAGAATCAGGTTTTTATGGATCATTAGGAAGGCATGAAGTCAACTTAATGAAAATTTTAACCCTATTTCGCACAATTATTGACTTATGAGCACAAAACTATAATGCCCTGTGGCACACACATTTTACGTCATAGATCAAAAATCTCCTAATAAAACATGCTTGTCTATGCCCCCTCTATATACAGATAAAATATTTCGGTGTTATTCATTAACACCGGGCTGTATAAACGTCAGATGATCAGCAATAATATTGTGTACCCTTACATGTTGTACGAACTGACTCCAGATATAAAGGACTATAAGCTGCATTCCCTTTCGTGTTTGTGAAAGGTGCGAGAAACCCTATGAGCGTCATGACTAATTTGCAGCTTAGAGGTAGAATTGATGTGTACGAACTGAATCCACCTCAGAGTTCTTAAAGTTATATAACCTTATGTCCTTCTGCATATTGTGTGCGAATCCATTTTCATTTGAAATATATGGGTAAGTTTGGCAATGTTCCGTCAAGTCAAAAGCTACAGCATCTTTTAATTTTCTTTTTAGGAAAAAAAAAAGCACTGGGTATACCTTCATATTCAAAGCAATGTAATGTAATTGCTCAATTACGTTATTTTCTGTATCCGAACCACATGTACCTAGGTACAAAAAATATTGTGTTCGACCACGAAAATCTATTACCTTAGATTAATACGATATTTGAGTACCCGTGAGCTAAAAGACAGACTACTGTTTTGAGAAAGAGAATTATCTGCTGAATGTGCGTAGGCTATCTGCTGTGATTCCAGACTGTTTTAAATTTTTTAAAATAAAAGAGTAAGCACATAGTTTTCTTTTGTCGTAAAAATTATATTATTTTTCTGATTTCATAAGGTGGGAAACTTTATTCTTACAAATCCTTAACCTCGTCTTCATATAATGTATGTTGCAGTGTTTCAAGTATTCTTTGCTGGTGGTGGTTCCAAACGAAGTAGACGGACTGGAAAAGTTGATTGATAAGTTGGAAGGTTCGCATCTCCATGAAATAATGAATGCTCGAGATACCAAGAAAGTAACTCTTGCTTTACCGAAATTCAAGTTCGATAACCTTATCGATGTGTCTACTCACGCACAAAAGGTAAGTTATAAAACTTTATACTAGCGCAAACAGAAATTAATTGTAATGTTAAAACAATCATGAAGTTATTTTATTCGTTTAAGCCTGGTTGCGTTGAAATGTGATGCTTAATTATCGTGAATGGAGGATTCATGAACAGTAGTTTTGACCAGTGATAAATGTAAAATCTTTTGTGCCAAACACTTCTAGGCTGAAATATGGTTGTTTTATACTTGCGAGAAAATGTTTAATTTTCGTTTTAATGCGAAATGATTTCTTTTTGTGAACGACATTTTATTTTACAATGAAAATTTCGAGTATTAGAAAGGCATTTTATTAAATGGACTTTAGTCGTACGTTTATTGAAAGTCTCATAAATATATTACCTACGCATTAATGCAATAAGTTTAATACATATTATATGAACCAGGTGAATTTTGAGTTGACAGTTCGTATAAAGTAAGTGTAAGGAGAAAACATAAAAATAAATCAATTAAAATTAAAAAGATGTGTAGAGAAGTTCAAGCAGACATTGATTTTTGCTGTATAGCAAATTTGAATTTAGGACTAAGTTTATATAATATTTTCTTTCAATAAACAGCTGTGTTATGGTGCCTGGCAGTTTGTATGTTAGATACATTGCAAGGAAATTGTATTCCACGTGTTCATCTACACTACAGACAACTGATAAGCCAAAAAATAAATATACAATTAAAACATAAAATATTTAAATAAAATATAAATATACAAATTATAATGTTAAAATATACGAAAATAAGTGCCTAAATGACTTTGATGTGTTGCAGAAGTAATTCATAATTTTCGCCATACGTGCCATAAGTCCAAGTGGTTTTATGCGAAAATACACCAAAATTAACCTACCTTTTGTACCACAATTTAGTATTTTTATTCGCCGTAAAATAGGATCCCTGTTCTTAAGTTAAGATTGGGACGGTACTCCATCCTGCGGTTTGCTACTTATTGGGAAAAGCCTCCTTTGTACTGACAGTCAGACCGGGGGGGGGGGGTCTGAAAAGAAGCTCTGAAAGAATACACGGTCCGCTGAAAGAATGGCTCTATTTGCGACAAAGTACTCAACTTGTACCGGCACCATATTATTCAGAAATTTTCATTGACATTAGCCCCTTGAGATTTGTAATAAGAAATGCTTTTTTGTATTACTCTTGGGAGGTATAATAACTTTAAACGGATTAAATATTTTTTCATATTAAGGGAGTTCTTAAGCTTAAGGAGATCCCAGGAGATAAGGAGATATTTTAGGTCCCAGATAATTTCATCGCGCAAATCCTTTAGTTACCTCGTACACAATAACTCAAGCTTAAGAAAAACTGTCCATTTTGTGGAACCTGCCGCGCTTGTCTCAGCCCGCCATTCAACCCTATTCTGTGCTAACTCCATCCACCCATCCCTCTCAAATCCTACTTCCCTTAAAACCATCCTAATATTGTAATCCCACCTACATCTGGGTCTTATAAGTGGTCTCTTCCCTTCAGGTCTCCCAGTCAATATTTTTGATATGACTTTCCTCCCTCATGCGAGCAATGTGTCCAGCCCATATCTTCCTCCGTGATTTAATTACCCTTACTATATCCGGTGACGAGTACAGGTTATGAAGCTTGTCGTTATGCAGTTCTTTCCAAAGATGTACAGCCTGTGCATTTAGACGTGAGCACTTGCATGCGCCGCAGAGATAGGGCGGGACGGAAGGGGAGTGTGTTGCTAGTATGTATAACGTGATGATTGATTCCACTGCGCATTGTGTTTACAGTCCTCACGTCTAAATGCACGGACAGTATAAAACCTATAATATAGATCTGGTAAACGATTAATAGAGATGGTGATTTCGTCTGCCGTAAATGCATAATTAAATATATCTATAGCACATTTCAACCGATTGCTACTGTTAAAAAACACGCACACTTCGCTACTTACACTTGGGTTTGGCACAGCTAATTTTACTCGTATTTGGGATTTCAAGAGTAACTTTGATTTAATTATAGATGGGAGTTAATGAGATATTCACATACGAAGCTCATCTAACTAAATTAGCGGCCGGTCGAATGACGGTCTCTCAATTTATTCAGAAAGCTAACATTGAAGTGGATGAAGATGGAGCAACTGCCGCTGCTGCCTCAAGTAAGTATAATTATAAGTATCTTCTGTTTCAAGCAAGCGTAATTATAAAATCTTCTGCCTCAGGTAAGTATAATTAGTGGATAAGTATATTCTTCCTCAAATAAGTATAATTATAAGTAGTCTCTGTCTCAAGTAAGCATAATTATAAATATCTGCTTCAAAAGAAAGATTAGTAATCAGTATTGATTAAAATATGTTTTAATAATTATTTCTTATGAGGTAATAATCAGATAATAAGTTACATCTAGGCCTATGCGATTTTTCAAAATACTCAAAATTTTGCTTAAAGTACTTTCTGTTAGAAAGGGGGGTAAAATGGAGCTGCAGTTTGAATCTTACGCAAGAAAAGAAGAACCATTCAGAATTTCACAAAATCATCTTATAAATAAATTATGTATATTTTGAAGAACATTGTGTATGTTTTGGGGAAACGAATGATAATTTAAGCCCCCTATAATCGTAATTCACAACAATTGAAATAATAAACAAATGAGATAGCATGTTTCTCTCATAGTACGGTATACCATACAAGAACCCCGTTTATCGAATGGGCAGGGAAAAGAGAGAGAGAGAGAGAGGGAGAGAAAAGAGAGAGAGAGAGAGGGAGAGAAAAGAGGGAGAGAGAGGGAGAGAAGTAATGTGATATATAATAAATTAATTGGGCAATAAAGTATCAAACACTAAAATTTATCGATCGATGTTAAGAGTTTTATTAAACTAATTTTAATTGATAGAGGTTTGTTTTAGTTTTTTTAACCTTAAGAAATAAATATCTCTTTTCCAGGCTTGATGGTGTTACAATATTCTCCTAGCATGAATCCGAAAAAGGAAGAAGAACTGGAAATTAAGGCAGACCATCCGTTCCTAGTATTCATAATGCACAACTTCGAACACGTACCATTATTTTCAGGATGGGTTGGTGCTCCTCGATTCTGAATAAACCATAATCACAGAAATGGTGTCTTGAAGACCATTTAAAAATCAAAGGAAACACTTAATTTCCCAATATTGTATTCAAAAGCTGTATTTTATTTGTATTAGATGTAATAAAATTGATGCACGTAAACCGAAGACTATATTGTTCTTCACGAAAGAAGATTTGGTACGTAGGGAAAATAGCCTCGTTCCTGGATCTATTAGGAATAGGCCTACATTATTGATTCTTTACCGGATGAAAGCGTGAATTCGCGGCTGTGGATGGTATAATATTAATAAAAAATTACCCTAATTTTTAAATCCTAATGACCTTTCATTTTATTTTCGACATAATACAAATTCTTATTTTCAGTTTTTGCTTTTTCAGAATATGGTCTTTATCATTCGCAATTTGGAATTTTGTAAGAATCATATGCTTATTATCAACTGTATGTTCATGATCATGATAAATCTACTGACACCTCATTCACAGAAATTCATGAAGCTGCTTAATGTAAGAATAAAGAATCACACCAAAACCATTTCACCCTCCTTAGACTGCGCGCAGATGGGTAAATAGCAGATATATATGTATAAAATGTCTACTTACCTTATGCAGCAAGTAGTCCTGGTAGCCTGAAACACAAAACGGTATACATATTTATTCCCTATATTTCAAAACACTTTTTAAGACATCCAGTCACCATTAGATAGACAGACAGATAGATAGATAGATAATTATTTCAGCCTTCCACATACCGATGATATATGGCATCGTCAAATAGAATAAATTCATATAACAACATTATTAAATTCCTAATTTTATATATGGGGTTGTTTATCAATGCTGACCTGACCTTCCTGACACTGACACTGAGACACTGTTTGAGAGACTGTTATAACGCTTCAATGAAGTAAATTCAAAACTATTCTGCGTTATACTTACATAAATAGCTAAAATCCCATTTATTACATTAATTGCAGATTCAACCGTGCTGCATGGTATTAGATCTATAATAATAGTCAGCTAGATAAAAATCAGGAATTTGCAGCATAAATTCGTCGTAAGAAATCGTTTAGTTCATTACTAAGTATAGAGACATATTCTATTTAATTTAATAAACTTTTAACATTCCAGTAAAGGATGTTTACACCACTTGTTGATAAGAAATTGTACCCATCATTATTAGGATTTAGTCAAATCGTCGAATCCTTCCACATTTCCGGTTGGGTCCAGAACCTGATCACTTCTGAGTTCACCATAACACTGAGAAACGAACATCCTTCTGGTCAATATTCAGCATTAAAGATTTCATAAAATTTTTGTTATTTGATTTCAACATGGAAAGACGCATATATGTCATATTTAGTTTTTAATTTGGTAAACTTTGATAGATTTCAGATCACGAGATTCTAAATACTGTGTCTTTTCTGATACCGTAACATCATGTGCTAGCCTACTTATGAATACACCTTTCTTTTTAGGCTGTTTCTTAATTACTTTGATGCTGTTATTTGTCATTCGTTCCGCACAACACAGGCTTCTTTTGCACTGTCTTTAGTTTCTTTCTGTTTAGTAATTTTATCCATTCACTGGAAGGTTTGTTTTTAGCGTCATTTGACATGATTACCTTGTCTTTTATATCAGTAGGCCTATTACTTACACTTTGAGCAGATTTTGCATTTGCAGAGTCAACAATTTCTGCATTAAGACCTATCTTCTGTAGAATGGAAGTTTGATGAACTCTTGTCCGAAGTTGTAGTTTGTGTTGATGCACTTTCACTGATTATTTTCATTAACAACTCTACATGTTGCGTAAGACATCTATTTTTACCGTGAAGTTCCTCAATAATATAACTCTTTTGTTTCACAATGTTCACACATCACAAAAAGTGTTGCATCACTTTGGTTCCAAGATCACCTGAACACTGACGCTGAATGTTTATATTGCATCAAGAACATAGTCCCTTTGACTGTTCCTGGATGTCACTAATCCTGCCCAAAGGAGTAAACAACCATGCAACCATTTGTATGTAAAGGTTCAGGACCTCTTCGCACCAAGGTAATGCAAAACTTTTTGTGATGTGTATACTTCAGTATTTATACCTCAATACTTACGGTGTCTGATAGTACAAACAATGCATTGTAGAATGCCTTGTCACCAGCATCACAACACTTTACGTTATTTTCATCCAACAACTTTATATTAACAGTTGATTTTGCACAGTCATTGTGAAAATAATCGGTACAATCAATACATTTTAGCCCACTGACTACATTCTTCTTGCACTTTTTTTTACACAAGCTCGCATTTGCATTACTTACACCTTTGATAGCTCCAGTATATTTAGGTTATGTAAGTCCTGATACCTGAACATACCACTCTTTATATTTCAGAAATTTTACGTGCATTGAAATGCTATGAATACACATTAAACATTTTGTACGTTAAAATCTTACAGCCTGTTATGGGCCATTCAGATAGAAACTTAACCGTAAACGTAAGAACGTCAACTTAAACGCACGGCATTGAGCATTCGCAATGAAAACTTAAACGTAGATAACAACCAGTCACAAACAAGAACGTGAACAGCTGATAAAATGTCCGCAGCAGATGAAAATACGTTCATGTTTCCATTAAATATGTGTAGGCCATTAAAAATTGAATTCATACAAGCGTATACAGACATATATAAATTAACTGAATATTATATGGGCTGTTATTTACTACTGTAGTTCATTTCTTGGGGAACTAATGTTCATATAGTTTCCTTCAATACCGCATCTTTATATAACGGATGCCTTTTATCATAAAAACAGGGATAGGATACGACGTTACGAGTTTCTCATTCATAGACGCCATTTCTTGGCTACTTCCATCTCCGTCTCCTGTTCTGTTCTCTGATTGGTTGTATCGTTATTTTTCGCATAAACGTAACGCAGAAGCTTGGTGTTTGCAAGGTTCTACGTTATGTTTAATTTTACGTTTAAGTTTCACGTTTACGTGATGCATTGTGAACGGTCACACTGAAAAACATGGCCCCAAAGTTTACGTTACGTTTACGGTTAATTTTCTATCTGAATGGCCCATTAGTCGTGGTCTAAGGTTAGTAGGGACTGATGGTTTTGCTCTTGGCTGTGATGGTATCTCCCTGGCTGTGATCAGACTAGAACTAATCGGGAACAAAATCCTTAAATGCGTGAGACTCAATTCCTAACGCAAATTATATACCCGAGTCGGATGCCCCCCCCCCCCCCCGAAAAAAAAATTAACACAACGATTCGGGTTACAGGTTACTTTTGGTACCCAATTCTGTAAATTTCACATCAATTTTAATATTTCTTTCGACTTATTTTACGTTATTTATTACAAAATTGAGGCAAACTACTGTATCCTATATGATATGTTATTCATTTAAGGATTAAATACCATTTTTAGAATTAAGTGATCCCAGTTTAGCCATTTTGTGTGTAGAACAAAATAATGTTCCCAAAGGGACACTAAAAATCCTGTTGCCAACTCTTTCGCGTCCTTAAAACTAAGACAAGTTATAAATTACCACTTTAAGTTCTACCACCCTATCGACTTACGCAACTCAAAAAAATGAAAGAGTTATAAGACAATGAACTTCGTTATAAATGGGCAAATGGTAGAACTATGACAGAACATGCGTGTTATGTTTTATGAATCCGGTAGCTGAATGATGACCAAGATTTTCGTGGTATTATTCAGCGAAATGCCGCACCTAACAGCGTGGGTTAAATGTGAGGTTATGTGGCCAGTGCCTATTCATGACCATTTCATAACAGTGGGTATGTAGGAGTGTCCTAAACTGCACCTACACTCACGCCGGGTATATTCCCCACATTCGTGGAAATGCAGAACACAAAAGCCCAATGTATTTGTAAAATATAATTATAAGATGTTAAAACATAATCAAATATGGCTTACAAAACTATGAATGCAATATAAGGAAATTAGAATCGCGGACGAAATATTTCCAGAGAGAGAATTCCTGATGCTTTCAAAATATTTTCTTTTTATCCATCTCTTTTTTATTTCCTTTCTTTTTTATTTAATTCTTATGTTCTTTCTTTTTCTTAAAGTCATTCTTTCTCTTACTGATTACTTCCCAATTTCATAAGAATTACAAGCTAATGATTTGGGTTAAGATTTTGATTTCCGTTTAAGTGTAAAGATTAGACTTCGGAATTTTAGGTGCTAAACTCAATTTTAGGTTGCTAAAATGCAATTTTAGATGCATAAAATAGGCCCTAAATTTTTAAGAAATATTTTCTAAAAATCGGAAAAAATTACTCACTGCGACAACATAATATGGTATTCGAACTTTTTTGTATGTTTCTAGCGAATAAGCTGTAAAAATCAGTCAATTATACCCTATCCATCCAACTTCTGCCTCCCCTTTTAAATATGGAGTTAATTTCAGACAGAGGATAAGATTCCGGCATTCAGCTGGTTGACTTTGCAGCTTTGACAGAATCAGATGCTGAATCTCAAGCTATTATCTTCGTATTTATATATTTTTTAGTTAATCCTTTATAATGTAGGCCTACTCTTTAAGATCACATTATTGGATTTTTTCAGCGCAAATAGAACGACAACATTTTCAGAAGCTTGGTAACCTAAACCAACACATAACTGGTCAGTTTTCTAGATAATACTTCCAGATTACTATCACATTACTAAGAATGGTGTGCAAGAGAAGGCACTCAACTCTGTTTTTCATTCAAGTTATGATCTCATAAAGAACCATGTTAGTGCGCAGATTCTTAGTGTCATCAAACGCATGTGGGAGTTTGTACTGCGAAATGATTTGCCTAAACTCATAAAAACACAAGCAATGACATACTGTGTGGGTTCAAGCACAGTTCACAAGGGAAAGTAAGAAAAACGTACTCGAAATGATTACCGCTAGTAGTTGAAAAATGTATAATTGGCCTTTATTCTCAAACTTCTCAAACAAATGTATAAAATATGTATTTATATCCTTTTGTAATTTTTCGAAAGCACGCCAAACTAGTGTGAATGACATTCTGTCACAGATGGTACACATTTCTCCTTTCCTCCTCTCACTCTTTGCAAGGACCTCTATGCGGACGTAAACATCGAAAGCAACGGTCTTTGCAAAGCGGCATTCGTAAATGTCCTGAGTTATAAATATCTGCAAATTTGCAGAAACGGGACCGTCACATTTCGCACACACAAATTTCATTGACTTTGATCGGATACGAATCCTCAATGAAAAATACCCAGGTTAACAAACTTTTTTGTTTTGAAATTTCTTAAAACACACACGTTCACCGACAAGATTAATAATGGGAGGACCTCTTCAAGGATCAAGTGGGCCAACAATGGACCAGGGTAGCCAAAAGAAGAAATGAATGGAAAGAACTGGGGAAAACCCTGAACAATACGCAAGACTAAGTGCTCAAGACTAAAGAGGAGCTAAACCATTCTTAGGAGGCCTTTGCCCTACAAGGGACACGATAGGCTTATTTTATTATTATTATTATTATTATTATTATTATTGTTTGCTAACTTACATGGGAGATTATCGTTGCAAATTTGTAGGCTCCAAAAACTTTCTCTTAGTTATCTCTTACTAGAAGTTTGAGTTTTTAATAAGTTATAGGCCTAGAATATTTAGTTCCCTTAAATGTTCACAGTGATGCAAAAAATATCGCTGTTGTCTTGAGTCAAACTCACATAGACTATGCGTTCAACCACTGTAAATATCCGCTATAACAGGAACAGCGTTTCCAAATTCGGAAAACAGAATTCTTTCTTCTGGTGAACAGAGCTCTCCACCTGCAGATGGAGATGACGTCATGAACTCCCCAGGAGATCGCGCTTCTGTGTGTAATGAGAATGACAGGAAACTAGTTATTGTTATGGCAACTTATCATTGTGAATGTCTCTATACACATGTACATTACTATATCATCCAACTCGTTTTATGTTGGTGTGATTCGAGCCTAATATAAAGAAGAAAATACGATAACCCGTTCATACTTTCTCGTGCATAATGTACAATAAGGCTACCAAATTTTACTTCCCCTGCCCGTACCATAGGTACTGTAGGTAGAGGAAGTATTATGTTCAGACCAGAAATTCGAACTGGAGATTTTAACATATTTACACGTTTTAAAGTCCTCTGAATCCAAAAATACTATTTTCAGAAATATGTCTTTGTGTGTGTGTCTGTGAACAACGAACGAAAAATAGCATTTAAACAAAATTTTATATTATGGTTACGTACCTTCCTGGGATGTGACACAAAGACTGGCGACGACTTTCTCTTAATTTTAATGACACTTTGCATGAAGTGCATGAAGAAAAATTAGTTTTTATTTTAATTTTTTTTTATTTCCTCGAAAACTGCTCTAATGATTTTGTTTAAATTTTATTTGATATACTTTTAAAAATTTTATTTGAATTTGTTTCGTAAACATTCTCGGAAGTGTAGTTATAAGCCACCCACTCAAGCTTGCCTGGTGTACAATAAAGCTAAGCATTAGTTTGAAACAGTTGAATCCAGCCTAGCACTCTTTAAATACGACCTCCTATTCTATGTCAGAGTGTAAATCATGCTTATGGTTAAAAAAAAAAAAAATTACTTGAGTCCATTAATAATGTATTATTAAGGTTGTGTATCCTTCGGGAATGCGACAACCACTGACAAAGAGATAGTCATAAATAATTATTATACTAAGAGGCAAACCTTTTTTTGCAGAGGAAGTTGTGTGTTTCACATCAGACTTTTTTCAATGAATCCGGGGACATTTTGAAAATTTTACTGAAGTAATTTTTGACACGAACGGCTGTCTTAACTACACTCCTACTTAAGAAGCAGTTTAAGGCTTTAATATAGAAGTACAAATTGGGTCTACCGGAAACATTTTTATTTTAAATCAGCGCAATTCTCTGACAATATCATCTAGTTTCTCTTTACACAATGGAATATCAAATGGAAATCGCTGTTCGATAATTACCCAAGACTGAATTTCTAACAGTACATTTCCGATTTATTGACGTTTGGCAGACTACAGAATAATCAACACTGCACTTCGGTTCATGTTTCCTGAGAAAAAATATCAGCGTGTATTTTTATATATATTTTATATATTCATATAGTCAGAGAAATCACATGACATTACCTGTTTATCAGTTCGAAAGGTAATGAAATTCAAGAACAAATGCTTCATCTCCAAAGGTATAAAATGATCATTAGCAGGATATTTAGATATAATTACTACGTGGAAAAAGGAAGAGAAAAGGAATATAAGGCAAAATAATATGTGTTACTAAACTAGTTATGTAACAAACACGAATAGCAGGATAGGCCCTACTGACTAATTCCAGTGAATTGAAAGAAACTTGCAATAATTAGTAACTATTTTTCATTCAGGAAGATATGCCTTCAATCCATAAAATAGATAATATTCCTTTAGCTTGCTTAGGAATAGACTATTGCCATTGAGTAAGTAAGTAAGCATATTTAATTTGCTTGTCTAAATTGCTTAGTATCACTTTTCCATGAAGCACGAATAGTAAGGTTGATTCTTGGTGTGATTGTTTTTTGTGCGCATAGAAACTAAGTGAATATCCATGTAGCATTCCAAAATCAGCACCGCAAGTCCTTATACAGACTAGTTCGACCCGCAAATAGACTACTGGGAAACCTTCCGTCCATAATTGGAATAACAAATGACATCGATTATAAGAATTTGCCTTATAAGGTTTTATGCTGAAGAAATTAAGGGAGGACATACAGCTTTGGGTGAAATTTGTAGGTGAGAAATATGTGAAATTCAATTATTTTTCTCAGCAATGAATTGCTCTACAATCTGAAATATTCTTTATTGACTACTTCTACAATATACTATTTTCAAAATTAATAAAACTATTACAGTTACGGGTAATTTTCGTTACAAAATGGCAGCCACGTTTCATGCACTGAAATGCCGTTTCGTCGATAACTTCCACAAATATCCATATTTCTGAGTGATTATTTCTCTGTGTATTTGTTAATACCTAATGAACAGCACTGTCTACAATCATTCATTTGACATTAATATATTTTTTTTAATATAGGCCTACATTTTTATGAAAAGAAAATATAAAGTAATGATTTTTTTTTTAATTCTTGTAATGTAGACTTTCCAAAGATTGTAGATGTTGATGTTTGTTGATGTTCATATGATGTTTATAAATAGATAGGAAAAATAATCACTAAAAAATATTGCCATTTGTGGAAACGACATTTCAGTGCACGTAACGTGGCTGCCATTTTGTAACGATAATTACCCATAACTGTTACAGTTAAATTAATTCTGAAAATAGTATGAAATTAATTGCTGAGAAAAAAACACCTATGAATTTCACCGAAATCTGTATGTCCTGCCTTAATATAAATGCCCTTCGAAAAGTCACCGTTCAAATTGAATGTCCACTATTAGACAAGTAGTAATAATTATGAAGTAAGAATAGTAGCAGCGATTAGGTGAATGGAAGTACAGCGATTCGTAACAAGCTCACATGACCTGTCGAGTAGAGATATCTTAAAACAAAAGAACTGAACAGAGGTTATGTTGCGCTTAATAATTTTAAAATTGTTTAACCCCCTACTTTTACGTGTAAAAGGTGTTCCCAATTCAGTTCTCGGCTTCCTTCTGAAGATTTTAGTTATGATTATAGCTGAGATTTTTCCGTAAATGACTCATTAGTTCTGAAATCTGATTTTCTTCTTGCAACCACGGAGTCCGTACAATCGATATGAATCTATGGGTGGGTCGCAACTGAGACTTGAAGCCAGTTCTACAAGTCCAAGGGCAATAAAGCCTGTAGACAACAAGAGGCATTTGTTATTCTCAGTGGCAACAATGTTTTTCATCTCGGACAAACCTGTAAGTTCTGTCTGTAAAGGGACCACCCTTAAGACTACTAGTACAAATGTAATTCAGGTAAGTGCATAGCTCTCAGAGTGAGATGTTAGGCTAATGGTATTTTATGTTCCTTTGGATCGCAAACATTGTTTAACAGAAGTAACTCCGTCTTTGTTACGTTCCATTTTACGGCCTCGACCCGTTAAGGTAAAGAAAAAGGGTTAGAACGTTAGAGAATATATTATGATATCCCCAAATGTAACTGCCAATCTGTTCCCTTTCGTGCAAATTAATAATTATACATTTCCTTCATTTTAACCACTTAAAAATACTATTATTCCTACTACTACTATTTTTATGTTTATTTATTTATTTTGTAACACTGCAAGTGGGCCAACAACCCGGTGACAGTGATGCAAATAAATACCAACTATATATATATATATATATACATAGGCGTAACCAGGCCGACCATATGGGGGGGTTATAACATCCGCGGGGTCTGGGGGGTATGGAATACCTCCCAGGGAGAGGGGGTCCGGGGGTCCTCCCCCGGAAAATTTTAAAAATTAAGATGCAAAATAACGAGTTTTAAGCTTTCGGGGGTCCTCCCACGGAAAATTTAAAAAATTAAGACACAAAATAACGAGTTTTAAGCTTCCCACGCTTTATATTTGTATTAAGTAATTTATGGGCAGACTTAAAAAATTATACAATTTTCCTTTTTTTAATCAATGGGGGGGGGGGTTCAAACCCCCAAACCCTCCCCCTCGGTACGCCTATGTATATACACACACACACACATTTAAACTTTTATAAACATCAATCAGCATTATAATTTTAATAATAATAATAATAATAATAATAATAATAATAATAATAATAAAAATAATAATCCAAAGTGAAAAAGTTGGTTACACAAATACAAGAAACGAGTGTAGCTGCCATGATCGATGTTGGGACGACCAAAGTGTCGAGAGTCGTTTTCTGAACTACTTGACCTAAAAACTGAAATGTTGCACACTTAATTGAAATGTTAACTTAAGTTAAAGTTTAAAATTTCATTCAAATACCTTAACTTATTTTTGAAATATTAATTAATTATTTTTTAATCAAAATTGTAATCTCTCGCATCCGATAGATATAAAAATATGAATCTAAATTAATTATATGAGATTCTTTGACACCTGCTGTACAAATTAACTGACGGGTTTCTTGACATTGTTTATACTTTTATTAAAAAAAAATTACTTATAGAAATGAAAAGTTTAAAAAGTGACAAATGATTATATTTAATATTAAAAAAAAAAGAAGTAAGTCCTATACGGATAATATGAACTAATATTTTATTGCATACATTGTAAAGTGCATTGTGAAAAAAATTATCGTTGTATCTTTATTTGTGTGGGAGAAGATGGGTTTTGAAAGTGGGAAAATTACATGCAAATCGAAACTGAGAAAACGGAGGTTAAAGTTTGAATGCTCTAGCAGTTGGAAGAGCACTGAGGTTTGAAAATGGCGTCAGCAGCACACATTCCATGCGTCCATACAGCATAAAATTTTGCAGAGTTATATTTTAGAGAAAGATTGATTTTTTCTTTGAAGGATAGTTATAGGCCAACCATTATCTATAGGTCTACAAACTCACAATTTTGCTTGGTGAACAATACATCTTTGCGTGTGGCGTGTGTGAATATGCACTCTCTGGAATGCGGCCTCTTATTCTATATCAGAATGTGAAGCGAGAAAATCATACCGCTCATACATAAATGGTAGAGAAAGTTATGTGAGTGTATCACATTAGACTTTTATTTTTTGGGCTTACAGTAGAACCCAAATCATCCGGATTAATTGGGACTGGACTCGATCCGGATAATTGGTAAAATTGGGAAAAATGTCATTTCTTAAAAAAATATAAAAATAAATAAATAAATAAATAAATTGTATAGTACTGTTCTTACATTAAGTGTCACATCTTGAACATATCGGTCAGAGTCAGTTGTTTTGCTGACAAACTATAGATTTTGTCGGCTAAAAGTTCAGCTTTTTCGCAAATAATCGGCCCTGAAAAAGGGCTCCCCAATTTTGCTCCTGCAAAAACCAAAACGGCGTCAAAACGATGCGGATAATTGGCGATCCGGATAGAGTTATGAATATATAGACACATGGCGAGACATATAGAGGACCTATGAAATTTCAAGTTACCTACGGTACAACTAGAAGAGGGTATGATATATCGCTAGACATCTGGCGAATCCAATTCGCCCAGACTTTAATGGTAAGGAGGTCGATTGCACAAAACGCTTATGTATTGGAACATATTTCTGTACAATAGGTACGACTGTACCGGTATTAATAAAAATGTTATAAAATATTCTGAAAGGAAGGGAAAACTTATGTAGCGCTCGTATATAAAGATTCACGTGGAATGGAGATTCTTTGAATATCTCGATGGTGCTGTAGAAATGTACTTTATGAGCATGTGTTCATAAACAAGCCCGTAGGATACTTCCAAACAGTCCACCCATACCATTACTTTACACTAGTCTGTTATTATTTATACATCAGTCTGACGACACACACCTATCAGCAAGTGCCTGTGAAATTAATGAGCATCTGCAAATTACAAACACTGGCTCAGATACAAGCAACAGTGAGTTATGTTACATTTTCATTCTATCTTCATTGTTTTGAATGTTACTATCTTGAATTTTGGGAAAGAAGGAAAGAGGACTATAATAATGAAAGTGGATTCAAGTCCCGTAGCCCACCAAACTTAGTGGGGTTTTCAAGGATATTCATACTTGCAAAGGGGAATGTTAATAGCATTTTACCTATACTTGGTCCAAGATGTGTACGGAGCAAAAGTAAACAACAGACTTGCCTTGACTAACTGTGTCCTGTCGTTTCATTGGTAAATCGCACCAGCGCATACTTCACGATAGTGCGACAAGCTCAGTTAGATTTTACTTCCATTCCGCACACATCGTACTATTATTTATATCTTACTTAATTGTGAAAACATATGTTCTGTTAAGTAAGTTGCTTCCTTTATTTATATCATATATGTTTTACAACATATATCTAGCAAACAATATTTCATTTATTTTTATTGTTGCCTTGGCAAATTGGTTGATTCTGAAGAAAAAAATGACTTAAGTTACTAAGCACAGGACATATTTTATAAAATAATTAATTAATTCGTTGTACTTTTCACTTACATAATGTGTGATGAAGTACACTACATAGCCTATTGTAAGTAAAAGTAACAGGCATAACCTCTAATAATTTGTATTAAAGAAGAAAATTGCGAGCCAGGGCCTACAGAACTTACATCACCAATAAAGAAACAAAACATTGGAAACCGAACCCGCGATCCTTGGCGCTTAATCTGAAAAGTAAGTTGAATTGCCTTTACTGTATGTAATCGATTGAACAGTCACAAAAACGACCTCTTGTGAACTGTGCTTTGTACTTTCACATTCGGTTGTTTACTTTTGCTCCGTACACATCTTGGATCAAGTATAGAATCCATTTCAGTCAACTCATTACCTAGCCATTGTACGTAAGTTTACATGCTTTGTGATGTCTTAGGAGAAGGTGTGTCAACGTAGTTCTAATCACAAAGCAGGCATATTTTGCTTCCAATTTCCGAAAATGTATGTGAGCCCTGTCTTTTACTCCTTCCATAAGGGGTTATTTTTTTGTAAATCTCCAGCAACGAAAAGAGAAGAAGAAGTGAATGACTTGTAATATTTTATCGTTGCCTACCAAACACTCTTCCTCTTTAGCATATCATAAAAGACGCCGTTCTTGTGTAATCTAATATTCTCATAACTTCATTTCATGAAGATTTTAAAAGGAAACAGTTTCGAACAGAAGTTGTATGATTTTATACTATTTACTTGTAATAAAATAGTAGGCCTATAGGAAATTTAAACAGATTCGTACGAGCCTTTAAGAAAATCACATCATCAGAGGTAAGAGAAAAATAAAGGAAGGTTTACCACATATCGTACCTGAAAAATATCACATTTAAATATGGTAATTGGTTATTATACAGGGAATCCATTTTATGCGGAAACTTTTTAACAGCGTTGCCCCTGCTCACACTTTCCCCGCTGTTGTGCATGCACCGACGGGGAACGTGTTCCGTTACTACCGGCAAATCAAGAACTCAAACAATTTATTACCAAAACAGGTCTACATGTAGAGGCTTATTACTCACCATTTATTTGAGATAGGCCTACTGTTGAAAATGACCCCCGTCAGCAGTAAGACATGCCTCACATCATTTAAACAAATTATTTTCCACTTTCTGTAATTCTGCTTCGGTAATACACTGCACTGCACATGTTATTTCGGCTTTAAGTTCTTCTAAGGTATGAGGATTATTATGGTAAACTTTTCCCTTTATGTATCCCCTAAGATAATAATCACAGTACGTTAGGTCGGCTGATCTAGGGGGCCATAAACCTGTGCTAATTATCCTGTCATCAAAAACTTCAAATAAAGTTCCTATAGAATTATGAGCGGTATACACCTATATGGCAATGCGGCAGTGATGCGAGGTTTCCTCATAAAATGGACTCACTGCACGACTCTTTCTTCATTGAGCGATAGGCCTATTGTTAGTACGAAGATACAATGACAAGCGCTTTTTTCCTTATGGAAGTATTTTTTTTAGTCAAGGTAATAACTCTCAGTATAGTTAGCATAGTCTAATGAAAGAAAACTACAGCAATAAAATTAAGATATCTATGCGACTATTAGTAGAGTCTATCGAAATTGTTATTTAAAGTTCGGTTATTGTATTATTAATATCTTTAATTTGACAATAGTTATGTTTATAATACTGCATTCAGTTTTATTAACATTTCATTTAAATTTATATCATTTTATCAAGAACTTAAAATCAAATAAATTTTGTAAGTTGAAAATAAACACTTTTAATACAGAGGCTGATGAACCGTACCTAGGTACTATTGTCTACTGAAGATATAAATTTTCTTTTTTTGTGTTGGATGTAAAGAATGAACAAATACAACAAACCTATGTGAAAAATAGTATAATCAGATTGCAGAACTGTAACAGCGCTTTGCCAAATCGTCGATGCGGAGGCAATGCCCTTGTCAGTCACTCGTACAAAACAAACACACTACGTGAGGGAAAACACTTCCCTAAACATTGCCCAACTGCATGGAATTTGTGGTCTCATATTATTATTTTATTTTATTTGCCCTGACTGGACCAACGTTATTGAATAACCTCAAACTGAAAATTTATTCCTTATTCTTTCCTCTGCTGGTGTGAAAAAAAGAACAGTATGGATAATAACTTATAAGTAAAGCACGATAAAGTTAGGGACAACATAATTTGATTATAAAAAATGCATTCACTCGGGACAAAATTATATTGGGGAATACTTGGTTTGTTTTTACCGAAGGAACAAACTGTTAAAATCTGTACAGTTCGCCCCTTCTATTCTATACAGGTAGAAAAAAAAACACGGACCGACTCTTGTAGCTGAATATAATATAATTTGTGTTAGTATTTTATAATAATATTAATAATTAATATATTTAGTTATAAAACAATACGACTAAAAACCATATTTTGGGTTTCGAAATGGGCTAAGTGAACAGTCGACACTAGAACAAATTTCAATACATTCCCTGCTATCCTGTGAATGCCGCTAGGCATGCCAGTGGCTCATATCGGCAACTTAGATATTTTAGTCAGTCCGTTTTTTTTACCCCTACCTGTACATTGCCTTCCATTCAAGCGAAGGGAAACTGGGAAAATAATAACCTCAACGGTTAGTCAATATAAACATGTATCCCTTTTGCACTCTTGATGTGAAGCGCTTGAGGTAAAGAACATACTTAGCTATGATGCTACATCATATTATACGCATTATTAACATTTAGGGCTGTACATTCGACGCGGTTCATATAATTTACAATATTGCAGCTATGTCTCGACTGCAGATTTTCCTCTACAACGGCAATTATTTACGAACAAGTACAATATAAAAGCATTGTTTATATTCTGCATAACATTGCAAGGAAACAATACAGTCTTAAATTCAATCTTATAGCTATAGCGACGTTCGACATATTTTCTGTATTAATACTACATGTTTATGAAAACCAACTTGTGTGTTCCAAAGTGGAAGAAATATGATTATGCTTGACATACACACAACTTTATAGCATCTGGCCTGAAGTGGATATTTCATGACTGAACCATGAAAAATATTATTTTATAAATATTGTCCTTCAAAGTGAGGAACACGAGATAGATTTTTTAGGACGTGAAAATTTGGTGTCTACTTAAAACGTAATGCTTTATATAAGCTGTTAATGCTTAAGACTTCATTGCATTAACATATTACTAAAGACACGAACAGAATTGGAGACAGAATAAGAAGTGTAACGGTTTCTCTTGTATTGTAGAACATCAAGTTATATGGGCGACACTCATGTAGTGTAAGCCATATATAAGAAATTAAGGAAACAGACCGTTGCAAATAAGGAAAGGAACTGGTTTAAATTTAGAACAGAGTTTAAAGTTAGAACGACTTTGCTTCTATTTTTGTGGTGATACAGATCGGGGAGTGGACAATGGGCAGTAATTGTCATTCAACACAGTGCTGCAATCTGGCGGATGACGCATACTTTCCTAACCTGCTCTGCCAATTTTACATCGAAAAAACAAATGAATAAAAAGGCAGGACGGGGTAATAAAATTCACTGCTCTCTGACTGTAAAAGGAGCAGGATCAGACGCAAACAAAACGGGGATGGGACTCCGAAGGTCGCGACCGCAAGTGATTCCAGAAAAATTGACTGACTGGAATACTGACTTAGCTTCTAGCTTTACACTCTCTCTCTCTCTCTCTCTCTCTCTCTATCTCTCTCTCTCTCTCTCTCAGTTTTACTTCTCCCGTTGTGCGGCCTACGATGTCCGGAAGAGGGGGGATTATTTTTGAATCACAGACGTACTTTTTTTTTACCAGATGAAGTCATGAAGGATCGAAAATAAGACGAAGACGATAATGATATCCGGGGATCACAAGGGCCTAATGATACCCGACATTCGTTTCAAAGGTTAAGAAAACCCCCACAATTTTCTTCACTTTTTACCTGATCCTGGAAGTGTTTACCACAAAAGCCCTAAAATTTTCAGAGATGTAAGTTCATTAGATAATGAGGAAAAATATATAGGTCTACTTTATGGTCTTTATTGGTTTTCATGGCAAAAGGTCCTTGCGGTGCAGTATTCAAATGTTTGGAACGAAATTGCAGATTTGATGTCTAATATACTAAAAACCAAAAGAAGTATCTACTTATTTTATAATAGAATTGGCTATTTCTTCTAGGAAAAACATAGTTAAACAATATTTCACTTACTTTTCAAGTTTGAATCATGAACATATATAGATATAGATATATAAAGATTGTCAATAAATTACCTCGCACTATACTGGAACTGCCACTGAAAGAATTGAAAAAAAAAGTTTTATACATGGCTAATCAAAAATCCATTTTATAATATTGATTAATTTATCTCACTTAATAACACTGATCTCAGAATATAACGTTTTAAGAATATGGCAGTAACTATTGTCATGAAAATTACATTTATTTAATACGATTGGCACCGTTTATTACAGTTTTACTGTTAAACGACAGTGATTGTTATTATTATAACTAATATATATATAACTAATATATATAACTTATATATATTATAACTAATATATATATATATATATATATATATGTGTGTGTGTGTGCGTGTGTGTGTGTATACATATATGTATACATACATACATAGTTATAAAACATTTCCCGTCAACATGTTATGAAAAAAAAAGAGTTAAGGTGTTGATGGAGGAAACGATATTACTCAACTTTCAACTAAAAGAAGTATTTTTTCATCTTTTCATTTTTTGTCATTTTTGACGAGACTATCCGAGGTAAAAGGACCAACCTTAGCTCAAATAAAAGCTTATTAAAATTCCTACAACTTTCATGTCCTTGATGTTTCTGTAGAACGTGTCATTTTGCTGATATCTAACTCGAAACATGAAGAAAACTTAAAACTTTCAGTTTTTGGAAAGGTCAATCTTTGAAAAGCCTTATCTCAGTAAAATATATATAACTTATAAACACAATTTATCCCATTTTTTAGAAAATTAAATTTACTTTAAAAATGCTATGAAATATTGTTTTCAACAAACACATAATTTAGGAGATATTATCAAGAAACCAGCTAAAAAAAATCGCTGTTTTTCGACCGCCATTCAGCGAGCACAGGTTTGTGAGGGTTGCAAATCTGGATTTGCGATCCCTGTATTGGTCCGAAACACCTCTCCAAAAATTACTAATACTCCATTTAATGTAAGTTCCGATGTAACACTTCACTGGGCTATATTATTAGATTCGGAAGATTTCCTTTGAGAATTTTCACAGCGGTTTATTACCATGGCCGTTATTCTGTTTACCAAAATATACCGTGCTGTATTACGGTGGTGTAATTTGTTCTTGTCTATGCAAGATATGTGGTGTACGCCTTAAAAATAGCTCTCTAGATTAATTATCAAGCCGTCTATCAGAAAAGCAATTAGTAGAAATATCCGGCGCTGAGGTAGCGCCTTTGGAACTGAACATGCAACACTTCAGGCATGCTCTGGTAATTGAAATCTGCCGACTAGCTACACTTTACAATGCACTACCGTCATTATCTCTGGCGTCCCACGTCAAATGGATCCCGTATTTCAAGATGTAAGAACCTAGGGTGAATATATTTGTCTTTAAACTTAACAAAATTAGTGCTAAACTTTGACAATATTCATACATTTCTTACCAAAAGCACGAGAATATGTGGAGTTATTCACCTCGTCCAAATAATTATTAATAGCTTTATCTGTCCACCGCTGTGGCGCTGGGGTTCGATTGCTGGTCGGCACAAGTTCCAGGGATTTTCCTCACCTGTGAGATGAATGTCGGGTAAAATTAGGCCCTTTATCATCTTCATCCCATCCGCGCCTTGTTCGGAATGTGTGTACGTAACTAGTGTACTTTGCCTAATGTCTTTGTGTTGTCTCGGAGGTGGTACCAAGGTTCTTAAAACACTATAGGTTTCGCCATTAGCAGCTCCGTATAGCCATTGGTTGTTGGGTGTGACGTAGCAAAAATGAAAGCGAGCCCGGCTTTTGTATGGATAGATGGAAAACATAATTATGGAATTTTAAACTGTAGTATTTCATTCCAGATATGAAGAAGAAGAAACAGATTCAAGACACCTTACCGAAAAGACAACTAATTGCTCATTAATTGGCATGATAGATGATCCATTCATTCCTCTAGTTACAGTGCGCACTGCAAGTCTCTCGTTTATGAAAGAAATAATTTTAACAGTAATAAATATATGTATCTTTACTTGTTTATTACACACCAAAAAAAAATTTTCTTTTTTGAAGCCATAATTTAATTTTAGTTTTTATTATGATAAATACATAATTTTTAACTTAAGTAAAAACTAACTTTGTATAACACAATAATGTAAACGTAGCATGTAAGGTCAAGTAAGACTACTCGAAAATCTTATTTATGTAAGATAATACTGGGAGAGGGTATAACATTATGAATTGAAATACATTTTAAAATTATCAACCCTCTATGGACATGAAATTCATTTATGATTCCATGTAGAATAAGTTATTACAAGTAAACTGTTAGTAAGAATAATCCATTTCTGGCTCGTTAAGGAGCCTGTTGATGTGGGACGTCAGCAAAGTGCAGTGCTTCAGCCTTGTATTACAGAAATTACTTATAATAGATTGTAACCGGAATAATGAGATAAAAAAGGAAGCTCGCCATTACATTGCATTATCTGCATATTCCACAGCCAGTCCCATGTAGCCTGACAACAGCTATAAATGCCTTCCCTGATACCGCGGTACGGAATTTACCCTACTAATTGGTAGGCACTTACGAGTTCAAGAATTAAGAAAATCCTTTTATTAGCTCGTCCCATACCAGCGTTTAGGTGGAATGACAATACATGGCATAGGCATTGAAAATGATGCAGCAATTCGATATAGAGTTTCCACCGAAATATAGGCTTATGTAGTTTCCTAAATCTAAAAATACCATTTGAAGAGGATGCCTCACTATTTATATGGTGGAATTATACGTCTGTTTGCTAATGTAGACATAACTCAGGACATAACAAAATTATATCAAAACTACGGATGGGTCCTCGATACTTTCGATACCTCGATACTCTCGATACTTGCATGGTATCGGCATCGAACGATACTTCAGAAAACTTGCTCGATACTTTTTCAATACTTTTGTAACTCTGCAATTAAGTGAGAATGCTAGTATTTTTTAACAAAAACTTGTAAGTGGACTGTTTGAAAAACTTATTTTAGTTTTAATGTAGGCCTAAAGTTTAAAAATAATTATAGGCTACTGATGATATTAAATTTTGTCTCATTAAGTATGCAGACTTAATTAATTTAGTTGGTATTACACAGTTCTGTCAAATTTTAATTTTTAATGTACCTATTTATTGAAACTGGAAATGTTGAAGGTATCGAGTATCGAAGTATCGAATATCGAGGAAAAAATCATGTATCGGTATCGAGGAAATCTGGTATCGACCCATCCCTAATCAAAACTAAATTTGTATACAATTTGGGATCGTTCCAGTAAAGAGATATGAAGCATCGAAAGGATTTTTCTTACTATTACAACTTCTTCACATAAATAGGTATGATAGCAAGAACAAAAAAACATATTATAACTTATATATAAATGTGTGTATAAACTAACACCTAGTTTCATGGCCAATCATGCGGGTTTCCGCATCGCGGCGGCCACAGCTCTAACTCCCGAATGATCGGGTGAAATATCTACGCAAATAAAGCCGCTAACGGTGTAATAATTCAGGTTATCACGATTGCAGTTAAAATTACATTGAAAATAACCTCTTAACTCATCACAAGAGTTGTTGGACATGTCCTCTTCATGCATCCACACAACACTGGCACCGTTTTAGAAAATGTTGTTTCACGCGCATAAGTTCAGCTTCCGAAAGTTAATTTCTCTTGTGATACTGTCTTTAAGTTCTTTTAATGTACGGGGTTTGAACTATACAATTTATTTTTCAAATTCCCCCATAAATAATAGTCATATGCAGCATTCCTCCCGATATTGTTTATGTCAAAAAAGTCGTCATATAATGGAACATTCTGTTTAAAAATTGTATTAATACCTCCATTTTTATGAATGTCACAGCATTTTGAAAAATCTTAATTTTTTAATATAGATATTTTAAATCTAAAAAATATTTAATTTTTTTAAATGTACAGGTAGCTTTCTCTGGTAACACTTCTTATAAAAAAAATCAGAAAATTTGGTCAACATATGTGGACTTTACTTAAAACCGTAGGCTATATATAGTAAAACTACAATAATTAGAACTCCAACTATCCGTATCTCCAATTATCCGGATCGCTTTGAGGACGTGTTCAAATGGTTTTTGCAGAAAGGTTCGATCAGTTGAGAAAGCAAAACTTTTAACCGACAAATCGACAGTCTGTCAGGAAAAAACTGACTCTGACCTATATGTTCAAGATGTGACACTTTATGTAAACACGGTACTGTACAATTTATTTATTTTTAAATACATTTAATGATTTATCCAATTATTCGGATACTTGATTATCGGGATCAAGTTCGGTCCCAATTATTCCGTATAAGTGGAGTTCTACTGTACATACCTTAAAACACCATTTTAATTCCAGAATTGATTGGAACCAAACTTTATTTTCAATAAACTAGTTATCTTAACGCGTCCATTGTGTGGGGACGTGTTCCATAACAGATACACTTGTTAAGATGTTATCGCTAGTGTTGGTCGAATCTCACAATCTATAAATTGACATCAGCCGAATCTCTACTCAAGGGCAACCTCCAAGACGATATACGGCTCATACCCAGAATAAATTTCTTTCTTGCTGATTCCAAGAAAGTCTAGGCCGTCTGGGGCACAATAACTAAGTCCGGAATTTTTCGAAGCAAACATATTCACTTTATTGCCTCGAGAAAGGAAGCACAATATTGTAACAAGAATTATTGTGTCTCTGACTTATTTTTAAGTTCTCAATTAATTGTGAGACTCTAACGACCATTAACACGATTCCGTGAAAACCCAAAGTAAAGTTCCAAAATAAATTGTCATTGGGCGAGGCCCAGAAGATTAAGGAGTAAAAAAGTTTGCAAAAATATATTTCCAAGTTCAACGGAATTGTAAGGTTTTTCTTTCTTTTTTTCTTTCATTCTTTTTTTCTTCCGTACACCAATTCGCATGAGATCTCCAAATTACAAGGGTTTCCAATTTTATAGAATTTTATTATCGTGGATTTAAATCATACATTAAACGAGTATAAAATACTTTGTGACTGAAAATTCCTAGGGGATCCCAACCCCTAAAATTATCATGAGGAACCTCAAAGTTGACTGGTTTTTTACAAACAGAAATGTTCTTTTGTGACCCATACCTTTGACCTGGAGAGTTAGGCATTTAATATAATTTAGTCCTTGATCAAAGAGGGCGAACTACAAAGTAACAATTAGCTAAAAAAGAAAAAAAGATCCCACGAGGAGTTTCCGAAAAATGACTCCATCTTGTTGTCTGAAATTCTAGAGAATTTTAGATATTAGTAGGAATACATGTATAATGCTAATTCGCCTGACCAAAAGTATACAAGGATTCTATTATCCTTGACGGAATTCCATAGACATGCAGTCTTGCAACGCATGGAGATGTACAGATGGCCTGGTATACTTACGCCACACCGCCCGCTTCTCTTACAAATTTCAAATGGGGAAATATGCGATATAATGCAGTATACAGGCCACTATCAAAACATAGGATTTTATTTGAGTAGTGGAAAGCAACCATATTTTAGTTCCTGATTGACCCATTTCATTTGCGGAATTATCGACAAATTCTGCAGTTCTGTGCATTGTTGTTCTGAATTTATAGGACCTAAACTTCGAGATTGGGTTATCAAATTTGCATCTCTATGACTTATACACATACATTCTATGACTAATAATATACTTGATCGTGATAACAGTCCTAGGTTGTTTAAGTACAGAGGAAAGAATACGTAATTATTAGAGCAAGGCATTTGATGATTTTGCATCTTTTTTATTGAAGGTTAAAAGATAGCTTGAATATATACAAATGTGTATCACGAATTAATTGACTAAATAAGGGCAAATTGTTTTTGCATTTTTTGCTTTATATTGCATTTTTCGTCATTTCAAGATATAGGCCTTTTTTTCTTTCTTCTTTCAATTTTAGGTCATTTCCTACATTTTTAAGTCATGTTTCAGTGGAGGCAGAGAGGAGGAGCGTTCCCATGGAAGAAATAAGCATTACTTTCAGACAACAGACAATCGTTTTTATTTGAGAATCTCCGTCAAGTTTCCATAGTTCAATTTTAATTCAGGTTTATTGTAAACACCATAGCAGTTTGTATTGTAGCAATGAATAATTTTTCTTTCTTTTTAAATGACATATTTGCTAGGGGCACTCTGATGGGCATGCCAGTTCACAAATAATTTTTTTCGCTAATGGTGTCCAAGTAGTATAAATTTACTTACTTTTTAGTAACAAAATAAGTGTGTTTTATAATGTAGATTTAAATAAAAAGCTGTCATCCATTAAATTAATTAGAAATTCATTATTTAAAAAACAATAAGTAATGATGCTACATTTATGGGTCTATTTTTAAAATTTTGTGTCATTTATTCACAATTTTTAAGTCATAAATACATGTTTATTTTGCTTTTTTCACTAATTTATGGTCATTAAATTAAATTATGAACTGGTTGATTTGATTATTTCCTAATTTCACCAAACTACAGTTTTCACAATGTGGTATGTACATTAAACAGACTCCGATTTCAGGTACTTTGGATCCTGGGAAAAGCTTTGTATAACCACCCGTTCACTTTTTTTTACTTTTACCCCCACCCACCAGCCGACCACCCCCAACCCAAAGTTGAGTTACTTCTTAAGTTTGAGTCTTACTCAAGTATCAAACCACAGTGTTCTGATAGCATTTTATTATTGCGAGTAAGCCAATCACTACCCAGGCTTCTGCAAAAAATAAAAATATGTTTTTATAAAATGAAAGTAATTACGCTTTGGTGAAAAAGCATAATTGATATTGTCATTTCATTTACAAAAAGAATTTGCCTAAAAACTCTAAACACCTTTGTATTCTGTAATAGGCCTATAGCCAAGCTTTGACATTTTACAAAATATTTACTATATTTGATATCATATTTAATTATGTCCATGAAATATGTACTAGGCCAATATGTATATTAAAAAGCAATATTAAAAAATATATATTTTGTTACCTTATTAATTTTCTACTTTATAATAATAATCTAAAACTAAATTGGCATAACGTTTATTTTACAAGAAAAAATTACCCATCAAAAATCTGTCGCTCTTTCTAGGTTTTCCGCCCTGGGCAAATGCCCAGTCTGGCATTTATAAACCAGGTCCTGACATTACGCCAGCGGCACATTAGAGAAATTCATTCCCAACTCAGACTCCACATTTTGCAGAATTTCATTTTGAAGTTAAGACTCAAAAGATAGTGAAGATATTTTAGTTCCCATGTTATTTTTATATTGCTCTTTATGTTACTTGTTACTTTATTGCTTTCTGATATTTCAATTTAAAAACTTTTGGCCTGAAATACTTATTTTTCTCATTTTCACCTACAGTATCTGTTAGTAACAATGTTATTTACTTCCTGCTGTGAACATATTTGTCACCAGCTGCTGAAATTTTACTTAGAACATGTGAATATACCGTACATTTAATTCGACGAGTTTCAGATCGATATCTGGAAGGGAGTTGTCAATTTGTAAGAATAATGAGACTGTACATGGTATTTATGTTTCTATTGATGAAACCATTGAAATGCATTGGGGAAAGAAAAGCTTCAGGCAGGATAAGATTTAAAGTATGTTTCCCTTGTCTGAGACATGCTAAATGACTCGATTTGTAATTTCTACTTTACCACACACAGTCTTTCATCGAATTAACTTGCAAAAGCATGATAATTGCTTCATTTATAATCATGTCGGAAATTCATTTACAATACGAAATTGGCTTTCATATAAAGACAAAAATTCACAACTCCCATGTGTAGAGTGATTAATCATGGTGATGCAGTGACTATGGGCAGAGAAATCCTGTGAAGAAAATGAAACACAAATAGAATTCACGAAAGAAAAAGAAAGAACATCCAGTATATGAAGAGGAGGATTTATGGTACTTGTCGTAACAAACTCAGCTGAGATCACCAACAATAGCTATCGCCAGATATTACGAACACGCTTTATTAGACATTCATATAAGAACTTACGACTTGGATGGAAAAATAAGGCTCAACAGTTCAAAGCTTTCTGTTGAAAACTGATCGTTATACTTACAGCCGGAATTAGGTTAATCATAAAAAAAAATCCATGCTATTGCCACAATAATCGCAAGTGTAATAAAAACAGGTAAACTGATGTAACAAAGTGCCAGAATGCCTTTGTTTATTCCGAGATAGTTGCAATTGATCATGTGTTGAATTTTTCACATGTAATTCGACATGGTAAAACCGAAACGATAATACCATGTAATAAAGTCTTGTTTTATTCATAATGTGCTAGATATTAAAGCACGGAATAATTAAAACAGATGAAACCAATCTTATCTTAGCTTATTTACTACATAACAAGAATTCATAAATAAATAACTATGGACACTAAAAGCAACGGGCATTGACAACGACTGATACGTAATTGACTTGAATATTAACTTATCCGACAAGATATTCTGCACTGCATTTGCCTCTAAAATACTAATATAATAACAGATAATAATACAAATCAAGCTTCGTTTAAGTCACTTCATATTGCAAACGATTCTATTTTCAAATCTCAGGACCGAAATGAAATCATTGTTAGTTGACAAGATCGCTACTTGATTTGTGAGAAGGAAGGTCGATCGTACATTAAGTTCATAGTAGAATCGTGACTGCTAACTGAATTATTGGACAAGTTTCCGGAGCCTTCGATATGAATGATTATGTAGATATGAAATAAAATTAAGGTTGCCTTTTTTCTACAAGATATATCACCAGTCTGAAATATAATAAATATTAGAAACATACAGACCAGAGGTTTAAGTTCCATACAGTGTCCTAACAAAAAGGTTAATACATGCTATATGTGGTGGTAACATGCAATGTCCAAAAGCACGAATACCAACAGCCGCACAGGAGGATACGATTTACATGCTTGATTTGCCATTTAAAAACTCGTATTTTTTTTAGCTTTATTATTATGAAAGAATTATACCAACTACATCCGTGACTTTTGCTTATTTAGAAGATACTTAAGGACTATGATTTTGGTTATATATTTAAATATCCCCACTCAAGTTACTTTTAGGATTACAGGCGTGAGAAAATAAATCCTATGCATTGACACTTTTTTACAAACCCAACACGATATTTGAAAATATTATTCGGTTTAAGATTTAAAATTGTTATGTTATTGTAAAATAATTTTTACTGTGACAATTTAGCTTCTGAATCCAGTATAAGAATATGTTGGATTTCAACAAATCGCAAGTTTCTATTGACATAATATTATCGTTTTATTTTTATAACTTTCATTTTATCGAACTTATGTGCGTGATTTTACGTAAATTCACAAGGTATATACAGGTAGGGGGAAAAAAGCGGGCCGACTAAAATATCTAAGTTGCCGATATGAGCCACTGCGCATGCCTAGCGGCATTCACAGGACAGCAGGGAATGCATTGAAATTTGTTCTAGTGTCGACTGTTGACTTCGAAACCATTTCGAAACCAAGAATATGGTTTCTAATCGTATTGTTTTATAACTGAATATATTAATTATTAATATTATTATAAAATACTAACACAAATTTTATTATATTCAGCTACAAGAATCAGTTCGCTTCCCCTCCTACCTGTACAATGAAACTTCTTCATACCTGCAGCTTCTTTGATAGAAAACAATCAATGAACACAACTTTCGGGTATATATAAGCTGCATAGGAGCAAACGATTTGAAAACAATGTGTAATATTAATAACATTATATTATTAGAGCCTAGTAAGCAAGGATTTTTAATTTTAAAAAAATTAAACAAAGTGCAAAAGTGTTGGCGAAACGAGATGGTCGCCGGTAAGGCGGTGGTTCTTACAAGACCATTTTATACAAAATAGTGTTGATGCTAGGTTATATATAAACATTTTATTTTGTTTTCAGACCATTACTTACAATTTATCCAATATTATCCTAAAAAATTGTGCGGTCCGCCAGTCAACACCTGGACATATTGTTGACCCTTGGACCTCTTGAAGATTGAAATTCCTGGTGTAGAAGAACAAAAGCTAGAACCTGTGCAGTATTATAGACTTAATTATTGATGGCAACTTGATTTTTTAATCATCCAAAAGAGATAAATTATGATCGGTTTTACGTACGCTTGCTGCTGCTTCCTGTAGGCGGTACGTACAACTAGGAAATACGTTTGCCTATTGTTCTGTGCCTGTCATAATGTACTCTCATAGGAAATTCTAATCGGGGCGCAACAGTCTGGTATGCAACATTGTTCCTGGTGTTTTAAATAAACCCTGGAATGCCGATTTGCAATCAATACCATGGCGTTTAGCGCAAAATAGTCCTAAGTACTATGCTTGACCTCCAAGAAAATGAAAGGGTAATGATTTCAGGCATTTCACAGTTTCATCCACGACGATGCCATGGTTCTAATGGAATAACCACGCAATGAACCGATAGGGAAATTCCAAGCAAGGTTACACATTTAATACTGTGTGTAGGTTGAATATGATGTCTTGTGTAATAAATAGCCATTATAAATATGTAACAAGTAGCAGAGTTGATAAAAGTACTCTATATCGTCCACATAAGGTTTTTTTTTTTTGTATTTAAGGCAGATGTGTGCTTCTATCCAGGCTGTAAGCGCTGCTGGTGTGCCGGAATTACATTATTTTAAATACACAGACATGGGACTGTCGCATTTAAGAATATATAAAGGATATCGACCTAATCTGGGATCGAACCTGCCAAACTTGAAGTAGACTGCTGTTTTTCCCAGCCAGGTCGACCATTTATGGCTGAAATTTTAAAGTGTAAGTACATTTTCAATTCTAACGGATAAATTAACATTTTAAATTATATTTTGTGGATAAATAAAATTTAATTTCCATTATTAACTTCGATATTATTTCACTCTTTAATTTCTTTCAAGAAAAATATGATCTGATGCACTCACATAAATTTCTCTGACCTAATAGTGGGTAATAGGCCTACAACTTTCTTACTTCAAATTCTGATAAGAATAGGAGACCGTGTTGAAGGGAATGCGTATTCAGTTGTTTCACCCTCATTCAAAGGTGTCTTGTTGCCATGCAAGACTTTAAGCCTGACTGTATACACGATAACTGTATTATAACTAAAACTAAACGCCATGGCGCTACATCCCTGAAGGCTCTAGTTATGCCTACCATCCTACTGCTACGTCGATTACAATAGGAAGATGGAGGGATTGGGGGCATGTGGTGAGCATGCCGACACCCACAGCCGTTGATGGATTCCGTAACCGGAGCCACTACTTCATAATGAAGTAGCTCTCAGTTTGAATCATGATGCTGGGTGCACCCCGTTCCAGGCCTCCCTACCTCAGAAAAATCCAAGGGGGTACCGGGGATCGAATCCAAACCTGCGGATCCTTAGCCAGTGACGATAACCATGAGACCTAAAGAATGTTTAAAATAAGAGTTATAGCTCAAAGAATATGCACCTCGCGTAGCCAACAAAATCGTTAGATCCGTTTTCAAGAAAATAGAGAAAAATGAAATTTCCTTCATGTAAAGTGGTAATAAAAGTAAGGGCAAGCCGTCGCAGATCTTCGTGTCACATTTCCAAAATATAACATTTTGCTTTTGTACACACACATACATGTTTCTCAAATTTTGTTTTTTAGATTCAAGTGGCTTCAAAAACATATAACCTAATACTGCTAAAAACTGCTGAATTTCAGGGTAAAACACAACACTTCCTCTACTAAAATAGTAGGCCTACCTATGGTACGGGACTAGAAAGAAAGTAAATGAGTTGTCAGGATAGACTCATATTCTAAGAAATAAAATATGCAAATATGCTACTCTATTTAGGTGATTTTTTTTTTAAGTGTAGCATATTATAAAGTTTAGGCTTTACAAAGTTCGTCAGAATCTTTGATACAAAATTAAATTCTGAATTTAAAAATATCCGCTTAAGCCAACCATGTAAGTAATTACTATTTTAAATAAGAATTATAAATCCTTTTCGATTTTTTTTTTATTCTGCTTTGAGTCATCCCTAGGAACTAAAATGTAACTAAGTTTATGCATTTTTCTGTTAAATAGTGATAGTGATTTGAAACTTACACGTAAACGAAATAGGCCTACATAACAAAAATATTTTTATTTAATAAGGTTGATCATGCATCGTAAACAGTAGACTGTTTTCATTAGGATCCAAATCATTATTTATAATGCTTATGGTAAATAATATCTCATTACACTACAGTTCTCTTTTCGTGTAAACTATTAACCCATACTGAGAATAAAGAAAACCCCATAAGCCAGCTCACACCTCTACAAAAAGACAACAATAATAAATATTTTGCTACATTTAATTACACAGATAACAGAATACATGCTATCACAAAGTTACTACGTGAAGAAAACTTTAAAATTGCTTACAGAACAAACTGCAACTTAAAGAATAAATTATACAGCAATAATACTAACTCTGTGGATAAAATGGAAGAAAGTGGTGTTTACAAATTGACGTGTATTGATTGCAAAAAGGTATATGTGGGACAAACTGGAAGAAAATTCAAGCAAAGATTCAGTGAACATGTTTCTGACTTTAAATATGGCAGATTACGCTCAGCGTATGCTAAACACCTGCTTGATAGTGGTCATAGATTGGACAACTTAAATAACACCATGGAAGTCCTACATATATGTGATAAGGGTGTTAAACTAAATACATTGGAAAACTTTCAAATTTATAAGAATAGGAGTAACATCCTTAATGAAAACATAATTGACCAAAATCATTTATTTGACTTGACTTGACTACAACGGTGACCTAGGTTACCAAATAACAAATTTTATAAACAACATTATTTCAGAAGAATTGTGGTGTTCATTACATCTTATATGAACTGAAGATGGCGCAGCATACGCCGAAATGCATCTTCAAATAAGTTGTGTATTATATGGTAAGGGTAAAGGCGGAATATTATAATAAAAATATATTAATATTAACCCTTATCTGTTGGAAATGAGTTATTTTAATTTTAAAGAAAATCATGTTAAATGTCACATCAGAATTTTTGTGCAGGCCTAACATGATGAGTGGAGGTGCAAACCTAAGATTTATTTTTAAGAAACTTTTTTGGCGAGAAATACCGAGCACGTAACGGAAACCTTAAAATGCTCAAAACACAATTTCTATACAGTTTAAAAGCTCGTAACTGACCGCATAGAAAACACTTATCACAATGATTAGGCCATACTTTATTTCTTGTACCTTATTCTGTAATCTTACATGCAGTTTAAATTTTCTGTGAAATTATTTTCTTTAATTTTATAGCAAATTTAAGACAAACTTCTGTTTCCTATAGGATACATAACCAATTTAAGGGTTGAATGTGATAAATTATGGTTTTAGGCAGACGAAGGTGAAAGAAGCACATTTAACAGAGAAGTGTAAAGTGGCCCCTATACAGGCCATGGAGGCCCAGAGGGTTCCAGGAGGTAAAGGCTCCAAGATTTTAGACATTCGACACGTCTTGAAGGTGGTAAGGTTGTTAGCCGTTCGCACCGGCCGCCTTTACCCCCAGGATTGCTACGGCGTACCCCTCTTTTAACAATAGATAATATTTATTAAAATAAGGAAATTATTCCGTTGAGTGGTATAAAAATATAACACTCCAGGGTTACCTACTTTGATTGCTTCACTTGGAACACTCTTTTAGTTAAAAATATCTGCAAATGATTATTAAATAGACTCAGCTTAATAACAATTTTAAATTTTAAAATGCACTACGCCATTTTAAATACGAAATTTCTCACGATGATTGAAAAAATAGTCCTTTTGGTGGGTGAAAAGCGTTGTCCTTATGTTGGCAGCTATATTCCATAAAATCAATAACAGCCATCTGCGCGCTCCAATATCCATAATTAGTTTCAATAAATGTAACATTTATTATTATTTCACAAATTTTAACTGCTATCGAAAAAGTAGTGTATGATACACATTGTAAAGTGGTTTTATTTTGCTCTTCGGATTGCTACATTCTCCCACATGGGCTCGTTTCGCAAACATACCTACTCGCAAAATAAAATATCGCTTTTACCACTTCGATCCGAAATAAAAATTTAATTACAGGGACTCTACAATAGTCATCTGGGTGGGAATCATTGCTAAATTTTAATAAAGCTTTTACATCTGAATTGTACTAGAAACCCGTATGACAACCCACATATTCTTGGTTATTTTAATCATCAAGCTCTGAAGAAGACGACATAAACTTTTAGGTATGGGACAATTATGTGAACTTGAGCAATACCAAAACCTGTTTTTTCTTCTTTCTAGCACAAGAAAAGAGTTATAACTGCAATTATCCATTTTCGGTGTATCTAGAATACGACTTCCTTAATATCGCATTCATTTTATGGATGTTTACAATATGTCACATTGCAGCTCGGAGGATAATTCCTTTCTCGTTATCCTTCACATTTTAACGGTTTTCGTTTTTCAGACGCATTCACGTCGGCGCCACATTGTGTAATCAGTTTCTACCTACTGAGCCAATTAGCAGTGTATTCCTTTTACAGCTGACACTTGCCGCCATCTTTGTTTAAATTAATTAATTAGTTTGTTAAAGTAGTCTTTAGACGTTCAAAGACTGACTGTTTAAGACTTAAAGCTTACATCACGTACATCCTCTAATAAACATAAGAAAGTAGGAAATGAAAAAAAAGGAAGTATGTAACGAAGAAAAATAACGAAAAGAAATCAAATTTGATAAGTAACAATAAAAAATAAGTAAAAAAGAGACAGTTAGCGCATTATAATTAGGGACCGTATTTTTTGGTAAAATAACATGGCTGATTTTGGTATTAACTTCCTTCTATTTCGTGGGTATTTCGCGAAATAAAATTTTTTATGCATTATACTGCAGTGTACACTGATAAACGTTATTGGGATGCTTCGACACTCTGCACATTGTGTTCTTTTTTAGAACCACGAAAAATGGCCATATTTGAGGTTATAATATTCTTTGGAACCTAAAGAATTCATATATATATATATATATATATATATATATATATATATATATATATATATATAAAACTTGCTTATGGAGATCTTGTTCTCTATTTACTGATTTATTCACAGTTCAGAAACGTTATTTTACGATGTATGTTTAAAGTTTGGCCTTGACATTCCTGCAAAATTATTTTAAGAAATATAGTATTTTAACGATATATGGTTTATATATTTTTTACATGTTAGAGTGTATTTATGTAAACATAAATGATTTTAATACCAATGGAGATTTTCATACTTACTGCATTCGGAATAGAGAGGCTTTGAACATACCTGCTCATCGAATGAGTAAATTTACTAAATAATTTATGGTGCTTGGTATTAAACTGTATAATCGCCGGCCTGCTAGGATTAAACAGATAGATAATGTCAAAAGTTTTAGGAAACATTTAAGATTATTTTAAGTGGTATCTGTCCATGTAACAGCGATGACGTTTTCTTAGCAATGGGCAATTATGTATGATGTTATTTTGTGTGACGAATCTTATGGCCTTGTGCTCTAAAATATTATCTTTTAAATAAATAAATAATATAAACTAAACTAAAAAAATATGCAAAAAGAAAGAAAATCGTGAAGAAGTGGGCATTTATATGGCGTAATGGCGAAACTTATACTGGTTAATCAAAAGATTCGGCTGCAAACAAAATTGGTAACTACTGTGGACGAAATACGAATTCTGTTGAACCTACACTCTTTGCCTTAAGCTAAAGTAGGTATCCTAAACCTGGCAGAAGTAGCAGAAAAGGCGCATAAACGAACAAATTTTGCGATATTTCGTGAATTTGTTTTGCTTAACATTGGTATATTACGTAGCCTATGTACAAAGCTGAGTATAGCTAAGGAAATCTGTTTTCCCCCTTAAATTTCGCCCTTATCGCTGTTACCAAAAAATACGGTACATAATTATAATACTTTAAATAATAATCAAAATAATAAAATAACAACATATTTGCAAAATCCATAAAAGAAAAAAAGAGATGCAAGGAGTGAAGAAGCGAGAAGTAACAAGTGAAAATTGAAAGGAAGAGAAAACTCCGAAGAAAGAAGAAATGTAGGGGTACATGATAAATAAAACGCGATGAAATCATATCATTATACCATAAAACACGATGAATTAGGTTTTAATGGGAAAGTTAGAAGAGATGATAGAAGTTAGGAGAACAAGACATTTACTACATTTACGACATTTGTAAAAATAGCGTTCAAATATTTAATTTTTATACACCTTAGACTCTCCCTTATAATGGTTATAAAAAGGTTAGGGCAACAATCTATCAAAATTAAAATATGAAATCGCCCAAGAGCATTGTATTATGTTTATTCCAAACTAGCTAATTTCGATATAAATGGTATCATGGGTTATGTAATGAACTTCACTGCTGTTCGATGCAACTAAAGATACCAGTGGATAAATAAATAAATAACATATTCATAGTGTAAGGAGGATACCGACGATACTTTTGAGCTAATTCAAAGCAACAAGGGATGGTTTGTCGCAGAGATAGCGGAAGCAGTGTTTCTTAATAATCTTCAGAGCATCTCATACCGAGAAACGAACTTGACTTCTTTCATGACGCTCAGCTGATTCACAAGCGGATGTCCTTTGCTGACATAAAACAATGGTCACTACTATCTACAAGATAATCCTTCACCTATATTACATCTACTAGTAGGGGGGTCTCTGGCCTTAGTCAGCTGACAGGTAGGTCGAGCGACAAAGAAAGGGAAGGAAGGCGATGCAGGCCCTGATTCAGCCAATAGGATTCTGCATAAATCTGTTAATATACGCCCCCAAAACATATCAAGTTAAAGACTGTTCATATTATTCAATGCTTGTTGTTTCATGTGGCATTGCAGTATATATATATATACAGTGCTTTAGTTGGAAAATATTTTATGGGGGTACTCACCTTACTTCAAAATTTTCCATATCGCCTCATACAAAAGAGTTTTAAAAAACCGAGCACCTTATCAGGATAGCCAACATGTAATCTAAGGAGAAAGTAATTATTGTAGAAATGCGCACGAAGGTAAAGATTAGAACGCATATCTATTGCGAATTTAATAGTGTTTGTCATTATTAACAAATACACTCTCTTATTGAATTGGACATTTAATAAGTATTTTAGGACAATATCGTTCCTGTACTGCCAGTACGATGTACCGGAGCACATCTTTTTCCCGGTATGGTAGAAGGAAAATAATTTTATACCGGTACGCAGTACCGGTGCGTACCGGCCCAACTAAAGCACTGTATATATATATATATATATACATATATATATACATATATATATATATATATATATATATATATATTTATTTATTTCTTTCTTTCTAGTGTTATAACAAGTGACGCTTTTCTTTGGGGAAACTGTAATAAGGCAAATATTGTACTAAAACAGCAGAAACAAATTGAGAATAATGACATACTTTAATAGAAATTTTAGCTATAGATATATTTTCAAAAGGCTCAGAGTCATGGCCATAATAATTTACATGTATTTGAACTGTTGGTCTGTATGAAAAAAATCACCTCTGACCTAACATTAAGAAAAGAAACAATTATTTTACCAGAGGTCGCCATAATATTGAAGTGGCATCAAAACGCAAAACAAAGTTATACTTGGATGCAATGAATTCAATAATATTCTTAAGTAATAGATTAGCTTGCTATTTTCTGTTTATAAGCAAAGATTAAATTAATGGCTTCTAGATGATCCGTTTTAAAAATCGTAATGCTACATTTTTATGATTTTTAAATTTCTAAGATATATAAATTGTAATTAAACTTAATTATGTATTATGGCGATGCCTATATTGTGACACATGTTAATGACTAATAACTTGATTGATTGATAGCTCATTGAAATATTATACCCTAGAATAAAGATACCGCGATATAAATAGCTTTAACACCAAATTCCAATCAAAGCAAATACGAAATTAAAAATTTTTCATGGAGGTTAATTATAAGCAAATGCTAATAGTGTAATTTGACAACTAAAATCACAGAGAAGTAATTCTTCTGTTTAAATAAAACAATAAGCTACGCAGTTTGCAGAATATAGACTTTTAAAATAAAAACTGCCGAAAGAAAGAACTAAATTATGATAAATTTTGATTGTAAATTTCTTGTGGAAATTCTGTGCTCAGTACATTTTTACTGGAAACAATTAATTCTTTAAGATTCATGTGCACGGGAAATCAAGAAGCAATGATGAGGCAATTTGAAACACTCTGGACACCATCAGCTGCCGGAATAGACCTCATAATTCAAAGTTATAAGCCTGAAAAGACTGAAAGAAATAGAGGCAGTGAATAGAACCAATTTGAACAATTCTGTGAAGAACGAAGATATTCCAGCAGAAGCGGTTTTCACAATTCTGAAAAATTGGGCTTTAAATAAGAGGAAATCGAATGGAGAGGAATATAAAAACTATTCAGTAAGAATAAAAGGGTGTTTTTAAGTAAGAAGTAAGAGTTCAAAGCCGTGCTTATATGGATAAAATAATTTGGGAATTTTAGCCTATAGTAAATGCAGACTATGAGTAGGCGACCGGCTAAATCGATTAACTGTAACATGATAGTTTAAATTTATTCATTTCTTCATAGGCTACATTGTTAAGGATAAACTTTAGAGACCTCAGTAGTAAGTAGCTTATATCATAAATAACTGTAGAGATATATAAGCAGTTAAATATTTAGCCGATAGTAGCATCCTTGCGGACTGACTTGCCGGCCTATTAAAAAAAACCTATGATCATCTCTATTATCAACCTATATTTTCAGGGATTAAAATTTTATGTATAGCGCTTAAAGTGTTAACCAAATTTAAGCTTATCCTTTTATAGATGTTGGAAGGAGAAGTACATAAAACCAACTGAAGGAAAGTGAATTTATTTCTGTGAATAATCTCAAAGGTTAGAATGTTGAACAGACGAAGGTGATATTAGTCACGCTGTTTTACACCAAGTACGTATGGCGCTTGTGTCGGAACCAGTCTATTTCTAACATAAATAAAGGCATTACCAGAGGTATGTGACATTTCTCTTTGCTGTAACTTGCCTTCGAATGTACTGTGGATGAAGTTCATACATTCTACGGCTTTTATGTTCTAACAGAAAAGGAAGAACGTCCGTGAAATGAGATTGATAAAAGAAATGCACACATATGCTCCGTAAACTACAAAGTCGCACAAGAACTTTAAAGAACTTTTAGGTGCCGGTATAGCATATACAGGGCTGCTATGAAGAGACAATTAGATAGCATGCTTCCAATAAGTTCTATTTAAGATATTCGATTTCTTTATGGTTTATTTATTTATTAAATCTCCAAGTACAAGAGCCCTATTTTACCTATGTATGCTAGGGCTATAGTTTCAGAATAAGTATGTTATAATTATGACATGCAGAAAATTTTTAAAATGTGGCAGTAAACAATAAACAAAAGTGAACATAAACACAAAACATTAAAAAGTTACTTCAGAGAAATAGTTGTGAGAATTGATCACAGTGTTTTAAAAACTTTGTTAACGAATGTCTTAAATTCTGAGAAACAGCATTGGTTTTTTAAGAAGTCAATCATTGGATAACCCAAAACCTTACTACATTTAGTTAGATGCTTCTTTATGGTTTACTGGTTCAAATAGTTTAAGTTTATCAATTACCTAGAAGAGGTCATTATGCAGTTCATTATTCCCTAGAAGACGTTAGCCTATCGCTGCTTAATGCCCTAGTATCACTTTAAAGAATTATATTGGTTATTATATAAAAATAAATTATTTTCAATTACGTAATAGTCATTTTCGATTTAAGACCGTTTATGAACTTATCAGGCCTTTTAATTTCTTATAACGGTCGAACATTGCACGAAGTTTTATGCTAGTTTGACTCGTAAATTATAAAACAGAAATTATTTCAGTTCGCTTGTGCTTAGAATAGTAATGCAACAAAAGTTTTGATTATTTCGTATGTAGCAGAATTCAGGCTCTTTTGTTTGGCAACAATTTGTTTGAAACAAATCACGTATGAAAACAATTGAAAATAGCAGAAACATTTGCTGAAAACACTATCTGGTGATCTATTTGTAATCTTGAATTTATAGAAAAGGCAAATAACGAACTAACATAAAAATCCTTTGCTACGATAAGGTGTTGCAGACGTTTATTGCATGGAGAGAAACGAAGTTCGTTAAGTAATGTTTTGAGCGAAGCTATATATTGTGTTGGCTTAAGCTTGTGCTTTATCAAAAACCATCTAGTTTATGGGCAATTAATGATGAAGTAGTTATTTATGCTATTTATAATTTAACTGATTAATAGTACACGATAATAGTAGTAGTAGGAATAACAATATTTGCAGTAGTTAAAATTAAAGAAATGGATAATTGCTTATTTGTACGAAAGGGAAGAGAACGACAGTAACACCTGGTGATATTCTCAAAGATATAACGTGCTAGTACCATTTTCTTTATCCTTCAAGGGCTTTTACTTTTTTACAGCTTAGCTCGTAAAATTGATCTTTACATAGACGGTGAGAGTTCAGTTACACAATGCTTACGACTAAAAATAACATAAAACAAACTAACAAATAAATTAAATCCATTTCGACCATTAGGCTAATGGTAGAGGCGAGCGGTAGGCCTACAATCATTAAAAAATTTTCTCAGTTTTGAGTGACTCACAAGGCTGGACATTACATCACAGCATTTGCTGCAAGTAGAGGGTCGGAGTTTATTTTATTTTCATATTATTTCGTATTTTATTTTAGAAAAACCTTTTTGTGACTGGGGGTACTGTAAAATAAAAGTAGGTCTAATATACCACACAGTAATAATGAATCTCCCTTTATTTTAACCCTATTTTGCTACATAGCATGTTAGGGCTATAGTTAATACATAATGTAATATAACAGACAAAACAAATCTTACTTTCTAGCAATAAGAGATACAATGAGTGTAAACTTGAAATTAACTATTAGGCTTATCTGTCATCCAGCTAATATAAGACTATAAAACTTAAGGGCTATAGTAGAATACAGAGCATCTACAGAACAATATTATTTCTAGCAGAAAGGCTTACGTTGAGTGCAAGCTGACAAATTACTAATATTACTACCCAAATATAAACTATTAAATTGATACTAAGATTAGAAACTGTTTTAAACTATAATACCATTATACCACACAGTAATAATCAGTCGAAATAGAATTTACAGATTCGAAGCATTTCCGTTGTAGAATTAATACCGGAAGTAGGCTAATTCCAGATTCTTAAGTTCGTTGTCTTCATTTACCAAAACAGACATTCATTTAAAATTTCCCGTGCAAGTCGTATTACTGGTAGCCTACTAAATAGAAAATTTATTCACTATTTGCAATTTGGTTTAAAATGACTCACTTACAGAAGGTTACACAATATATACTATATCATGAAAGCTATCCAACACACAAATGAAGTATATTTATTGTAACACATTTTCTATGCATTTTACACTATTTTTAAATAACGAAATTCCTAGATACGACTATCATGGGTCATTACGCCATTACTTAAGAACTTCAGTGTTGTGTCTGAGGTGCTTAGAGTTTAGAACTGCCGATAAGTTTATCTAGTGTCCTTTCTGTATGACGTGAAAAAGGACTGGAGAGAACTTGAATTAATACAAAACACGATGGGATATATAATATATTTTTAGTTAAATCCGATCTTTTAGCTTTACCGTACTTTGAGTTATTTTACTAATGAAAAAATAAACCTTAAACCATATAGGATAGCTGCCTTAAATTAAGGATGCAAATTGCACACAGTAAAATTATTGATATCCTACATTCCTTTTTTTTTTTGGCTTGGGCCCAGAACATAACCTATATGGATATAGGGTAAGGAGCCTGTAGGGTATTTAATTTTACATTTCGGGTGATTTAAAATTGAAAAAAGTTATGAATGTAAGTTTAGATCTAAATACTAAACTGTGTTATGATCATTAAAAGTAACTGTAACTGTAAAAGTAACTGTTTAGAGAAAATTTCTATCTTTTTAAAATTAAACAGTATGCTAATACAGTAAAACGACGAAATAAAAAGGTTTGTTGAGATGTCCTCAAAAGCTTTGAAAGAAATGTAAAATTTCGTTTTCAAGCCGAGCTATTTACTTCTAGATAATAGGTCACGTATTTTTACTTTTATTTAGAGATAGGCCTACTCAGAACACGTTTCCGCTGACAATTCGAAAATAGCATTTCAGAATTGCGTCTTGCAGTGGCAATTCTGATTGTATCCTAGTATGCCATATTTATGCGAACCTAACATTAAAAGAAAAGCTTGCTTTTCTCACAATTACTATATAATTCGTGCTTTTAAAATGTGCTACATATATGAATCTCTTACAAACTCAGACCTTTGAGGACCGCCATCCTACTGAAAAGAATTTAGAGTATAGCAAACAAGCCTAATTTCGCAGTATCTTTATATTTTATTAATTGCAAAATTGGGAACAGTAGTGGAAATATGTCATCTTATTCTTCAAAGAGGGCATCTTCTCTTCTATTTTAAACTTTTTTTTTAACTTTTCCATTACTGTTCCTGATTTTGCAATATATAACATAAAAAGATACTGCGAAATTAGGCACGTTAGCCTACCTATTTGACACCAATCATTTTTTAGCACGACAAAAACGCATTTGCGATTTCATGATTATATAATTAATGAAAGGTCACCGCGATTTCTTACGCAATTTATTATTTGGTACTTCTCTGACAGGTGATTTCTTGATGGATCGAGATCTTACTTTATTTCACTGACCATCATACCGCGCATGTGCAAGGAAACGGCTTCTGTCTGTCCATCCATCCATCACTCAAGCTAGCCAATTAATTACAAAACATACAGAGGCCACACCATATGTGCAAAATACCTTGGTCTCTATTACTTATAGGCCTAGACAATAGCCTTTTTATTTTAAAGTCATCTTAATCCCAGGGTCGACGTTTCATCAGAGTTCTGGACACAAGAGAGATTATGATTCATTGGGTTTATGTGTCCCATGAGCGAGCATAAAGGTCAAGTAATTCGCCATGATGTATAAATTTGCATACGCGAATGTGTACAAAACTCGCTAAGGACTGTGTTTGTGCCTTATGAAATGGCTGTTATTGAATCTCTTAGCTTGAAAGTCCCACTTATTACTGCTCATAAGGTTAACTGCAATCTCTGGCCTTTATTAGGAAAACGCTTCCCAAATGGAATCTTCCTATCGCCTATCCTCTTAATTCTTCCTTCTTGCTTATCTCTTTATTTTCTGTTTGATATTAAATCTTTTATTTTAACACCTTGTTCATAATTGACGTTACTTTTTCATCGTTGTCACTGTTCTTTCAATAGTAGTAATCCTCTTCGCCTTCAATATTATCAACTTGATCGTTATAATCAATAATTTTTAATAGCAAGTTTTATCTTCACCGTTTTCAATATCATAATCTCCATCTTTACAAATTTTGTCTTTAATTCATCATCATAGCCTACATAGTCATTATAATCTTTTCTTCATCACCCTGACAACATTCAGCCTATTTCAACAACAACAACATTAATAATAATAATAATAATAATAATACTTTCTTCGTAAGTAGTAATCCACGTCGACTGAGATAGTGTTCATCTTATACCTAATGATCGTCGACAACATATCGTCATCATGAGATAATAGTTTAACAACTGAAGCATCGTTAAATTATACCCTTATTCTAACTTTTCCTTGAATTAGAGTATTATTTCTCGTTTAAAGAAAAATACTTTTAGAAAATTTATTTTGTTTAAAAGATTTTTCCTGATAAAATTACTTTTCTCCTCATAAACTTGCATTTTGACTATCAAAATCATTAAATATATTATAACTTTCACAATTATAATAACATCATAGTCTACATTAAACTCATTTTCATAATTTTAATTTGGATAGCCATTCGCCGTCATTAACTGTGCGCTGATTTTTATACATTTTAAACATAGGGGGGAGAAATACAAGTTAAAAAGAAAATTATTAAGCTTTTCTAAGTTTAAACCCAAAAATATAGTTACAAACAATCCATACAGGAAGTGTCATAATTTCTTACACAAGATTCGATGAGCTGCGAACACTGAATTATATTTTATTAAATAGAAAACATTCAGAACATCTCTATTCTAGAGTGCTCTGAGTACCCCGATTATAATCCTATGTCATTAACTGATTCTGATTCTCTCTGTATATATTCCTCTCCCTCTCGTATTGTATGTTTATGTTAAGAGATAGAGATAGAGATAGAGATAGAGATAGAGAGAGACAGACAGACAGACAAAGAGAAGAGAAAGGACGAACTGAGAGTGGCAAAATCATGGACTTTTAAAGGAGAGACTTCATTCGTTTATATTTATCGGATATTGTTAAAGATATAGATATAGATTCGTTCTGCTAATATCACAAGATATCCTACAACTAACATACAACAAACTGTATTATATATATATATATATAATAATTATTATTATTATTATGTTTATTTAACGACGGAGGTGTACTGAGTGCCAGCAGCACTGAATTCGTGTATGATCTCGACGTGTGCCGGCATTCTTTTCCACAGGAGTTCTACAGACGTAAATGTCATCTTGTTGGGCCGGGATTGAACAGTCTGTACACCTTGGGTACAGAAATTCAGCTTCGTATAAACTGCGCCACCCAGACCGACTTGATTATAGATGTTTGAAGGTAACAGTCATTTCTGGCGTTTATCTAAAAGGCCAAAGAATAACTGAACATTCCTTATGCTCCCGTGCATATTGATTACAATTTTATTTAAATCACACAACTGAACCTTTATATTGAAAATGTAGATAAAATGTTAACTGATAACCTTCATGTATTTTGCATTTTGTATATGTGTGTGTGTGTGTGTGTGTATGTGTATATATATGTATATATATCTATATATACACACACGCATTAATATAATTCCTTCCACAAAGAAAATACCGACCGATATTATGAGTGTTAATCTGTAGAAGTGAAACAGGAGTATAACATAAAAAGGGTATTATCGGTGCGAAGAGAGGCCGTAAAGGGAGAAGAGAGCCGTAAAATGTGCACAATAGCAGTTTGTGCTAATCATACATAATGGACTGTCGGCAGTAAAACCACTCACATTCAGACAGAAAATAAAATTTGCATTCTCTTTGAGATCTAAGCAAGACGTGCGTGGAATGGGAATTGCTAATCTTTTTCTCGAGATATTTCCGCAATATCATTCTAATTTATACCTTAAACTTAATTCATTTCTTAATAGTCGTCTAGTTTTTACCTTTTATCAGTCTTAACACATTAAAGAGCCATTATGCAATTAAAACTTAAGCAAGTTTGAACACTCATAAAAAAAAAAGTCCCGATTTCGGGTACTTAGCACCCTGGCAGAGTTTTCTATAACCGCCCTTTCCATTGTTCTACTTCCTTATTCATCAACTTCCACCCCATTTGGTGTAAGTTTTAGTTTTACCAGGAACGTAGCCAGGGTGGTGCCCGGGCCCCCCTAAATGATAAACGAAACTTACGGAAATATAATAATTGAATACGGTAAATGTTTAAGTTTTAAAATAGGATTGCTAAGTTAAACAATTATACAGTACATTGAATGCAATGAGTTTTTCAAAAGTTATTTTTTCCTTATTACATTTTAGGTTTTTTAACATTAAGGATAATTTTATTAGTATTTCTTGCGTTTTAAATTTATCTTTAGATAGGCCCATTACCCATTTTTTTAAATGTTTACTTGCAAAATTAAATTGTTTTAATTATATAAACTTAGCACAACTTTTTTTTTTCCAATTGCCAAAATTTTATTTTTGATAAGTAAATGTTTTGAAAGACTTAAAAATTAACCTTATTTAGTCACTGTGAGTACACTGTTTCACTTTTAAATAAAGTATTACTTAGCTAAATGTATAATTATGCACAGTGACACCTTTCATTTCGCTAAATTAAAATGTACTTCTTATTTAGTATTCTTAAATGAAGTGATTATTACTCTTATGGCATTTTATTTTAGACTAACAGTATTTATTAACAATTTCAACATTAAGCCTTCAAATTTAATTTTGATGGCCTTTTTCTTCGAGAATATTAGTAATGAATATTAGATTGTGCTGTACTACATACAGTAATGACATTAGGAAAATATAAAAGTATTTCGATACATTCCATCTTCCTATTCCCTTGCCCGACGCCTCAAAGGTCACCTTTTGTTCGCTAATGGTTAGTATTCCGGTAAATTGTGTTGGTTCAGAAGTAATACGATTTTACATGAGTTTTATTTTAATTTTATTTTTTTCAAAATGAGAGACTTTTTAATATTCCTAACTTGATGTTTACGTGGACACACGAGATTTATTTTATTTTATTTATTTATTTTCAAAATGAGAGACTTTTTAATATTCCTAACTTGATGTTTACATGGACACACGGATTCATGTATGTGTATTATTTTCGAAACTCTTCACATGGACTCAGCGGGAAGAAACGCGTGTACGCGTCAGACCTCACACCGCCAGGTTCTATTTTATTTATTCTCTTCATTATGCACATACGCCTTTGCATAAATTATTATATCATGTTTCTACCAAATTCACATCCTCAGAACCGCGTGAGAGGAATTAATGCCAGGATATGTTTTATGATAAATTAAGAAGTCATAGGACTTGGTCGCTAAAAATAAAAGTTATGGATAATGATCAGTCATAGAAAAGAGTGAATGCACCTCAACATCTGCCCCAATCTGGGAATCGATATGACCGGCTTTCTAATTAAAATCCTATAAAGCGTATTTGAGTTATCGCTTGTTTTGTTATATATTACCATAAAAAGGCACTAAATTGGGCATTATTCCAGTACCGGCCAATCGATTTGGTCTAATATCAATAGACGTCTTCCCATGGACATTATAAATGCGTAAACCGAGTTTCATGAAAATCTGATAATGCATATTTGAGTTATCGCACCTTTAAAATAGGCACTAAATTGGGTATTATTCCGGTACCGGGCAACCGATTTGGTCCAATATCAATAGCGTTATTCCCATGGACTTTATAAACGCGTATACCAAGTTTCATTAAAATCCGATAAAGCGTATTTGAGTTATCGCGCGTACAGACACACGGACGGACGGTCAGACATTTACCCGTCCCCTACACAATATCATAAAGTACCATACTGGCACTTAATAAATATAATTCCAATATTTTATTAAACGTGCCACATTAAGAGGAAGTTTCTGAATTTCTGAATAAGAATAAATTATTCTCAGTATTAGGCTATCAATAAAAAAAAGTTTTGACACTACATTCCTTTCAAAATCATGTTTCGAGTAAGGCAGATGGCCCAGTTCTAGAAAATTGATACTTTTTTTTTTTTTTTTTTTTTTTTTTTTTTTTGTGTGCCCACCCTTTCCCCCGGAGTGCCTAGCAATGAAGCCAAAAACTCCGGTCAAACCAAATTTTGGTGACCATTTGTGCTGTGTGTTCCTATAGTGCCCTTGTGTGCATCCATGTGGGATGATTGAGGTTATGTCGTTTTGGGCTGTGTGCTTGTACAAGTGTCTTTATTTTGAGTTAGTGTTTGCCTTGCGCTGATCGGCTTTTAGTGCTGTGTTGGGTAGTGTGCTGCGTGTGTTTATGTTAGGATCTAAGTTGTTGTGCTGTGTTATTGTGTGAGGGGATAAGAAAATGGATACTGGTGTCCAACATGACATAAGTTCACAGCCTATTCGAACATCTAAATGCAATTGAAGACATAAACATAAAGTCTGAAATGAGAATCGCCTAGTACAGGAATTTTATTAAGATGAACGAATAAAATAAAAGTAAAAAGACTGTTTAACGCTTTATCTGTTGGACAATGAGGGTCTGTTTACTTCGCCGTGTGTTAAAGGACTACGAACTGCATCACTAATGATCGTGATGTATGGCTACATGATTAGGAACACTCAACCCTTGTGGATTTGTTATTACGATAATCGATACTTACTTAAAGTGGAACCGAATCACGGTGGGTCTCCATATGCTTCAGGTAATAGTCATTACCAGAGGTGAAGGCACAAGTCACCCATCCAAGTTCTTACCAGAGGTAGCATTGCTTAAACCGGTGATCAATTTGTTAGTGACAGTTGACCACTGATCCACAGTGAATTCAATGCATGGTTCTAAAAGCAACGCTTGTGACCATGATTCCTTTCCATGGTTCGCTGAAGATATCATTCCGAGTTAAGGACGGTTGCAACGTGGCAAAAATAATTCCAAAGATTTCAGATACTCTCATAATTTGAGATACCGCAATCATATTTCTGTAAAAAAATTTAAAATACTTTTACCTTTTGTACCCTACTGAAGCACCAAAGTGTTTTGAGTCACATACTTCACGACCTCGTCTACTTTTTTGAAGCAGAGAAACAATTTCTGTTTTTACAAAAAACCTTAGGATGGTTCAATCTCAATTAATTTCGTACTATGGATAAAAATATGATAAAAGAGAAATGGTTATTTTGAAGACACACTCATGCAAATAACTGATAAAAATTGGCTCGGCGTCTCAAAATGTTACAACGGTTAGCATGTCTAAAATCTGTCTATTGGGGACTCAGCATGCCTGAATAAAATAACAAAAGGTAGATGTTTATTTTAAGTCACACTCATGCAAGTAATTAATAGAATTTGGTTGCTATATATCAAATGGCTACAAAGGCAAGCATGTCTGAACTATGGCTATTGGGGACTCAACATGGCTGAATAAAATCATATAAAATATACATTTATTTTAAGGCACACTCTTGCAAATAACTGATAAAATTTGGTTGCTATATATCAAATGGTTACATAGCATATCTGATATTTGACAAACGGAAAATGACTAACTAAACTCCGTGGCGCTACATCCCTTGAGGGACTTGGCCTACCATTCGACCGGTCATCTCCCAGAGGCAGATGGCAGGATTGGGGGGGGGGGGCATGTGCTCATCATGCCGACATTCACAGCCGTTAATGATGGTTTCCGTGACTGGAGCCACTACTTCAATCAGAAAATGAACATGCCTGAATAGGCCTATCATTCTTGCTTCCACCTCCCTTTAATATTTCAGTGCTTCAAATTTTCAGAGTAAGTGCTATTCCAGGAGAAAAATAAAATATTTTCATGTATATAAAAAAGAAAAAGCACAACAAAATTCGAACTGCTTTCTTCTTTTGAGTTTCTTAGGGTTAGAGAAAGTAAAATGGTTGCCCATATTTAGATATTCACCCTCGCTTAAGAGAGTTACCGTTGAGGTAAGCCCACACTTGCTGGGAATGATATGGAGGGGGGAGCGTGGGGGTATGCCGACCAGATCTGAGATCGCAGCATCAGTATAGGTCCAGCGAGAGACCGAGTGTTACGCGAGTGTGTACAGATAGCATCAGTGTCAACATTATAGCAGCCAACAGGTAGGCAACAGGTAGCTATAACAAGCGTTCGCATGTTGCATTGTGTACAGGCTTAGTACTAACTTCGCGTGTTGTGCAGTGAAAACAAAGGACGAGGCTTCCATTTACTGTCTATACAAATACACAAACATCATGTAAACGTAATTCGAAAGTTTTCCATACCAGTGGTTTAAAATTTCTCATCTATTCAGACGGATTTACATTCCACGTTAATGTATGCCCAAATTTTGAAGAAGAAATGGAAGGATTCAATCCAACTTTAAATTATAAAGAACTTCGCGAATCCATCAGCAGGCTATTCCGTCTAATCGTGTGATTACAATTGTGTAAAGTAAAGTAAAGTGATCCCGATACAGGCCATGGAGGCCCAGAGGGTTCCAGGAGGTTGAGGCTCCCAGATTTTGGACATTCGAAGATGAAGGTGGTAAGGTTGTCAGCCTTACGCACCGGCCGCCTTAACGCCCAGGATTGCCCTGTTACTCATTTCGATTACAATTGTGTAGTCCTATATAAAACAACATATACTATTAACGCTAAAGAAGATAACGTAGGCAAAATAATATTATTTTAGGTCCCGTGACTGAAAGTAGCAGAAGTGTATAATTTTATATAAAGATATACAAAAAAATTACATAGAAAATAAAATAATATAATTCAAGCAAAAGAGTAGGGGCAATAAACGTTAACCACCATAAGGTATAGAAATATTCACTTCAGTAAATGTAGTGTATATTTTTAATTGTGATTCAAATGTTGTATTTCTGAAATAGTAGTAACAATTAACTCAAAGGATTGTTAGAAAGTATTAGGCCTAGCATGGCTGAAAGTGGCAAGAGAATATATGAAACTTTATTTGGGAGATGCCAATAAAGACAAATCTCCAAAAGACCGATTCTTTAGCATATTATATTACATTACATGATGTTAAGTTATATTAGATGTATTATATATTATATTATATTACATAATATATTATATTATATTACATTACATTATATTGTGTTATTTATATAATATAATATGTTACTTTATACTATATTATATTGTATATTATATACCCCCGTCCATACATAAAAGCACAAGTAGCCTACATTTAATTGTTAGTTGGCATATGATTATTTAACGACGGAGATGTACTGCAACTTAGACCTGTGACCGTCGCCGGTGTGCCGGAATTTTGTCCCGCAGGAGTTCATTTACATGGCAGCAAATCTACTGACATGGGTCTGTCACATTTATGCACGCATAATTAATACCATCGACCTGGGCCGGGATCGAACTCGCAACCTTAGGTACGCGATATTAACTGCGCCACCCAGGCCGAATACATTTCATTCGGATTCAAATGTTTGTATTTTTCAAATAAGTTTTAACTGCTTTTGCTTTGAAATTTTCGTGAGCTAGGGTCTCCATAAATACGCCCTGGAAAGTAATAATAATTAATTTGAAACGAGTTTTAGTTTGACAGTTTTTCATGGTGACATTTGACATGTTTATTTTATTTCTTCTGCCTGAATACAAAGAGTTGTATTAGGAAACAAATATTTTATGTCGTTATAAAAAATTACAAATAAATCCCAAATTAAACAAATTATTTGTTTTTTCTCAAAAGTACACGCTTAAAAATGCACCACCGACATCCTTTTAGCATTGAAAGAAACTTCTAAGCAGTGTGTTTTGTGAGTTCATTGCTACCGTTCATATGGCATAATTTTTTTTTGAAAGTGAGAAAAGTAGATCTTTAAGTCTTAATTCATATTACACAGATTTAAAATATATTTTCCCGCCAATCGGTCTACAAGGAAACACATTACAGATTTTAAATATGACCAAGAAAACCCTCTTGTTGCATAATTTTGGAGACAGGTAACACTCTTATTTTGCAGGAGTACTAATTTTAGTAATGTACATTTTTATTCCTACATTCCTGTTAGAAGGCAAATTAAATGAGAAAGTAAGACTAAAGTTCTAAATACGAACATGTTCTAAATAATGAACATATATGAATTACGTAGGCCTATTGTTGTAGCGTAATTATTCAAAATTCTAAAAAAATATGTTAAGGTTAATTTTTTTAATTCTCTAATTCTATAAATAGATACCATTTTTTTCAAAACTTGGCTTGCTGGAATCAATAAAATAATAACATAATATTTTTCTTCTCAACCCCTTTTTTAAATAATTCTCCTTTCGGTTACATTCTACCATCTTCAGGGAATCTCGCTTGTAGATTTACATTCAAGAAATGATGCCAGTGATAAAGCAGTTTTATTCTTATTGAATGTAAATCAACAAGCGAGATTCCCAGATGGTTGAATGTAACCGAAAGGCCTAGGAAATTGAAATAAATAAGGGAGTTGAGAAGAAAGATATTACGTTATTATTTTATTGTTTGATCTCAACAATACTACCAAACATTATTTTAAAGTGCTACAATCAATTATTGATAATAATTTTTTTTTTTTAATTCTATAACTTATAAGTAATGAGCAAAGTATTGTATGGGACTCACCTTAACAGGGCTGTTAACGTGAATCCTATAAAATACATAGGTCTAAACTCTGAAATTAGGTAGCAATCCCATCCCCTGTTAGGCCCTACTGTAACGTTAGAGTCATTAAAAGTATAAAGGTATTATGAACTAATATTTAATGATGATTAGATAAAAGTCTCTTTATTTTATTTCTCAGTATCGTCACTGTGTATGTGTGTTTATTTGTGTGAGAAGGAGCTGATGGTAAGGGGAGAAGGAGGGAGGAAAAAAGATAAAGAAGGAAAGAGAGTGAGTGAGAGAGAGAGAGAGTTTCTCTCTTTACTTTTCGGTGCTTATAATTATTTTCATGCTATAACATTTTTTATTATAAATACTCTGAATGCTAGTTATAAGTCGTTCCTCTCACTATCAAAATCTTATATATATATATATCTATTAAATTGGTTAGTGAATAATTCGAAACTCAAATGAGACTTAGATAACCTAATATGCACTCCCAGAATGCGGCTACTCACATTAAATCGCAACAGTCTACAAATGATAGAGAAAGTTATGCCAGTGATTCATATCGGATTTTTAAACGTATGGCCATACCAAGTAACTGTATTAAGTGTGTGAATATATGCGTGTACAACCCGAGGTAGACGATGTAGATTAGTGGTTACTACACTAAATGAGTTAAATCGATAATATTACCAGCTATCGATACTGATAACGTTGGTGATCATTATAATATTAATTGCAAAATTTGATTATTTGATGACAACGGACTATGATAATAATGAAGAAGACGACGGAACAAGGAAGTTCGAGGAGGTTGTGTCAAACAAATTATCATAACTAAGTACAGGAAGTCAATACTGGAATATTTTTTATTATTTTATAAGAAACCAATGAAATGTGGAAAGTTTGAAAGATAACTTGTGTGTCGGCCACTGTTTCATGGTTGTCCATCAGAATCTCAAGGTTTCACAATTTCTTGTGACACACGTCGGGTTTGGGAAGAGAAGTGTGGAAAACTTGTAGCCACCTCCAGCTCAAGAATAGATTACACATATGTGCTCTCTGCCCGACACTTTAATTTAAAAATTCAGTGTTATGTAAGTTATGCATATTTTAGAGAAGCGGCGAAGTTATCGTGCTTCTTGATGTTAGTCAAGACGTTCGTTACCTTACCATTATGATAGAAATTAATTAAGCAACACGTGAGTTTGGTAATTCAAATTTTATAAGAAATACAAAAGAATGTGCCCTTATAACTTTATCTACCCATACCATAGCCTGAATCTACAGGGTTTACCCCAATTATTATACAATAACATATAATTAACGTGTTGTAGAAGAAAATAATTCTGCATCCATTTGTTTTATAAAATTATTATTTTGATCATGAGTGTTAATGGTGAATAATATTAACGTATTTTTAATAATATTTGATGAAAACTGTTAATGAGTGTATGTGTATGGTGTGCCTCGTCCTATGCGTTCGTGTTGTTTCGGAAGTGGCCCCGGCATTGGGCTGATCACCCATTCGGGAAGGCCCTTCATGTCCTTGTCTAGTTAATAAAGCTTAAATGTGATCCAATAGATAATCCCTCTCCCGACACGTTGCGGTCCTGTAAGGCCCGGAAGGAGTGGGCAGCTTACGCGTTCCTACAAGGGAGAAGGTAAAACTAAATAAAAAAGGAGAAAACTGTTCATTGCAGACTGGAGGATTGATATTTGTGTGGTTTAAAAGAAAACAGGCTAGTTTAGGAATTAATCAGATATACAATTTAAGGAGGCAACAAATGAATGTGACAGATTAACAATATAAGTACCAATATTTGCTTTGAAGTGTTTTAAAAATGGGTTTTTACGCAACATAGAAGACTACAATTTAAGGAACATAACAATATATTTTATGCCTGCCTTAGAAGCAAATTTTTAATTTGACTTGAACAAAATGATAACATTGTCTGTTTCAGGTAGAATTTTACCAGTGTTTTTAAGAACATATTAAACTTTAGCGATTTCAATTAAAATGATGCATATAGTTAAGCAGTGAATCTTCAAAACAAGATGCCGTGATGATGGTACAGTGAAACCAAAATCCTAGACAAAATAAATGGTTAAGGAAAAAAGGTATCATATAGTATTATTTTATCTATCGACTTCAATGGTAATGAACAACAACATTTTAAACACTAGTCTAATCTCATTAGGTTTAAATATCGAAATTAGGTCAACAGTAAGGTCCAGAATTAATACTCTATCAGAAAACAAAATATACATCGAAATATGATCTAAACTTAGTAAACTATGCTCCAGAACCAATTAAATACTATCTATGATTAAGTAATTTTATTACTTTACGTCTTGTTAGTTGTACTACATTATAAATCACAAAAAATAGTAAAAGCTGTAAACATTCCATTACAAAACTTAAAAAAAAAGGTTAATGCAATAAGTTTTTGTAAATTTTAAACTAATGAATGAAACGTCGCTTTAATATTATAAAATCAGTTCCGAAAACATTACCTGTACAGTCAAATATGTCTAAATTAACAAAGATAGCACTATGCATAATATTTAAAACAGCCTATATCAGAAATATGACGTTATAATGTGACAGATTAATAAAATATGCACAAATACTTTAATATCAAGCAAATATGATGCATTCTCGGAAAACTAACAAAAAATGCAAAAATATGCAACATGAAACTATCAGTTTTCTGTTATTTCTTGTACGTATTGTACTGTACGTATTTTAACACTAGCGTGTAATAGAGTGCATTATTAAAATTATGATTTTTTTTGTATTTTACTCATTCACTCTCTGTAATTGATAAAATAACACATGCAGAGATTTAACCCTTTATCTGGCAGACAAAATGAAAATTTTTGCCCACTGGATAGGCAATGTTGCTCTCAGGCAACATGGTATATCACAGGTCTAATGGTTATTACCCAGAAATTATACCTCCTAATCGACAATGGTGCCTACAGGCAACAGCTACAATATCCCAGGTAACATCTACCAACAATTTAGTTCATATTCTAATAGTTAGATGGCAGTTGGAAGTGTTTTTTTTTGGTCCGAATGCAAAAGAGGCTTGCCAGGTTCAGGGAGGTATTCATAGGTGTTGCCTGAGAGCAACACTGCCAGATAAAGGGTTAAGATAGCCTACATTATGATATTTTTCTAGCTTAAGGGTAATTTCATTCGCATTTGTGCTATTGACTGATTGATAGATAAAGTAAGCAAGGAAGCATTACTCTCTATCAAACCTTCTTGGAGAAACTGTTTGATAAAGACGTATTTACATCCATAAGTAGAGACTAGATAAGCGATTACAAAACAGTGTTAGTTAATTTACATTCGCAGTGTTCTCACGTTTCCTGAGTTCGTGTCGTTACGTCCTAAAAACAGTGATAGCCATTGCTCAGGTGAATGAACACCGGTAGCACATAATTACATTCAGATGTGCCTTAAGTTTAAATTACTACTTAGTAAGCAACCCCGCAGGATTTATAACTTGAGCATGATAGGAATAATTAGAGGCACGGAAAGTAGACATAAATAACCGTGAAGAATAAGAAATTCATTCTCTATATTAATAATAACGGAGTTTTAATTCATTGGGACGGGTTAATGAGATAGTGACTAATGATTTATAATGACCCGAGGGTCTCCGAGTTCAAATACATTAACGTCGGCTTGGAAACTAAGTAATGCAGTGTCATACGATCTGTTCTGACTTGAAATCTTCTTTCAAAATCACATCGTCATTGAGTGTTTTATAGCATTTGCTTGCTTACATTGTTTTTCTTCCTACAGTATGTAGCACTTCAACTACATTTATCTATTTTACCACATCATTATCTGCCTGTGAGGTAAACGAACAGTTTAACGGAAGTTAGCGGATATAGCGAATATGACGCCTATTGAGGTCCATAAATCAGTCCGTAATTTTCTCTCTTTTGATCTGCAATCTGATATCTCTTACCGCACTTCTAGAGCATGAAACTTGATTTTATATTTTTATTTTCTTATCAGACATACCTTCCACAAAGTGCAAATCATTCGAAAGGTCTTCACGTCTAAAGTTTTTAAATGGTTTGCGGAGAATTTGTTAAAAATTCTAAAGACTCTTGTATATGAAATGTACGAGTATCATGAATATTCATCTATGAAATATAATAGAGTAACATCAATAAAGGCAGACAATGATCGAATTCTTAGGCTAATTTCTGGACATTTTTCTAAGACAGTACGGTAATTGATTAATTGATAAATAGTTTAATTGCCGATTTATTTAGCTATATAAAGATAAGTGAATATTATTATTACCTGTGTAAATCTAGAGAGCACTGAATGATGGAACTTCAGTCTTATTACCTCGTTCCCCAAAAGATTGCATGCAAGATGTGCGAGTGCTTCTATTTGTTAATTTCTTAGTTTTAAGTTTCAATTTTAGTGTATATTAAAGTATAATTATACACACATCCAATTATATTATAATTCTTTGATTCACTTTGTTTTCTCGGCATATTATTAGACGCATTTTTGTCTCATGTTTTAATATAGGTAGTTCAATATTGTATTATTATTCTATTTTTAGCATTTTGTATTATGTATGATATCTATTGTAATTGTTTTTTGTAGATTCCTTTTAATGTATTTTGTATTTATCCTGGTTGAGTGGAAGATAAGGCCATATGGCCTTAACTCTGCCAGGAAAAATAAAACATTATTATTATAATTATTATTATTATTATTATTATTATTATTATTATTATTATTATTGCAGTGTTATTCGATCAGCTGTTCAAATCTATGAGTTCCCCGAATTTTTAAAAACATGATTACTTTTAGGACAAACCTCTGCTTCCCTTCAATTTTGCCTTTGCAGTTTTACGTAAAATCCGACCTATTTAATACTTTATTATTATTATTATTATTATTATTGCTACTACAATGTAAAATCTTTATAATTGTAAATTCTAACATCCCCCAAAAAGCAAAGCTTCTGCTCGGAGGCGGTTAAGTGAATTACACTAATACAATACAATAATACAGAAAATGGCAAGAGAAACATAGAAAAGTATGAGTTAATGATATTTACAGTGAATAGCCCTATAGTACATGTTATACCATTAATTACAATTATGGAAATGTACGAGTTAATAAAACTTTACAATAGTATTATACAACTTTAAGGTAAATTGTGGGGAGGGCACTGAAAGTAATTAGGCCTATATCTATATTTTAAAATTTAATACAGTAAATGATATAGGGTTAATAAGAACAAAAGTAAGAAAATAATACAGCAAGCAAAATTATATACATTTTCTAATTTTAGGGTTAAATTGTTTATTGTTTAACCCAGCCAATACAGGATGGTTGCTAATAAATGAATTTAATAATCTTGCACTGAAACTTGAACCGTGATTAATTCCAGCAGTTGTAAAACTTTCGAGTTCATTTAACAAATTAAAGTGATTCCTTCTGTCCTGTGTTATTCGTCACGATTTTTATTAACTTTTTCACAGCTATTGACGTATACATTTGTTGCTTCAAAAACCATATAAAAGCAGAAATGCTATAGTAAAATATGAGAATTTTTATCTTTGTGTTACGATTGTAACTCATAAAAACCAACTGCTTTACTGAAATTTTCTCCATTGACTTAGAACTTAGATTCCCCAGGTGATTTCACGTAATGATCGCTTATATCATTGCATAAATTCAGCCCAATAATTTATTCTTTTATTATATATTCTTTGCTAACACGAATTAAGAAAATAATAAAATCATGTGAACTGATGTAACAAAGAAGCTTTTGTCTAATCAGTGATAATTGCAATTGATAATAAGAACAAAAGTAAGAAAATAATAGAGCAAGCAAAATTATATGAATTTTCTAATTTTAGGCTTAAATTGTTTATTGTTTAACCCAGCTAATACAGGATGGTTGCTAATAAATGAATTTAATAATCTTGCACTGAAACTTGAACAGTGATTAATTCCAGCCGTTGTAAAACTTTCGAGTTCATTTAACAAATTAAAGTGATTCCTTCTGTCCTGTGTTATTCGTCACGATTTTTATTAACTTTTTCACAGCTATTGACGTATGCATTTGTCGCTTCAAAAACCATATAAAAGCAGAAATGCTATAGTAAAATATGAGAATTTTTATCTTTGTGTTACGATTGTAACTCATAAAAACCAACTGCTTTACTGAAATTTTCTCCATTGACTTAGAACTTAGATTCCCCAGGTGATTTCACGTAATGATCGCTTTATGATTGCATAAATTCAGCCCAATAATTTATTCTTTTATTATATACTTTCTTTGCTAACACGAATTAAGAAAATAATAAAATCATGTGAACTGATGTAACAAAGAAGCTTTTGTCTAATCAGTGATAATTGCAATTTTGAAATGCACAAAATAAGTTATTTTTGTAATCGATTTCAGAGTTCTCCAGATCGATTCATTAAACAGGGCTTTTTTTATTTACAATAGTAATACAACCCGCGTTTCACCTCAGGGTATACCACGGGATATTTATTAATTATTTACAACACATTTTTGTCTAAAGTTTGATTAGCCTATGTGAAGGAATATGTGAGTAGTGAGTGTTATTGTCAGAGCTAACCGTATTGCAACTTCCAAAGCCGTATATGAACACTGTAAAACAGTATGTCATGAGAACTGATTAAAAGGATTATTTGATAAATTCTTTCTAATAAATTACCATAAAATAGGCCCTAAATTGGGCATTACTCCGGTACCGGTCAACCGATTTGGTCCAATGCCAATAGGCTTCTTCCCATGGACGTTACAAATGATTATACTAAGTTTCATAAAAATCCGGCAAAGCGTATTTGAGTTATAGCGCGGTCGGACAGACGGACAGACATTTTCCCGTCCCCCACCCAATCTCATAAAGTACCATAGCCTACTGGCACTTAATAATTTGGAAGGACAGTCGAGAGGCTTGCACTTTTTAAGACAATTATTCAAAGGTCTAAGGAAAACATACGAGTACTTCTAAGTAGAGATGGGTTCTCGGTGCTTTCTAAACCTTGAAGCCCTCAGTATTCAAGAGGTATCGATTTCGAACGATAAATTACTATTATAAATGAGCCTCATACTTTTCTATACTAGGCTAATAGATTACTAACATTTTAAATTAACACTGTTAACTTGCCAAAGCTGCGAAAACTAGCTGTGAAATATTTAACCTATAAATATGTCCTGCAACAGTATTTTTAAATGTATTATTTAACATAGCAGGGGCAATATATAGCCTAACAGAAAAATTAATAGGTTAAACAGAGTAATAATGCTTTTATTTTTTTAACAAAGTCTTACAACATTTTAAAGTTGCTGTTTTAACATTCGATGCATTTTATAGTAACGAATAATGTTTTAACATTTGCTTTGTGGAAAGACGTATAACTAACTGTAAAATTTCAAACCACAATATTGGCTTATTTTAATTTAATTTACAACTACACACACATTGAAATGTTAACATATTTAATAAATATATATTCAATATATATATAATATATATATAAATATATAATTATTAAATATAATATATTAACATTTAAATGTGTGTAGTTGCTAAATATATATAACATAATATATATAAATATATAATTATTAAATATAATATACTAACATTTCAATGTGTGTGTAGTTATTAAATTAAATTAAAACAGGCGAGTTTTATAAGAAGTCATTAGGAAGAGGAAAATAAATTGGATGGGACATTGGCTAAGAAGAAATTGTCTGCTGAAGGATGTCATAGAAGGGATGATAAATGGGAAGAAGGTTCGAGGCAGAAGAAGATACCAGATGATAGATGATATGCAAATATGTGACAGGCCCATGTCAGTAGATATTCTGCCAGTCATAGGCCTAAGTTGTAGTACATCCCCATCTTTAAATAACCATATACCAACCTACCAAAAGAATGTTCAGCCAGGTTCAATAAATTTCAGCCTGAGAAACGACATGTGGACAATGCTATGAAAGGATAGCAGTACAAAAAAATACACATTTAACGGTTCTTGGCAATTATTAAGAAATTTTCATGTAGCTTTCAAGTTAATAATTTCATAAATGTAGACTACTCGTAATAAATATATATTTTCGAATGATAATTCTTTCACACTGGACGTGTGTAGACTAAGGTGGATAGGTTGAGTCAGACTGAAATCATAAATGCCATAGCCGGGATTTGAATCTGGATATGTGAGTCAGTTTGAGAATTCTATGTTGAACCGGCACGTTTCTATTGGTAGCTCAATGGTAGAGGAGCGGCACGGAGAGCCAAGATCCTGGTTCAAATCCCGGCTATGGCATTGAATTTTTCAGTCTGACTCAACCTTTCCAAATCTATTTTTTCTCTGAAGCAATTTGGAGTGATGGTAGATATTCTTGTTAAAGCACTGGTGAGGGACGACAATTTCATCTGAAGTTAGGTTTTCTCCTGTGTATATTGATTCTGAGAATTTTTCAAATTTGGTAACGGTAATCCTACCTTTCAGTCAGTTTTCTTTATCAGTGTTGCTTTTCTTTGTACAAGAAATTACATGCATTTCACTTAAACTATAAACTGCACAAAAAATCTCATGTTTATTATAAAATAGTTAAATGAAGCAAGCTTTTAAAGTGTAGCTAAGGATTTATTTTTATTAGTTCCTACGATAACACCACAATATTAGCTATTTATGTATCAAGTATGCAAAATAACGCTTTAGCGGACAAATCTAGTATAGCGGCCGAGGCGAAAGCCGAGGCTGAAATACTAGATGAGTCCGATCAAGTTTTTGCGTACGTGGTGCATACAATATTTTTTAGTAGAAGTTCTCTAATTTATATGAAATGAAACAAAAATACCGTATAAAATTAATTATAATGAAAGATAGTCAGCCATTTGTCATATTCTCACCGCACCCTTAATCGGGAACAACAATGAACCGTACCAATACGTATACCAAAAGGACAAGGCCGATAAAAGTGCATTTTGAATGCACTTTTATGCAATTTTAGCGGCCTTGGTTGCTAAAATGCAATTTTTCGGCGTGTTACCAGTCAGATAAGCACCTGTTTTAGAGAGCGTGTACTAAAAAATATATTAATATTACATTTACAGCAAAAAAAAGTTTCGTATTTTTGAGGTTATAAGGTAACGATTTCATAACCATCTGAACCTGTGATCGTTATTGTCTTTCATTTAGGTTACGATGTAGGTTAACAATTTTATGACCCTCCGAACCTGCGATCGTAAATTGTATTTGTCTTTTGGATGCGTTAATAACAGTGCGTCAAGAGATATCTTAATTTCTTTATGCACTTTTCTTTTAAAGGCTCACCTAAGGCACTAACAACAATTGGCCAAATTACAACTTTACATAGTATTATTGAAAGTTGTATTAAATTTTACTGAACTGCAGGCCATGGAAACAGAAGTGGATTGCTTTATAAAGAACTTATAAGGTCGGACGATCGTGATCTGTCAGTCACTGAGAGACAACAAAGAAACGCATTCCAGTGTTGCTAGGAAACGAGCTGACTCAATCCATCACTGCCTCGTTAACGGCGAGTGCCCAATTCAGACCAAATTGCGCATCTCGCATTGCAGTATTTCATCCAAAAATGGAAAATTAGCTTAATGCCAAACGATTTTGCGATTCTCTGCATTGCACAGGTGAAAACAAGGTTTAGAATTACATTAGCAATGTGATCGGTGAATGTTTAGCCATGAAGGAGGTACCAACATACGATTGTTTCAAAAACATTCACACATGTAAAAACTAGGGATGGGTCGATACCAGATTTTCTCGATGCTCGATACTCGATACCGATACATGATTTTTCCCTCGATACTCGATACTTCGATATTCGATACCGTCAACATTTCAAGTTTCAATAAATAGGTATATTAACAATTAAAAGTTGAGAGAACTGTGTAATACCAACTGAATTAATTAAGTGTGCATATTTAATGAGAAAAAAATTAATATTATCATTAGCCTATAATTATTTTTAAACTCTACATTAAAACTAAAATTAGGTTTTGAAACAGTCGACTTACAAGTTTTTGTTAAAAAATACTAGCATTCTCACTTAATTCAGAATTGCAGAGTAACCAAAGTATCGAAAATGTATCGAGCTAGTTTTCTGAAGTATCGCTCGATGCCGATACCATGCAAGTATCGAGAGTATCGAGGTATCGAAAGTATCGAGGACCCATCCCTAGTAAAAACTATTTAAATTTTAAAAAATCACGCGAAGCAATCATTCAACATTCTCTAGATTTTGCAATATTCCATAAAAAATAATGTAACATAAAGTAAACGAACCATTCATAAATAAATCTAAACGTAAAGTAACCTATGCAAAATTATTTATTTATTCAATTAAATTTTATATATTGCATTTTGTAACGTAGAGAAGTAACTTTTATATTGCGGATAATCTCTCTCTATATATATGAGGTTTTGTCCTGACTGACTGACAGAGAATCAACGTACAGCCTAAACTATAACAGGTAGAGACTCGGAATTTTGACAGTACCTTCGTTTCATAATGTAGGTGCTCACTAAGAAAGTATTTTGCAAAATTTTGATTTTAAATGCCAAAAATCAAATGTTTTTGAGTATACTTAATCCCTTTTTACACAGAAATATGAAATCCAAATCATAGTTGGCATGGCAACATATTGTTTCCAGTTGTTTCTCAGATGGGTTTGGAAATAATTGAAGTGGGACTTTTAGAAAAGCTATCAATATCATTCATGTTATAAATGAATATTAAATTATGAAATCCACGAAAATAATGCAGTCACATAACTTTCTCTACCCTGGACATAGAGAAAACAGTACGAGGTATGGTTATATGTATATTATTTTATCGCATGTTTTTGGGGAGGGATGTATGGAAGTAATATTGCATGTCTGTTTAATTTCATCCCCAAAACGGTTTTATGGTAACATTAGAGTGAGAAATAAAATATTCCGCAAAAACAATACAATTTTATGTCACCGGAATTACTGTTTCTTCTTATTTGAACCCCTACCAGGCTTGCTGTGTACAAGCGATGGGATTCAAAATTCTACTTCCTCTATTAGCCGTAAAAAGCTGTATCAAGCGTTTTCTGAGCGAATAGTTTGAGTGTGATAAGTCATTCTTCCTCATTTCAAATTCTAAATACCTAGTCTATAAAAGGACCTAGAATTTTAATATCGAAAGTCCTTCATAGCTTGTACACTTTTGATTCCGGATTATATTATGACTCAATTCTTAACAGGGCATGGGAAATTTGGTGAATACTTACATAGATTTAAAATTTCTACCTCTGCAAATTGTAAATGTAAAGAGGAAAGTCAATCTGTCAGGCACCTCTTATTTCATTGTCCATTATTTACGCACGAACGTTATCAGTTAATATTATGTTTAAATTTTCTAAATTTTGACTCTCCTACACCAATCTGCCGTCTCTTCTTAAATAAGCAAAGTTACAAAGTTGTTTTAAGTTTCATGAATAGTGTTTTTGCAAAATTGTAATATGTATATGTAGTTTACTGTATACTCTGTAGGCTATATATGTTTAATCTATAACCCTAATATGCCATCTGGTAAGATAGGGTTCTGTATTTTTGGGAATTCAATAATAATAATAAGTCCTTCATAAGTTAATTACGAATTACTAAATACAAAACCCGGGCGACGCCGGGCCTTTTAAGCTAGTAGTTGATATATGAAGAAGATACGTTTCGAAAATTGAATTTTATCAAATAAATGTTTTGCTTATTTGCAACTAGATTCCATTCGATAGGACTATAGTTTAATTTCATCTAAAAATAGTACGAACATAGCTTTCTAGTTACAAAAATAAGACCAAGAAAAATATTAACTTGCAGTATGCATTATTAGAGAAAGACTAACTTATATGTTTAAGAAGTAATGACGAACTAACTCCGCGTTAACATAGAGAGATCGTGTTTACAGTCCGACCGCTTAATTATCCAACTTTGTCTTTCGAGTACTCTGGTAGACGGCAGGATTATAGGGAATGCGGTCTAAATGCCACTCCCTATGTCCTTTAGTGGAAGTTAATAATTTCCTCTTTTCATCAGCACCCACGCAATCCTCGATTTCGGAATATCCGAGGAATCAAACATGTATCTTCAGATCCGTAATCAGCAGGGCTCGGATTTTGATGACCTAAAAATACTTAAAATATGAGCTATAAAATGACTACAAAAATACTAAAAAAGGTTATTCAAAAACTAACAAAAATGACTCAAAAATGTGTATGAAAATGCTAGTTTATGCATCAGATTTGTGTCTAGTCTACATTTATGTTGTTAAAGGCTTGTACTCATAATTAGTTAATTACATACAGTTAAATGCAAACAGCAAACACCGTCTTTCTACATACAAATTAAAATTACAACAAGATTTATTTGTTATCCTTATTTAGAGTTCCGATAATATCCATTGCAAGTAAATGCACCATAACTCGATACAATTCAAGAAACAACACAAAATGAGAAAATAATAGAATAATGATTTCAAATTTTAAAAAATTACCTAAAAATATGAAATGGGGGAAAAAGACCATAAAATAGCCAAAACAATGACCCAAATTATGACATGGAGTTTTTAAAATGACCTAAATGAAACTTAGTTGCACGTACTTCCAAGATAAACACAAACAGAATATAATGGGTATACTGGAATTAGTTCACTTCTGCATTCACATTATTTGGATGCCTGGAACCATTATATTCATATTGTTAATTGTGTGCAAATTGAACTAGTTATCTGTACTGATCTGTAGATTCTACAATGAGATACTGCGTGATCACGTGACAGTATTACTGGGTTACTAGACAAACAGCTGAATGCTTGTCCTGGTCTCCTGCTGAACTTCGTTGTGAATTTGTTCTTGGTCCTTGAAAAGACATGCTGGACTAAACTGATACTTTTAGTATTTTGTTCAAAGTATTCAGTATTTTTTTCTCCAAATAATGGTGAAATAGATGTGATCTTGAAAGCGGCGTATGCCTAATGATAATTTCCTATTACATGATTCTATAGTTTCTTTAGTTTCTTAAGGCCAAAAATAGTAAGGGAACATTGCTTAAGGAAGAACTAACACATGAAAAACCCCTGTTGGATAGAAGAGAGTTACTGCCTGAATATGAATGCCATAATACAGAATTTCTGCCAAAATGCACCTTTTTAGCATATTGCACATCTCGGATCTAGGAAGAGGAAGGACTGAACAGGCGGCTCCAGAAATGATCGACAACCATTGTTTTAACGCATTTGTGTCTTATGTCTTATTTTATTAATTTTAAATGTTTGTTATTTGGATCCAGATAGGTTTTTAGTAAGGGTGTAAAATTGTGTAGATTTTTATCAAGTGTTTTAATGCATTAGAATTGTACAGTGAGCCTATAGTTCAATATCAATGCTATATTTAATTTAGTAAAGAAAGTGTAGGTACTAGACCCCTATCACCAATTTATGTGACAGATATTATAAACCGCAAGTGATAATAAAGTTCCTATCTCAGGGTTGATTTTTACATTGTCACAGCTATATGAGACTCATCACAAAGAGCAAAAAAGTTGAACGAAATGAGAAGACTCGCCGTAACTGGTTGGGGAATTTTTCACTATTATTTAAAAATAACCACTCACAAAAACTGAACTTATATTTGTTATACATGCAATAAAATATCATATATCTTTCACAACTTCTCCTAATCTATCAACACATCACTCCTGTCGTGTAGGAAGAGTAGTTTGAAAATTGTTTTGAATTCATGGATGCATTTAGAGATGTAGAATAGCATTTTCTCGGAGGAGGGTCCAAGACTACGGAATCACTTAACAGCAAAAAACAGAAGAAGAAAAAGGAGAATGTGAAAAATTACACTAATATACGAGTCCCTTCCCATGACGAAATTACTGTATCTGGTTGACCTGGCACAAAAACAAACAACATGTACGGACCATCCGTCTTGTTGAATACATAGTTAAGATTTAAATTACAGACAAGAATGTCTTTGGATAAAATTTTTGTTTACACCTTAAGAATCTGTTGAAGCACTTCTTGCCAATAATATACATGACACAGTGAGTCGACAAGGTTCCTATGTTCCTCCGCCCACTTAGGCTATCATATTTAAAGAAATGATTTATAGTAGCTATCATGGTTTGTATATTATCTGTTTAATATAGAAACTGACGCACATTTGTCACGATTATATCGCATATAATATTAATTGCATCGATTTACAGGTAGAAAATAATCATAGACAACATCTCTTTACACGACATTCAAAGAAAAGTTAACACATGAAACCATTTCTGATGCAAACATTCAGATAAGAAGTCATTTACCAGACACCAGTGATACAAACATCTTAACTTTATTTTTAAGGGTTGATCGTAAAAAATGATTTCATACAAGAGTTTTAGGTAATAGGCTATTTAAAAGGCTTAAAATATTTTTGAACAGATGTGATAATGTATCTACTAAAGAAGTTAAACTATAGATTTTTCTCCTTAAAACTCTATTTTTTTATCCTCGTTTTTGAGTAAATGGTTCATGTTATCAAAAACCTTCCCAACAAAATACTTTAGTAGGCTACTACTTTTAGGAGGAATAATAACTTTTAACGGAAGAAATATTGTTCACATTAAGGGAATTATAATGATGTATCAATTTAAAAAATCACAATTTCAAATACCTTGGTTCAAATTTGCCCAATACAGCACTTTGCCAAGATTTTGCAACTATCCCACCATGGCAACGAATGCAATAACTAGTCTTTCTTTGAAATCTACCTAAATTGGATAGGCTAAGCTCGATAATGGTTTTTATGTGTAATTCATGTATTAATAGGCTGTGCATATGCAAATACGTATGATATGATAGGTAATTTACTTTGCTGTCAGTGAATACTGGTTTATTGATTAGTGCACGTATTTGTTTATTATCATTTCTTGTACTTAATTTCTTGGGTTTCGCATAATTATGTGTAATTAGTATGATGATGCGTCTTATTGTAGTGTGTTCTTCAGTAGTGTGTGTTATTGATTTTTCAAAAAGTTGTTGTTGAATTGTTTTTCAGAAATCTTAGAACATTACATTAAATCAATTTATATTGAACAATATAAGTGCAAGCTTCAGGTCTGTGAGATTCTAAACTGCGTAAATGTTCTTTAAACTGCGTTCTGATCAAGAGACAATTCCGCCAGACTTCCCCAGCAGTCTCGCAGAAAACCAAACAGCCTTGACTGGCAAACGAACGCAACAAAGGGATAAAACTTGATTCGTTGTTTTTTTGTTGTTTGTAGGGAGGTATGCTGTCTTCATCTGTATGCAGAAAACAACCCGAGGAATGACAGACAAGCAGCTCTGACAACTCCATGACAACAGTGCGCAGCAATTATAGATCATTGCGATATACTTATAGATCATGATCTACCCGGGACCAGGATCTAGCGGAAGTAGAATTCGTGGCGGTACAGGGCTCAGGGGTGGACATGCGAACGCCACTGCGTCTTCCGCCGCGAAAGGTGTGCGTAATGGACGTAGGAACGGCAAGGGGAAACCACAGCAAGTGGTTCAGTGGAAACAAAGAAATGTGCAAGAAGGAATCGTCATTGTTGATGAACTCCAGCTCTCCAAGCTTATCAAAAGGGAACCTATTCAGAAGTTCTACGATATGGATCCAGAACCCTTCGCAACGTGAGTACCCGATTCTCTAGTTTTTTTTAAAGCATGAACAAAGTTTGTTGAATATAAACCATATCGAAAATAGTAAACTAGTGGCAGGGGCGAATCCAGAACTTGCTGAAAAGGGGGACGACATAAACGAGTTTTCAATTATTGGGGTGTAGGAGTATGAGATATTCCCAAATACAGGGGTGTCCGGGGGGTCGTCCTCCGTTAGTATTTTTAACAACGAAGTGCAAAAAGAATTTTTAGGCTCTCCGGGTGATATTTCCAAATTTATCAACAACTCTTTTTGCTCAGAGTTTTAATTCGGTTGAGAAACGTGTCGGTTTTAAATATTACATAAAAATTAAAGCAATTAATCAAATCTAGTAAGCTTGATGCTAGATACGAAGATATAAATTTTCAGATATAAGAGCGCTATTCAAAGTACCTGAAAATTCTCCTCCACTTTTGTGCCCCTTCTAACCCTCGCCCCCCTCCGCGTTTCGGGGTGTGTAGGGGTGTAAGTTATGCCACTGCACTGGGCAGATCCACTTATTTCTCTTAGAGGCTGGCTTATAGTCCACCACGTAAATGTAAAAAATAAACAATCCTCAGGCCTACAAATTCGAGTTGGAAGAAGAATAAGTGTACCTAAAACAAGAAAAGTTATTATTGAATTTATTCCACATTAACATTGTAGAGAGCTATGAAACTACGTATGACATCTTTATCTTATTTGCCTACTCATCAGAGGGCAGTGATTTACTGCATTAACGTGACATTAACTGTCACTGTGCATTGAGTCTAACGAATCTATTAGGGAGAGGATCGAATTACGGCTTGCATGGGCCGAGTCGTTATAAGACGATTAGTGTCGTTCATGTTTATGGGTGGCTAGCGACTTAATTAGCAATTTGTCAGTGCCTCTCCTGTCACGCCATGCCAGTATGCGTGATGTGATGCGCAATTCTTTCTCGTCACGAATTATCACTTATACATATTAAGCTAAAAATGTACCACAATATATCCAAGTCAAATATTTTAGCTTTCCCGAACATGTCTGAGCCATGTTTTTGAAGTTAGAAAGAAAGATATAAACTCTTAAAAATTAATAACAATATTTATTTACTGTTCTTGTTTAGAAACATGAAGTTGTCTTATTAAATTTAATTAATTAGGTAAAATGTGCCAATTTTAAAATTATTTTGCAATTGCTATTAAAGCAAGGAATTTGCCATCGTACTCTGTGGCATGGAATTTATATTTATATTTTCCTCTGGTGTAATTAAGATCTTAAGGCCTTCTCTTCCACTAACCAGAGGTGGATACATTCAAACGTTACCAAATAATCTAATTAAGAATAAATAAGAGATACATATGACTACAGTATATTATATAAATGTAAATTATGCTAGTAAAAACTATAATTAAAACTATACTAAACTAATATAATGAAAATTCAACATTGTAAGTAGAAGGAATGACAGAAAAAAATAATAGGTAGGAAAAAAAAAGATGTAATGTGGAAGAGAACAAACCAATAGGAGAATATTATAGGAGAAAAATTCCACTGACACTGGGAATTCCTCAGAGGAATGTCTCTCCAATAGTATTCTCATGTAATGTCCAACAGAGACAATCTGTGTTTCATGAACAGATATATAAACCAATAGGAACTTGATAATGGGGCCTTTTAAAATAGAATAAAACGCTAACTGAAACTAAATCCACTTTACAAGTATAGTGAATGCATAAACTGTAATTTTAGGCTATTGTAAACATTGTAAGCATCATTTTGATGCTACATGTAATACTCAGCAAATAAAGATTGATTATGTGCTAAGTATACTAGTATAAGTACACTAAAAGATAAATTGGTTACATAAGTTAATAGTGTAAACGGGCGTGTGTTAGATTACGATTTGTCACGGATAGTTTCGGAAAACTGTCAGAGCACACAGAAGGAGAAATACATCACAGAGGGAAGCAGAAGGTTTCGGTACATTACAACTGAGTGACAACTATTAATTTGAGGTTCTATGTACGGGGTTTGCAGATTGCGTTACTAAATATGAGGACCGGTGGTGACTCACGCCGGTAATTAGGCGTGAAAGACTTGCCGATTGAAATCAAAACTTCTTTCCCGAATTAGCCTCGGCAAATCAGGCTACGCCCTGAATATCCACAGTGTAGGAGCTTGCACACTCCTACACCTTGCCGGGATGGATCTACACTAACAAGAGTAGTGCTAAATCATTATCAGCAGAAATAGGGTTTCTACGTAAATACATATTGCTTTTACGTTAGTTAAAATTAAAATTTCGATACATGTTTACGAACTGGGACATTTGGAATCGTTTAAGACACATTTGGTTTTCCATATTTGTCCTATTTCAAGGTATGGTACATATTTTTACATATTTCTGAAAAACTCGTAAATCTTACATATTCCTAACGTTTTATTTAAAATCTTACAGATTTTATGGTTTCAAAGTTATCCTTCTCAGATATAGACCTGTTCGTTTAAATGTAAATTCATTAGCATCTGTTTTCCAAAGCTGTATTCTTGAATTTTTATGAAATGTCTAAAACCAGATCTAGATGTAGATCTGGATTTTTAGCTCCTTTGATACTTCTTGTGATGTTGAGCGGCGTTGAGTGTAAAGCAATTTTCAAAGTGCGTATACGCAGTTGAAAATTTAACCTACAGCTTCAAAATAGACAATATTAAGAATTGGCTCCCCAAAATTTTAGCAATACCTAAATACATCAAAATTATATTTGTAAGGTTAAACTTTTGTTTTGTGACCCTTTAAATTGCTGTGTGGAATATACTCTATTCTTTTCTGTGTCTTCCATGTTTAAGCAATAAATTTTTAATTGTACTCATTTTATAACTATGTAACGTTAATAATGCACAGGGGTTGATTTTTCTGATTATAAAGCATTTCTAAGTGAAATCAATCCTAACATTTCTAGTACTATCTCTTGTGAACATTCTTATATTTCTATCAGAAAATTTAATAGCTTTAATGTCGAAATTTTTAAACGTACATTAGCCAGCATAAATTGAAGCCTGCTTCTGTCAAATATAAGTCGACCTCATCATGTAATATTCGATTATTTTTTTTAATGGTTTTATGATTTGTTCTGACATCTTTTCCTGTAAGCAACATATATATTGCTCCATTTAAAAAAACATAATTCAATATTTACTCCATGTTTTGATAATTTTTAGCCCATATGTATCCACATATTTAGCCATCTTTCATTACATCTATATCCTAGCCCTAACTATCAGCGTGTATTGCTTTCATTTGTGAAAAGAAATTTCGTAAAAATCTTGTATGATAATGAATCATATGAGAAATGAGTTTAAAATACTGTAGGATATTATTCCTTACTTACTTACTCACTCAATGCCAATAGACAATTCCTAAGTAAACTGAAGGAATATTATGTATTTTATGGAACCCGAAGGTTCATTGCCGCGTTTACCTGAGCCCGCCATTCAACCATATTCTGTGCTAACTCCATCCAACCAACCCTCGCAAATCCTACTTCCCTTAAATCAATCCTAATATTGTCCTCCCATCTATGTTTAGGTCTTCCAAGTGGTCTTTCCCTTCGGGTCTCCCAGTCAATATTTTTTAGATGTCTTTCCTCCCTCATGTGGGCAACATGTACAGCCCATTTCATACTCCGTGATTTAATTACTCTTACTATATCCGGCGAGGAGTAAAGGTTATGAAACTCGCCGTTATGCAGTTTTCTCCAGTCCCCATTTTCATCTCTCTTAGGTCCAAATATTTTCCTAAGCTCCCTGTTTTCGAATAGGCTACTCTCAGATTATGTTCTTCCCGAAGAGAAAGCGACCATGTCTCACATCCATAATTATAATACAATCGGCAGGATTGTCTTATAAATTTCTATTTTTAGATCACTGATCAGAAGACGAGAAGATAAGAGTTTCTGAACTGCATAAAAACAGGCATTTCCTGATTTGAGTCTACACTTAACTTCTGCCTTAATATTATTTGCGTATGTAATTATTGCTCCCGGATTTTTTAATTTCTCCACTTGTTCGAATGATTCACCGGCTATTCTAACATTTTGTAACGCATTATTTTGACGTTTCATGAACCGCACTGTCCCATGGCCGTTAATGACGGGTTTCTAGACTGAAATCGCTATTTTGCCAACATCTAATTAGTCGAAATATTATAATTTGGAACTGAAGTAATCTTATATGATTCGTGGAACATTCACATTACTTAGGAATCGATCAGTAGTGCCCCTAGAAAGACCAGAACTAAAATGAATTATAAGAAAGTGGAGTTGGAGTAAACAGAAGGAATTAGATAGGGTATTTGTTGTTGGTATACCGTTGAGGAGGTGTTGATATAATGATAATGTAGTGGTGTAACAAACGCCTGTAAATGTTGTACGACATCGAGAAGGGTTAAAGAGCGAGTGGCTCTGAGTCACGACACGACTCTCACCAGAATTGGCAGAGCTCCAATTCTTCTAATCCTGTAGCAAGATTAAGAAGCTTTCGCTAAGATTTATCACTTCAGTTAATTTGTTTAAAGGAGCTTGTTTAGTTTTTAATGTTGAATTATTTCTCTGCTCATGCAAACTCCCTTCAATATCTCATTTCAGAATATGAAAATAAATTGAAGTGTAAATGGTATTTATAATAAAAACTTTTGAGTTAGAGATTTTTAAATAATATAGCCTTATACTTATTGGAGACCGTAATTACAACAAAAATGAAATTAAATCTATAGTATAGTTTAGTTTCCGTCCGTCGACAGGAAAAATTTGATTTGAGATTATAGGCCTATGTGTTTAAAAGTAGTTTATTACGTTTAGGCAAAATTTTCCTATAAATGGGAAATAACCTATAAGAAGTCACTGATTAGGAAAATTATTTGCAGTTCTTATTTAACGACGGTTGGATACTTATCCTTAAGCCTGAAACAGAAGTCGGAATGCTAGAATTTTGCCCCGCAAGAGTTCTTTTACATGCTTATAAATCTAAAGACGTAAGACCAATGTGGGAACGGAACAGACCTGCAAACTAGGGAAAATAACTCAGTGCAATATCATGTTCCAAGTTCCCGAATGGGAGTTGCCGTCTCGATCAATTATTTTTATTTATTTTTACTTATATATTTAATTTATAAACATAGAACACGTAACGGGACTACTTTTTATACCTTTCCTATCAATTCTATTGAGATGAATTTAAGAGTTCCGTCTATTTAGTATGAACATGGGACTTTACTGTCGTAACTGACTCCCAGGATATCAAGGGTTAGTTCATTAACACGCTCCCTATTCCTAATTAGAACAAGTGACGGGTCTTTTTACTGCGTAGGCCTATATGGTAACATAAATATAAATTGTAATTAATTCAAAATAATAGCAGTATTACTAATAGTAGTTTCTATTACATTCAAGCAGAAGTAATAACCATAAAAGACAGTCCACTTACCAGTTTCAGATGATTTGGTTGCATTTTCCTCACTCCTATCAGATCGCCACTGGAAATCCATAACCTGTAAGATGAGATTGTAGCCAATTATTACAAAAAACACGAGTTTATTAATAAGAGAATCTATAACATACAAGTTACCATTTCGATCGTTTACTGTTCATGCCTTCGCTTCGTCTAATTGCATTCCGAGAAGCTACTGAGGAGCGATACTTGTAAATTGTACAGGATAGCTATACAGTAACATTCTACTTGCTACATTCTCTATATTTTTTATAAACAAGTGTGTATTAAATGAGTATGCCGTGGAAGAATTTCTATACTGGATTACTTCTTAAATGAGAACCCCTTATGAAGATGTCGCCAGATGGTCTGGTGTATTAAACGTAATTAAGGTCTGAAGTGGTGAAAAAGACGTTTTTCAGGTTTGTGAGCACCGTAAGAAATGACACTACTTCCCGATGAGTGCCTACCTCCACTATTTCTTTAAGCCACGATTGTTGAGACTGTCAGTTCATTTCACCTATCTGTGTGGCACAAACTTGTGAAGACTGAAGAGATAGATGAAAAGCTGGCAATTAACAATAGTTTGTGAAAAACTACAGCTCTGAAGATCAATGCTAATGACATTTTTAAGGAGAGTTTCATGTTTTGTTTTACTGCACAATATTATATCTATACTATTGTAGAGCATCGTTGTGTCAAAATCAAAGGGTCGACTACTTGCAAATTAAATTAAACTTAATTATTTATAATTGTTAATTGTAAATTATATAAAAAGACTTAACAGTAATGTTTAAAAAATAAATGCAAGAAATCATTATAAAATTGTATATTCGTAATTTTAATTTCATAATATTATTAAGCTTACCATTTTCTTATTTTATCTTTTGTTGGATAAAGCTTACGAGGGCAATTTTTTTTTCAAGGTTCGATGGGGCGTAAAATGAAAACCACAGCAAAAATCGAAACTGATTTATTTGGAACATTTAGGTACACCTTCTAGCTACTTCTCTACGTAGTCGCGCTCCGATGGAAACATTTGTCGAAGCATGGTGCAACTTTCTAACACCCTCTTCGTAGAAGCTTGCCACCAGCGTATTGAGAAGGGTCTTCACGATATTTTGAATTGTTTTGAAATTCTTCGTTGGTGTGGAAGCTCTGTCCTCCCAAATCTTTCTTCAGCTGCCGAAAAAGATGAAAGTCACTCGGCACGGGAACGAGTTTTTGAAATCCATCTTACAGGGGATGAAACGTGGATTCGTTACGACAATCCAGAATCAAAAGAACAATCCAAACAATGGATGAACACAACTTTCCCGAAGAAACCCAAGATCTGGCTTCCACACCAACGAAGAATTCAGAACACTTCAAAATGCCTGAAGACCCTTCTCAATACGGTGGCGGCAAGCTTCTTTGAAGTGGGTATTTGAAAGTTGCACCACGCTTCGACAAATGTCTCAATCGGAGCGCGACTACGTAGAGAAGTAGCTAGAAGGTGTACCTAAATGTTCCAAATAAAACAGTTTTGATTTTCGCTGTGGTTTTCATTTTATGCCCCATCGGACCTTGAAAAAAAATAGCCCTCGTATATTCCAGTTTTTATTTATTTACCTTATGTGTAAAACTTGCATTTAACTATAGTCTTTTATTTTTCTGTTTGAGTACATATTGCGATAAAACATATGTTCATCATAACTATTATTTATAAGTCATCTTTCTTCGAGCTGATGACCTCTTGAGCTTACATTTGCATTCCTAAACAAATACATAAACAAATAAATAAATACTATAGATCATAAATTACGCTAATTTTAATTGTATACATATTAAGACTCATGGAAACGAGACAAAAAGATGATTCGTTATTGGCGTCTACGCCTTTAATGCCACCCATTCGGTTATTCGGAGCCTTTTCTTGATCTTTTATTTAACATTGAATACTAGAAATTTACTTCCTTTTCATTGAGTCTATTATCTTAAACCCATACTATTAAATTTGGGAGTATCGAATGATTGTACATAGGCCTTGGCCTATTAATTAGCAAATTTTGGTGCAGGACTGCAAGTGCACTTAGCCAATACATGAACACAAATATGAATTACATCTATAGGCCTAATTAGTTTAAAGAAAATTGAGAACAAAATTAAGATGTTGATTCTTTTTTCCCGAGAAACCCATACAAACAGAGGGGTTTGAATTAAACCCTTTATAAATGTGGCGAATTAGCTAGATCTAATACTCAACCACGGAATATCTATGCAGAGGGCTTAGAGGGAAGCTAAAAGCTAATGTACCCTCCGTCCTCCAATGAAATTCCTTTAACGCAGTGGTCTTCAACTCGCGGCTCGGGGGCCGCATGCGGCCCGTGGCTACATTTCTGGTGGCCCGCACACAAACACTAATATTAACTACAATGCCAATATTGACAATTTAGTGACAAACAATTTGTGAATGTTACTGTGCTTCGTGCTATTAAATAACATTGCAAAGTGGAATAGTTGCGATTTCTTTAGAGAAGGGAAAAAGAGACTACGGCGGTTTGGTGAAAGGTCGTTGTTTGTGGGCGCCACAGTATAGTGCATATACTGAATATTTCTGTTTCTGTTTGTTGAACCCGCCTCCGGCAGTCAGTCGATCGTCGAACACTTCCCTCTAGCTTCAGGGTAGGAAGCGAAGAACACCTTAATATTATTACTTGAATAATAAAGCAGTTTCTTTGAACACTGAAGGAATTTGCAGTTTATTTAGTACGTTGAAAATACAAGCACTGTCGTTAACAATAATTACAAGATTTGTTACAGAACAATTAATATTGTTAAAAGGTTCCCGGTAGATCGTTGCTGATGATACAATCGCTGCCGTATACAATTTTAGCTACTCGCGATTGAAAGTAAAAATTCTTCTAAGTCGATTAATTCCCCAGCGAAAATTTTAAAAGTCCAATTAATACTGTGATATATTCCAGTGGACACAATGCCACGGAGTAGAAGTGAATTTAATTACTGTGGGCACGGGGCCACAGAGATGAGTTTAATTGACTACTATGGGCACAGGGCCACAGAAATGAGTGATTTTACTCCGCCACGGTAGGCATAAGGAAAACTTTGATGGACAAACTCTTACCACCACTCTTCTTAATTATCATTCGTGAATCCCGGCACGTGGTACTATAGATCTATTCTTATTGGCGATTCTCCCGACCAATAATAATATTTTAGCCGCGCACGGAAATCAACTGGATTTCCCTTATTATCAAAACCCACATCTTAGCATCTCGGATTTCTAAGAAGGTTTAAGTGGGAAACCCGGCTAGCGTGTGTATCACCAGTCAAATCAGAAGTTTCGACCTGAACATAATAGCCGACTTCTTAAAATAACTAAGTGTATCAATACCCTTCTGTTCCGATCTGGGAAGTTGCAGTCGCAGCGTACCTGGCTACCTGCATTGCCTTATTTCGCATCCGTTAGGTATGCTAAGGGAAATTCCTGTCTTCCTTGTCTATTCATTTCTCACCACTGCAATCTCATTTTAATAAACATTTAAAATTATATTGTTAAACTTTTTACCTTTGCCTTATTTCTAGTTAATAATATTTATAATGAATGTTCCGTCTTTTCACGGTCATTTTAAGACCAAACACGGGCTATGAGATTTTATGATTTTATTTTGAATGGATTTGAGCAATTAGTCCGTCATTTATTATATTTAATTTGGTTATCTTATTTATTTCTTTTGCCGAGGTATCTGAACTGCAATAAGACACACACACAAAGCTAGAAATATAAATATAAATAGAGAGAACGCGAGAGAGAGTGAGAGTGAGGTTTAGTAAGATGAATGTTAGTAGGGTAACACCCTCCTTGTTAATTGTCCAAATCATCTTTTTAAATATGGCAGTCACGAATAATACTTCCCTCATTTTCTCACAAAAGAATGTGATCTACCACATAAGGGTTTAATTATACTGTATTGAGGACTTATTTTTACCCTACTGCAATATAACGAAGTTTCACCCCACAATGAAGGAACTATCTGTCGGTATCTCCTTGTGATCAAAAGTGGTCTTGTAAAATTTTCTTATTCAAATTGAAATTACTTGAATTTATAATCTTGTCGGTCATGCAATTGTAAGTTGTGGTAATTGCCAGCAGGAGGCAGCAGTAATGAAACTAGAAACCTCAGTATAAAGAGAAGTGCTTCTTAAGCTGATGGGACCATTAAAATGCAATTCCCTTTCTTTAATATTGCCATTGCGAAGACTAGTATGATCTGGCTTCCCTTTGCTCGTATTCTAATTCCCTGATCATTTATTTAGGTATTAATATTTCTCATAATAAAATAAAAAAGAATGCCGCAGAAGCGGTCCTAGTATCCAGTGGCTAACATAGGCCTACTTTGAACTGAGGATTTCAGCACAGCAGTAACTGCATCTAACCTTTACACTGCTACTGACGTAAACTATAAATGCGTCACCTTTTAATAGCAGAGATTTAATGTTAATAGTATTGCTTTAAAGCAGCGTTTCTCAACCTTTTTGAACCCGAGGACCTCTAAGTTGTCAAAAAAATTTACGGACCTGTAATTTTACATCCCACTTTTAAAAGAGGGTCTATATTCTTAATATTTGCGGTATTAATTATAGGTCATTATATCGAAATATGTGAAAAAATTTTACTTCTTTACTTTCCACTTGCTTTATGATATTTTTAATTATGTCTGCGGACCATCTGCACCATCTTCGCGGACCATAGGTTGAGAAACGCTGCTTTAAAGCATATAAGAGGATTTTTATTTACGTGTTACCATTGTCATTCATAGAAACAAAATATTGCACTGAAATTTTCATCATCAGCTTCAAACTTGGAGCTCAATGATGATTTCACTCTGTGATTGCTTAAATTAATATATAAAATCATCAACGGCGAAAGAAAAGTAGTATTAAATCTATCACTTTGTATAGTTTTATTATATAAATTCTGCTCTGTAACGGTTAATTCAATTGTTTTATATTTCCCAGCAAAGATTTTATTAGGCCTATTAGATATTTTAAGAGCGGTATTGTTAGCAAGAGTCTAGAAGTATTAGTTCTTTCAAATGATATAACTACCATGGGATTTTATCCTAACAAAAAAGTCATATAATAAAACATACATAAAATCTCATTATTTTCAACATTAACGATATAGGCGTGTACAGCTAATTCATAAAATAGGCCTACTACAAACTTATACATAGATCTAACGGCAATTTACATTTAAAATCTTTAAACAAATAGGTTCCTCAAAAGTCCCCCAAGACTTCCACAACTGATTTGTGGACAGCTTATTGGTTACGGGAACTGATCATGAATGAAACCACCAATAATTTTACCCTGACTTTATTTTTTATATGGGATTTAATACATAAATATTTATGACACACCCTTGCTATCTTTAAATGCAGAAAACCTTGATTATATGAAGAAATTGTAGTCTCACCCCGGTTAATATACACCTGTTTTAGATCTGTGAGAAAGGGTATTCATCTGTAGGCCGACGCTCATAGACAGGATGCTTCAGATATAGATAAGTTAATATAAAGATAAATTAAACAAGGAATGGATGCGACAAACTAGATTAGGATAGTAAATTTAAAGAAATGACCGACAAGAAAAACCAGAAGACCTTACGCAGGCCTTCCACATAAGACAACTTAGAAGTTAAATATCGGAGTTTATGATGACAACTCCAAGTGAACACTTTTTTTTTTTTTTTAATTTCTTGACGTATGTCGATTAAAGTGAAAAATGACAATGGAATGAAGATGCGGTCGGCAAAGTCATAATCTCATAAAGCACATAGTCGGGTTCTTCAGAAGCTGGAACTATCTCTGAACCGCGCTCAGCTGATTCTGATCAATACATCACTTGTACCAATTACTGCCAAGGCCTCCACAAGGCTACTATTCGCAGATAGCACTATCATCTGCATACAATCTCAGATATCCAACTTATGTGATGATTCAAAGCGGCACTATAAAATACTCATCGGCTTGTAACTTCTTTACTCGGGTTTAGACTTGGTGATGTTATAATGACACAAGAGGTAATTTATTGCTATGACAAGTACTGTCAGTTTCAAAAAGATTACCTGTGGTCACTTAATATTAATGACTACAATGAATAGGAGTTAAACCTATTTTGGGACTGAAAATGGCAATTGTGGCGTTCTACTGGTTCAACTTGAAAGACATATTTAAAAAATACTGATTGGGAGACACGAAGGGAAGAGACCACTTGGAAGGCCTAGACGTAGGTGGGAGAGAGGGAATTATTTAAGGGAAGTAGGCTTTTCGAGGGATGGTTGGATGGAGTTAGCATATAACAGGATTGAATGGCTGACTCATGTAAGCGAGGCAAAGAACTTCAGGTTATAAAAGTAAATAAATAGACAAATAGCTAAAATTAATAAAGTAATGAAAGCAAAAGATAGTGTATACGCATAAAAGTCGAAGGCATACCCTAATAACTAAGCTTAAGCACAGGATATACGGCGTATACCGGCATATACCCTCGAATATCGATTACACCACTGGATGTATTTTGGGAGTATTATAATAGTGAAGTAGGCCTGGTTTAAAACACAACTAGAACTTATCTTGTACTCAAAAACCCTCACCACTACAAGAAAGCTCACTTTGGAGTTCTTAGGCCTATTAACTTTTAAACAAATATTGAAGCTCAACTAATGCTTCGACATTATCTGCATTCTTGATCGTTCCAGCCCGACTACAGTTCGACAAGCTCCATAATACAATTATAATTTGCCGAACTGCACTGCGCATATAACCCTAGAATGAAGCAATCAGAACTACAATCTTTCTTTCCTACTTAGCAATAAAATTTCTTACCACTACACATATGGTGGCTTAAATGTGAATCTAATCAAGATCATTCTGTATAATGAGTTTTACGGGAAGAAGACTTATACGCCTAATCAGCTTTGAAGGATTAAATAATGTAATTTGAATAAATTTTATGATAGAATCGCCATGTAGACTGATCATAAGAAAGCTGTGCATAATTCCTGCATCGTTAAATTACGTACTGTGAAATCAACTATTGCGAATTACTTGTCTGAATTACTTAATTTATTTGGTAGTAAATAGACGAATGAATAAACCGGTATCATGAGGAAAAATTCTGTTGTACTTGATTAAAGATGTCAAAATAGAGTAGGCCTCCTTTAATGACATTAACTATAAATTATGATACACGAAATAAAAGAAAATAAATTCAGAGCGATTCATGGATTCTCTACACAACTCTAAGAAATAGGCCTAATGACTGATAACCTTTACACGAAAGTTGACACATCATCTGTCCTATTCACAATGACTATAGAGTGACGTCTTTTTGTTCTGTTTTGGTTTAAAGACGCGATTCTCTTTCAAGTACTTCTTCCAGTTGTCTTCTAAAACGTCATGGCGGCACTGTTTATTACGGAGAGAGTGCATCAGCTGCGACTAGTAGACCAAGTTCTTTTGTGCAATTTAAAACTTAACTCATAACCTTAGTAGAACATTTTAGAGGGATAGAACTTTGTTTGTATGCATCTTTTTTTCACAGTGAGCAAATGGAATATTTAATTTGTTCAAACTTACAGATTTAATTCTGACGAAGATAAGGTGTAAAAAAATTCATGAAATTCTGATAACACGAAGGTAATATCAACAATGCCATTAAAATATGGTAGATATACTTTGACTAGTAGTACAACACTTTATTTCATATTAACTTATTTTCATTTTCATCATTTCATATAACTGTGAAAATGACCTAACAGTACAGTCCAACAGTAATCAGAAACGTCCAGTTCTTGTTGAAATCAATGCTATGACTGAAATAAAAGACAGGAAAAAATGATATGTCCCAAACATCCGAACCATGGTGATAAAATACCAAATTGCAAGAATCACTCCCAATTAAGTCTGTCTTTCCAAACTGGCATAGGCCTAATGACAATGATTTCTCTGTGTATATGTTCAACACGTTGCAGTTGACAAATCAGTCCAAGGCAAGATATGAGTAGGCTAAATAAAACCAAGAACGACATCACACATAAACCTGAGACCACAAATATTTTGCTATTTTACGCTGCTTCTAAACGTCTCTATGTTTATTTTGCGGCTGTAAACAATAATTTGAAGAATTTTCTTTAATCAATAGCGATTTTGCGTAATACCAATTTCTGTTAACCTCGAGAAGCCACCAATAAAAATCGGTAAAAAGAATGAAGGTCAGGACAGTTTCCTGTTTGTTGAGGTCGATTCATTTTGTGATTGGCTGTACATTGTGCTGTACCTCCCATATTTCATGGTGATGGCTAACTAGTTGAGTTCGTTAAGATGGCCAGCCGCTTGCAGGGTCAGAGGTCGAATCATGACGACCATGTTCACACATCCGGGAAAACTTTGTTCTCTCGTGACAAGCTATGTAATTAATCTCCGCACCTGTCCGCCTGTAAAAATATATCTGTCTCTCTGTATATGGAATGGATGTTGTATCATCTGTATTACTATTCAAATAATACCAACAGTAGGAATTAATAAGTGGTGTGAGTTGCACATTATAAACCAAAGGTTGGGAATTAATATTAAATAAATTAAATACGAAAGCGCGGCAAGAAGAGCAACCAAGCACTCGAATATGACACGAAAGTATAATGCATTAAATATGGTCGGGATATCAAAAACTACTCAACAGCCATGGGAATAACTTTAATAAATCCATAATTTGCCAAGGTAATTGTAATACACACAGAGAGAGAAAGTGAGGGAGAGAGGAAGAGAGAGAGAGAGAGAGAGAGAGAGAGAGAGAGAGAGAGAGGAGAGAGGACGAGAGAAATACAAAGAAAGAATAGAAGAAATAAAGATCATTAATCAATAAAATAAAGTTAAAAAGTTCGAAAAAATAAAGAACTAAAATGAAACGAAATAAAGATAGATGAAGTTCCTCCGAAGGAAAAAAATGAAAAGAAAGATAAAGTAGGTCTACTCCCACAGGAGAAAAGAATAAAAAATAAAATAAAAAGTCATTGGAAACAAATCAGAAGAATGAAAGAAAACAGAAGAGGTGAGCATGATTTTATAGCGTATGGTTTTTTAAAGAGTAGAGTAAGAAAATAAACGTGTACATGATGAATGATTATTATTATTATTATTATTATTAATATTTTATTATCAGTTTATACATATATTATACACACACAAAAATAAACTATGCAGACAATTTTAATAAAAAGATATCTTGGTCTGCTCAAACGTAATTCGATTATTACACATTTAAAGGAAAATGTCCCCTACTTGTTGAGGCTCCGACAATGTAGGGTATTTAGGGTAGCCCAGTGGTTCCCAACCTGAATTCTGGTATGTAATTATTACATTCTTTCTTATTTTATTTTATCTGAAAACTTTTACACTAACGATCACCAGTAATTTATTTATTTAAGTTATTTATTTATTTAAAAATTACAAAATATAACAACATTTACTATTTCAATCACTGGATGTGTATTTTGTACGATGTTTGTGAAAATATTTTAATAAAGAAAATTTGTAAAGTTGGTCAAAATTGAAGACATTTAAGTTCGAAAATTATGTCTAGTTGGGTAATCAATTTGCATTTTAAGACAGATTTTTATTTTTATTTTTGCTTAAGAGTTGTTTTCACTGAACCTCCAGGTGAGAATGTCATATTGAATAACGGACTGGAAAAAAGCTTGATAAACGGAACGTAGAACAGTGGTAATGGTACGAGTAATTGCATTGCATGACTACAAGTTCTTTCAATTACCTTTCAAAGGATGGACAGGCTTTTATTTTAAACTCAATTTCTCCCACATTCTCATTTATTCCATTCAGCAATAAATGAACAGGAAATAGGACCTCACTTTTGATATTTTATTTATTTTCTCCTATGCTGTGGTTAAACCCCTTTTTTTGGGGGGGGGGGAGTGTTCGTGATTTTTCAAGTGTAAATAATTATGGATCAATCGGGGTTCGATTCTTTTTGCGAGCACAAACATGTAAATATTTATTTATTTGTTATCTTTCTCTTTGTTTTTAATTTAATTTTTATATTATTATTATCTTTATTTTTAAATTTATTTTCTTTCGTTTTAAAAAACATACATTACAAATCATTTATAATAAATGCACTTTCCTCGAAAGTTTCCAGATAAGCAAAAGCTCGTACTTAGGGGTTGCAATTATATTTTCATAACATACATATTACAAAAAAGAGCTAACAAGGTAGGCCTATTTGAAATTTACAAATATATTAGTGCTGAATTCTGATTATTACAGATAGATGAGAAATTGCTTAATCTTTGAAGACGAAATAATTAACTTCAAAATAGGTAGGACTAATATGTGTAGGCCCAATATATATGTTTATTTTCTTTAATAAAATTGGCGACTCGAGTGAAAGGATAACCGCCATTGGGTCAAAGCAGTGAAAGAAAAATGTAGGCCTTCCTAATAATACATAGTAATGGAAAAGCGCTCTTTTTCATGACAGCGAGGCCGGGAACAGCTCTTAATGGGACGAGGTCTGCAGCGATTTGCTATAAAATTGAGTATATGCTTGCCACGGTCGACTACTCTATGGCTATCTTGAGTGTTACCACAGTTTTATTAGCATAACCTGCAAGTGGTGGTCTCGACTTCGAGACTAATTACTCCTGCACCTTGTAAACACGTGTCATGATACAGTTATTATCTCACACAAAATTCATAACTGAAAAACACGCTAATTTTCTTTTAGTGTCATTAGCCAGAACTTGTTTTCAGAATATTAGTATATAACGGGAAGGCATTAATGTGTTAGATCAAATAATTAATTACTTACAATAATTTTATTGTAAGTTTTTCGAGGCGATCGAGTACTCGTATTCGGGAAATACTTTATTCAAATACCGACACTGGGCTGTAATATGTCATTTTTTTCAGCGTTCTTCTCTTTTCTATGTGCAACGGTTTATAACAAAGAAAATAAAGAACGTATGAGTTAGTTACAATGCGTTTCTTTTCACCTCTGGAAAATATTCAAATAGGCCGAGTCCCATTGCAGCTGAAAAGACGGAATGTGTTGTTTCTGAACATCGTGTTTTGTCACCTATATAAAGTTCTCGCACGAAATCTGTGCCGATGAGAACGTTACTCTCTAGAGAGAGACATGCTATTGTGCGAGAGATAGAGGTAGCTTGGCCTTTACAAATAGAAAGGGAGGTACTGTTGTGCGAGAGAGATAGGTAGCAGGCTAATCGACGCTACAGTCCCCAAGAAAACGTAATGCAATGACTTAGGCAATCGGCACAGATTTCGTGCGGGATCTATACAAGGCAACTTCTAAGTTACTTTCTAGGTAAATGAACCAATAATAGTTTCGCTATCGACTTCTTTAACTTCAAAATTCACCTTATCTTCATTGCCTCCACTTTACAAGGTTTCCAACCGACAAGAAATTGATACCTTCTACCTGAAAGTGTCTTCTTTTGACCTAATCGCACTGCAAGAAACCGAAGTGTGTGATCGGAGCAGAAGAAGGAACCTACCAGTAGCCAAGCGAGTCTGGCCATTATGCTAAACCCACTGGGTTAACATAAATTAATTAGCCTATTCCTCAGTTTTAAGTTTTCGTGGCATCTTTTGACAGTTGTCTATGAAAGCTGGACAGTAAGTCGAGTAATTATTTTTCTTATACAGTTGCATATGTGGTGCTTCAAAGCATAGCAATGTATTAAAAAATGTTTATCACAGTATGTATTACTGAAGCTGTGAAGATACTCTTAATCTAAGCGAAAAGGGAGCCAAATCATAGGCCTATAAAAGGTATCAATGGAAACATATTTGTCTCAATATTGCCTGATAGAAATAGGCCTAGCTCTACCATCATTTCTCCCCCTTTAAATTCAATATCCGACAGCAATAAGGTTATTTTCATAATAGGAAAATGTTTAAGGAAGATCTTCAGCGCTTTTAACATATTTCCTATATGTAATATTTTCAGAAGTCAAGAACCTTCCAACATTCCTTGTGTATTAGTTATAAATTGATCGATTTCTGTTTATGTTAGTCTTCATGAAAATAATTCTTCATAACAGAACACCATTTTTATTTAATTGTTATGAATATAATATGTTTACAAAGCCCATTAGTTTTAATTAAACTTTATTTGACAAAATGTGTATTAAACACAAATAATAATAATAGTTCAATAATAATCATTATTATTATTATAATGATGACAATATACAAATAGTTATAATAACTTATTACTTTACAGAATGCGGATACAAAGTTATTACTTTAACCGTGTAATTGCTATAAATAGCAACCGGAATGAAAAAAATCTTTCGACTGATACCTGACTCGTAGTATTGATGCATCTTTGGGTTTAATAACGGTATAATGACAACGTAAATAATATATATGATAAATGCAATTTGGTCATGCAGGGTTTTGAAACCACGCCCTAGCGTACTCGCAATCTAAGTCCGACAAGAGAGCAGCTTACTTTGGAGATCGCCTTCAATAGTAATAAATAGCTTATTGCTACCCGTTGAGAACAAGAAAGTATGTGGTGATCAATATCATCTAGTTTCATACTTGTAACAATAAGTAGAAATGTAAGAAACATCTTCACCGACCCTGCCTATTGCCCGGCCATTACACTTGTGTTTATCTATGTGTACGTGATTGTATGCGCAAACAGCATTCTTTGCAAATGCAGTCATGCAGTGCAACAGATGCCTATGTTAGCGTGTCCAGGTTCTGTTCTTCTGGCTTCTTATCCTGCTTGTCAACAAAAATGACAGAAGATTTTAAGGACATCTTTGCGATTTCGTGAGTTTCTAAATAATGAAGAAACAAAGAAGAGTTTTCTTTCTTTTGTAATAAAAGATCAAATAATAGAACGAGAGAATGATTTTAAATACCTGGGATGTTGCTTATCAATGTATAATTTGAATCAAGATCTAGATAAAAACGTAATAAAATACAATGCAATAAAAGGATGTATTAATAGATATTTAGGAAATTCAATGAGAAAGGAGGTTAAACTCAGACTACATAAGATAGTTTCAAAACCTATATTACTGTATAGTAGCGAGACCTGGATAATGAGGAAGAAAGAAAAACAAAATTGAATGCTCAGAAATGAGATTTATGAGAAGGCTACAGCCTGGAAAGTAGTATGGTGGAAGAGGTAGTAAAATACCAAAAGAAGTGGTTTGACCATGTCAATAGAATGCCATCCGACAGACTACCAAAGTAAGCTATGTTATACAACCCAAAGGGAAGATGGGATATGGAACGGCCGAGGACCAGATGGAAGAACCAATTTAAATAAATAACATTATTACGTTTGGCGCGGAACAGGAAAACTCCCAATCCTTGGAAAGGAAGAAGAAGAACAACGTCAACATCAACAAAGAAGCGATGGATGTACGAAAACATCTTATGTGAAGCAGGTAAATTCCTATACCCTTGATAATATTCCAGTATAGAGTACAGGCTGTATAACAGTAGTGCCTTATCTTCATTTAAAGTCTCATTAGTCGCGAGGCAAGACTTGAAACTTAACTTTGTATACATGAGATCAGTGGCTTGTAGCTACACTTCAGATAATTTTTTGGAAATATTTTTTTTCAAATAAAAGTTAACACTTTATGTAATATATTTAAACAATATCGTCAGAACCGTTTAAGAGAAAATTGGGAGAAATGAAATTCTGTTTACTCTGAGACTTGCAACACCAAATCTACCCTATCCCATTTCTCTCTACAAGGCTGATCTGTTTACTGTAAAGGAGTTTGTTAAGGAATTTATCCTCGGACTATACATGCATGAGTCGATTGCTTGAAATTTGGCGGGTAGATACAGCTTAAAACGCTGAAAAATTGACCATATTCAATCTATTTCCTTAGTGTACATGACTCATACAGAATTTCAAATTAACATAAAGAAACCCCATTCTTATAGAACATTTACCAATTTTTAACATGGGAATGACGGGTAAAGCATTTGAACAAGTGGGGGAATTCAAATATCTGGGAGCAATAATTACAGATACAAATACTATTAAGGCAGAAATTAAGTGTCGACTAAATCAAGAAGTGCTTCTTCTGTCCAGAAGTCAAAAAGAGAAATTTATAAGACAATTACCCTGCCGGTTGTATTACATGGACGTCAGACATGGTCCCTTACTCTTCAGGAAGAACACAATCTGAGAGTGCTCGATAACAGGGTTCTTAGGAAAATATTTGGATCTAAGATGAAAACGGGGACTGGAGAAAACTGGATAATGAGGAACTTCATAACCTGTACTCCTCACCGAATATAGGCTAATAAGGGTCATTAAATCACGGAGGATGAAATGGGCGGGACATGTTGCGCCTGGGAGAGGAAAGATAAATTTCAAACATATTTACGGGAAAAGACCACTTGGAAGACCTAGACGTAGGTAAGAGGACAATAATAAAATAGACTTAAGAGAAGTAGGATAGGGATGGTTGTAGTTAGCACAGAATATTGTTGAATGACGGTCAGATGTAAGCACGGCAGTAAGTCTGGAGTTTCATGAAATATACATAATGAAATTATACGAAATGTATAATATTCCTTTAGTTTGCTTAGAATTTTCTGCTGCCATTGGGTAACTAATTAAATTTACATATTAATGCTTCAAATGACATGTATTTGCTAAGTCAGAATTTAACATTTTCCTTCTAAATCATTTTCTTTAAACACGTTGGTTTTCTGTTTTTCCATTTTAAAGCTAAAAGATACATAAACACCGTCAACTTTTTAGATTCAACTAACATGTTTCCATATAATATAGTAAAGCGAAGAAAAATAGTTAAAACTGATCAGTCGGTAGCAACTAATAGAACTCCAATTTATTAATGTGATTGCATAACAATGCAAAACAGGGTGTCAATTGTTAGAGATGACATCATAAGACACGTGATCATGGTGCCCTACCTTGCTGAAGCACGTTACCTGGGTTTTCCATACCCTTCCATCAGCCATATTCCATACATGGATCAAAGATGTTGTTCATTATAATCTAGACACGAGAGTCAAACATGAAGAGCGGCGTAAGTCTACATTGTTTTCACAAACCGCTATTTATTGTCAGATGGTAGATATTCATTGCAGATTTTTTATCTCAAGCTGTTAATCTAACAGAAGTGAAAAGCAACTAAGTAAAAGAAAATAAATATCCTTCTATAGGCCTACTGAAGCGAAGGAGGAAATTAGGCTACTCTCCGATTTAAGTCTTTAAAATCCATGGGCCGCATAACCAGGCACAGGCTAGATAAGGCTGGTTGGTTGGTAGGCCTATATGGTTATTTAACGACGCGATGTACTGCAACTTACGCCTTTGACCGTTGCCAGTGTGCTGGAATTTTGTCCCGCAGGAGTTCTTTTACATGCCAGTAAACCTACTGACATGGGCCTGTCACATTTATGCACACATAAATGCCATCGCTCTGGGCCGAGATCGAACCCGCAACCTTGGGCACAGAAAGCCAGCGCGATACTAACTGCGCCATCTAGGCCAACTGGATAAGGCAATTCTACACAGAATTAACTTACTGTAAAATACTTTTGTTGACGAAAAGTTTTGGCGATACCCAGTAAGTATGGGAAAGAAAACGTCTGTTTTCATTTTCATTTTCCCAAACTCTTTGACAAGATCGTTTACATCTATTTCAATGGCTAACTGAATTTCGACGGAAATGGTAGCAAGACCTGAAAATCTTTCCTGGCTCATTGAACTACACAGATATGTTTTAAATAGTTCTATTTTCGGGAGGAAAAACAAACTTTCTGCTCTCGCCAAAGAGATTGGTAGTGTCAAGAGAACCCGAAGAAGCACACATAAATGAGGAAACCCAGTTTCAAGGTTGTGACTGTAAATTTAGTTCAATACTTCTTCTTGTGTCTCAGACTCTAAGATATGTTGCCGCCCCTAAATGTTTCCAAAAACTTCCCTCCCTAGGCAGCTGCCTAATTCGCTCTGCTTTTCTGTTTCCTTTCCGAAGGGCTTTCAAGAATTAATCCAGTAGACGAATTGTCTATAAGCTACATATCGCAAATTCCTATTGTTCATTACTCGTAATTCTTCCCTTTCGAAAATGGATTCCGCCCTCACCATCTTAATGATCAATGTTCAGAGTGTGTCTGCTTAGTCAACATAATGAAAGGAATTATGTAATGTAATATACTCAGCACTCTTATCATGACACTTTTAACAACAGCAGAAACACTCATGATGAGTTCCTAACGAAATGCATTCTACACTAGCTAGCACGACGCCAATTTATTAGGTCTGAATTCCCAAATTTTCTCTTCTGGTCTTATAATATTAATCTTTTCTTGGGTTCAAATTGATATGATGTCTCAAGACACTAATACATTTTATGATAATGTTGAGATACGATACATCATGTGTGTCACTATGACGTCCCAATGAATAGCTGTAGTGAAGCGGGATCTACGACGTCAGATCGAAATATGGCCGGAAATTTCAACATGAATTGCGGGCGTACGGATAAACGCACAAACTAATCTCTAAATATCTTCTACATAAATTGAAAATACACTTTTAGTTGACAGAGCCTTTAATTTCTCAAGATCCACTCACCTATGGCAGGACCTTACACGACGAAAGAACAACTTAGACTAAAACGGCCGGTAATTTTGCCCAGGGACATACTTTGAGAATATGGAATCATTGATTAGCTATAAATGTAGAAAACAGTAGGCCTATCAATGGCTTTACTTTCCTTCTGCAGGAAGGCATGCTGTGCACACTGACATCCTTAATATCACACATTTAACCCTGTTTGAACGTGCCAACCACGCTTCTATTAAAGTAATCTATAAAATATTGTTTCTTATATGACGGTTTTACTCTCAATGTGCAGTGTTTGTGACGTGATACCGTGAAAGTGGTAGGTGGACGGGATCTAATAACACCTCTTAACCTCAAATTAGCATCAAGTGCTCAAAGGGGCTGTGAAATACTTGAACGTTATACTCATAGGTAGAGTTACCTCTTTAATTACATCATTCTGAATTTACTCTTAGCAATCAGAATCGCATGGTCTAAAGAAGAAATTTTAAGATTATTTCCACTCACGAAATACGGATTTGATTATGGCTTAGCCTACATTTTGCTTGTAGCAGGAACTCAATGGCTGAGTAAGACAAATTGCCTGTGGCAACAATAAACCCAATGAAAAGAAAAACTGCAAAACAGCATGAAATACAAGATGCACTGAATGAGAAATAGTGCTAGCGACGTTAAGCACAACAGTGACACTTTGATTTGTTGGTTATTTTTTAATAACTAACGCTATTGATTAATTACTTTTTTCTGTAATGAATTAATCTTAAAAATGTTGTGTATAGCAATATTTTATTCCTTATACCCACCGTTGAATTTTTTTTAGGCTTATTGAGTCATCTACCTTCCTTAGACCTTGTAACTCGTCTTCAAAACAAAACATATATTACTTTCTTAATGGAACATGTTGATGTTTAATAATAACAACAATAATAATAATAATAATAACAACAATAATAGTGAAAGAAGAGTGGTGATACCGCGGGGCCTGAGATTTACTGGACGTTAAAGAAATTTATAAATGAAGCAGGATGCCTGAGCAGAATTTTAAGGCTTTTCTTACTCTTTCATTTGGTCCTTCCATAAGTGATATAGCCTACTATCATATAATTACAGTCTTGAAGGAGTGAAGAAACCATAGAATTTCTCAGATTATAGAGATCGCATTAAAACTTTCCATGCATAAAAGATTTGTTGGCCACTTGGAACAAAACAATCGTATTTCTTCGATCTTTCCTTTTCTTATAACCTAATTCATTCCCAAACTTCCCAAAATAGTGATGAAAGTTGTAAACAATCAAAACCTACAATTCCATGCAAATTCCACTATAATATTTCCCATTTCTAAGAGTACAGCACACAGCTTCAAAACTAGGTAGGCTATGTAAAGGTAGAGGGGGGGGGGGAAGAGGACCGACTCTTGTTGCTGATTTCAGAGCCTTGTGATACGTAAATAAATGTAAGAGATATAACGGAAACGTTTGTTTTCACAAGCAATGCAAATTACGTGGATTTATTTCTCAAGTCAAGCAATTTATCGACTGTAGAACAAATTTCAATACAATCCCTGTGAATGCCGCTAGGCATGCGCAGTGGCTCATATCGGCAACTTAAATATTTTAGTCGGTCCGCTTTTTTCCCCCTATCTGTACATCACATCAAAAGAAGGAAAAGCTAACTGAACGCTCTCTGTCTAGTAGGCTACACCTTATACATAAAATATATTTAAAGATATCTTTATATAAAATAAAATCAGGTAAACTGATGTAACAAAGTGCCAGTATGTTTTTGTTTAATCAGTTATGACTGCAATTATGATACGCAGAATATGTTTTTTTTTTAAATTGATTTCCAAGTTAAGCTCCAGATTTATTCATTAAGCAGGGCTTACGGAAGAAGAAAGGTCTACCATCTCGGCCACCTGGGTCATTTTAACGGTCTAGTTGGATAAGCGCATGTAAATCAATATTTTTTTTGTCATAGCTACCTGTATTTTAATTTCCAAGGCCTTATAAGATCACAGTAAAACAATAGGCTATGTTGTCAAGATAACTGATTTTCATTTTTTTAAATAAATTCTTTCGAATACGTATATTACCATAAAATAGGCACTAAATTGAGCATTACTCCGAAACAGGTCAACCGATTTTATCCATTGTGAATAGACGTCTTCCCATGGACATTATAAATGTGTATACCAAGTTTCATAAAAATCCGGTAAAGCGTATTTGAGTTACCGCTTCTTTAAAATATACACTAAATTGGGCATTACTCCGGTACCGGTGAACCGATTTGGTTCAATATTAATAGGGTTCTTCCCATGGACATTATAAATGTGTTTTCCAAGTTTCATGAAAATCCGAAAAAGCGTATTTGAGTTATGGTGCGTACAGACACACGGACAGACAGACGGACAGACGGACAGACATTTTTTCGTCCACCACACAATCTCATAAAGTACCATACTGGCACTTAATAACGTTTAATATCACCAAATGGGGATATTAAATTCATAAAGTATATGTTAAATGACTTTGTATTGTGAAGAGAGAGGGAGAATAAACATCAAACATCAACCTTCTACGAGGGCAGAGGTCACATAAATATGTCATGCCCTAAGCTAAAACACTTAAAAAATGTAATTATTTTTTGGTGCAACATATCGCTTTTGATGGCGCTTATGCTATTCACAGAGAGATAAATACATTTATCTGGGAAATGTTGTTTTTAATTCGATGGGCCACAAAATGTTTTCTCCCGGTTTAAACATAGGCTAAATCGAAGCTATTCTTTTTGTCTCACTCGTGCAACAAATCGTCGACCATGTTGGTGCAATTCTCTATACAATGTGAATGAAAGAAACGAGTTCAGAAATATAGGGTTGCCGACTGATCTTATTAAAGTGGGAATTTCTATAATCTCGGGAGACATCGCGAATTTTATCGCAAGATCTCGAACGATGCGAGACTTGTTAGGGCTTGAAAGAGCGAATAATTTTAGTTTAGAGGATTATTAACGTCACCTAACTTCACCGTTCATGTCTTACAAACCGCTGTAATTTGCAACTCTTGGAAAGTGAAATACAAACGTGTTCGTTTTTGTTTTGTACTTCCAGCATAACATGAAATTAAAGCAGCTACCTGGGGTTGTATATCTACTCTGCTTTTATTAAATGGGAAGTTACTAAAGTCATGATCATGTAATTTAATATTTCAACACGTTAACTCTATTCAATATGAATACCCCGTTAAAATTATTTTGCTGAAATACTATATTCGGCCTGTATCCAGAGTACGCTTATTTTCTATCTCAGAACCAACAGAGTTTCTCTTATTTTTCTTTCCGTTATGAGAAAATTTAATTTATTAATGAAAAATAAATGATCTAATTCAAATTTACTTAACATATTATAACTAATTTCAGGTCATCTAGAGCTAGAACAATTTTGCTTAACTTCTTGAACTCTACTGCAAAATATTCCACGCTGCAAGCAATAAAATATCCAGCTGTTGTGGTTTCTTCACCTCAGCTCTCAAAAACTAAGTCGAATTGTTGTAGTAGTTCTACAATGTTAATAGCTCAAACCCGAAGTTGCTTAACCTTGTCACTGCTACTGATATATACAATATGTGCAATTAAAAAAAGCATATATATAAGTATAATGATTTGTGTAAAATGTGAGGATTTTTATTCATGTGTTAGAATTATCATTCATGGAGACCAGATGTTTCCACCATAATTTTTCTAATTGATTTGAAACTTAGAGCCCACTAATGCTTTTATTTCACGATTGCTTATATAAGCATAATATATCATTTATAAACATAAATTAAGATAAAAATGATTGAGAGTAAACAGTCCTGACTTTACAAACGGAAAGAAAATTCTCATTTTGTGATTTTTAGTACGATAAAAAGCTTCTGACCACAAACAAAATCGGCTGATAAATCGCCTATTCCAAGATCGGTATTTTCCTTTATCGATGAAATTCAATATCATCATTCGTTCTAAACATTCGAGATAACACTCAGGATAATGCTACAAAAGATAAAAATGTGTAAGATAAGTTTTATTTGCAGATATCAACAATTTCGCATTTATAGTCTGGAGTAAGTAGGGGAAAAAAAACATACCGCTACATTAATTTTCTCCTTTTCCTTAATTTTACGTCTCCCTTTTTAGGGGTCTTACAGGGCCGCGACTTGTCGGGATATCTATTAGATCGCATACATATTTTGATCAGACAAGGACATGAATGGCCTACCCGGATGAGTGATCACCCCAATGCCGGGGCCATCTTCGAGATAACGCTAACACATAGGACGAGACACACCATTCAGACGTACATTCACTCTGAACGAGGCAAGGATGAGATGAAGATGATAATGACGATTAGATGATATCCGGGGGCCACAAGTGCCTAAAGTTACCCGACATTTGTCTCACAGGTGAGGAAAAACCCCGAAAAATCCCACCTAGATAAATGTCCCGACCAGGATTCGAACCCAGGCCCTGCGCCACAGCGGCGGACTATACTTATTTCCCTCTATATTTTTTATGTTTAATATTAGGCTGTTTCGGTATAAACTATGGATAATCGTTGCCCAATTCCCTAATACAGATGAAAAATACTTCCAATATTCATGTGCAAAATTGCGATTGAATACAAATCCAAGAACGTGATTATGAATACACAGACACTATAATATCAAAGTGAAAAAGTCCGTATACATTATTTTTAACACTTTCATCTGGTTGCTAGTCCACTTGCAGTGTAGCCTAATACGAAATATATACGTATAAAATATATAGGCCTACGTATAACTTATACATATAAGCCTACATCTCTTATAGGCCTATACCTAAAATCTAATAAAAACGCATCAGTGTAATAGATGGCCCAATGGCCTTAACTCTGCCAGGTAAAATAAAACTTCTTATACCCGTCACCTGGACCCACCTTAGGGCGTGAGTATTTTTCTCAAAATTAACATCTCTTGACGGTAACGTAGATAACAGTGGGAGCCTTGTGCGAGTTTTCGTACAGGAAGGACAGACAACAGACGGCATTAGTGTGACATAGAAGTAACATGTGGACAAATCATTACTTGTATCTTTCTCGCATGCGACTTCTAACCCACAACATCCATTTTCATCCGATTAGCATGCGTAAAACGCTTAGGGGAAAAATTAAATAAATAAAAAATAATAATAACAATAAAAAAGCAACAACTAGACTCGCCTTTACCCGTGCAATCTCTCAGGATGTAGGCCTATTAATGACCCTCAACCAGACCGATTGCTTGCTTATGGCTTCTTATTTTATCCTAGTGCATATTGTTGGCCATTTATATAGACTATATAATGTACCTACCGGGAATATTAAATGTCTCAGTTTGGCTATAGGGGTCCAGACAGACAGACACACAGACAGACAGTTTGGCTTAAAGGAAAACACTCCTTCTGGTCCAACAATGAAAATACTACTTTCAACGTTTCCTTACATAGTTCCTCACATTTTATGTTCATTCGTTCATTTAAGTTTTCTTTTGTGCATTCTAACACCGTCTCACTCTTTGCCAGAAGCATCAGGCTAATAAAGACGTTACTAATTTTTATATCACACACTCTAACGCAATTAAGCTAGCATGATGTTACAAGTTGAAGTTCTAATTAGAACAAATTAAGTTTTGATAGTGGTGGAAAGATGATGAATGATATTTCTTGAGGTTTAAGACTCCCCACTGAGTAAAGTGTTGAAATATAATTACACACCTCAAGTGGTATTCATACCGTACATTTTCACTGTCCCCGTTGCATGTAGCCTATACGTAGGGATCGTATTTTTTGGTAAAATAAAATGGTTGTTAAATTCCTTCTATTTCGGTGCGTATTTCGTGAGATAAGATATTTTCAGAATTTACACAAAAAAAGCTGCATTTAATCATAAGCATCCCCAGCACACATATAGCAGAAAAGGAGTGTATTGTGATCTCTGAATAGCGTACGTTTCTCAGTCTTTACTGTAATCCATTACACGTAGGCCTACCGATAAATTCTTGGCAGCCATAAAAATATCAGAAAAGAAAGCACGCTATAAGAAATTAAGGAAGAATCAAACTAAAAATATTATGATTTTGATCAAATTTTTGTGCACATTTCTCAATTTACGCATGGGCGGGGCGATTTTGCGCTTATGTATACTTTTTGCACAAAAGAACAAATTTCGCGATATTTCACAGATTCAATTTGTTCAAGAATGGTATTTTACGCATGTACAAAGCTAAATGTAGCTAAGAAAAGCAGTTTTGTAAAATTTCGCACACATTGCTGTTACCAAAAAGTACGGTCCTTATGTATACGTAGGTTTGTTGAGTATACTCAAGAAAACGCAGATAAGAATTAGAATGCAGTGAACGAAATTGTAGTTAGGCCTAATAGAGGTAATAGTAAGATGGAAACAATGACAGAACACACAAAAATGAACAAACAATATTAAGTCCTGCAAAAATATTATACGTTTATTTTTTCTCACTGTCATGGATCTCTCTTCAATTAAGAGTTTTATAACTAATGTAACTTATATTACTTTGGCTTTGATATAATACTATTTTGTTACAATCACATCTTCAGTAATATTTTCATTCACAAATATTGAACATAAAAATTAATAAAAATGATATAAAAGTTTGAAACCAATGATCATGACTTTGTTATAAGAAAATGCTTAATTTTTTGCCCACATTTCGAAGCTACTTAATAGCGATAATAGTGATATAGATCTAAGTCATGGCTGACCCGAGATTGTAAAATAGCTTCAATAAAATTGTAAATTTGTAATTTGGAATTGAAATAAATATAGATTAGTAGTTCATTATGACGGTGCAAAGTGTAGTTCGAAAAGGTTTTCATCGTAATTGACACAAATCTCAATACAAATCAATGTTATGTGATCAATTTTAACATGATAGTGATAATTATAATCTTTTAACAGGACGAATGAAAGTCCATTTTTAAAGGAAAAACATTTTAACACTTGAATTTATAATTTAATATAATTAAAATTAAAATTTAATATAATATAATTATAATTAAAATCGCTAATGGGTTAGTTTCTTTATAGAATCCGTTTTACTTCATCTTTGTGTTAGTAAGCTAGTCGAATCTGTTAATAAATAGAGTCACGCAGATAAGACTCGAATAGCAGATTGGATTTTATAACTTTGTCTTAAGGAATCTTTGAAGCGTGATTGGGATGGTGTTTGTCTTCAACTTCATTAAACTTCAACTTGGTCCAGAATTTATGAACCACATAGTTTACGCCACCCTAATTCTGTGAAGTTTCACAATGATAACATTAGTTTTATATTATAAAGTAGCTCGTTATATTCTCTCCACTCGAGGATAAAGACGCGTGCTCATCCACAAACCCGTTCTTTTTACGCATCATAGTAAGTTCTTCAACTGTGAAGTTTCCGTTAATGAAATACTATACTACAACGACCATATTGTGCATAAGATCCCCAGGAGGTATATCATATATTAGTTCCTGTGGAGATTCGAGAAAATATTACTCAACACTGCCTCTCCAATAACCATTCCCTTGCGAAGCGGCCGCTCACAAATCACAAGAAGGCCGCCGGCCGACGTCGGCCTTCAGCAGTTGTCAGCGACCAGTGACAATACTGACATCTCGTCATCTCGTTTTTTTTCTTGCTAACTTCTTCACGTACAAAAACATGAAGATGCTATGACAGTATCTAGTAATAACGGATAAACGAGTTCTAATTCAGTGCTTCCTAACGAGGTATCAGTCAAAGAGAGGAATTTGACCGTATGCCAGCATTCAGAATGTCTCATAATTATATAAAGAGAAATACCTTGTAAATAACAATCCTGATGTATCAGATCATTATCACAGGTAATTAACTGTTCTGAATCTGTGATTTTTTTAATCTAGGGAGGGTAAGATAATAAACTATGTTATGGTGTTACAGAACAATGACTGGAACTTATTAAATCTATTTCACCACATTGGTTGAGTTATAGTGTTATAGAGGAAAGCGGTTGTGTTATGAACTATTAATATTAGAGCTGTTCACCCGGATACCAGGGATTTATGCATAAGGACGTTCTAATTCGTGTCAATGACGAGGAACTTCAACTAATTTGAATGGAGCTCTGAGATATCTTATTTTGCACTTTATGCAGGAGTTTGTCGATGCTGACTCAAAATACGATTTTAGGGTGTACGTAAAACTAGAATAGATTCCAATTTCCAGTCATTCCGAAGATTATAAAAAACAACAGCTTGCTGGGAAAAAATCAGTACTACCACCACCACCACTACCACCAAAACTACCACCTCCACCACCAACACCACTATTATTATTATTATTATTATTATTATTATTATTATTATTATTATTATTATTATCTTGTATCTATTAATAATTTAAATTCAAAATAGCATAAATAACTGGTTCAGCTTTGAAAATGTGGTTAATAAACTAGATGGCTTGACTAGTGATGAGCAAATGCAAGACCAAGACCAAGACCAAGGCGGTCTTGGTCTTGGTCTTGGTATTGCACTCTCAGTCTTGGTCTTGGTCTTGCATAGGTAACCCTGGTCTTGGTCTTGGTCTCGGTCTTGCATCAGTGGTCTTGGTCTTGGTCTCGGTCTTGCATACTCGGTCTTGGTCTTGTTGCAAGAGTCTTGCAGTATTCTTTTACGCATCTTACTGTGATCGATGGCGTTTAGATGATTTAAAGTTACACCGATTACATGTATTATTGCTTGCGAAAGTAACGAAAGCTAATTGCTTTTCGTTCCTTTGACCATGTAAACAGTAATGTGACGTCACACTGTTTGCCGAAACGTCCATGGTGATATAAGCTAGAACAGTAAACTTTGAGTGTAAATTTAAATATTCTCTGTTATCCTATTGCAGAACTTTAAACCCAAAATCCACGAGATGCTATACACTATTTGAGAGTGTAAAATTATGAATATTATATTGTAAAGTTTCAAATTGATCGGCTGTGGAGACAAGAAGTAATATTAACAGGATGTGTATGAAATGTTTAAAAGATTTCCGCATAGGAGAGAGGTTCTATCTGACCTGTTTAAAACTCTATAATATAGTAACAAAACATAACGGCATTGAAGCAGATGCTTTAGAAATTGTGCAATCTATAGAAAATCACACAATGTCCATTCGAAACCCAAACCCATAGGCTGCAATAAATAATATTTCTCTTTCCATATACCCTAGTTCTAATTTATAACACATTGTGAACAGATCATTTCTGCACTTTAAAGATTTCCGCTACCCCCATAAATTACTTTCTAATTGCTTTCAAGTTTCGGGCCTTCAACTAATTGGGTCATAAATAATCATAACAAGCAAGCAAATATTTCTAGACCAGGCATTTTCTACTTTTAGTATCTTTTCCCATTCGATATGCATCGTTAATATGAATCAGCAGCAAGAACTTAAACACCACCACCGTTATGTGTCAATAACAAAATTGTAGTAGTAAAAAAAGGATTTCAGTGGATGTCCTACCTATCATCAGCAAAATGTAGGCCTTTATAGCTACAGTACAATCAGATGCGTAACTGTAAAGTAATAACTAGCAAATACCCATCAAATAAGTTCCTGTTTTAATTAATCTACGGTTTAATTGTCTTTTCTTGAATAATTGTGAAGAATACCGGGAGTATAACTTGATTGTTTCAGGCTTCACTTTATTTTGAAATGTTCTGCAAGGAGAATGGAATGAGCTGAATAGCAATGGTATATTTTGTCAAGTAGACAGAAAGATTCTATATGTGAGAGTAGGCTATGAATATTAATGATAGGTGTAAAAAAGGATATCATCGTTAATGAAATAGGCTGCTGAGCATGTTAATAGGCGTTTTAAGTTACGGGGGCTACTGTTTAAAGTTTCAAATCCTCAGTCATTTGCCGCCCCCTGGCTGAGTGGTTAGACCGCTCGCCCTCCACCGCTGGGACCCGGGATCGTATCTCGATTGATCCACGTGGAATTGGTGGTGGACAAAGTGGGGTCGGGGCAGGCTTTCTCGGGGTGCTCCGGTTTCCCCTGCCATATATCATTCCATCGTTGCTCCATTCATCATAGTATGACCATGTGGTTGTAATAAAGAATTATTATAAATCCTCAGTCATAGCTTTCTTTTAACCCAGTGAGTGGTTAGAGAAACTAGTTATTAAATAACTATATGGCAGAATTTTTAACTTTTATTGATAAATTATGTGGTCAGTATTTATATTGTACGCAAAATGAAATTTCATATGTGGCTTAGGGCCTTTGTTACATCTGTTTGTCTTTCGTATCATAATACTAGAGAACTATTGCAATTAAACATTTTAAAAATGAATATGGAGTGTTTATCGTGAATTTAACTCCCACCAATTGAAGGAACTAGCTGTATGGAATGCCATTCAGGGAAATCCGTCAGATTAATTGTAAGTTTTCATTGCAGTAATTTGTTTTAACGTAGTGGTAAGAGAGGTTGTATACTGATTTCACATGTATTATTTGAATGGTGCGCTCGTTTTTTGATACGGACAGCGCCACGCACCGTGTCTGCTCCCATTGGTTACCGCACGATGAGGCAACCTCTACAATATAGGCCTACCAGCCTTGGGACTACCCCGGCTAGCAACTCTGCAGCGCCTTTGAGTAGCGGTCGCTGGCTCGCTGCATACACAACGGGGCTTTATAAAACTTTTTCAAGTAGCAAGACTGCAAGAGTCTTGCAGTTAGGTCTTGTTCTTGCCAGAGTCTTGCAGGGTTGGTCTTGGTCTTGGTCTCGGTCTTGCATGGTCGGTCTTGGTCTTGGTCTTGCTAACGCTGATGCGGTCTTGGTCTCGGTCTTGCATTTTCTGCAAGACCAAGACCAAGACTGCAAGACCAAGACTGGTCTCGCTCATCACTAGGCTTGACAAAGCATCAACACGATAAAATGTAAATCAACACGACATTAAGTTTCTCTCAAAACATTACTTGCGATCTACATTTCTCTCCATGCATTAAACGTCAGCAACTCCTTATCAGAGCGAAGAACTTTTCAATATCAGTTCACTATTTGCCTTTTCTATAACTTCAAGAGATATATAAATTTCTTTACGACTATATTACGATTTGCTATTTTCAGTAATAAATTGTTTCTGCTATTGCTATTGTTTCCAATTACCAACATTTTTTATTACTATTCTAAGCACAAGTGAACTGAAATTATTTCCCTTTTTAAATTTATTGTTCAAAATAACATAAAACGCCGTACGATGTAATTTCTTGACGTGTAGGAAAAGATGGAAATCACTGGGAGCGAAATCCGGGCTGTAGGGTGGATGTTTAAACACCTCCTTGCAAGTCTCCTGCAGAAGATCGGCTGGGGGGTGCTTAAACATTCACCCTAAAGCCCGGATCTCGCTCCCAGTGATTTCCATCTTTTCCTACACCTCACGAAATGACAAATAATGACAGAGAGGCGAAGATAGTTGTCACACATTGGTTCAAATCCCAGGCGGCAGACTTCTAGGACACAGGTATTCAAAAGTCGGTCCCACGGTATGACAAATGTCTCAATTCTGGTGGCGAATATGTTAAAAATAGCTGAACGCTGACTGTTCTGTTGCAATAACTATTTACTTGAAATTGTGTTTTGTTTCTATAAGCGGACCCAGGGAAACTTAATTTGTGGACGTCCCTCGTATACTAAATTTAAAAGCTTATGATACCAATACTAGTGAAAGGGGTACTAGGCTTATCGATGGCTTAAGATTAGAATAGATTTCCAAAGTTGTTTTATACCTGAAGAAATATTGCTTATAGGTCTACTGAACGTGACATTATATTAACTTGTGTGTATGCCACTAACATGGAAGCTCGTTGCAAATAATATGACCGAAACAATTTCCTTTTATTGGTACTTACAGCTGAAGCGTATAACATTCGTGAAGTGTTAAAATAATTATATTACTGGTTAAGTATTTATAGTTCATATGTTAACAGCATGATGCATCATAAACTTAATAATATTTCATGCAATAACTTGAATTTGCATATCGTTAAACTTTAAAACTTAAGAAGATATCTCCTTAATCAGAAGAAACACAAGTACACGTAAATAAAGATAAGGTATATTACATTGAATTGAGAACTCAAAATAACAGTAATATAACTACATGGATAGTCTATACATGTACTTCACCAAACATGGCGTGGGAATGAGGTTTTGCATTACCTGAGTGTTCAGAGTTTCTGTTATTCTTCTTTCTATTATTCTAGGTTAAAATGTTACCTCTTTGTAATCAATTTTAATTAGGTTTCTGTTACTCACTTCAGTTCGATAATAGTTTACAGATTTGAAGGGTGCATAACAATTAATATAGGTAGAAGTGAAATACTAATATTAATAATAAGGATGATAATAATAATAATAATAATAATAATAATAATAATAATAATAATAATAATAATACATGCAACATTGTGCGAACATTCCTGTCGCAAGAATGAAGACATTAATTGAACTCTTGTATTACAATTATATGTAAATGTTTTATATTATTGTGAGGCACTTGGTGCATCCCGTGCCCTGTTACTACCCATATGTGATGTGGAGAAATGTAATAAATAATAATAATAATAGTGGAGGTGGCTTTGGTTGTGGTTTGCAATACTAGCAGTACTGATTTTTTTTCCAGCAAGCTATTGTTTTTGCCAATCTTCGGAATGATTGGAAATTGGAATCTATTCTATTTTTACGTAAATCCTAAAATTACTGCATGTGAAATTAACGTTCTACAGTAGACCTATTGCAAATTATATCTTGTTCATAAGCCAATTCTTCAAACTATGCCTCAGGCTGGCGGTAGTGGTGATGGTAGCAGTACTAATAAATAAAATTGATTTAATATTCATAACCAAGATCATATCAATTTTACATTATTTAATAATTATAAACTATATCAACTATACTAATAAAATTGTATAATAGTTCAACAAACATTAACATTATTACTGAAATATAAGTAGTAGTAAGTTATTGACAAGTTGACAGAATTAATGAAGTCCATTTGTTTTTCATTTCAAATGCATACATTACAATATTTAGCGATGCTCTGTCAAACATTCAAAAGAAGTTTTAAACGCATTGCACGTTTTGTATAAGTTAGACATAGAATTAATAATAACTTCTGTGCTCAAAATCATCTTCTATTATTATAAATATTATAGGAGTAATTATTACAAAACGTTTTCTAAGACATACAGTCATACGGCGGAATAGAGGAACCTAGAATTCCGATATGAAATATGTTGATGCGTTCTGTCAGAAAACTTTAAGGAGTTAAGTTTTTCAGCATTTCAACTCATATGAAACGACTTTCCACCATTTTTTTTAACTTTCAACGTACGTAGATCAGTACATATATCAGGAGACTACAATACAAAAAAAAAGAAAAAAGAAACTGCAATGAAACTTCAAAGCCATATTTATCATCTGAAAAACTTGAATATTAAAATCTTTGTAACTTTGTGGAATGGACTTCCTAGTCATAATGAAAATTAATTGGAAGTGCAATAAATCTTCTACGCGAAATAACTTACTTTTATATCACTATGAAATAAGGTAGACCTATAACAATCAGGGAAATAGTTGAGGCACTGCGCTACAAACAGGAAAGTTCGCGGGTTCGATTCCCGATGAGGTTGTTGAGATTTTTCAATTGGACTAATCCTTCTGGTGGCATTATGGCCTGGAGCCGACTCAGCCTCTAACAGAAATGAGGACCAGGAGCAATCCTGGGAGTAAAAGCGACCGGTGCGTAAGGCTGACAACCTTATCACCTTCACGTGCCGAATGTCTAAAATCTGGGAGCCGCATATTCCTGGAACCCTTAGGTTCTCCATGCCTTTACAGGGAACACTTTACTTTACTATAATATTCAGATTTGGTATCAGTTTTAAATTATTTCTCCATATGAGACTGATACCAAAGACGAGTCCCCTGTGTAAAAAAAAAGGGAACTTGATATAAATATAATTGTATTATAATCCTCTTCATAACGGTAAAAGTAAGAGGTCACTCTGTATAAATCATTAAAACAAATGACAGTCATAAAGGAGCAAGTTTAGAGGCGCAATAAACGCGTGTAACACGGGCATGGCAATCTGTTTTCGTGATGGTTTACGACACCACGGCTACAATAAACACATTAACATGTTAGCCAATTAATAGTGGAGAAAAAATCTGGTCTCAATAATCAGCTTCTGTAATCTGTCCATTCCAATAGCGGAATTATTTAGCATTAAAATACTTCAGATATTAGGAACGCGGTTAAATGATATGATTTAGCTTAAAATCTTAAAGAATTCGCTTTTGGATGCGGTACGACTACTAACAAATATAATATTAATGGCGGTATGGTCCATTTTCTTGTTTTCCTTCACACTAACAATAATTTCGGAGGAATTTTTGGTCATTAAAATGCTTCGGGTTTTATATATCTACACTTAAATTTTGGGCAAAAGTTGTTTTTATGTTATTCTACTATAGCCTAATCGAACAATGACATTGTGTTGATCCTATGGCAGGTCTTCTATATAGCATATTAATATGAAATCTTATAAAGCTTATTTTGCTGTTAGTATTTGATTTCGTTGTAGTCACATTTTAATTTCATGCTTTTTTCTTATTTTATAATAAAATACGATTAACAAAGATTCAAAATAAATATGATTCTACAATACATTCTTACATACTGACGGTAAGCAATTATTTTGATTTTGAGACATCTTCGCAGGACATATAAGGGTCAATCCATTAGAAATGAACCAAATTTAATAAAATTTGTTGCTCGACATTTTTGATTTTCCTAATTTTTTTACCAGTTAGTTCCCAACTAACGGTGAGTTCAAAACTATAGTAAAAATTTTTTTAGGCGCATACTTTTTTTTTGAAGCCATTTTAAGTTTGCTTTGTAACCGTATTTCATTCAAAAACACGTTTTGCACAAATGTATGTAACTCTGTTAATTTCATAGATAACAAGACAAAATAAAGACCAAAATTATCAGAATGAAAAGTTCTTCATTTTTGTTTTAACATATTATTACCCAACTAGTGAGGAAAGTGAAGAAAAAAATGCACAACAACAAATTGAAAATTAACTTAAAACGGGAGTTTTAGTGCCACAAAATTATTATAAGGAAGAAAGACTCGCCCTTAATTTTTTTTTCTTGTGTAGATCTACTATAGAACTACTCGCTGTAGAAGTTTCAAGGTTGAGAACTGTGCCCTTTTTTTTTTATACAATTTTTCAAAAATGTCCGAAATTGTATTTTGGCAATATTGGAAGTAGAATATCTCAAAAGGGACTGAGTGAAAAATTATGAAATTTATACAGATAACACCTCTTTACAATATAAAGATGTGATATAAATTTGGTGACTGAGACTCAACTGGTTCCGGAGTTATAGTGCATTGAAGTCGGCCAAAAATTGTGTTATTCGCACATGAAATTTAACAGTAATTGATGGTAAAAATTCATTTTCCTACTATGTAACAGTAATAAAATGTCTTCGTCATTCAATAAATTCAATTCAGTCAATATAAATTTGCACAAAATATGTGTCAAAAGCATTTTTGAGTGTTACAATAATGTATACAATAATATAAACTTAAAAATATGTTAACCAGGCTACACAATACTTTCTTGGCTATTGAATTACAAAATGTGATTGTTATTACAAACATTGAAGTCGTTTCTTGCCCAGTCACATCAATAATATTACTTATAAAACCATTTCATCAACCTTAATAGGGGTGGGAGTGTGAAAATATTAATGTCTTCGAGCCCACTCAATGTTTTTCAAAAGTTGGCGCCTCTGCTTTCTCCTGATTTTAGCGCGGGACATGGGTCACGCGATCTTTTGCGTTTGTCTTCTCAACCCCTGCTCTCTCTATCTTATCACACTAGTATCCGTCACTTTAAGTCAATAGCTTTTACTGTTTCATCCTTCCTCGGATCGCAAGGAAGCAATTTTGTAGCTCGTTACTGGACACGTAAGGCATCTAAGTGCGATGATTATTACGTCACATGCTGCCAGTGAATAGAATGAAAACACAGTATTTATTAGAACACAACTTGTTTGAAAATCTAAATAATATATTGGAAATGTAAATAATGTATGTGTACATTGATTAAAAGCACAATTTCGATTGGGTGCAAGCCAGCACTCCATCTTGTGTTACGCACTATTGGTAGCATTGGGGACTCGATTCGATGGGCAGGATATTGATAACAAAGTAAGAAAATTATTATCCTTTTCAAAATCCATTCACGGAATAGTCCTAATAAATCCTACTCGAGAACAGCCTGTGTTAAATAATAAAAGCAAATAAGATCCTCACCGGTGGCGACATGGTGTGGGTTCCAGTAAGTAAAATTGTGAGGAAGATTGCCCCTACAGAACTAACAAGAGTTTCAGGCAGAAAGCACAACATAACAGAAAAACTATGTCCGAAATTACAACACTCTTCAACGCTCTGAGGAAATTATAAATTTGTCATGCTAACTGATGAAGTGTAGCCTACATATACAACTCTTTTGTGTAACAAAGTTAGGTTCACTAAAATTTTGTATTCAAAATTACAATGTGGATTTTTACTATTAAATTACCGTTAAATTTTGTGTGTATAACGCAATTTTTGGCCGACTTCAATGCACTATAACTCCGGAACCAGTTGAGTCTCAGTCACCAAATTTATATCACATCTTTATATCGTAAAGAGGTGTTATCTGTATAAATTTCATAATTTTTCACTCAGTCCCTTTTGAGATATTCTACTTCAAATATTGCCAAAATACGATTTCGGGCATTTTTTAAAAATTGTATTTAAAAAAAGGGCAAAGTTCTCAACCTTGAAACTTCTACAGCGAGTAGTCCTATAGTAGATCTACACAAGAAAAAAAATTAAGGGCGAGTCTTACTTCCTTATAATAATTTTGCGGCACTAAAACTCCCGTTTTAAGTTAATTTTCAATTTGTAGTTGTGAATTTTTTTCTTCACTTTCCTCACTAGTTAGGTAATATTATGTTAAAACAAAAATGAAGAACATTTCATTCTGATAATTTTGGTCTTTATTTTGTCTTGTTATCTATAAAATTAACAGAGTTACATACATTTGTGCAAAACGTGGTTTTGACTGAAATACGGTTACAAAGCAAACTTAAAATGGCTTCCAAAAAAAAGTATGCGCCTAAAAATATTTTTACTATAGTTTTGAACTCACCTTTAGTTGGGGAATAACTGGTAAAAAAATTAGGAAAATAAAAAATGTCGAGCAACTTGCCCTGGTTCATTTCTAATGGATTGACCCATAAATGAAGACAATTGAACATTCATAGCAAAAGAAACGGTTTAATTTAATGAAAACGAATGTAACACATACGAAACCCCCCTGTAACTCATATAGGCCTAACTGGATGGATGGAATACTCCGCACAGGAGTTTAGGAACTCTGACGAGAGGTTTCATTACCCAAGACTTTTTTTTTTTTTTTGCTGTAGTGGACAGAGGGACAGGTGGTAAGCCTATTACCTATACGACCTGCTAGAGGAAAGAAGGGAATTTAATCCAGAGAATCTAATTTGGTTTATAGTTAACTTCATGAATCTACGACCTACGGTTTATAGTCTCTCCCGGAAGACTTCCTGCCCAGAATTTATATAATGAAAAATCCATCGACAGTGGCTAGATTTGAACCTTCGACTTTTGGATCCAGAGGCCGGCGCGCTACTAGCTACGATCTATAAAATACGTTAAATAACAAGAAACAAAGAAATAACAAAGAAATAGAGCGAAAAAAAGAAATTCATAAACGAAGAGTAAGTAAATTCAAAGAAGAGCTGTGAATTAGGAATGATTTTAATAAAATAAAAAAAAATAATACGAGTCATGACGGAAATAAGATTGCATAACTTACCGTACTTAATAAGAAATAAATACATTAAAACAGAATATTTTAAATATATATTTTATGATTTTTTCAATTTTACTAGCATGTTATATCGCAAAGCATACTGCAAACATTCAAAAAATAATAATTATAACTTAAAACAAAAATATAGGCTACAGTTGAAAAAACGATATGTTCAGGCAATAACATTAATGATTTTAACATTAATTCTTGTATATTATTCAGATGGTTCCTGAATGCTAGGGTTTCTTTCGGAGCTTTCAATATCCTCTTGAATTAGATCAGGCCTGAACAACTTTAAGAGGAACTAGGAGTCAAATCTATTTACACAAATCGTATTGAGGGCAGCAACAAAATTACTAATTTTGATTCATATTAGCTTAACCTGTTGAGTTATCACTTATACATATGATATATGAAAACTCTTATAATTATCATTGATTAATTCGTAAATGTTATACAGAATATAGCTTTCTTCACACTAGTTTTCCGTTCGTAAGAAAATTATTGAATAATCACTTAAAAACCCACAAAAAAGAAACACATCTATTTCATTTGACAAGACGTAAACCTGATTTTTTCTTCTAAATTTTAGCTCAACATATTTGCAACTAATGCTTACAGTAACGCCATTGTTTCCATTTTACAGTATAATAATATTTATACCTTTCTTCTCTTAATATTTCAAATATTTCAAGGCAATAAAATATTTCAAGGGCCGTCTGTTGGATAAGCCTGAATTAGATGTTTTAAAAATTTCAGCTGTGTTTATACTCCTTTCAGCTTCGAGGCTGTATCAGGAGTTCGGAATCTGTGTCTGTACAGTAGGATAGGCCATGGAACTATAACTTATCATATTGTTACTATTGTAAGTGTATTTTAATGGAAGGAATTTCAGCTGATATTAATTTAAATGGATATGATACGGATGAAATGGTGAGGATGATTGATGGTATGTAAATATCCAATTCGGCATTTGCCTTTACGACTGGGGAAACCATGAAAAAAACCCATGTCAAATTGGCCGGCCCCATTATATTGTTGCTAAGGTGGAATATTCCATAAAACTACACAAACAGGGACAGAATGGTTCCCCACGCTCCCGCCATCAACCCGAAGATAGTAACTGGGGACAGTCAATATTTTCTTTATAATTAGTGTTGTTGATACGTTAGAAACTTGCTAAGTAAAAACTTAAAAGTTATGTTCACCGTACAGAGTGTACTTTAGAAGAATCTTGAATTGCGAAGGGTGCATAATAGCCTCTCTTGTTTCTATTTTTGACAAGGTATCCGTTGTTTGCGTTAGAGAAGATTGCGAATTCCAGATGCGGAATAGAAAACAGGTTTTGCAATCACAGAGGGCTTAGCAATAAGAAGTAAAAGGCTTAACACACTTCCTTGTAAATACATTCCCATGCAAATTATACAATATCCTAAACTTCACTGCGTAGTTCTTTTAAATTAGCAAAATCAAACCTATTACGTTTATATATTTTCAAATTACCGCCCAGTCAACAAGGAGTGTGTAAGTTTTTATACCTCTCAAGAAAGCATTTATACGTAAATTTTTCGAATTCATACGTCCAGATAATCCATATTAGTCAGTAGAGAATTCGCCTTCAATTATTACCATTTTCTGTTTTGGGAGTGTGATGCATTCTTTCCAAACCACTCTGCATATTTCGGTTTGGAATTCTTAACCGTGATAAATGTTTCGGCAATTTTCTCCCGATGTACCCTTCTTCCACGGAGACCTTCAATTTATGCAAGGATAAAGTGAGAGTCGGCGCTTAGCACTGAAGAAACGAACAACCAATTATCTTGCAGCCTTGGTGGCTTCAAACGTACTGATAAAAATGCTATTGGCAGTTCTTTTTCAAGGTGGTTAAGCAGCAGCAAATAAAATAGCTATGGACCTTATATCATTCACGATGTTATCTTTTGGACATTAATACGATAGATCTAGATCACATAAAATAATAAAACGTAAATTAATTGTTTTTATCATAAAACTGGATCTTTGGATAATTAAAGGTTTAGTTTATTCGAACCTTCAAATGCATGTGTGATGTTTCCTGATTTATGTTTCTGTTGCCTGTTTACATCAATCCGTAAACAAAACGCTTCGACAAGTTGTCGTGCTCCTTTGACATACCACAGCGTACAGAATAAAAAAACTCAGATGATTGTAAGAAGATATCAACCATTAAACATTTTATCTTGAGTGCATGCATTATAAAGTGCATATTCCAAGTTCAGCAACTGGTAGGCCTAACTATGTAACTGTTAGAATCTAAAAATACTGGTAGTAAATCAGTATGCTACACCTGCGTGAAAAGCTTCCTACTAGAGTTTTTTTTTTTTTCAATTTGATAAATTTGTATTAAAAATCAAAATATGTATTTGCATATATATATATATATATATATATATATATATATATATCATAAAATAACTGATATTTAAAAAAATTACTTACATTAGAAATAAAGGAGCAAATGCTCGTACTCGGATGAGTAAATTGTAACATCACTTCACTAAAAACTAGATTACAATGAAGTACAATGAAAATACTCTAAATAACGCAGTTTTGTAAAACAGGAAACATCCTCTTAAATGACATTTAATGATAACTTTAATCAAGTTTGAATAATATTAATATTAATTAATATTAATGAATAATTAATATTGTATTATTTCCAATTCAATGTTATTTCCATATATTGCAAGTCGATGTTAACAATGGTGCCACCATTATTAAACAAATGTAACAGCTATAAAGGAATAACTAGGGGGCGGATTTCTATGACATGTCATATTTTTCTGTTTTATAATCAATAGGGGGCGGATTTCTATGACATGTCATATTTTTCCCCTTTGCATTATTTCAGGTTTCCGACTAATTTAAACACGATTCCAAGCATCCTGGTGAAAATGGAACGGCTTTTATTGTGCATATAACTGCATATTTAGGAAATTTTCAAATATAGTAGCATATTTAGTACGAATATGCATATTTAGGTCATATTTTTTTAAATATTTGTGTGCATATTAAAGAAATTTTGAAGTTTCATATCATATTTTGTAAAATTTGCATTATAATGATAATTTTTTAGAATTTACAGATATTTTAAATAATTAACATTATATTTTAATAAAATGAATTGTAATGAAACTTAAAAAACATACACAATGTGAAAGTGGTAAAGTCATATTTTAAATTTTATTGGTCATATTTTAATGTTTTTTAGGTCATAAATGCATGTATATATCCTACTTTTTAGGTAATAGAAATCCGCCCCCTAGTAATAACTAACAACTAACTACAGATAGTGCAGTAGATTGCCCAAATTAAGGGGTAGGCTACTGATGGCGGTTTAGTAAGGACCTTTTAAAAATAATTTTGAGCATTTCATACATACACCATAATTTCATTGCCACAGTATCAATTGAAGTTTTCAATGTTTCCTTCAATTTTAAAGTTAATTTTTTAACAAATAATTTGGAATTCAGAGTTAAACATTATTTTCGAAATCTGTCTCAAGACTTAAGTCGCTATATCTCTTGTAGTTTAGAGTTCAGAATTAAAAGTCATTTTCATTTTCTATTGCCTCGAGACTTAAGTGGTTTAGCCTCTTATACTGAGCACTGCAATAACAAGACTAGCCTTTTAAAGTGTTGGAACACATAGAGTATTTGTTTAACTGAAACATTCACACTATTCATCACAAGATCTCATGAATAAAATCTCATCTCTTTCTCATTAACATTTCCTTAAGCTTCCCACACATCCAAGCTTTTCCATTCAAAATTCTCGCCCTCGATCTCATTTGTTATCTTTAGTGAACCTGTTGATTGAGTCCTGTTCGTTCAAGGAAAGAATACCTGATGCTCTTCCGCATCCTACAACATGCGTGTGTTTCAATACAAATCACTAAAATCACTTGACAGATCTTAAACATAATATTTTGTTTAGTTGAGGATGTTTGTTGCTTATTTCTGCAACACTACAGTGACTAATTTATTTGAGAGGGCTTGCACCTATTGTAACAATTTATGGTTTCAAATGAGTTGGGAGGTCAAGATTCGTTAGGTTATTTGAAATACCTGGTCCAAGAGTTACCATCTCGGCCACTTCGCTCGGTGGTTAATTATTGTGAGTTTAGCTAGGCTAATAAGATCAAAGTTTTGATAAGTAAATCAACGATAGAAAGAAATCGACGAGTTCACTCTAACTATAACATAGACTATAAAATAAGATATTAGCCCTACTTAATACATAACTTGACTATACAATAAGATATTGAATTTTGAAATTGAAATTGAAATTAGCCTTTGACATCCCTTGAGGGCTAAGGCCTCCTGCTTTCTAGCAGGGATTGCTCAAGAAATAGAACTTTATAAGATATTAGCCCTACTTAATACATAACTTGACTATACAATAAGATATTAGCCCTACTTAATACATAACTTGACTATACAATAAGATATTAGCCCTACTTAATACATAACTTATTTATATATCAACGTGACAGTAGGTAGCGTCTGCACAAGTATTGACGGTGCGAAGTGTTTCAGCACACAATGGTATTTTTAGAACAATTCATTCATATTTAAGTGATTTCGATCAAGACTTCTCATTGTCACAGTGGTTTTATCCCCTATTACGAGTATATTCGAGGCAAATGCAGCCTGGGAACATTTTCAATCTATCCTTATGTTTTCAACATAATGGGTACCGTTATACTATTAGTCTTCTTCCACTTGAGTGGCATATAATAATAATAATAATAATAATAATAATAATAATAATAATAATAAAGGAAAAACTATTCCGTTCCCTTACGCCTTCGGTCAATTCGTCACTATGCTACCACTGTCAGCTACCCTCTTCCTCAACAACAGGTAGTCGTTCACATCAAACCATTGGTAGTGACAAATTTGATGAGGGGCATACTTTTATTATGTTACTTCTACATGTTAAGAATATTCCTAAACTACTAAAATTCAGACAAAAACGTTGACTCAGAATCTGAAATTAACAAAATTATATCACCGCCAAATCATTACTGGAGAGGACACGACAAAGTAAATTATATAAAACATCACCCAGATCAACAGATTTTCTAATTGTAAAACAGATTGTAACAATCAGAAGACCGAGTAAAGTATGCTAAAATCGTTATCACCTAGAAATAGAAAATGTTCATTTTTACAGGCCTTCTTACATACAGAGTACTTGACAACAAATTGACGAACATTTTCTCAGGATTGTTACATGTTTTTGTACGCAGCAAATGCTTGGTAGCTGAAATATTATATTGGTCTACAAATAGCAGATTGTTTGCAGAGTACAATGAGCTTCTTAAGAATGTTGAACATGTTGTCGGACTCTCGTTAGCAAATTCTTTAACATCACAGCAAGAACGCTTTAGGATAATTATAAATTATCCCTAATTAAAACGCGTATCCGTAATTTCATTGTATATAAGTGAACGTTAGACACAAATTTAATCATTTAAAAAAAAAAGATACAGGCTGACACAATAGAATCTTTGGGATTATTATGATGGGATTAGCTAATAATAAATCCTATACCCCAAACTACTGCAATAAGACCTTTATTTACATGAATTTCAATAGCCTATTCGCGATTTTCTTGAATACGGCTGCAACAGTTTTGTTAAAAATTTCTACGCGGATTGCACATACCAAGTGCTAAAACTTTTATTTGTAACATTTTCCCTCTATAAATCCTCATCTCATTCACAAACTCAGGTTTGAAGTTTTGCCTCGCAAACAATACTACTTTCAATGAGGCCTAGACTAGGCTACTGAAGGCGCACTACTGTATTTCGTGTCAGATTTTTGTTTATTAGTATCACTTCCAATGTCTCCTTAAAAAATCATTGTTCTGTAAAACATATAGGTATCAGCAACCCTAATTTCTCACAAACGGCTTCTAATTTACCACTAACATTTTTGTTCTGTTATTAACACCTATCATGAAAGTTTCGCCTCAAAACTGGGTAAACATCTGCCAATGTCCCCTTGGGATATAGAGAATGTTTCCAGTAACCTCTAGGCCTATATGTAAGGATCAATTACGATAAAATTTCTCCGACTGGTAATTCAATCTTAAGAGTATATTATATAAAATTATATTCCTTTTCAAGCCAATCAACGTCAAACAAGAAATTTATTTTTAACCATTTCCTACACTTATGCAATAAATCGTTATTGGTACGTTGTTACTGCATTGCCTTAGAAGTACATAATTTTCCTTCGCAATTAATGCTGCATAGAGAATTAAACTTTATAACAAAGTATTAAACGCTGTTTGTAAAATAATTCTGGAATTTATAATGTTATAAAGGATATCGTAAACCATTACATTCCTCATTTTAACAAGCCTGCAAACAGTTATTACACCTGTAACTATAGTAACGACCTTTCATCTTGGACAGTTGACTAAAGAACAAAGGAAACATGATTATGTACAATAAAATTGCAATTACTCACGCTTGCAGATGTTTTGCGTTCAATATGGCAAGGTCTTTAATCAAGAGTAATGCAATTTACTGGGATAATTTACTTCCGGTAAAGTTATGTGGTAACTATATAGACAGCGTATAAATTAGTGGTTTATGTCATGTTTGTCCTTAAGCGGGGGTATATATCATACATGTAACACAATCTGTTGCAGAGACCGAGCTAAGCCCGTCAGTTTTTTGCTAATTAATATATACCGGTATTTAATTAATTTTGTTGTTCCGTATCGTTCTTGAGAGTTTTACCAGAAGCATGTCTTTTGTTCTACAAAGGTTTTTGAAAATTACATTTTGGAGATTCGTTACTTTCTTCTAGTTGGAGATTCTAGTTGATTTCTGTGCTCTCTGGGACTAAGAATTTTCAGCTTATGGGGAAAGGGCATGGCGTAATGCTAAACACATATTATCCAAGAGGATTCACGTTGTGATCCTGTATTCTCTATGGTTTAATGAGATCATTTGATGGTGGCAAGCATTTCCAACTGCACTGGTTGTAGGCCTACATAATAATAATCTGAAAGGTACTGTGAAATAAGCTTACACACAGACAAAAGTGTCTAATTAGAACAAAATCATTACACAAGGCTTCTTGTGTTTACGTATAGGCCTATTATTTGTAGGCATAATTTAATTTTGTTTATGTGTTTATTTAATTATTGCTATCCCATGCAGAAAAGCTCCTATTACAGTATTTTACAATATTATTATTTACAAGGAGAGAAGTATAAATTATTATCATATTAAGACTTCTCCGTGAACTGTATAAGTGTAATGATAATATTCTTTCGAACTATTATTCATTGTCGTAGCAAGAACGTTTTACGATATGTATAAATTATCTCTAGTATAGAATGTTTATATTATGTGATTGTTCTTATACTCTCATAGCGATGTATAGACCGTAAGGGCACATCATTCTATAGCAAATAATTATTTTGAATGAATCAGCAAGTTAAATTAAGAGAACAACTAATTAATTATCCAATGCACTTAACGCATGGGTATTGCATAACGATAGGAACGATAAAAATATTACGTGAAAAAAATAATCACTAACAGCTGTTCAATTCAAGTCACAAGGGTAACCGACTTTCAAAAGTTGAGAAAATTTAATCTTTGGTGGTGGCCGATACAGGCAAAACTAGTCGCATCATCGTAAGTCAATAATTTTCTTACCCGTAGTTTTACCTTTCCCCTTTTAGGAATCACGCACCCATATAGGCTACCTGTCGCAAGAGGGATTATCTATTGATCACACATAATATAATTTTTTGACCAGACAAGGACATGGAGGGCCTACCCGGGAGAGGGGCTACTTCCGAGTCAACACGAACACATAGGACAAGACACAACATTCTCACATAACTTACATTCACTGAACAAGGTGAGAATGAGATGAAGATGATAATGACGGCCAGATGGTATCCGGAGACCAGAAGGACCTAAGTTACCCGACAGTTGTCTCTTAGGTGAGGAAACTCCCATAAAAACTCCACCTAAGGTAACTTGCCGCGCCCAGAATTCGAACCCGGGCCCGCTGTGTGAGAGGCGCGAAGCATCAATAATAAGAAATAAAATTGAAGTAAAGACAAAGGTAAGATTGAACTGCTAAAATTCAACTTGCAAACGATTATATTCCATGCCTGAAATAATAAATATATTATAAAAAAAATAAGCGGCTGCAGATGAATAGGCTGCAAAGAAGGCAAAAGATGCAGATAGCTTATTTTAGCGGCAGGATACTCGAGTTTCCATAACGATAGAATATACGGGAAGTGGATGAAAAAAACACAACCATAGAAAAAATACAAGTTATTAATCATATCTCCGAAGAGAAATGAGGCCATTACGCATACGAGTCACTGCGAATGACAATACGAAGTGTGCGTCTATCCGAGGTTGATCACGACTGGAGTATATTTCCGTCACCCACAGCAGGTGTCAGGTGACCATGGAAAATGCTTCCAAATTTGGATGTTAACAATCATTTGGAAGATTTTTTCTTCACTATTGCAGCAATCTTGTTGAGTGGGCTGCCCCTCATTACTGCTCCGTGTTCGCTCATTATCGTAGCGGCGTGCTACTTCAACTAGATCCAAATCTTTTCTATTACGACTTTAAATGTGCATTTTATGAACCTAGGTTTACCAGATCCCTGGGCAAGAAAAAGAGTATTTCTTTTTTACAGTTGAGTTGAGGTTTTAAAGTTAATTCTACTTACTAGGCAAACTTCAACTGTTAACAGTTTCACATAAATTAATGCACATATCTTAATAAACACTAAAAGTACATTTTGAATTCATAAGTCTTAGGCCTACTATCATGACGCCTATCACTGTATCTTATGACTGGCAAGCTTAAGGTAGAGAAAGTTATGTGAATGTACCACTTTAAACGTTTACTTAAGCATTTATTAGTCCATAGGCTTTATCGAGAAGGGTACATGTTTCAAAAACTTGTTATAAATCTATTAAATAGATATTTATATTTGTTTTATCTGCATGATTTTTTATTTTATTTAGTACATTTTCCCATAATTGCCGCTGTTTTCATTTCGCGATTTAGTGATTATGGCGCTGACGTTAAGATACGAGTTTATTCTGTTGTTGGTGGTCTTGTTTGATTAAATCGTTATGTTGAGATGAATATTTCCTGTTCTTCTGGAAGGGAAAGTGTTGGGGTGGTAGCTTGTCCATATTACAGGAGAATTAACTTGCAACATCCGAGCGCTATACTCCAGAAGTGGGCGTAACCTGGACAGGTTAACTTATCATTCCGTCAGGAAACGCGTAGGAAAACTCCTCAGACATCTTCACAACCTTCTGGGTCTTCTCTTAACAGACATAAACAGGGAACAGGTACAGAGTCAATGTTCATCAGATACCTTGCCAGGTGTTTTACATATCGAAATAAGTGAAAAATTGTAGTACCGGTAAGTATTAATTTTTCGTAACATCGATGGTAAATAGCCTATATCTTCACCATTAGATGAATTGTAGTGACTATACCTATATTTCAAATAAATTAATGAATCGATTTATAAAATAAAATAACATATCTAAAAACAAAGTTTAAAACTGATTAAAATGAACTACGGTATGATATTATTGTTATATTACCTTAAATCTTAAATTGCTTTAAGCTTCTGGCAGACGTGGCGTCGCCAACAGTAGCCAACGTACGAAAACTCATTTTTAACCAAAATTAGTGTATGCTGTGAATTAAGGGAAAATATACTGAAAACTCAAGTATAAAAAATTAAATAAAAAATTATGCAATAAGTAATAATTCCTCAAATGTTCAAGCCATCTTCAACTTTTCATAAATCTACCACTCTTAAATCTTAGTCTCAGGCGGAAAATTGATTTATTCTGAAGTAAATGCATTCTTTCGTAACTAGTCAACAATTTCCTTTTAAACCTTTGGTAGAGAAGATCGAAATTTGGAAAATTATAATTTTTAAATATGTACCGGTCATCAGTGAGCATTTAAAAAATGTTCCCTACGAATTTTGTAGATTTGAAAATATTTTTCAAACTTTATTTAAAGACGTAATATATATTGTTAGCGAGAGGGTAGTAAGAAAACGTAACAAAATAATAATAAATTGGTTCAAAGAAAATCTACATTATGAGCGGATGGTATTAATTTTTTATACCAATATCGTTACCAAGTAATATGCCTATTTAACGTTAATATAATTTTATTATGGGCCTATTGACAAGAAAATCATGGATTACGGTTATAGCCTAGTATGGCAAAATAATTAGACATATACGTGTAGAAGTACTACTGATTGACATTTTAGAAGTCCTTCCCTTAAAGGCGGCTATCAAAAAATATCAAATCACTACTAACTAGATTTTGTTTTTATAAAGCAGTAAATTTTTGAAGTGTAGCCTATATTTTTGTAAAGGAAAATTGTTGCAGATTCTGATTTTGAAGAAGAAAATATATTATGAAGGTAGTAGGCCAAAGATGTTGATGCATGTTGACAGTGAAGATATGACCGCTGCTGCTGATGTATGTGATAGAGTGGATCATTGATGACGTTGTTCACATAGATTATTAATTGCGATAATGGTGAAGAATGATGATGGTGGTGAACAGTGGTGAGAATGACGGGGGTCATGATCACCATGTTTGCGATTGATGTTCATGTTTGTGTATTGGGCAGATAATATACATAAAAAGGTAAAGTAAAGGTAGAGTGATCCCTCTACAAGCCGTGGAGGCCCAGAGGGTTCCAGGACGTTAAGGCTCCCAGATTTTGGACATTCGGCACATGAAGGTGGTAAGGTTGTCAGCCTTATGCACCGGCCGCCTTTACCCCCAGGATTGCTCCTGGTACTCATTTCTGTTAGAGGCTGAGTCGACCCCAAGGCCATAGTGCAACCAGAAGGATTAGGCCAATTGAAAAACTTCGACCTCATCAGGAATCGAATCCGCGACCTTCAAGAAAATATAAGTTACATACCGGTACGATATACCTCATAGGCCTACACTCTAATAATATAATTTATCATATAAGTATGTTAGAACGAAGGCGAAGACTATAATATCATACTCAACACTTTTTACCAAACTCGTTAAACCTATTCTTGTTCGACCATACTATAATACGCTTATTACGTGTGACGTAACGTAAACATAATGATATCCATAATGATACAGTTTTCCATTTTGACATCGGTGTGGTATCGATTATTATCGAACACGGAACGATCTTGAGAGTCTCAGCTGAAAACTGCCTAATAAATAGCCAGTATTTAAAATAAAATCAATTCTGTTCGTGTTAATTTTAATATCATACTAAAATGAATTAATTTCATTTCGTGTTGTCCAAAACGAGAAAAAGGAAGCCTCGATTTGACCGGCGCCGTAAGCTGCTATCTGTCGTAGAAGACAAGAACTACAACAACCAGCAGCCATTCCAAGCTAAGGACAGCGAGGGCATTTGTTTGAATGTATCTAAGATCTCAAATTTTAAACATTTAGAATAATTATGGTCGAAGAACAGTCGTATGCCACTTGCCTATAATGGTAGGCCTAATTAAGAAACTCGTATGAACATGTTAGAACTCGCGTTGCTCGTTTCATAAACTTACTCCTATCTTAATAAATGCCATTACAGGCTCGTTGCATAATGTACTAATTCGTGAAACATGATGACGAAACTAATACTCTTTACAACGATAGCCTACTTTCATCTACCATATATCGAGAATAATATACTGCAGTGGATTTTATGTAATTAGACCACTGTTTCAATGTCCTTCAATCAGTAAAATTTCCAGAAATGTATACTGCATTGCAAGACTATTTTCAGCGTTTCTTCATAACCTAAAATCAAGACTTATCTTTCCTTAAGGAATCATAGCAACGAGAAGTAAAATATTGTAAGTATTACATTAACTTATTTTGTACGTGAGAAAATTTTATCTTTGAAAGGTCAGTTTCTATAAAGTGAACCATAAATAAATAAAACAAATAATGTGCTCAGAGAACTGACTCTGTCGTCTTTTGTTATATCCATCCCAGAGAGGCGGCAGCTTTGTGTTTTTTATCAAGAAGTTGTACTCAATTTCTCATACGTCATGCCCTCCTCCAGGCAGCTTGTAACTCATAACCTGACTGCTACAAGTAGCTCAGATAGCGCCGCCCAGAAACAAATGACTGATGGACGCCTAAGTGCATAAGTTTTCAACAGCAGGAAAATAATTTTCAGCATCGCACAGCCTTCCCAATCATAGATACTTTTTTGATTAAAAAACCGTCCTTCGCATGGGCAAAAATGTATACAACGTTACTCTGGCTTTTGTATTCTTTCTAGAAAGTTTACTGCAGCAGATGTCCCATGATCCAATTTTTGGTCCAAATTTCTACAAACCATGATATTAAATCGTATGCCATGGACGACTGCCATTGCACACAATTTCACCCTATAGTTTCCATCCAATTGTATTGCATGCATCGGAATAGAAACATTTCTAATTTTCTATCCAAAAATAAGAAATTCACCAATGAACGTCGCATGTGACCCGCATGACGTAGAAACACGGCTTCCTCTTCCGTACTGCTGATTCTCTGCGCTGCCAACGCTCGATCAACGAACATCAATCAAGAAGATAAAATAAAATATTAGAGTCGTGAAGTAACAGACGCTAAGGCACACTTTGAATTTAAAACAATATTAAATATTACTAATTATTAAAACTGGTATAAGCCTAAACGTTGAGAAGCTCTAGAAATGATGAAAAAAATTATTTTAAGTAAAAATGTTACAAGTGCGTGCATATCGACGGCCATGTCGATTGTGGTAGCTATCGATTTTTGTTTCGGGAGAAAAGCTGATAGTATATTGGACCAAAACGCATGTCGTGTGCACAGTCAGAAACAATAGTATATAGAAATACTACGTGATAAAACTTTTTATTTTGAATAAAATAATTGGATGTTTTTCTTGGTATTTTTTGTTTAATTGAGAAAAACAATTAATTTGATATCGGCAAGCAACAGAATTCTGCTCTTCACCGGAAGCGAGTAAACCAGCCGTCTCTCGATAACCATGTAAGTAAAATATAAGATAAACTTAAAGAAAAATAGCAAGAGATGATTTTTGTAGAACATTTAATTTTTAATCCTATAAATGATCTCTGAATTCGATTTGACCAACCGTTTGTCCATAGTAAAGTTGAATAACGGCAAGGAACATAATCCGGTCTTTACCACCATAAAAAAGAATATCATGATAGTGTACAGAGAAATCTACGTAAATTAAAATATATGATTATATATATTAAAATATATTAAATATATATTATATTATTAAATATTATTATATTTATTATATATTAAATTTTATTAAATATTATTATAAATATATATTAAATATATTAAAATTAAAATATATGATGAAGTCACATACTTTCCCTACCCAGGGCATGGGCAATATGTTATCATTTCACAGTTTTGTGTAGAATAAGATGCCGCAATGCGGGGAGAACGTATTCAGTTGTCTTAGCTTTACGCAAAGTCAGGACTGAAAGCTTGAGTATGTGCAAGGTAGCCTATGTACGCAAGTTATCGAGTATGCTATGTCAAAAGTCAGTAAAAAATCCTACCCGCCGATATCTTTTGCTCTAATACTTGTGTTAGTTGAGAAAAAAGGATATTGACCAAACGTTGTATTTACTAAATATTTAAACAAAATGTAACAATTATTGTCAAAATTGAGATGCAAAATTGTCAAAAATAATTGCATTATGATCTTAAACATATTTCTGCATAACATTTCCAAGTTATGGCTTGAAGAAAGGTAATAATTACCTTAATTAAAAGGTAATAAACAATTATTGTTTATCAACCCTGGGATCCGTTCATGAATTAGCCTTAGGCTACATCTTTGGGCCTGGATGACTATTATATGGTGAATTATGTGTCGGTTACTTCTGTTCCGCAAATATTTATAGAGAAATTGATATTCAAGTCGGACGTCTTAGATATGTTCTGAGATTATGGAATGGAATTATAAAACATTTCAGCTTACTTCATTTTATTAAGGTTCTTGCGTTATTCGAAGCAGCATTAGAAACGAGCATTTAAAAACGCACGTATTAGAATTGGTTTATCTGACGTCGGCTAAACATTTTAAAAGATCTAGGACGAGGTCGGAATACGACAAGATATTCTTTGAACATATTTAAAAGGTGATTTCCAATTAAATAATATTTTATTGCGGTCCCTGGTATTTTTCGTTATGGTGGACGCTCTTCAAACAGTGTCAAGGAAAGAAATAGAAACTTTCCATTGTCATTAACGTCATGTTATGAAAGTGCGTTTGTCGGAATGTAATAAGTTCTTATTAAGATGAATAGCATGCCATTTCTACTTGGAACAGATAGGTACATGAAGGTACAAAATTTTATTCATGCATATGATGTTAGATTTTTTAATGGTTTTTAACTATTTTGCTACAACTAAGAATAATTTCGAATGGGATACATTTTCTGGTCAGAGATCTAAGTTCTACTGCCTAGGCATATCTGTAATTTCTACGCCAAAGCCATTTACAGTAATGTTCTTACCCACCAAGGGGAGACCAAGCCTGTCGCAGCGCAAACAATTGCTGAAAATAGAAGATGTTGGAGCCCGAAAAAATCAATCGCCCTGGGTAGATATTGAACTCATATCTTAAGGGTTTAGATGATAGTAAGCAACCAACTTAATTCCGATTAAAGAAATTCTTGATATTTTCTTGAAACAGCCTAATGACTTGAGCAGTTGATAGACATGAGCCCATAAGGCCGAAGAACACGTTTTATCGATTAGGCATACGTTTTATTTATTTATTAATACTGGCGAAGTTAAGGCCAGAAGACCTTATCTTCCACTTCACAAGTAAAACTGTACGTAGGCCTAATTACAAGCAATACAAAATTGTACATGATAAAAGCAATAAAACGTATTATACCATGATTTAACTACGAAAATAGAAAATAGAAACTATCTAATAACCTAATATCAGTTGTGACAGTTTAGACTTTAAATTATTACATTTAAAGTTCATTTTTCTTATAAATAATTTATTAACTTACAATATTTAATTAGAAAATGAAAGTAAATTATTAATAATGCAAAAAATACAACAATCCTGGATACTTTTATTCTAACTAATAAGATGAAATAATGCAGTTTATTTCCAAATTGAAGTAAGTTACATTTGTCATTCTATGCTGTGACGGGGCAACGAATTCCAAAGGGCGAATGATAATAGACACACTAAAAGATGAAGAATAGAATGATGTATGTCGTGGAGTAAACAGTACTACGTTTTGGTTATGAGTTCGTGAGACCTATGGAAGACTGTAAATAAGCAGGAGAAGATTGTAATGTATTATTGTGAAGGAAAATAAAAGAATGGACCATTCTTTTACTGTTTGAGACGTACTCATGACGAGGTTTGGAAGGACGGCGTCAAATTGTCAAATCGTCTAATACTTCAGATAAATCTGACAAAAGCATCATGAGCACGGTTTAGTCTCAGTAAGTAGAAGTTTTACTGAAAATAATTACTCTTAGGAAATATAATAAAAGTGTGAATAAACTGATTGAAATAAAGAAATCCGACATTCGTATCTACTTCTCGCTACATGAAATAGGCCTACCTTTACATTTCCAAAAGACAATTGTATTGCGAATGAGTATATTATGATATCATACGGAGTTTGCACTTTAAACATTTTTGCTTAACTTAAAACATATTTTCTTTTTGAGACATAAAAACGATTAATTTTCGAATTTCACTGATGTCAAGAAATAAAGAATTTTAAAATAATATCTGAGAAGAATGTCAACTACATTTAAACCTGGAAATACGGTTCTACTTTCTAATCACTCTGTATCACTTGTCCTGCCCTTTAAATCAGAAGGCGGCTTTCCTGGCCTCTTGAGTCACAAAAAAGTGAGGGTGTGGCAAAAAGCAAAAGCTCAACGAATAACGTGATTTGGAAACTACATGAACAGATTCCTCCATAGCCTAACTGAGATGGCCTTGAATTTCTGCCGATAAAAATTGTATGGCTACAAACACATTCGTCTTCTTGTACGTGTGTAGATATTGTTGGTATCCTTCCCCACATAAATTGATTTTAACCAATGCAATATTTCTCAAGTTACTTTTTAACGAAAATAATGATGTTGGAATAAAATTATTTCCACGGTTTGTGCAGCTGAAGCTACAATATTATCATTTCACTTGGCATAGGACTCTCCACGTTGTAAATATATTTTTAAGTAGAAATAGGGCAATGTCGCCAAGGAAGAACTTTCTTCAGTATCAATAATATTACATTACTAATCTTCTAAGACCTAAGCAATTTGAAATACTTGGTTTTTTAATGCGGCCCTAAATGTTGGGACGACAGTTAATTTTCAAGCAATGAAACTTATTTAAAAGTTTACTAATATTTAGTTTTGATTACCTTATATATAAGTATATTTAAAGGTAAGTGTAGCTTATTATATAAATAACGAAAATACTTTATCAGAATCAATTTGAGATAATCAATGTAATGGTAATGATTGATTTCCTAGTAGGCATACACGGTACCCCCCCCCCCCAATCTTCGAGGCTGCATGGAGGAGTATGGTTCAATATCTAAATATCTAAGCTAAGAGAAGTAGTTCTAAGTCTTGTGAATATGAGACTGTAAACAATGAAATGACATAAAACACAGCAACTATTAAAATAAAAAATACAGAATTATTACATTCTATACTCAACCATATTTAATTTATTACCTATTAATTTCCCAGCGAAACAGTTTCTAATTCACAAAAAGGATAGTATTCAAAAGAAAATAAAGCTTATCCAAAATTCTAATTGAATTTTTCGAAGGATGAACTTTTAATTGTGCTGTCATTTTGTATGAATGTAAACTGCAGAACACTTCAAAGGCATTTTAAGGACGGACGGAGTGACCGATTAGTGAAGCCTATTTTTTCTGGTGTATTTGGCAAAGAAAATAGTCTTATGTACGCAAATGTACACAGGTATAAATATGTACGCATCATAATTATTTAATTAAAAAACCTGTTCAGCAATAGAATTATATATATAAGTTAACTATCGTAATAATTTTTATATATTTTATATAAATATAATAATATATTATATTTATATAATATAATTATATATATATATATTTTTAACTACTGTCTACCTGTATCTTTCTTTCTTTCTATATTAGAATTTTCCATCTTATCGTGTGTGTGTGTGTGTGGCCTTAAAGAAAGAACAAATATATTCAGGACATGTCTTCAAGATGGCAATATTCAAATGAGAGGTCATGAAGAAGATGTTGTTGTGAGGAATAAATTCATCGTGTGCGCTGTAAAGTACCTGATTGACATGGTGTGACAATAAAACCCCTCCTCTGCAAATTGCTGGACGTGTAACATGAGCCAGTGCACCGTGGGAGGATCTGGCGTCAGTAACTTACCTGTGAACAAAACAAAGCAAGCACGTCTGTCATTCAGCGAGATATTTTAAAACAACTAATTCTATAAGTTCTTTAAATTTCTTTTGAAATAAGATTAGGATGTTCAAATCAATATTTTATACAATTATACAAATTTACATACCCTTCGAATGATAAACCCAGAATCTTAAATATATTTTAATTAATATATTTATATTATTATCATAATTGGAGAGTCAACATATTTTAAGAACCACACGTCTGTACATATTGGTTTCTCAACATTAAGGGGAGGGTAATTACGAGAATATTAAATAATTTAGTCAGTAAAGAAAGCTTTTACTTTTTCATATTTCAAGTTGAAATAGCTCAGACACAACTGAATGTAATTGTAAAATATAGAGGAAAACTTGAAGATTATCTAATGAATAATTATTATATTAGAGAAATATATATATAATATACGTGTATAACATAATATATACACATATTACGATTACGTAGATAAACTATTAATAAGAACTAAAGACAAACTTAAAAAAAGACAGAATAGATATTAATATTATCAATGGCATTTTTACTAAAGGGGTTTATATGCTTTTATTAGGTAATACTATTAATAACCATAATAAATATGTCGGAGCTAATTGGCACTAATTCCTACTACCTGTAACAAGTCCTCCTTAACCAAGGTAATTCTGTTATATCTTCACCCCTTCAAAGACTATAATGATTAGGAGACGCGTGCTGACTCAGCAATGTGCAAGAAAAAAACTTTTGACGTAAAATGGCCTGTAAGGTTTCCTCAAATGTTTTAAATATACGGTACCTTGTACATAAGTAGGTTTAGTTATTATTTATTAAATTCTAAACACTTTCCTTCTGAAGAAAATCATGTCGTGGGTTTCTATGACCAAGAATATTCACGCCCTCAGTCTGGTTAAAATCAGTGAATTTTTTGTTTAATAGCAAGGAAGTTACAACTTGACAACTGAAAATATTCTTACGAAAGACTGGACATACGTATTTTACAATGAAATATCCTACAGGATCATCTATTCAGTTTGCTAATCGTAGTACATTTGGTACTGTATAAATACAGATGACAATTTACATTCGGTCAAATGAAACAGGACGTGGCTTCAAAAACTGTCAATCGTGTACTAACGTGATCGTTTGAAAAAAAACCGTTTGGTCTCAAGATTGCATAATTATTATGTACTATAATGATGGATTGTTATTTAAAAATTATAAGAACCGTGAAGAAACATTTCAAAGAGTTTTTCCCGAGTTCATTACAATATTTTATTTCATACCGCAATTAATTTTAGAATACATTAGCTGCTATGAAAAATAAAGCAACATTTTATAGGATTGTTGTTTCTGTATATTATTCTATACTAGGCTATATATGTACCTACCCGCTATCTTCGGTTAGCCAAATAAAATACATGGTACATAGAGTAATTCACCAGAAATTTTTAAGAATTTGTCCATAAATAGTTATCCCAATGAAACTATTTTACATGAAGGTTCAGACTATCTAAGAAAATTTTAATCCTTAGAATCAAGGATCGGATGATTGGAATTCTGCTGTTTTGGATCGCGGATAATTGAATACCGGTACATTAGGTATGGACGCAATACCAAGCACCATGTACGATTTCATTGAGAAAACATGTAGGTCTAGTGAAAAGACCTAGATGTTGGAGGACAGTATAACATGGATCTTATGGAGGTCGGACCAAGAAGAGCAAGTATAACAGAAGACTATGATGGGATAGAAAACTAAAATAATATGGCTTTTTAATGCAGTGTCAATTCTCAAGTTTTTAAATGTTTGTATTTGTCGGTTAATAGGACACCATGCTAATTTTATTAAAACTTTCAGAGCTGAATTTATATAGCCTATCGATATAAACCAATCATCGAGTGAAATCATCAGTATGGGCTCTAAGTTTTAAACCAACAAGGCAAATTTTAGTAGAATATCTTATTTCTATGATGATAATCGTAATACGTGGACAAAATCCAGACATTTTTCATAAAGTAATACTTTAATAGCCTAATCTTATCTGCTTTTATTCAATTTTTTGAAGTGAAGAATTTATTTGTTCCCTTCATTGTGTAATTTTCATATTGTATATGTTTCTTTTTCTTTTTTTAAGCTGTGATATTAGTTTAAATATTTTTAGTATTACATTGAATATCTAATTTTAGTGTTGTAGTGTTGTAATATTAGTCTTAGTGTTGTTGCAATATTAGTCTTAGTGTTGTTGTAATGCCATAGTGTTGTAACGCCATTTTGTAAAACTGGTGTGATTAGTGTAAGAGAATATTGTAACTGAGCAATGAGCCTGTTATATTCTCAGCATAATAAATAATAAATAAATAAGCGAAAAGGTTAATTTGAAGACTAATACAGCAATAGAAGAATTCTATTTCTCGATTTATAACTGTACAATTTTAATAACAGAAAATTAAAATACTCAAATGTCTACAGGTTAGAACTTATTCCGATTCACTATACTTTATGTGGAGAAAAACAGTTTTTAATGCGTAATTTCTAAATACAAATAAAATAAAAATCTATCGAAGATGACAGAACGATAAAACGGATGATGAATAATTTCCTGTTACAACTAATCCTTGTACTGTAGCAGTTCGCTGACCTTCTTTCAAGCCTTAGCCTACATTCGCAGAAATGCTTTAAAAATTCTTTACTCTCAAGTACACCATTTCTATTTTAAATGGAGAAAACACGCATTGTAACAGGTGCAAGATAATAGGATAAGATTTCGCATTAAATTTGCTATAAAACATAAAATATTCTGGAAACATAGCAAGGTTAATGCTAAATTGTTGTCCTGAGGCCTAATTACGGCTGCTTTCGTATTACGCACCCTATCAGTCATTGTCTGTCCCAAGGAAAACTTGATAGGTTTGATGAAATACTACATTATCGCTGTGAGGCCCCTGAAACTGTGTTTGTATAAGCCATGGTCGAGAGGAGGTTCCATTTACGCACCTAATAATTTACTCTTTCAATCTTGCATTGTGAAAGTAAACTCGAAACCAATAACAAAGCTAACCACTAGTTAAGATTTAAGATTTCCTCAGCAGGTTTAATATAGATAAACCTGTACATTATCTTATAATGTGGAATAAAATATGAAATTAATTGATGAGAGCCTGCACAATTTACGTTTAAGATGTCTAGGTCCCCTCTTTTGATGTAGGTACAGGCTGTACACAAAACAAATAGGCTAGAATATTTTCAAAACACAGTAAAATTAATCATGAAGACTTTCGGAACCAGAACGAACATTTCTAACTTGAAAATCATGTAATGGTATCCTACCAGTAAGCGCCAACGTTCAATGAGGTTTAAGAAGTAGTCTGAGTTTAAAATCAAAGTCAATTTAACCTCGTCGAATCTTCGGTAAAAATGCCATTATTTCATACTTCACTCAGTTTTACATTTTAAAATTTCATTACAGTCTAATAAAGCTAATATAATTCTTTCAAAAGCATGAAACTTCAGTTCTTGGAGCTACTCAGATAACACTTCCTTCCCTTCTGCTTAACTGCAGGAATTAGTGAATAATAGGCTACCCTCTTGAAAGGCCTAGACGCAACACAGCCAAGTTTTCTTTATTCTCTGCAGATTGTTCGGTACACTGTCTTGTATCGTGTTAAATAGTTTCATTCGCTGTGTTAGTGTTATAATATGTCCTTTTTAACCGACCCGGGTGTAAAATGGCCATCTACGCCACATCAGAAGAATGTATACTTTCTAAATACACTGACTCTGTGATTAGCGAACAATAAGCGACCACCATTTGGAAGGGACTCATTGTGAAACCATTACGCAAAGTCAGCCTGGGCCTCGGGCGGCGGAGTGAGACGAGGCTTTCATGTTCTGGAAAGAATTATACTCCAAGTAAAGTGTATTTGACTCATTTTTATATTACCTGAAGTAAGAATGATAAGGAGTTCGTCTATTGTCACGAAAGGAATTCAGTAACTATCTTCAATTGTGTCAATTCAAGGAATTCGAGTTCCCCCGAAATAAGATGCCCTCTTTAATTAGGTTATTAGGAAAAGGCATCGATATAAATTCGAGCTTTGACAGTTTATAAACCGTGTCAATGTTATTTTATTAGACAACACTCAAGGTGTTATTCGGATAAAGTTTCTTGCTCAGTGCCAAAATTATCGGAAAGTTGAAACAGTCTAGCAGCGTTACCTTTGAAAGTATCTTATTAATTGTATGTCTATATAATTAGATTTGTAATAATGGTTAACTATTAATGATGAATATCAATGAAATCAGATCATGCCTCTTAATGAAAGATCTGTTAAATTCTACGGCAATTGTTTTAAGCGTTATAGAGACTGAATTTAATGAATCCTTAGAGGGAGTGCTATATCAGCAGACTTATTTCAAATAGCCTACATAATTACTGAAACGTAAAAATACAGAAACACATTACAGTGATACCTCGAGATACGAGTTTAATTCGTTCCGTAACCTTGCTCGTATGTCAATGTGCTCGTATCTCAAAGCAATTTTCCCCATTGAAATTAATTGAAATGCCATTAATCCGTTCCAGCCCCAAAAATGCTACCCCCAATTGTTTTTGTTACGTGTTTTTTAATAAGATAAATGTATTTATAAATGACAAATATTGTATAAAAACATAATAAAAGAGAATGTAAAGCAAAAAAACATGGTTTTATAAAGTGTACATACATATTTGTTACACTTTCTTCGGACCAATGGTTATAAAAAGAAATGTGATAAAGTATGTAAATGCACAAAAAGCGCAAAGCTCTAGAAAAACTTTGCAAAGATGCTTCGACAGCGAGGTAAACAAGCACACTGGGGGAATACGTGGGATAATGCGCGAGATGCACGAGGCGCAGGTGCAGTAAACTGGTGGGCCGTGTGCAGCGTCGCAGCTGGCCGTTACTCGTATCTCAAATGTCGCTCGTATTTCAAAACAAAACTTCGCTCGCTGGACAGCCCGTATCTCAAATAACTCGTATGTTAGGGCACTCGTATCTCGAGATACCACTGTATTTTCTTCGGCCATACTATAATACGCCTTTTTATACGTAGCGGTATCATCATGATATCCATTGATATTATCGATACAGATTTTCAATATAACATTGGTGTGGTATCGATTATTATCGAACGAGAAACGATCTTGGCCCTTTGAGAGCAGCAAATAAACTGCGTAATAAAATATAACTGTATTTAAAGTAAAATCAATTACTTGTGTTAATTTATATTATTCTACTGAACTGACTTAATGTATTGTTGTAAAAATCAGTTCGTTTGAAGAAAACAGCCAAAAAGAAGCTTCGGCTTGAACGTACGCCATAAGCTGCCATCTGTCACAGAAGACAAGAACTGCAAAAACAGACGATTTCGAAAGGCAGCCGTCTCCGTTTGTTTGAGTGAATCTATAATCTCAAAACTTAAACATTTAATTATGGTCGAACAAAAACTTACAGCCGTATGCAACTTGCCTATAACGATAATTAAGATACTCGTATAAAAACTATAACATACTCCTATATTCATAAATGCCACTATAGGTTCCTTGCTTAATGTACCATTCTCATTACTTTTCTCATGTGTGTGTACAATTTAAACAATCTATTTTTAGAATAGCTCCATCTTCTTTCAATAGAACACGATTCTCGGAAGCATGTGGATACCATGGGATTCAACCAATTTAAATACCATTCCTCGTAGAAAGGAAAGTACCGGAGAAGGAATTTTAATGCCAGTATCAGCTTTTATTTCATTGAGTGCAAGAGTTGATGTATTATAATGGCTAGTGAGTTGTCATTATTAACCTGCAGAGATAAATTGCCCGCTGGAAGTTGCCCTGAGGATATGAATTCAAGATCTCCAGCAGCAACTCTTGTCGGCCGTGATTATGAATTATCATTGAAGGGGGTTCGTTTTTGTGAGATGGTGGCCATGATGATTAGGGCAGTGTGTCAGCAGGGGTCCCAAGTGCCATTTGGGGGGGCCTTGGAAATGGTCATGGAAAACGTATTAAGTAAGTTATGCCTATTTTCCTTTCACTTGTCCGAATTATTGTCATTCGCTACAATAGCTCTGGATATAAGTAATTAAAAGCGAATTAATTTAATTAATTCGTACTTGGAAATTGTTCAGCTTAAAATATACTTGGAAATCGTTACGAAGGAAACATCACTTTCAAGATTGTCATAAAATCAATAAAAACATATCTTCGGACTCATAAAATGTTACCAACTTTTCTACAGCAATTCGGCCTGCGCTGCCTATTTTAGTAACGGCTGAGTCTGATTCTTTTGGAATGTAAGATTTAAAGGAATCTCTCAAGGATATGTGATGGGTGTCTATTATTTCCTGTTAAAAAAAATTAAGTTCGTCGCCAGTCCTACTCTTTTAGCAATACAGGAATAGGCCTACCTCAAATAAACTATCCTAAGTATAAAATATGTTTTGTGTCAAGAGTTTGGGTTCAATTTTAAACAACTACCAGGTAGCATGCGATTTCCAGATATTTATGTTTAAACATCTTTACTTTCACAAAAGAGATTATTACAACAATCATAACATATAGTTTATTATTTCCATGCAATAATAATAATAGACTTAACAAGAAAACTGCTTTTAAATGAATAATAAAAAACCATAAGAACTATAAAGAAAATTGGTAAACTTAAAGGAATTAACTTCAATAAGTTTCATGGCTCTGATTGAGCTTTAAGTATAAACTACTAAGTAACCACCAATAGCATAATATTACTATTAAGTATGTTTAATAGCCTTATCTGTTTCACACACGGACTTGTAAAATTTGTTGGGGTGCTCACTCAGAAAAGGAAAATCATATTCAAGTTTAATATAGTCTACGTCGAAAGTCCTTCTTCATTACAAAAGCAAAATTATTAATTGATAATCATAAACACTCTGTTCATAGTCTGTTTAAATATTAATCACTGTATTATACACTACCACTTTTCTTGAGGATTAAGTTAATAAAAACTTGTTGTACCATGGAAGGATGCCATTTTTGCCTCTCTTTGTCAGAGCTCATACCGCAGAAAATATCTTTGTATCGTTAGTATTTTTATAGCTGTGGGAACTGGGAAGTATGTATATACTCGTAAGTGCACCGCAATAATTATTGTACAAGTGTTCGTATATAATTATTACAAAATAAGGGCCACAGTACGATTCTAAAAAAAATATTAATAAAAGGTTTAAAAGCGATTTATACAGTTGTCTAGGCGTAAAGAGTTCACGCAATTTCTTGGATCTTTATGTTTAGAACTTACTAAAGGTTGATATACCTTTGTATTTAGGGTGGGTGATGATCACGCTGCTCTAGTCAACTTTTTCTGCGGCAGTTGTTGCGATAGGATTCCTATTATTATTTATAGGAACCAGCTAGTTCACTAAAATTGCCCCCGTCGATTTTAAATTTAGAGCCCACTGATGGTTTCACTTGACGATCGGTTATATAGACGTACAAATTCATCCTCAAAATCAAACTCTCGCTGTAAATGTTTAAGAGGGCATTCAATTTCTGTCTCTTTTGCAATTTTAGAAAACGATCTGGTGTCAAACACGTAACTTCCTCTGCGCAAATAAAAGTTTTGCTTCTTACCATAATATATATTTTGTATGTCATTTTTTCATGTAAATTGGTTGAAAAATTAAAAGAATGTCGTTACCATATAGCATTATCGCAACCCCCAAAGGATAGGTAGCCCAAATATAGGCTAACCCGATCAATGCACTCACGTAAATTTATTTACCCTAAGCTTGGGCAAAACATATTTCTCAGTTCACACATTCTCATATGGAATAAGAGACAGTATTGCAAAGAGTGCGCATTCAGTTGTTTTAACTGGTGCAAACTTTATTGATCACGAGGCAAGACTGGGTTTCTAAAAATAGTTGGTGGCTTATAACTACCCCCAGAGAATTTTTTCGAAAAAAAATGTTAAAGTTTTAGATCCTAGTATAAGCACCTCATGTACGAAATTCAAACAAAATCGTTAGTGCCGTTTTCGAGAAAAACGAAATTTTCTTCGTGTCGAGTGACAATAAAAGTAAGAGGAAGTCGTATTCGAGCCACATCTCCAGAAGGTACCTAACCCAATACAAAATTTTATTTTCATATGATTTTTCGTTCTGGAACTAGGCTGTTCATACATACACACACAGACATGTTTCTGAAAATAGCACTTTCGAATTCAGGATACCTGAAAACGTGTATTTATGTTACAAACATAATTTCGAATTTGAGGGTCGAAGACAATACTTCCTCTACCTACAGTAAGTCTACCTATGGTACGGTTAGAGGACGTTAATGTCTTATGTTAAACATACAACTTCCTCAACCCAAATAAAAGTTTTAGTTCTTAGTATAATAATTATAATACATAGCATAGGCCTACCATAATATTAGCCTAGGCGTATTATACAACTCGTGCAGGAATTTTAAATAAAATCTTCAGAGGCGTTTTCGTGAGAACACACAAAAATGACATTCTTTTCACGTCAAGTGATTGTAAAAATGAAAAGAATCATTGATACGTTTCGAACCGCATCCCCGAAGGGGACACAACCCAAATAAAATCTGATGCAATGCACTCACGTAACTTTCTTTGCCCTGAGCATGGCAATACACCTTTCCCACTTCATATTCTGATGGGAGGCCGTATGACAAAGAGTACGTATTCATTTATTTCAATCTGATGCAAAGCTTTATTGTTTACCTGGCAAGATTGGGTTTTACGATTGGTGGCTGGCTTACAACTATCCCACTCAGAGAATATTTTAGAATTTATTCGAATAAAAGTTTTATACCTTAGTAGGCCTATAAGTACCTTGTGTACCAATCTTAGGTCTAAACCAAATCGTTAGTGCCGTTTTAGAGCAAATAGCAAAAAATGAAATTTTATTCATGTAAAGTGGAATTAAAAGTAAGAGGAAATCGTCAGAAGATGATCAATCAAAATATACAAGTTTGTTTTTATACAATTTTCGTTCCCGAGCTAAGCTACGTACAGTCAAAATAGGTTTATATTATTATTATTATTATTATTATTATTATTATTATTATTATTATTATTATTTAGGGTATTTATGTAGAAAACGCGACATCGAATTTTGGGAACGAACACAATACTTCCTCTACCTATAACAGGGCCCATCTACGGTACGGGCAGAGGTAGTAAAAATGTTTGATACCATACGGCTTCAAGGTAAATTCCGTCACATCACATCTGGCTTGCGGGTTTTGTTTTGTATCTTTGCATATCCATTTTGCAACGCTGACAACTTCGGATGGAACTCGTTTCCATAACAACTATGACGTCAGTGGAGTTAATAAATTAAGCTAGTGCAAGATGGAACGATATATTGCTATTAATTTCATTTCATACGCTCAATTTCCCTGCCCTCTTTGAAATTTATGTTCCAAACTAGTTTTCATGATACGAAATTTATACTGAACACTGCAAATTGCCTCATCGATAAATTACATTTAATAGATCGATCAATTAATCGATGATTAAAAGTTTCCTTTGAGAAAGGGAAATTGTCATACCGATGTTAAAATCCCCAAATAAATTATTATCGACGCAGGCGAAAATGAAGTAAGAGTCATAATTTATGTTTTCATTCGTTTTTAGAATACCTGCATATGTAACGTAAAGGCCTATAGGTTCAAGTAAGTATGGATCTATACATGCATAACGTTAAAATGGCATCAGTATATAAGTCTATGAAAGTTATATTAGGAACGCTGTTAATGCCTAATAAACCAAATCTAAATCTTGAAGAATAGAAATAGTATAATAATCACTGAAAATTTAAATGTATATTTATGCAGCAACTCTACGACGTCATTAAAATTGGCGGCAATTTGTTCTGTATTAACTTACGTTTAGGTTCTGTAAGGAATTTAATTGCAGGACTGCAGTTTAAGAGATTGCTATTATTATTATTATTATTATTATTATTATTATTATTATTATTATTAAGTTATTATTATAGTAGTAGTTGTAGTAGTGGTACCATTATACAATAGTGAAAGCAATAGTAATGATAGTAGCAGTGGCAGTAGGAGATGTAGTAGCAGCAACAGAGAAAAGGTAACATCATCTGCACTAAGAGTTTCATAATATTTAAAACTGAAACAACTATGCACAGCTGTTAACCAGGATTCTGTATTAAACAGCACTGTAAGAAAATACCAGTACTTGATTACTAATACTAATATTACTTCCCCATTGTAATATTAAGTAAAGTGTGCCCTATACAGGCCATGAAGGCTCAGAGGGTTCCAGGAGGTTGAGGCTCCCAGATTTTAGACATTCGACACGTGAAGGGGGTAAGGTTGTCAGCCTTACGCACCGGCCGCCTTTACCCCAGGACTGCTCCTGGTACTCCAGGGCCATAGTGCCACCAGAAGGAATAGGCCATTTGAAAAACTCCAACGACCTCATCGGGGATTGAACCCGCGACCTTCCGGTTTGTAGCACAGCGCCTCAACTACTACGCTACGACGTACCCCCCATTGTAATATTACTATTGGTATATTACTACCAATACTTCGCTAATAATAATAATAATAATAATAATAATAATAATAATAAAATAATAAATTATTTATTTAACAAAGGGCCATCATCTCGTATAAACTATGAAAACTGCTCATGGTTCCATCCCAGGAGGTTTCCAATTGAAATGAATCAGCCAAAATACAGAAACTTGATCTTTATAATATTAATTATTATTACTGCAACCAATTATCATATTTTGATGAATGGAGCAACGGTGGAATGATATATGGCAGGGGAAAAGGAGCACCCCGAGTAAACCTTCCCCGATCCCATTTTGTCCACCACAAATCCCACATAGGAAACCTCATCTTTACATACCCTATACAGACTGAAAGTAACAGAATTCTGCAGATTAAAGGGCTCTGTAGATAACATTAAATTAAACTGAAATCTTAATTCGCATTTTGTGATTAAGTTCATGAAACGTTAGTCTCCGCAGAATTACAACAGCGCACTTCCAGATCGCAGATAATTTAACATTTAACTAACGTTATTTATAATTAAAACAATGCTGGAAAATTTTGATGTATAAGTGAACTTTCTAGCTAAATTTTTAGTATAGGTTCTGTCCACTCGAAGGGTAGAAAATATAAGAAGACAAGAGTTAAGTGAAAAAAACAACAAAGCTGCGCTCACATGGTAAAACGTGTGCACACTGTGACATTTAAACTTTTCAAATATCTTCCTGTTGGAATTTTCATATAAACTACGTATCATCTTGAAGCAGGCAACTGTGGCTCTTTTATATAATAAAAAAACAGATTTTAAACAAAAAAATGTAATTTTCAACTTGAATAAATACCTAAGAACAAAATTGTAACAGGCTGTATAATTAGTTATCTTTCTTCGCAATATTTATAATCGAGGGAACTACAAGTAGTACGAGAACTAAGTGTAGGTGATGGACTTTACTCAATCTCTGATTCTAGATAGCAGGTCATATATTTTTCTACCTCCTTCATTATAGGTTTGTTCGCAAAGCAGTCAGAAACCAGGAACTTATCGTTCGCTCATGCGCTCTTTCTCCACACGCGTTCGCAAAGCAAAAATCCGTGATTCTGATATCAATCTTCTGTTCGCAAAGCTCTCACGGACAGTTTCTGTACTATAAGAAAAGTTTGCAGGCTCTAGCATGAATTGTTATCAGAGACATGCGCAGTAACCTATTTTCACGCGCCTGACTCCTCCCTCCTATAACATTGCGCCAGATTTATAAACATAGGCTACTTATATGTATGAATAATGGAAGATAATTAAAAGTTTCCCAAAATATAGGTTATATTGTCGATGTATATTGCATTTATAACATGTCAAAGGGAAATATATTATTTTATTTGCATATCATATCGATTAAACGCAGAAACTATCGATTCCAAATTCTTCTAACCGTTCGCAAAGTGCAAATCACGGGTAAGTAACAGACTGGACATGCGCAGTACAACCAATTCTCAAGCAGTCACGGATTTGCTTTGCGAACAGACCTTATAAGAACGAACTTGTGGTGTGGCGTTTAGAAGAGCCAATTCAATTAGCTACAGCAATTACACGGTCTGGTTAAGCACGATCACTAATTAATGTACGGAGCAGGCCTTGTTTATTGTTATGGTGTCGGCCCCCTATCTCTCAGGGAACTGGCTTTTCAGACCAAATCTATAGGTCTCTAATCCACCTTCCGCTTAATTGAAAACAGTAGCCGTGAACCTACAGCGTGCAGATTCAAGCGTCCCTAAGCATTTCTACTAAATAATGCAAGAGTCTGAAACCATGCCTTTGCAGTATGCACGATTGTACTCCGTGGAATATTTTATTAGAAACTAGGAGAGTTTCTGTACATTTACTTACTTACTTACGTATTTACTTACTTACTTACTTACTTACATACATACATACCTACTCAATGGCAATAGACAATTCCTCAACAAGCTAAAGGAATATTATCTATTTTATGGAACCCGAAGATTCATTGCCGCGCTTACCTGAGACCGCCATACAACCCTATTCTCTGCTAACTCCATCCAATCATCCCTCGCAAATCCTACTTCTCTTATATCTATCCTAATATTTTCCTCCCACCTTTAATTTCCTTCTTCTGTTAAATCACTGAACCCATTCAGTTCTTCTAGCTTGTATGGATTTAAATAACAATCTTTCTATTTTAGTTTTGCAAATTTATAATTTTATTGTTGTTTGGCAGCAGCAAGCTACGACTCTAATACTTGAACTGTGTGAAACATTTTAAAAGTGTAACAAGAGTTAAAAGACAAACGTTTTACCTATTTCAAGTTTATTACATAAATTACACATTTTACGCGTAATTTATAAGTTATGAAAGAAACCTTTTCTTACGCGTCAAGTCCGAATCCAGCTTGTATATAATTCAAAATGAGTATGATATGCACATTACTCTTGTCTAATTCTATATCAGTAGGTTAAATGAAAATAATGAAAAAGAAAGGGAAATGTAAAACCCATACTGGCACTGAAAACCCTGAATAGATATGAGTTAAAGAGCTTGTTAGAACTCATAACTACAGACCGGATTTTAAAGGGAATTCCCATTTTTATATTTCATCACAAAACGTGATAAAATTTAACAGGACATTACTGAGTAAGTTTCAACTGCAAATGACCTGGTTTTAACGTTCTTTTTTTCCTTTTTTAGGCTTATTTCCCTTTTTTGAGGAACTTTCCCTTTTCAGTACTTTTTTTGCTAATTTATTTTGAAAAATTCGTAAATTACCCAGTATTTGGTAATATGAAAACATTAAAAGTTGATTTCACTGATTCGCCATTGAAAAAATAATTCCTCCCAGCAGAATAGAGCGTTACAGGGAAATCACAGGCTTGCCATTGCCTAAGTTTCCCATTATAACAAGGTGGGGAATATGGATTTCAACAAGATCCAAATATTTCTTCAGTCATTACATGTTACAGAATCAGCAGCTGTAGAGCAAGCAAAGGCTTTACATAAAACAAACATGTATCTCTCTGTTGAATTTTTACACTCTTACTTTTTATATCCCCTTTTTCGCAACTTTTTTCGGCAATATTTTCCCTTTTTTCGTCCTTTTTTGGGTTAAAATTTTCCCTTTAAAATCCGGTCTCTACTCATAACGTTCACAGCCCCGAATTTCATGCACGTTTCGCCTACTTTATTCTATAATTAAATTTGGTTTAAGCCGACAATGGGATTTTCATTTTTGCAGTAAGATTCTTCCTTCAGAGGCCAAGAAAAAGGGACGAGGCCAAGAAATGTACCGGTACTAAAAATGTTTTTAGACTAGACAGCAAAAATATTGAAATGGGAGGGTATGTTAACGCTTATTCACCTCAAACATTGTTGTGGAATTACTATCATCCTCCTGTAAGAACAATAAACCCTGTGCAGCAAGACAAGGAAACCTACAAGCAATTACAAAGAAGGAAAAGTGAAGTAGACTGGAGTTCTTTGAATTAGTCCCGGGTAATATGCTTTTCTGTAATTCTGACGTCACAGCCCATATGTATGTGCGTAGTGCACTAAATGTTAATTTTACGGTTTATGAGTCAAAGCTTTGTAGGTATAATTGCAAACTCATTGTATAATTTATTTCTACGTGCGTGGATAATAGAGCTGAAAACGTATAATATGTTGCGAAAACAGCAAATTGCAGACTGAAAGGAAGTGCACTCAGGAAATAATGTAGTCTAGAAACACATTAACGCCAGACATAATAATAGCCAAGGTCAAAACTTACGTATCTCAAGCAGTGGAAGTTAACAACATTTTCAAAAGGACCATCTTTAAAGGATAAAGCACAGCCATAAGAAATGTGGCATAAAGTTTCAAGAACTTCTGTCGACAACCTTGCGCTGTGCGATTGTCCTCTGTCGCTGGAACATAACTCTGACGCGTGTCGTCACCACACAGAAGGCCATGTGCACATGTAAACATTTTCTATATTACCTCACCAGCCTTCCCGATAAAGTTATTGGAATATTTTTGTACGTTTGATTGCATGCATATCAAAACAACATCTAATGGAAAAATACGTCACGTTTCGTAACAAACAAGTCTGCGAACTACGTCAGAACTGCAGGAATGGGAAGGTCTCGTAGGCTGAGGTATATGTGTACTAGATATGCCTATTTAGACATTTCAAATTTACAACAACAAAAAATCACACTCTACTTTTTAACATTTGTGTTCCTTACATTTTGGCTGAATTATTGTATTTTTGTAAAGGCCCCTATAAGTGTAAGTGTAAGTGTAAGTGTAACTTTTTACAAATTCCAATGCAAACAGTCGCATGGGTCCGCATGGACCGTACATGCTTACGCAAAAACACACAAAAAAAGAACAAATAATATAAATACAAAATAACACAAACAAACTAAATCTATTCCTCACCCTCCACACCCGCTCTCCAATTCGTCGCTTTTTCAAACCTGAGCTGTCTCGCCTTCATTAAAAACTTCCCAATGCCTTCCTCAACGTTTTCCCCGTCAGTAACTCCAAACATTTCCGTTGATCCCTATTTGATTCCATAAAAGATAATGGTAAATATTTTCCCCTCCAATTTTCCAAACCTTCACAATTCGCCAAAATATGAAACCATGATTCTTCCCCCTTACATAATGGACAAACTCTCATTCCATTTTCATCTATGATCTTAATCATTCTCCACGCACCGAGTCTAATCCAAGCGAGGCCTAGTTTACTGACTTTAGATCCTTTTCCTATGTAGTGCTCCTTCCCCCACTCCAATTTTAACCGCGATTGTAATTCAAGTGAAACCATAGTCTGACATTGTGCATTTGTCTGTTGTCTATCAATACCCTTCAAACGGTTCTTAACCTTCCTCCACACACTTCTCCTATTTCCCTGCCCATCCATCCAAACGTATCCCATCCCAATTGTTTCTAATCCCTTTCTTAATTTAGAAGCCCATGTATTTCCTCCTATTCTTAGCTCCCTATAAGCTTCAAGGAGTGTTAAAACAGTATTCAAAAGTGTGAATAATAAGCAAAGGAGTTACTTGCAAATGTAGGTAAAATCAATATACTTTAATGGTAATTATTTAGTTCAGGCTTGTCCAACTGGCGGGCTGCATGCTGCCTTTGGAAATTCTAATTTCGGCCCCCAGAATAATAAGATAACTATATAAATATTATAGTAATAAGTTGAAACAGCGCTGAAACTATGGGGGAAAATTCATGTTTTCCATCTTGTCATGAGCTGTCAAATCAAATATTTTATTTTGTGAGGATATGGAAAGGTTTATTCAAGAATTTTCTTCAGGATTTCTTGATTTTGAGAACATAAAGCACTAACTGTCTCTTCTTAACGAGCCCTTGAAAGTGAACACCAAGCATCAGCTATCAAAGTTTCAACTTGAACTTGTGATTTTCAAACTGATTAATTTCCTCAATACCTGAATACAAAATGTAATAACTTTTCAGACTTCTTTGAGATGACAGCTGAGAGATTTTGTCTTCAGATCATGGCTAGGTTGGAAGCACATATCTTTGTGAATATGCATTTTCGGATGTAAAATATGTAAAAAAATAAGTAGACTTGCCTCTGTTAAACATTTAAGTAAGGAACTACTAATATCGCAGATCAGCCGACTTTTCTCTCAATAGAGTGTATTATTATTATTATTATTATTATTATTATTATTTTCACCGAAAACTGATGTGACAAAAGCTATATTTTGTAAAAATAAACTTTTCTGCTCATGTTTCATACTATTTTTAAATTAATTTACGAATGGACCAGTGAATGAGCTTAATAATCTTCATGGATGCTCTACCTAAGCCATAAGTCAAATGATGAGTTCACATGAATAAAAATTAAATAATTTTAGTGTGTCACTCAAGACGACTTGCTTAAATAAATTTGATACCCAGTTCCTCTAAGTTGCACACGCCTGATTTAGTTATTTCATGACTATATTTATGGTTTAGATGAAAAGGGTCTACTTACTGAATAAAATATCCTCAGCTACAACTTATTATCGCTGATGTTCTGAAGCTTAAGTAGAATTTTTTTTTACTTTCTACTTAACTTTCTTACTGTTCTTTCACTACTTTGAAGGTTTTGCATAATCCAAGTAAATAAAGACATTAATCTATAAAGAATAAAGACAAAATTATAAAAAATATTGCGAAAATGTTTCGTGTCTTATACCTGCATATTAGTCTCCAATAAGAACAATTTAAACTTTAATTGTAATCAACGCAACTTATAATAAAGTATTTAATTAACTACTATTGCAAGAAGAATTGCTGTTTTTAAGAATAATTGTGGGATATGTTATCATAAAGTGTTAATCATATGTCGGTGCTATAGACCTCTTTACACAGAGATTATACGTGCCCTTTGCTTCATGTGATGTGATGGGTTCATTGCCTAAAGGAGTCAGCAAGAAAAAGATTAATACGAACAAACGAAAATGCTGACTCTCCTTTCGGGTATAGGTTTATGTAGGGTATCTTAAAATGGACCAGATGATTTTACTACTCTTACAAAAGAAAGATGCTACGAATCTTAACGTCCGAAAAATCCTATCTCATTAGCCCATGATTATTAGATAATATTGGCTAATATTACGAGAGCTTGATACTTTTTCTTGTGTTAAATTCGTTTCCTGAAATGAAACTTTTCATTTACTCTCTCTCTCTGATCCAGCAGACAACCTTAAGATTTATTTTTGAGATTTTCAAATAATATATTTGCTGTCTAGTTTAAACTACGAAGGTTTGTAGAAGAAGGATCAAATCTAAGCATCATGTGCATTTAGGGAAGACATTAAAACTGATTGGTGTATGATCAACCGGATGCTATCAAGATAGGCCTGTCACAACCACACCTAGACAACGGATAAGAAACAAGTTCCAGAAAGTCATTAGGCTTTCTGTACGGTAGACATATTAAGACTTAGGTAGAATCTAACAATTAAGCTAAAATTGAAGATGAAATGATCTTTATTTACATTTAAATTAAAGAACTGAGGGTAAAGAATTCATTGAACTAGGAAAACTGAAGGAGGACATGATTGATCTATCAATCAGTAAGTTAGTCAGTGGTCCAACATTATCCTAAGTTAGTCAATGGTCTAACATTATCCTAAGTCAGTCATTGGTCCAGGTTTTCTCTGTCACTTTTTCATTTCGTACCTAAAATAGGGCATCCACATACGTACACGACACGTGAAATCGGGACAATAGTTTGGAGGGATACGTACTAATATAAAGAAACTACGGTAGTTTATTTTCCATATTAGTCATATTTTGTTGTACATCTCGGTAGGTTCTTTTTTATTCAAGATATTATCAAGTTATCTGCACTTACTTGCAGAAATCACATGACACTTCAGTATCATTTCGTTCTTTTTCAATCGAAAGGCAGTCTTTAACCATCTCATCACTAAATTTAGTTTGTCACTTTGGTCCCATCATTATAGAGATAATAAACGTATCAATCATGTAAGTTGTAGTCTACCACTTTATATAACTGACTGTGTTGCTGCGGCGAACAACTAATCATTGAAGATAACTTTGCATTTTTGCTTGTCGCAAGTAATATGATCGGCTAATAGGTAATTAGAAGATTTGAAAATATAAATTTGTCTTGTTTAAATGTAATTATATAATTAAATACCGTCTTGTTGGAAAGGGAAACGTGTTGTTTGTTATGAGATTATCTTTATTAATTTTAGATTTATAGAGATAAGAAAAATTAAAACATTTAGTATTATTCTTGTTTTGACTATTCACAATAAACTCTAAAGTCGGGATTTTTATAGATTTCTGGCGGAACACTTTTCTTACCACACAAAATCGGGACAGTCCCGATTTTTCGGGATGTACAATAACCCTAAGCTAAAATAACTGGAGGATAATTAAATAATTAATTGGTGGCAGGAACTAAAAATCAATTTACGCAGAAGTTAATGCTTCAGAAAGCAAAACATTATTAAGTATCTTTTCATAGGAAACATGAATACGTGCTCTATTTTCTGGTACGTCTTTATTTCCATTTTTTTTAGGGTTAGAAGTTCAATGTTCAGTTGATTGAGACAATATCTTGTCATAATGCACTGTCAGCCAAGCCTGCAGTTTGCAATTTGCACGCAAGCTCCCATATTTGCAAATACGAGATTTTAAATAGTTCATTGGACTCGATCCACGTGTTATTGCTATCATAACAGAACGTGACATGTGGGTTTTTAATCACTCAAGCTCTTAACTTACTCATGCCGTTTCGTTACACTTTCAGTTCCAATGTGCAGAGATTGCAAATGACTGGGATTAATTTTGTATTAATGGGACTTTGACAAAATTATTCTATGTTTAATTAGATTTAATTTCAATTGAACGAAGAATATGTTTAATTTAAGTGTCGAAATTGCTACACATTGCACTTCGAAGTGTGACTTTTACAACTAGAGGATTACCGTTTTGAACCGGACAGTCCACAGATGCCAAAATAATGAAAATCGAGTCAGTTAAATTTTTTAATTTGAACTACTCTTCGGTTTCAATATTTTTGTATCTGATCGTGTCATTCGTTGGCATCATTTTCAAACTTGTCTCAACAAATTCAAAACGTATTTCAATATCCATTGTTGCGCACGATTGGCCGCTGGCAATCTAGGGTGGGCTAGCAATTTTTTTGGGACGGGCCAGGGCCCACCCAGGCTCTCCTTGGCTCCGCATTTGTCTTAAGGTTTCTAGAGAATGGTTTTTAAGAGTGTGGACAATTCCTTGGTAAACCCAATGATAATTTCCTCTTTGTACTATAAGGACATATTTCTTTCTTTGTTTTGACTTTGGAAAAGGTAGAAGTAACTTTTAGTTCACTGTGTTAATACATACATTCGCCAAGGTATTTCTGTTCACAAAACATAAAAAAAAAAGTTCACTGAATATTATTGATCGTGTGTGTGCATAAGGTGCTACGGGCTAGATAATGCTAATAATGTGCAATATGCTGATAATGATGATGACCTTGAGGGATCGGATTAATGAAGCATAGCGCTGAGCATGCGCTCTGTAATTTTGAATATTGGACGCCTGCAGGACGCACGCTTCAACACCAAGATGATATCATGTCCATAGCTCACACTTCAAATTACGCCCTCTGTCGATAACCACCCACCTATTTAGTATAATGTGGACACCACTATTTTATTATAATTTCATGCATTATATGACTACTATTGAAACTCTTTGTTATTAATAACCACGCCAAAGGTTTTCAATATTGACACTCTGGTAAAGTCAATTCAGACTCCACCCCAACCGAAGAATATTAAATTGTTTATTAATACGCAAAATAATTACACTATTAACCCGATTTAGTTATAGTTGATAGATTATGTTTATTCAGAGAGTGTCAGGTGAGCTTTGGTGAATTGTATCTATTTTTTTTTTTTTATAAATGTGACAAAATGCAGTTTTGCTTTTAATTGTTGGAACTCCAAACTAGCAAAAAGATGCGCCGAAGATGGTGCAAGCGCATCGAAAGGTCTAGGTGGCTAATTATAAAATAAATATTTGTTGAGGAGCTGGTATCACTCCACTTTATTTAATTTAAGGAATTATTTTCACTCGCTTTATGGTGACCTTCTAAGAAAAATGTTGAAGAGCGGAGATACGAACATTTATAAAGTCACTTCTTAAAGTCCTATACCACAGGCTCACCTAAATGTTTTCAACTTTTATGAATTTACTTGGCAGATACTATAAATCTTTAGTCTTGAAATTCCAAACCCATATATATAAAGATATATGCTATTCTTCTATTTTCTCTTCTTATAACATAGGTAGAAGAAGATTTTTTTCTTAAATACTTTACACACGAAATCTTAAAATACTAATGATTAACTTTTTCTCTTGTTTTTGTTACAGGTGAGTAAAAACTTATTTCGTCAGTTACTGCAAAAGTCTTCTCAGTGTAAGTTACTTAGATTTTTAAGATTGATAAGATGAATAATACTTTCGAAGCACGGTTTCCTAACTTATGATAGTACAGACTATTCCATTCATACGACGCGTCCTTGACATTAACCAATTACATTTCACAATGCCTAGGTTATCGACCAATCAGGATAGTTTATCTTAAATATTTGCTTGCAAGGAAGAGGTTATATCATAGGAAATCTCATGAGAGGCTGCAAATTTATCTGATGGAACTCTTAATTTTGAATGAGACTTAATACGACTATTCCAGAAATAAAATATAGCACATTAACTGACATAAATAATAATTTCTTTCATACTTTTGTTCTTTATAATCAGATCAACATTGTGTCGGTTGTCAAATAACTGCATACCAAATGAATGATTGAATTTTCTAATATTAATCAATGCCAACAAAAAGTGTTATTAAGATAAATTTTATTAAGATAAGCTGAAATCAGAACAGAATAAAGCACTTGAAGCGGATAGCTAAAAAATTTTTTTTTATGTAATCAAAACACATTAAAAATATTTTAATATGTTATTACAAAACTGTGTTTTTATTCTGTTCACTGGGAACAATGCAGATATATTATGACTTATTAATCACTGCATGCGAGCTGACATGTTATACGTTCCTTGCAAGCATATACGAGATAAACCTCCTGGATTGGTCAATGTCTGCGTATAGATGAAATACCTCGGACAAAACGGCCCCTCGATACTGAGTACATAACGGTATCAATATGCAACGATTGATAAGGATTTCGGATTGCAAGCGGTGAACTGAATAAACGAGCAAAATTTTTTACAATGTGTCTTGTTTGAAAAAAAAAAAACATAATCTTCAACTCAATAAATTGAAAATGATAGGAAATTTATTATCAGTTAAAACTACAGTAGAGTTGAAATTGCATTGATTAAGAAAAAAAAAATTGACTAGGTGCAAATCACTTTGTTTCAGAAAATATAGGATCGTAGGTAATTATTTCAATTGAATTTGCATCCTTTACCTTCTTCTTCTTCTTCTTCTTCGACAGAATAGCCATTTTATTTCTAACAGCATCAGTAAAAAAGTTATTATTATTATTATTATTATTATTATTATTATTACTTATGTGTTAAATTTTATTTCTGGATTAGTTTTAATAAACCCCATTCGAGGTTATGAGAATAGTCAAATAAATTTACCTAATGATAAACTCGTAAACTCTCATAGGATCACGACAAACCTTCAGAGTTTCTTGTTGAAAACTGGAGTGCGTGCTAGTTCTGAATGCTTGATTTTAAATGCCTTTTAATCTGCTTTGGCAGATCAGGGAAACTTCGTCAGCTGAGTATTGGAGTGCGCTAACACCACTTTTGAGAAAATGAGATAATTTATGAATTTTGCACTATTACCGGTACTATAAATACGCAACGTCTACATACACTGAGAAACTAGTTGTCCCCTAAATACCAAAATAATATATTAAATTTATCTCACAAATTCGTAGCTTTTTCCTTCATTTTCTGAAACCTTACTTCGATGGACATTATGCATTCAGGTGACGACATGTAAGCATGGATATCCAAGCACTATTAACGGCATTAGACTACGAAATGAAGACAAACTCAAAGTGAATTTCTTTACTACCCCATGTTCTCGTACTAAATATCCCTAGAAACCTAACCATCAGTGTCAACATGAAAACTGTTCTACAACTTTATTTTTGTAATAATAAACGTAAAAGAATAGTCTTGCTATTTTGTTATAGCAACACCTACTAATCTGGTCAGCCATCATACGTTTGTGTATGCATGTCTTCGCACATAAGGCATAACCTTCAGGTAGTTACACATTTAATGTCTGTAGACAGTTGTGAACTATAAGCTATGGCAAAGTTTATATTCCTGAACGCTTCTCCATGAAATATGTCCCCTTCAGCGTTAAACAACGGTATAGAACCAATACAATAACGAAAATTAATTATGAGTGCAATTGAGACTGAAACATGACACAGTGTGGCATTGTCACATCAGTCAACAATATATGAGTGGTACGCCAGCTTGTGACAGACTGTTTACATTAAGTATTATTTATTTCCGATGTTATCACGACCATGTTCCAGTTTATCACTGCTAGTAAAACCCAACGATGATCGTAAAAACTAAGCATGGCAAGCGAACCAGGCAACAATAGTCTTTCTCGCTACGATTTACGTTATTACCACCATCCAATCATGAATTCAATATCCTTATTCAAGTGATCTAGTCTCCTGGACATGAAGAAGGAACATGATACCAAGAAAGTGAAGTACCGGCAACATATCGACTTATGTTCAAATTTGGTATAATGCCTGAAGTAATGACATTTAAAGAACAAGCTTCTTTGCTTTATTTTGTATTGTATATCAGTCTACTCAGAATCGTACTTCTAGTTCTAAGAACTAGCATCTTCTTTCTTATTTTCATTTTTCAACCATATAAAAGGCAAAGAAAATTTAGTATTTTCTAAAAATCCGCGAAGTACTCAGTAATGTCTATCTTCGTAAGAGAATAATCGGGAGAAATATTCCTGTGACACCTTATCTCGAACCCGGGACCTTCAGCAGTCCTTGCTGACGCTCTACCAACCACAACCACCGGTAGTCAGAGTCTGGGACACAGTGGTAGACTTGACGGTATATTTCTCTTACTATTATTTTAATGGCAGATCTCATTGAAATCTTTTTATGTTACACATTATAAGGCACAGCAATAATGATTTTGTTACAGGATTATTTTTGTAATGAACAATATACATATAAGATATTAGCCTATATAAAAATCTAATGGTTCACCTCTGTGTGAACCGATTTGTCGCAAAGTCTTCTAACGTGATAGAACTGAAATTCCGCATGGACAGAGTTTTTATACTCTGAAAGGTTATAAGACTATAGTCGTTCACTCATCCTCGCTAATTACCTAACATCATTAAAATTTAATTTCTGTTAAAATGAACACAAGCCATGACACATAACAAATATTTCATTTCATGTAAAACCAAAGATATATAGAGTTCTAGGATAAAAATTGTAAGTACTTAGGGTCAATTTTCATTTTAGATTATTACACAGTGTGGATATCATAGTCAGGATATACGGTATTTTTCTTTCGTAAAAAAAAATTGAGCGTTTTGTGTTGGAGCAGGCAGTAGAAGTAGATAGGCCTAGTTATTAAGGAACTTTACACGACTGTTATATCGAAATAATTGTCATGAAAAGACACAGTCATTAAGAGTAAAGTCTTTTTCTCACAAATTATCAGCGCTTGTCTATTGATTAAAGCATTACATGTCTTATTTTATTGAAACCTGAATATGATTTTGCTAGATATAATAGTTAAATTCAACGTAGAAAATATTTTAAATTACTTACTTTTCAATAAAGATTTACATAGTTGAGTACAAGAAGTATTCTCAAAGTGCAGATGCTCTTTCGAATTTTCTTCAACAGGAACCAAGTTTTTCTCGAGGCATTAAACTAGTAATACATTGAAGATATTAAATAATGAGAAACTGGCACTTATATACGCCTTGCTGGGTAATAAACAATGAAATCAGCTCCCCTCAATCGCGTGCTGACAAGAAAATATTGAAAACAAATCAACTACCAGAATCATAATAATTAACGTTCGGTGCTGGAGCAGCTAGGAAGTGCAAAATGAAATTGTTCAGGAATTCCTCAGGGATATTTATAGCCTATCAGTAGATGTGTAATGGGTCAAATAAATCATTAATATCTGTTTTCAACCTGTATTTCCCTCACGTAAGCCAGTTATGAAGGAATGCCAGGTTTACCAACTGAGCTTGCTCTCGGAAATAATTAGCTTTTGTTTACGTGTTCATCCATGCGTGATCATGACAATTAGGCTAACAGCTGCCAACTATGCGATTGTCTTTTGTCTGAGCACTTCGCTCCCTAAGAAGATCAATCTTACACTAATGAGCTCCTGTTAAAAGGTTTAAACTCTCCAATAAAATTATCTAACGGAAAGAAAATGAACTAGGTGGAGTTTTAAATAATCGGACACCATTCATAACCCAGCTAACATAAGGATATGAAACTATGTTTTCATGTACTAACTTAGTCTGAGTTGCGTAAAATACGTATCTACAACCTACAATATAGTATGCTTAGTGTGGGATACTGTCCGGAAACATAATCAAAACCTTCTTTATTGAATGGGAAGTGTACAAAATACTTTTTACTCATTTAATTATTCAATATGGAATAAAACTATTACCTCCGTTATTACTGGATTCACCAATATGCACAATGAAAGAAGTAACTTATTTTACTTATACGAATTCTATTTTCATAATAATGACTGATATTTTATTATGATGGCAAATAATGACTTTAAATTTGTATGACTGAACAATGGTTGACTATGAAAACACAGTTTTCTTAAAAAGAGGTTGGGGTGAGGCAGCATGTAGTGAGGTCTGTCAACCCCTTTAATCCATTCCTAATTTATTAGAGAGTCCAACATAATAGATAAAGTGAATTGTATTATAGTCTAGTCAATTCTATGATAAGCCAAGATAATATTTATTTTATCAGTGAACCCCAGAATTTTGGGATTTTATTGATTAGAATGCACCAAACTATAATTGTGTGGTTACATTCTTCTTTTATCCTGGCTAGTGACAAGGTTCAATTCAGGGATTGTTCTATGTACTTCATTTGTTCATAGACTAAGTAACGCATGAATTAGCTATAAGCAGAGATAATCTAACCTATAAGAACCTAAAATTCCGAGGTCTAATTATTAGTCCCTTCATGTAGGGGTAATGGCGGATGTAAGAACAATACATCTGGAGGCTATACTTCAACTTCCAGAGAAATGAATGATTTGAATTGAATTTATTTTGTATTGGAAGTTTAGCTAAATTTTCTTTAGATATTTCTTAATTGGACCTTAAAAAACTAGTTATACCTACTTTTGAATTGATTAATGTTACAGTCTTTTCATTTGATACTTTATTTACGCGTAGCCTACATACTTGTACCTTTTTGTAAACATTCTGTGTGTAGAAACTTGAAATGTTTTGGTAAACATTGTGTTTGCAAAAACTTGAAATGTTTTGGTAAACATTCTGCTTGCAAGAACTTGAATTATTTTGGTAAACATTCTGTTTGTAAAAAATTGAAATGTTTTGGAAAACATTCTGTTTGTAAAACGTGAAATGAACAAATCGAGGTATTTTTCAATGATTATTACCAGATATCATTGGATTTCGATACGAATAAAACTATTGCAAATTACAACACTTCGTCAATCCTTACGGATTTAAAGATGGGAAGAGAAGTGACTTCGAATTACGGGAATTGATGTGTGTTAATAAAAATGATGATACCAGGGTTGATATTAGAAAGTGAAAAAGATAAAGGAAATTGAATAGTGAAAATAAGTTTGAGAAGAAAAATAATATTGATCCCTTTTGCATGCTATTTATTAATTTTAATTATAAGAACGTAACTTTCGAATTTAACCCATGTGTCATCGCCTGACAAGAGTATAATAGACACATTAATGGTATGCGGGATATTTCTTTGCGATTTAAGTTTAGGCTATATTTTCTGCAATAAAACAAATTTGGGATGTGTTTAAACACATTTGAGTATAGGGCGTTAAAGAGACCTCTGTTGATCTGAATCCCAGCAATGCCAATTGCACAACTGAAAATAAATTAAAATATAATGAAAATAGAATCTCAACTTACATCTCCACAAATAATAAAATCAGGTAAACTGATGTAAAAAAGTGCCAGTATGTTTTTGTTTAATCAGTTATGACTGCACTTATGATATGCAGAATATGTTTTTTAAAATTGATTTCCAAGTTAAGCTCCAGATTTATTCATTAAGCAGGGCTTACGGAAGAACAAAGGTCTACCATCTCGGCCACCTGGGTCATTTTAACGGTCTAGTTGGATAAGCGCATGTAAAACAGTAGTGTTATTTATCATAGCTACCTGTATTTTAATTTCCAAGGCCTTATAAGATCACAGTAAAACAATAGGCTATGTTGTCAAGATAACTGATTTTCATTTTTTTTATAAATTCTTTCGAATACGTATATTGCCATAAAATAGGCACTAAATTGAGCATTACTCCGAAACAGATCAACCGATTTTATCCATTATGAATAGACGTCTTCCCATGAACATTGTAAATATGTATACCAAGTTTCATAAAAATCCGGTAAAGCGTATTTGAGTTACCGCGTCTTTAAAATATACACTAAATTAGGTTTTACTCCGGTACCGGTCAACAGATTAGGTTCAAATTCAATAGGGCACTTCTCATGGACGTCATAAATGGATATACCAAGTTTCATGAAAATCCGTTACAGCGTATTTGAGTGACGGCGCCTTTCTATGAGAAAGGCGCCATAATCTATTAAAATAGGCACTAAATTGGGCATTACTCCGGTACCGGTGAACCGATTTGGTTCAATATCAATAGGGTTCTTCCCATCGACATTATGAATGTTTATACCAAGTTTCATGAAAATCCGAAAAAGCGTACTTGAGTTATGGTGCGTACAGACACACGGACAGACGGACAGACAGACGGACAGACATTTTTTCGTCCACCACACAATCTCATAAAGTACCATACTGGCACTTAATAACGAGATAATCAACACAAAAAATTCAAGAAGGTGAACGGGAATACTATTGTTTCTTAAGGAACAGTTTTCTGAGTTTGTAGAAATATATATATTATTTTAGTTTTCAACATAAAAAGGGACAGAGAATCTGTTTCATGAATCGTGAATAATTTATACGCTAGAGGGTAAATATCTTGAATTCACTATCCTTATGAGCCTATCTTCTGCATTCATCTGCTGGCCTTACTGCATTCACACCCTATTAAGTTTAAGAGAGTTAGCTCTCGAGACTAGTAGCGCCGATAGTAGAAAAGTAACTTTCTCTTAAGAGATCATAAAAACCTAAGAAGGAAATTTCTGGTTTTGAGAAAACAAGTTTCAAAGTATCTTCTTTGCGGTTCTCCATTTGCTTTGTATTTTTCACAGGCCTATAATCTTCAGAACCCACTGCTGAACAAAACAGTCAGAAAGAATTACAATTTTTTAAATTACAAACTCCACTTAATGTAACGAAAGTTAGGAAGCAAGATATTTATACTGTAAACAGAGAGCAAATAAAAATTATTGCTGTGATATTTTTTTTCAATTCTTTCTCCATGAATGGTATGATGTGATAAAAAGCATACAAAGAATCCCTCAGAATTGTTTATCTACTGATCAGTTCTTTCTCTACTCAAGAATTTTCTACACAACTTCCTAGTTTTTATACATACAAGAAATAGTTGTTTCTGACATAAGTTCAGGAAATTATTTTGCATGTAATGGGACAGAAAATTAGCGGAAACTGGTTCCTGGAAACCACGCACATGCCTTATACAAGCTCTCATGGACATGTGCCGCTTGTCGTTTTAGGAACGACGTAGAGGGTGTGGACCTACGCACTAACAAAAATATGTGCTATACACTCCGCATTATTAGTATTTATGTCATTTGTGTCACTTCAAGACAGTGAGTTACTGTCACTGTTATATTGTTACCATAAAAACGATGTCACTCCAAATTCAAACGACCAGTGATTCTAAATGAAGTAGTTTACAGGCTGTCTTGAAGAAATTCGTAACTTTGAGGTACCATAAAATTTTATGGAAGTATATCTTACGGTTATGGTACAAGGTACAACAGTGTTCACGTTACTAATGCTTACGTTTTTGTGTTGCTCCAAGACAGTGAGATATTCGAAACCAAATCCTAAATTTTACCTGATGGGCTTAAATCTTGTAGAACTGTAGTATGTACATACGTCACCAAGACTTGGTGACAACTTACACGCTTTGTTCTATATGAAAACGTTCATATTGTCTTGAAGAAAATAATTACATTAAGTGGTGTAAAATTATATGGAATTACTTTTGACAATTACGGTACATTCTGCATGTTATTTATGCCACTACAAGGTGAGAGTTATACCAGCGATAACGTTACTATAAAACCGATAAGAAAACGATGTCATAAAATTAGAAAAGATGTGATATTCAACACATACTTCAGCTTGTTGCAAATGAAAGATCAATTGAAACATGTACAATTACAATACATAAAGATTTCAAATCACTACAGCTCAAGGTGTGTTCTAAATTAAGTTCTTGCAGTTTACCTTGGTAAAAACATTAGGATGATATAAATACTACAATAATTAAATATTAGGATAACAAAATGAAGAGTGTAGATTGTGTATTGTTACTATTTACTATGACTTAGGGTTTGTTCTAAATGGAGATCTGCAGTTTGCTTTGAAGAAAATCATTAACATATGTTCGATCCGCGTTTTTTTCTTCATAAATCGAGTTCTCTCCTGACAGGTCGCAGCCCTGTAAGGCCCGGGCGGCTTGGGTCCTTAAATCCTAAAAGGGAGAGGTAAAACTAAGATTAAGAAAGAAAGAAAGAAAGAAATCGAGTTCTGTCAGATCGAAGTAGTATATTCAAACATAATCCACGAGAAATCAAATCCACGAAATCTGAGAACTGTTTCAGGGACGATAAATAGACAATAGGTTCATTGCATTACGTAGGGTCATTATTTCCTACAAACAATTCTTACTGAAAAATTGGGTATGTGTGTAAAGTATTAAAAGGCGTGTAAGTGTTTCACCACAAGTATTTTGCTTCTACTTTTTGCATTTAATAGTAAGTTACTATTAAACTAAGATCCTGGGAATAAAAATGAAGGGTGAGGCCGACAGCCTAATGTTTAAATGTCTAGAAAACAAGAGTTGTACAGAAAAGAGAGTTTCAACCTCCTAAATCCGTAAGAGCCGCCGTGATCTGATATAAATAAAACTGGAAAACATGTAACTAAAATTCATATAAATATCACACATTTCTGTACTAGCTACTTTCATTTAACATATTATTTAAAAAAATAAGCATAACTTAAACAATAGTTGGCTAAACAAAATAAAGTAATTTCATGCCAATCGTTCGCAGGAATCTATTTGAATTAAAATAATACAAGCATATTAGGCCTAAAACGATTTATCATTATTGGTTGTTTAAGATATAGTTTTTTCTCAGCTATGAATGAAGTAAATGGTTAATATTGTTGTATGTGTATATCTGTGCATGAGCATAGGTCTCTATCCCCAATTAGATTTATTTTATTTTATTTATTATTTTTTACAGAGACAGGATCCTTTTATACATTGTTTCTAAGAAGAAAATCAACATTTTCTTGTATGAGAAAATCTACTGACATTATTTCACTTCGCTTTTGATAACCAATATTTCTATGGTGTAGGCTTTTCAGTTGTCAGTAATTTGCTTTCATTCTATTTACATTTGGATCACACGTCTGTACTCATCTGACATTGGCGAAGGATAAGATCTTTAAAACCGCTTATAAATGACTTTTATAAGCTATGGACACTCGTCAATATGGCTATAGGTGTTATAAAAAATGAAAAAAATTAAGAAATTCCTTGGCTATAGAGGCCTCATAATAAAGTGCGAAAATTATTTGGAATATACCTTTCTATTTAAATGTAGAAACTGATCACTTGTCGATTTAGCAAGGACAATGGTGGGTCACAAAATTACTAAAAATATCGATTCCTTAAGCCGATCTAAAATTGAAAGGAAATATAAATCACAGTAGAATGTTAGAATATCTTCATTTTAAATTAGAGTAGTTTATTACGGCCTTAGAACTAGTAAATTAGATTCCACAAGTATAAAACTGAATATGTGCTAGGACACGTCACAAGTAGGTTGCGGTGAAACCTGATCTCTTTCTGTCTCCAGATTATCCTAGGTTTGGAACAACCGCCTTCTCAAATTTATGGTTAATTTGCACTGTCAGTCACTTCATATCACATGACTCATTCTCTTTATTGGGTATATTCATTCTTAAAACTCGAGCTTACAGAACCCAAATAGAAAAGAAGACAGAAATAATTTTAGGCTGATATATAATTATAAGATTTTGAGGTTTCGAAGAAATGTTGTACTATATAGTTTTAAAAAAATTAGTGTCCAGTAGCCTAATTGCAAAGAATGGGGGTCGCATACAGTCAACAGTGAATCTAACTTTTCCTAAGCAGTTCTTAGAAATTTAAACCTTCTTATAGAAATTGTAATGGGGTTGTAGTCATTTTAAATTGAATGAATTGTAAGAGTTCGATGAAATAATAGTCTATTATATTTTGGAGGCTAACTCCAAACATTCTAAATCAATACCTTAGGACCCATATAATTATACAAATACATTTATATGTAAATTGAAGAGTAACATAGGGCTTTAACCCATTACTCTCTTTCATTTGCTTAATTGGTAGAGCTGTTTGATGAATTTAAGTGCTAAGTGCTAACTTTTATGCTCAATCAGCTGGTGCACTTAAACCAAAAAGCTACACCTTCTCTTACTCTCAGAATCTTTCTCAACCTTCAACTTTTCTACTATATCCTGTTGTTGCCTTCCATTTTGAATTAGTGTTCCTCATTTAACTGCATACCGACGAGCTTCCTATCATGTACTCGTCACCGGATATAGTAAGGTTAATTAAATCACGGAGGATGAAATGGGCTGGGCATATTCCGCGCATGGAGTTGGAAAGGCGTATCTAAAAAAATAATGACTAGGAGAACCGAAGGGAAAAGACCACTTGGAAGACCTAGACGTAGGTGGAAGGACAATATTAGGATAGATTTAAGAGAAGTAGGTTTTGAGAGGGTTCGTTAGCACAGAATAACTTCAGGGTTCCTTAAAATAGATAATATTCCTTTAGCTTGCTTAAGAATTATCTATTGTCATTGAGTAAGTAAGTAAGTGCATTCTTCATTTAATTCTATTTTCCCATAGCCTGGTTTGTTGTTAATCGAAGTGTGATTATTCTATTTTTCAACGAAGATTAAGGTACATGTTTATTTTCCGGGATAGATATTAGTTTATTTTAAAAATAGATTAAATGATATAGAAGTCCAAGTGAGAAGTAATAAGAGGGCGGTGAAATAAATCACTTTTACCGTAACAGTACATGAGATAGCATCTTCATAGCAGTGAGACTCAATTAACCATAACCACACTTCGGCTTAATGAAGAGCAGGAGCTGTAATTTCTCATTAATTTGCTCACAAGCCTACTAACCTAGCTTGTTTTTGTACTGGTGCTAGTAGTATTTTATTTTTATTTTCCCCTCAGTTTTACCTCCCCGAAGTACGTGCATTTATTTACACGGCCCACGTCGTCAGGACCGTCCAGAACCATGACACGTCGTGGGAGTTTCTATGGACTATATATATATATATATATATATATATATATACACACACACTTTTATGACAAGGACATGGAAAGTCTCCCCTAATGAGTGATCAGCCCAATGCAGGGATCACTTCGGAGACAACGCAAACACATTGGACCAGACACACCAGTCACACACACACTCATTCCAAACAAGGTCCGGATGCGATAAAGATGATAATGACGGCCAGAATAAATACGGGTACCATAAAGACCTGAAGTTACCCGAGTTTCATAGGTGAGGGAAAACCTCGTAAAAAACCCACCTAGACAACTTGTCCCGACCAAGAATCAAACCCGCTGCGTGAAAAGAGTGAATGCAACACCTGCCCCACTGCTGTGACCTTGTAATATTTTACAGAATAAAATGTTTAAATTTATAATGAATGACTGAACTTTTTAAAACTAATTTTATAGGATCTCTTAGATATTTTATCAGATTACGCAGACCATGGAATTTATGGCAATTGAAGCCAGTAAATTTTCTTTTTGCAAAATAATATGAAACATTATACTATAGCCTAATAAGAAACAAATAAGATTTTAGGTCGGAAAAAATTAGCATTATTGTTTAAATGTACATCGAATACTAAAGTAAAATCCACGGGGCAACATCCTTGACGGACTAGGCCTGCCATCCGACCCGTGCGTCACCTACCGTAGGCAGATGGCAAGTTTGGGGGCATGTGGTCAGGTGCAGAGTCCAATGGTCGTTATTGAAGGCTTTCTGAACCGGAGATACTACTTTATCAAGTAGCGCCTCAGTTTTTATCACGAGGCCCAGTGCACCCCGTTCTAGACCTCCTACCTAAGAGAATTCTGAGGAGGTATGCACATCGAATACAGAGCATAATAATTACAAACATAGCAATGTAAAACTGTCAGGATTCTGCCCACATTCTCATAACTAGAGCTAGGATTTTAATTCAATTCTTTGATATGTAGGAAAGAGAGAATTAGAAATGTTGATAAATTATGAGCTTTAAGTTACTAACTCTTACATAATCAGATATATTTAGAATGTTTTAATGTTGAAGTGAACCGACTATTCAAATAAATAATAGGCCTACAAAAGAGTTTGTTCATTATCCCGTTTTCACACGCAATCCTAAAATCAATGGCATTTTGTTCTTCTTTGGTTACTTCAGAGTCACAAAAATGACTTCTTTACGTTTCAACCATTATTCCGAATGAATCACAACTCAAATATATTAAATGGAGGTAAAATGGAGATAAAATCTACGAGTATATTAAATATTAAAGTGGAGAAACTTGAGACTCAATGGCTCTTAAAAAATATTCAAGGATTCAAGTTCTCTTACTTTAAGCCGACCCTATACGTGCAGTAAATCCATTTAATAAAGCGGGGATTCGGCTTTTCAAATGTGTCTGTGTTTTGTGTACACTAACATTGCGGATGAAGATAATCTTAATTTTCGATATTTTCTCGAAAATATTATCTAATGATTTTGTTTTAATTTTCTACTGGAGTGGCTTAATATGCATCACTTTATAATATAAGATATGATGATGAAGTGTTCGACTCGGAGGCCGGTCCTGCCCTGGACCGTGGAGGGGGGGAGGCCTACCCCCGACCGAGGGACAGTAGACCGGATAATAGCGCGTAGGGTGGCCAGGTCCTTTCGCGGGATGGGAATGAGGACACAACACCCAGTCCTGGTCCAGGAAGGAATCTTTACATCTCTGTAACATATTATGAGCTAAAAATTTTATTTGAAACATTTTCCCCAATAAATTCTTATTTCATTTTAGCGAGTAACGTGCAAATTGTAAGTCTTGGCTTGCGAATAATGTGTCTATGAATGAGCCGAGAAAATTTAATGTTCATTACTGCAATATAGACGTTTACTCTATAGTGGAATATTTTAAGGTTACAGGAAGTTATGCGCTGCACATAAGATTTTTTTATTTTATTAAAAATTAATATTAGGTTCAAACAAGTTAGGTATATTTTATCTTCCATCCGTAGTAGCCTATTAATCACTGTTAGACAATGATTGACACACTAAAAACTTCCCAGGAATGGACAATTTCAAAATGTGAACTCTCACTGATTGACGTCCGCCCGGTGATCCATTTTAATGCAGAGAAAGTCATGTGATTTTTAGCATAGTTTCCTTTAGGCAAATAACAATAATAGACAGAGGCGCCGCAACGCATGGACTTGGCCTGTTGTTCGCCCAAGGCAGCCACTTAATATGCCATGTTTGCATGCGGGGTGTATGATTGTTTATTATTAGCTGATGGGACTCCAGATAAATCCACTTCATTATTCCCTCCTACGCGATCAAATACATTATATTTACATATCATGTATAAGATCAATAAGCTGCTTACACGTGGTAAATCTCTCCCTTTGACGTCTTGGATAGCGAAAGAAAATGTAAAATGTAAGTTGCCGTGTAGTATTAGTAATATGGTGATTGGTAGACTTCGGATTTTAGGTAAAAACCTATTTTAATCCTTAAGTTATACATAGACGAAAACTTGTATATACATGTTTCATAAGTAACTATGCCTAAAACTGATACTTTTATAGGACCTAAAACAGCCTATTTTTACGTTAGAGCCTAATATTGCCTTTTTGCTTGTTTTTCCTCTAATGTTCAAAATAAGTTATTTTTTGTTATAAATTCTATCATTTATTTTCAGTTCGTACTAAATTTTTAGCTCGGAATGTGCAGTACATGACACATTTGTGACTTGGTTAAATAGTAAGGAATGTTTCGTCTTCAGTAGAAAAATTCCTTGGAATTCCCAAGAAAATGTAGTGTTTTTCTCCCGACTCCCACATCCAGAAAAAAAAACTTAGTTCTCTGAATCACTGAGGAAAACATGTGGTTGAATATGCTAGCGTGCGTAGCTTCTGCTCGCAGGGGTTAGGTTTTCACTGTTATGGTAGTAATACAGGCCCTAGTAATAGGTCTATGTAATTCTGTGTACCGTAGGCCTATAACTGTGTTTTATAATGATTATTGATTAATGGTGACTTCAAAAAATATAATATTCTGCATTGCAATTGAGATATTTCAGAAAATTGGCAACTTACCGATTTTATAAGAGACTAATTTACGATTTTTAGAGCCTATTTTCCAATTTTTAGAGCCCATTTTAGGTACCTAAAACAGCATTTTTAGCGACCTAAAAGTCCGAAGTCTAGTGATTGGTAAGGGAGATGGGCATCAATACGATTTAAATAGATGGAAGAACAGGTCTTGGAAACCTAAAAAGGTTAACATTTAGATCATTTTTAGTTTCTTGAGAAGTTTAGAAAGGTAATGATGATGGCAGTAAACATTTTATGTGCTGCACACATATAACTTCCTGTACCGTAAGTATGATTTTCTGATGTAGAATAAGAGGCTACTCAATTGCCTTAGCCTCATGAAAAGGTGTATTGCTCAGCACGTAGGTCATGAAGTCTGACTTTGTGTGAACTGTGACCCATCGGAGAATTTTTGTGAAAAATGGTTCAAATAAAATTATTTGTTATTATAAGCACCTCTTCAATAAAAATAAAAAAATTATCAATCGTACAAAACGAAAACACTACGTTACGGAAGACACTTGCCTAGAATTGATGGAATTTGTGATCCACGTAATAATATTTTTTATGTAATTTCCACGAAAATTACCAACTTTATTGAAGAACCGCAAAGGGATAATTTATTCGTGATTCTTTCCTTTGTTGATGTGTTAAAAAGCATAAAACTTAGGGACAAATGATTTTTTCCCTGAAAGAAGTATTCACATGGTACAAAAATGGTAATGAATTTTTGTTTGTTTGTAGTGAAAGAAATAATCTTAAAATCTGCTCTTTTGCACTACTTCCATTCTGTTATGTTATAACCATAAGTATTAATGAAGTAAATACTGTATTTAAAACTTAAATGTTTACACTTGCCTTAATAAAAAGCTACAGTGAATATCTAGTGCTTCAAAATATTTAATATTAAATATAAAGTTAGAAAAATAGGCATAATAAACTTAATAAGAGACTATCGTAAAACACAAATTTATAAAAAAGTAACCTAATCGATAATTAGTCATACGAAGAACTGCATTCGATTATTATCGATTTTAAAAGGCAAGACGGCATTTCGAAACAGCTATTAAACCTTCAAGACGTAACAATATAATGTTTATGTACACATCATTACAACCTTGTTCTTATTAGAGCTTGCAGCCCACCAGCCAGACAACTCCTGTAATATATGATTTGCCGAGGCTTACATTTACGGAAAATGAAGATGTATTATTTCGTTTCTCTTACAAAACGTGGAATTTAAATAATGGAGTCATTGATAAACGCTTTTTCCCTTCGTAATCTGGTCATTCACTCACATTTTATCCTACAGACAAAAGGTTTGAGAACATAACAAACACATTACCCAATTAAAATGTTCTCTTAAATTATCACAATATGCTTACAATACTACAACTAATACTAAAGGCGATTAACATTAAAAACAGAAAACACACACAATATAAAAGTATGTAATGAGAAAAACGGATCCTTACAGTAAATGGAGAAACATGTAAAAAGAAAAAAATAAATAAAAAATTACAAGGAGCGAAGTTACCATTTAGCCCATAGAATTTACACAGTCAATGCTTATAATAAAGCTACATTTTTACTATATTTATTTTTTAAATACAAAAATTTTGATCACAGGTAGCCCTACTTTTAATCAGTTTGCTATGCATATTAAATGTACCTATGTTGCGCAAATTATTACTTTATTATTATAAAGAGAGGAATTATTGTGGGCATCAGTATTAGCTTTTGGGATGAGAAAGTTATGTTAATTTGTAAGAACTATAACGTAATATATATATATATATATATATATATATATATATATTTCTTCGAATACATTCAGCACTTATCTTTAAGGTAATGGAACATTTGTATGTTTTTAACACGCAAATTTCATGAGTTTATTTAGAAAAATTAATTTGTCTAAATGTAATAAATCGCAGCTAACAGCTAACTGGATACTTGTATCAAGGATAATAATCTGTAATTGAGTAGAAATTATTTCTCTTCTTTTTCTAAATAATGACAGGGGCATTTGTTTAAAATAAATTACAAAAGTAGAAGTATTTATTAATTTTTTCACCCATTAAACACATATACTTTAATTTTGTTTATATTTAACTTTTATGTAACATTCTTGTCCATTCTGCTGGACTTGCCCCTTTCCTTCTACATTTCATTCCTAAGTCCTTTCTTCTTGGTCTCATAACTCTACACATATTATGATGGCAAGATATAGGCCTATTACTTTGCTCACAAGTAATTTAATGCAGAACAAATATCACAATGGACAAAGTGGTTAAATAAAGGGATCCTAGTCCAAACACACCTGACTTGAATGTATTACCAGCAGAATACAGTGTGTCCAGAAATTAAGTATCTATTTTTTAAAAAAATAGAGTTCTTAGGTGTATGGTTATATGGTAGCTCATTTCAGTAATGTTGTACATGTTCAACGCGTGATTTCTGTTGGAGTACGTGCACTGACTTTGTGACACAAGTTAACATTATTTCTTGTTACCCTAAGTGAACCCACATAATGTTCAGCATCCTAGAGGGGGGACATTGCAATGTGGAAGGTGCAGGAGTCATCGTGCGATGACAGTCGGATGAAATTTAATCGCGATTCCAACAAGATGGAATCACATAACAATTTGCACGTTGGATGCATAGACCCAGAAGTGGATGGGGTGTTCCCTGTTCATGTTTAGGGACTGCGTTGTGTGGGAATTAAAAAAAAATCTTGTGTTTACCCTATCCATTACCTCATTGTGAGAGTTCCGAAACAGCTGCCGCTGACATAACACCCCCTATGCTTCAGAACTATCGTACTATCGAGTCACTATCGAAAAATGAGAAGTGAATTACGATGCAAGGTGGTGAATATGTTGAAAGTAATATGTAGGCCTAACAAACTTATACCATGAAAAACTTTGCCAGAAAAATAACTTTTTCAACAAAATAGATACTTAATTTATGGACATACTGTATAATAATCTATCCTGGAAATATTCTGAAAGTTTATACGAGTACAATTACAGCTTAAAGTACGGAGAACCATTATTGTGATCTTCTGCTAGCCACTGCCTTATTTGATACATCAGTTATATAGTGTTTTACTTTGCTTATAACTATAATAATTTTCAGACGAAGAAAACTATAGCCTGTTAAGATTTAGTTGACATGCATCTGTGTTACACCGATCATAAATATGTAAATATGCATATCAAGACGCAGTGAATTGGTTTTCTTGTCCAAACAAACCCGCTCACACGTAATTTTGAAAAGATCTGAATGAGGTTGGTGTGTCACATCCCACGCGTTAAAATAAGCATTATGCTCACGTATGAGATATAATTATAGTCCAGAGGCCTCCCTCAACTACTGGGTGACCCTAAGACTCTCATTAAATGTTTTAATACATCTCAATTTAATTAATAGGACAAAATAATAAATATGAGTATTTAAGCTTACTAAAATTGCTTTTGTAATTAGGATGTCTTCATTGTTAACATTGGCGGTTGGTGGAATATGTTATGGAAGGACTCATCTACAGAAATGCAAGTAAACTAGGAGCCAGTAGCGTAGTTGAAGTTATACGCAGGTATAAGCAGTGGTGTAGTCGAGGGTCTAAGCCGTATATCGTTTTCTTAAGCTTAATTATTAGCGTATGCCTTACACTTCTGTGCGTACATCTTATGTTTTCATGACTTTGATTAATTTTGGCTATTTGTCTATTTACTTATTCAAGCCTACGTAATTGTCTATTTACCTACTTATCTAAGTTATTTTCCTATCTAACTTATTTATTTACATATCTATAGTCTAATAATTTAGTTATTTATTAATTCCTTTAATTATTTATTTACTTACGTATTTAGCTATTCTGTCATTGACTTCAGTGACCAGTTCGAGAGCATGTACAACAAAAATAGTCTCTGTTAACGGTTTTTTTATTAGACAACATGAACCAAATATTGAAGATTATTTTACTGTCGAAACAAAATAGTGCGGGCTTCCATATAAGTTTTAGTACAGTTCTCGTAACAAACTCGATTGATAAAATATAGCCATTTCATCTTTGAACTTGGCTCCAGTGATATGCCACTTTCATTCTACATTATGGGTATAAATTCATTGTTACTACCTACCTCATTTTGAAATCGACGAAAGATCTTGCTAAATTTGTGGCAGAAATAAAATAATTTTATTAGTAAATGCTTCATATTAATTACTTCTATGCAGATCAAAAATTAAAATGACATCAGCTAAAAGTTTCCCGAAAAATAAAAGTATACCTTGGGAGAATTTAGGGACTACACCACTGGGAATGCGCCATCTAACCATTGCTTACCTATACTCGTTAGCGTATGCCTTCTGCTTCATATCTTGTTTCGGTTACCAGCTGGTCCACCAGCTGATTAGTGTGAGCTTTAGAAATATATGTAGACAAAAGATTCTGTTGACAAATAAATAGAGGCACTTTGGAATGACTTTTATTAAACAGCTAAAACCGGCTCCAGAAGATGATCTTATTGTTGAATTAAATCAGTGCGGTCTTAAATTACAACCAACTGACCAAAGCGAGGTCCTGTTTTAACTCGGCCGTTCGTCAATTCGGCTGTCTGTAAATTTATGTGGTACGCAGTTACGACAAATCGCCTTGTTCGATTTTCTTAAATTTTGCATGAATGTTCCTTGAAATAGACCAAATAAAAAATATGTCTGTGTGGGTATTTTTATATTTATTCCGTTTCAAGATGGCGTCCGTTTTAATGGACACGTTTTAAGAAATGTTTAGCGTCGCTTTGCTTCACTCATAACAGCCAATCCGAGTGGGATTTTACGGGATTTTCCTCACTTTATCAGGCGAATGCCGGATCGGAGAAACGACCCCCGACAGACAGATAGAGACAACAGAGACAAAGTTACACAGTTCTATAGTGCTAAACCAAGTTCCCAGCTCAGCTCACTTAACCACAGATCATTAAACGGAGAGCAATATATGATCAATAGAACGCAATGCGCCGAGTAGCCTACGGTCTATGGTCGAGGGCTCCGGATGTGATGGAGGGCCAAAAATAAGTATATAAAATTATAATATTACATGATAATGTACCCTACGAGTACAATAACTAAAATGTTAGCACTCAAATATGTATATGTATAACGTACAATACACAACCTTTATGGAGTCATATCCTATATAACCTGCCCAGTATACATGAAAATTGTTATGATGTCCAGACCGCTACCAGCATTTTAAGGTTGTTATTATTCCATTCCATGAGGCAGTTCAGAACAATTATGTGAACAAGCTCTGATTCTCCTAAACCCATTTAAATCACCTCCATCCACTTTCATTACCTTCTTTTCCTTCTTTTTAGCTGGGTGATAATATCAAGGAGCCTCGTATTTATTCAAAGTAAGAGTAGTAGTTATGACATAATAAATGAGTAATTATTGCACTTAGTTATCTATTTAGGCCACTGTTCTACAAGTTTCCTTTCCAAGAAAAAATCCACTTACATGGTATACAAATTACACTAAATGTGCTGGTAAAAAATCTAAACGATAGCCAGGTCCTTGTGATTTGATTTTGCAAACTCGTGTGCCTTGGAGTTTTAATAACCCATTATTTTAATAAGATGCTTTCAATAACTAAGAATGATTTATTTTCACCTTACTAAAAATACTGGTCTCCCGCTGTGCCATAGATACTAGCCGTCCTCTCATTCAACAGTTTTGGGTTCAATACTTCAGAAGTTTGGTATTACCTGTTCTATGTGCATGTGTGTAATTTTTTTTTTTAAATTCAGCTGTTTTTATACTCCTTTTAGCTGCGAGGCCATATCAGGAGTTCGGGATGTGTGTTATACAGTAGGGTAGGCCATGGAAACTATTGATTGTCAATTGTTTTTATTATTGGAGTATTTTTATGGAGTAAATTTCAAGTGATATTAATTTAAATGGATATGATACAAAATGAAATGGTGAGGATGATTCATGGTATGTAAATATTCAATTCGGCATTTGCCTTTACGACTGGGGAATACATGAAAAAACCCATGTCAAATTGGCCGGCAACGGGATTTGAACCTGGGACTTCCCGAATGCGAGTCCAAGATTTGTGTAACTTATGTGTACATGTAAGTTATGTGTATTTGGACATGTATTTGTAAACGTGTGTGTTTTGTCTTCAAGGAAGTTCATGGAAAGTAGAATGAACGAATAAATAAATGAGGTGTTCTTACTAGTATAACGAAACCTCTGAACCCCTTCTCAATTATAAACCCATTCCTATTTCCTCTAATCCCCTGCGTAATCTACCCGCCCATGATACTTGTTCCTTAGTCTAATCACGCTAATAATAAAATTCTTCTCTGCAATCCATCGCCCTAATAAGGGGAATTATCCCTCAATATCTTCAAGTATGTTCCTCTGTAGATCGAAGATCGATATAACGATAAAACCTGCGTATAACAATATTTTCGTTTGGTCCCGGCGAATTTCCTATCTTAATAATGTTAAATGTAACTCACTGTAACGATGAAGCTACTTTAGAAACACTCTGTTATAACGATTTTTGGAAGATGAATTGTTACTGCAAAACGAGTAGCTTAGCCCTATGGATGGTAGCTGGTATCAGATCAGTCTTCCCAGTCACCAAATTTCTCATAAATTCCAGAAAATAAAGGTTTATGATGGATGGAAAATAGGATCAATGCGGCTACAATCAACACAATATGTGCAGAATCATAGCCTACCGTGAGTTCGGTTCTTACTTTAACATGTATATAATGTGCAAGTAAAACACCCATAAAGAGCACTGTTTTAGTTTTGCATTAGCTGTGTGGTGAATTTGCTTGAATTTTTCTTCCCTCTTCCCACCATCTACGAGTTCGAAATTTCTGACATACGATATGGCTAGGCTCAAAGCGTGCCATGATCCGTGATGTCAATCAAGTCTGAATAGTTTTTTTTTTTTTCGGGTGTAAAATAGCTATGGTTACAATTTAACGGAAGTCAGCAAGTTGAGTAACAAATTTAACTTTTTTGTGATTCATTATTTTCCACTTCTTTGCATGTCTGTTCCATGCATTATCCTGCAGATTTCACAGTTTTCTGCATGTAGTCTTTCTAACGTGTGGCAAATTACAGCCCCTCAATTCAACAATAACCCTCTTATAACAATAAAATCTGCTAGGGCCACAAATAACGTTATACAGAGGTCTCACTGTTTTACTTTTTCAGAAAACGTAGTATATGGATAGAATAATTGATTTACTTAAGCGAAATCACATTATGTAGAATGAAGGACATATTTCACGAAACTTGTTTAGAACTATACTGATAAAAAATTAGGTTGACTTTATTCAACAATAATTAGGGTAAAAAAATTGCAATTAGTCATCATGTAACATGAAAAACTTAAATATTTCTTATGTAAACATGTAATTTATTTATTGACAATTAATTATCTAACATATAGCTCTAATGTGAGATATATTGAAGTTTAGGTCATCTTCTGTCACTGTAACGTCGGAAATGGCTAGAAATTATGATTTTCCCCTAGAAACATCTTAAAAAATATTGATAGAAATGTTTGAAAGTGTGGAAACATAGAATAAAATTTGTAATTACTCCACTTTTCTGATCACTAATATGGATGAATTTGTGCAGTTTATAATTAGCTGATTTTTTTTCCTCTGACCTACCTAAATCACATAGTCACTGCTAAGAGCAATTGGAAATACATTTGAGTAAATTATTATGTATGAATATTGTTCTACCACTTGTCCAGAAATGCCCTACAGGTCTGTCCTTCAGAAAGTATAAATCCAATGTCCTTCAGGTCTAATATAGCAGCTCGTTTAATTTCTGAGCATACAACTCTATTTAGATAAGACTTTAGCGTTGCTCTTAAAAGCAAGTTATTAAAGGATATATTTATCAGTGTGAAATATCTCTAGCACCTTGTCATTCAAGGCATAATTATATTAAGATTACATCTCCACCTGCTAGGGGATTAATTACATCAAGGAACCTTAGGGAATTAATTTTTTTTTTATTTGTATCGCTTCTCCTATTTGGTGTAAGTAACTTAGCTTTTAATTGATTCATGTTGAGGCATTAATGATAATTAAAACCGAAGTATTATATCCCCATCTTTTATAGATTTTGAGTGTGCCACCAAAAGCGTTAGGAATTCCTACCCTGAATGTATAATGAAAATCATATTATTTCCAAATCCATGCTAATCACTTATCCAAGATAGATGGAATGTTTATGTTATTTCCAAATTTATAAAATCGAAGGATTTCATGATCCCTGAACACTCCTCTACTTATTCGTACATATGGTACAGGTAGAGGAATAAAAAGTCACACGGACCGAATAATTGAGAACCTCTTCCGTTTTGTGAAGTCGGTTAATTAAATGCAAGCAAGTTATGAGGCTCTTCTGTATAGTATTGCTTAGCAACGCCGTTTGGTATCTGCCTCACTCCCGCTATGATCTCCAAGCATGATTGCATGGAGTATGTATGAATCATCGAGGGGGCAGTTTCCATATAAGCAAGATCAGAGTGAACCCATTATTATTTGAGCAGGCTGCGAAGGGCCTTGCATGGCTACAGAAACCGCCGTGGGAGATAGTGCACTATAAACGATAAGATAGAGAACAGGCTATCAAATTACTCAAATAAGACCTACGCAAGGTTCAACATTCTTGGTGCTCATCGGTTACATTCTTCGGTAGTTTTTAATATTTGAAAATCCATGTAAATACGGTTGAACGGGGATTAACCATTAATAACATTTCCGAGCTGAATTTGTGTATTACATAGATAACCAATCGTTAAAAGAAATCATCAGTGGGTTCTAAGTTAGAACAATAAGGACAATTTTAGTCGAAAAGCCGGTATCCATGAATGACAACCATAGCAAAAAAAAAATAATCCTCATGTTTTACGTAAAACAATAGTCTACTAGTCTCATATTTCTCCTTTTATACATATTTTTAGATGACGAATTTATACGTCAGTAGCAGTGAAAAGGTTAACGTAGGAGTATAAGCATTCATGAACCACAGAATTATTGTCTCTGTTGGACATTACATGAGAATACTATAGGAGAAAAATTCCTCCGGCACTGGGACTTGAACCCAGGACCTTTGAACTCCGGCTTAGCTCAGTTGGTAGAGCATTGGCGCGAATAGCCAAAGGTCCTGGGTTCAAGTCCCAGTGCCGGAGGAATTTTTCTCCTATAGTATTCTCTTAACGTAGGAGGAATACGTAGGATACAAGAAATGGATTTCCACCAGAAATTTTGTTATAAGTTTCCTGAATTCAGAATGTATAATTATGTTTGGCGGAAAAATGAAAAGGATTGCTTATCTCTCTCTCTGTTTCGCACCTGCAGAGAAATCTTGGAAGAGATATACCAAGGGGGATACCAAGACCGGTAGGTCGATAGCGATCGAAGTTTTGGCCAATAGGATACTATTCTAAATGAGAGTTAAGAGAAAGAGGGCTTACAGAGCTGGTGTCTGCCCTGATAGTAGCTTCCAAATCATGATAAAAAAAGGAATATTAGTAAAAAATAATTTCTGAACGATATTGTTATTCTATAATCAAGGTTTTAAATTCTTGACGTAAACTTAACATTCGAAGATATGTCGGATGGGAGCCTATTAATATGTCGATTGAAATAAGAGAAGCCGTAATTTTATAAATTATATTTTCCGAAAATTTTACCCTAAGAAGATTTTAAAATTGCAACAGGATCCAGCGCCTCTTCTTTTCTTTGTACACTTACAAATAAAAGCAGGAGTATTTATTTCCTAAACTTTGAATCTGATTACAAATAGTTATTGCACTATCTATTTTAAGTTAATCGGGTTTAATAATGAGAATTTTGGCTTAAGTTCTCCAAAATTGGATTTTAATCTAAGGATTCCATTGTTCAACCTCAATCCATGATAAACTTAAATATCAAATTTCCATATAGTTCAAATTATAGCAAATTAAAGTTCTAATGTTTAAAATAAAGATGTAAATAGAAGTTAATTAATTTCATTTTGTTTAATATAGTTTTTTTAAGTGAAATATATTCAACTTTACCCCATACAAGTAAGTTTACGATAATAATTAAGCTCAATTTATTATTATTGTAATCTTACAAATTTAATAATAGTTTACTTCAGTAGAGGTAAGATTACAATAACAATTAGATATGGTGGAATATAATTATTCTTCAATAAAGAAAACACAAGCAGACATACATTTATGCAAAAATTTCTCTTATAATACTGTATCATATTATAGCCCAAGTAATTAATTATAATGCTAGCATCGCATTTCCACATTCACTTAACAGGAACTGGACTGGTCACTACACCCATGCGCTCTGCGACAGTCCCCGAATATAGTTATGTAAGGAGTTTGTTTACAAATCCGCTGCTAGTTTTATGGCAAAGCACTGTATTACACATAAACCTAACGTAAAAGTACCAATGGAATAAAATATATTATTATTATGATTATTATTACTATCATCATCATCATCATCATCATCATCAAATAGAATGCTAATCAATTCCCGTAAGACCTGCACTGTCAGTTTTACTAAGAAAATTAATCCTATTAGGCCTTTATATAATTATCATCTTGACCGAGATACCATTGCACGTTCAGACAATATCAGATACCTGGGTGTTTATTTAGATTCGAAACTATATTTCCATGCTCACATTGAACACATATGCATCCAAGGACTCAAAACTCTGGGATTTAATCGGTTTTATTTCTGCTAATCTAAAAAGTCTAGAATCGATAATTACTCTCTATAAACCTTTGGTTTTTAGTGCCTTAGACTGTTCGAGTGTTACTTGGAACAGTTAACCAGATCTGACAGCAATCAATTAGAACTTACCAGTATAGAATTCAAATTTGTTTCATTAATACGTAGAAAGTTGGTAGAGCCTCAGCAAGAATAGCTTGAGTTCCCCCGTTTGAGTCCCTGTCTCAGAAGAACTTCACTTCCTAAATGTCTACATCTTTTTAAGGTGAAACCATTTGTAAACGTGAGTAAATTGAAAAAAAAATTAACGGATAAGAACAAAAAATATCGTCAATAGTCTTAATAGTTACCCTGTTAGCAGATATCGGAGATTCAAACCCTGAGAGAGATGTAAATCTGTCGGTTCAGTTATATACATCTGCATAATGCTAAGTAACATGGTACTCTTAACTTTCTTTTTCAAACTGTACGCAACCGGAAATATGTGTGACCGGAAGGAAAAACTTAACTTCTATACCACAGGTTGTTTTAAGAATATGTTTTCTTCTTAATGTCACTTTATCCATATAATTTCCCTACTACTCTTAGCTTGAAGCAGTTCAGTCGTGTACAATTTAGCTAGATATACATAATTATTTGCTTCTTTAAACCTTCTGCTAGCAAGATTGGTTAAAATAAGCTTTTGAGTATCGGAGAATCATTTCTTAAAATTGCTGTAATATTTCGCAGACTGTTTCGAACACTGGTTATTCAGACAAACATTTTAAAGGTTCCTCTTATATTGTCATAGCTTTAGGGAATGTTTAGCAATACCCAGAACCTGTTTTAAAAATAAAATTTACAAATACATAAGAATTCATTGATTGCTTAATACATGTATAAGTCGGTTAATTAAGAGTTTACGTCTTCGTACTGTAAAAAAAAAAAAAGAGTACGAGCAATTCATATTGTAAGCTACGTTACAACATAAAGGAATCTATGCATTATATCCTGCAATTTATTCACACTAGGTGGAGATAGTTTGCTTTTTTGCACTGAGTTCAATCTCCCACTCACGCGATATGCTAATGTTCCGAGCCGAGAGCAGCTAAACCATTTTAAAGTGATATCGAGTATTTGAAATTTGTTCCGGCGTTCGACTGCAAATTACGCTTGTAATATCTCTATTATCTCTGACAAAAACTGCTTTTAAAACGTAAGGTGTGGCTTCTACCAGCCGGAACTCTTAATGGCGAGGAACGTACAGATTGACCTTTCCGACTGGTGTAAGTATCAATTTAATTTATATAGAACTGCGAATCCACTGTAAGTTACGAACACTTAGCAATGTCTAAGAAATTTATAACCTTTGATACTAATGGTGTAGAACGGAAATATAGAATGGTAGCCATATGCTATAGAACAGGTACTACTAACTGCTCGTATAAAGTGTTTGAAATATCTCCCGTGTTAATGATTTCTATGAATGTCTGTCGTAAAATGTATAGTAAGATTTGCGATGCTACCAGGGTACAGTCAGTGTTCAGCATCATATAACTGTAAACCTGGCGTGAATTACTCGCACTACTTTCGCTTACCAGAGGGCTTAAGGAGTATTTTCTTTATTAAGAATACCAGTGTATATGTTGAGAAACCGTCTGCTGAACATGCATTGTTTGCTTAAATTATTGTAATCTTTATGCAAAAGAAGTTCTCAAATTATAGGAGCTGTAACTAATTCCATCTATGCATCTTTTCCACCATAATATATTATAGTCGGCACGGGAAGTAAACAAGTACTTTCTCTGTTCCATAATATAGTATGGAAACAGGTCTTTTATATTGTTCCAAAATAGGCCTATGGTATAGATACTCTATGTTAAATTTTAAAGAATTAGATGGTTAGGCTGTATGTAGGTCTATGCTACATTGTGTTTTATAATTTGATACTCATAATAATCAAAATTATTCAACGTTATTCTGCACATATTGACAATTTCATTGCAGCTGTCTTTAAGGTACCTTCTTTAAGGTACCGCACCATTTTCCTTGAATTTGAGTAGGAATTGTAGAATATCACTACAGCATTCGGCTGTTAAAAGTTTGGTAAAAGGTAGATTTATGCCAGCCAAGCTCCACCGTTTTGTTAGGTTAGGAACGTTTATGTAAGTTTAGAAGCAATATACTGAATAGCGCGAGGTTTATTATGTCTCACATTGAATCTCTTCTGGGAAGAAACCCTAAACCCCACCTTCCCAGGCGGGTCCCATTAGAGAGTTGGTGGTAGGAGCCTAGTGCGCGGCATAAAACTATTTTTTTTAAATGTTTTGCTTTGGAGTTTCTACTCACATTTTCATCGATTATGGGTGTTTTTACTTGTCATGGAACGCCACAACTGATGCCCACTTGGTTTGAGGTCCATACTGAGTTTCGTAAGTTTACTTTGTAAGGCTTGTAGTAAGCAATGCGCAATGAACGTCTGACTGGATGAAGGATCGCTTCTCTACTGAACACACAATAACATAGACCACTACTCAAATGCGCACGCGCAATACCACCCGAGCATTATTCCTGTGCCTATACCATATTATGGAACGCAGGGATTATGTCGGTCTCATTTTAAGTTAAATGAACAATGTGCTAGAGTGAGACAGAGTAATTTTTTTTAATTTTGGGTCGGTTCTAGAGCGGACAACACCTACCCATCCCACTGTATAAAATATTTTAACTGTTGTTATAAATATTATATCACAACTTCATCCACTCATTACTTGTAAATCAAAATTAGGTACTTCATAACATATTTTCAATCTAGTTTGCCAGTTTCCTAATTGTAAATGGTAGTAAAATATCGCATGTAAGATATAACCATTATTATTGCATTTATTCGTCCAAAGAAGTCCCACATTTGCTGCCAACCAATGAGACATAAAATAACATAAAATTTTAGTTAAACTCTATGAATTGGTATAAGTGACGCCAACTGTAAATAACATAATAAAAATATTGGTGTACGAATCCTAATATGTAGCTGTTAAATTAATTTGTAGTCCACAAAACACAGAAATTAATTTAACACTTGTCGCTACCAAATACAGCACAGAATGATTCAATCTCAAAACAAATACTACTAACGAATACATATAAAACATGTATGACAGCAGTCTAAATCCAGACAGCAAAGCTCTCTCTTTTAAAAGAAAAATATTCTTATACGATAGTTGTCTTGAGCTACGTGTTGCAAGCACTTAAGGATCAATCATTGTTCATAATAATAATCCTTATAATTTTTTTTTCTCCTTAAGGAATTGGGACTCTTCTTTATCTTATTGCCGTTATTTACGAGGCGTGTCCATAAAGTAAGTTTCCCTGGAGCCATTTACAGAAACAAAACACAATTTCAAGGAAATATTCATTGCAACAGACACAGCCAGTGTTCAGCTATTTTTCATCATATTCGCCACCGGAATTGAAACATATGTCTTATCGTGGCACCAACTTTTGAATACCTGTGTCGTAGAAGTGTTCCGCCTGGGATTTGAACCCCCATATGACAACCACCTTCTCCTCTCACTGTCATTCTTTGTCATTTCGTGAGGTGTAGGAAAAGATGGAAATCACTGGGAGCGAAGTCCGGGCTGTAGGGTGGATGTTTAAACACCTCCTAGGAAGTCTCCTGCAGAAGTTCGACAGAGAGGCGAAGGTGGTTGTCACACGGTGGTTCAAATCCCAGGCGGCAAACTTCTACGACACAGGTATTCAAAAGTTGGTGCCACGGTAAGACAAATGTTTCAATTCCGGTGGCAAATATGTGGAGAAATAGTTGAACACTGGCTGTGTCTGTTATAATAAATATTTCCTTGAAATCTGGTTTTGTTTCTGTAAATGGCCCCAGGGAAACGTACTTTATGGATGCACCTCGTACACTCGTCAAAACTATCTTTCTGCTTTATCTCTGACCTTTCCCCGTATTATTTTCCTTGTGTTTTGTAAATGTTTACCGTTTGTATTCTTTATTAATGTATTTAAAGTCGTAACAATAATAATTAAGTTGTATCACAGCAAAATTGACCGAATTCAAGAATATTATTTGAAATTAAGTTATATGCCGTATCATATAGTATCTTATCTTATGCTTTCTTTGTTTAGCTGTCCTTAATTTGTACTGGTACTAGTATTTGAATAACGTAATTGCAATAAGTGATAACAGGCACATTTAGAACTCTGCATTAAAAAAGTATATATATATGAACTCGCCATGTTCAGAGCATTTCTGCAGTAAACATCAAAAGAAATGTGTCGAGATCTAGAAGTATAAATAGGTATAAATTTATTGCTTTCGCGGTTGAGACCATGGGACCTTGACGCGCTGAGGCTAAGGGGCTGATCTCACATACAGGGAAGAAATTAGTGGGCCTAAATGGTGATTCTCGAATATCAGATCTCCTTCGATAGAGAATCAGCATTGCAATTCAAAGGGGAAATGCTTCCTGCGTTAAGGGAACTTTCCCTAAGAATCTAGCGCTGAGCGAATTTTTTTATTAGTATAAGGTCATAAAAGCCTACGAAACAAGTTATTGTAATACTAATATGCAAATTTAATGAAGTTAATTTTTGACTCGCCAACTTATGACTGATGTTCTGTATTATTTTATCTATGACTAAATAAATTGTATTACTAAAAGCGAACTCACTGTTTCACATTACTTAAGTTATTTCTATCCCATCCCATCAGTAGGCCTACATTATGTAACACGGACATGGAATACGTACTATCTTAGCTGAAGTCAGGAGGCTCTACTGTAAGTCCCTAGTCATATCAAAATGTTTCTTCGCTATGTAATCCTGGCGCAATCTAACTAAAAAGATGTCTTCCATATTTGTGAGGCCGTTGTTTATAGCCGTGTTGTTCCTCCTATTGGAGTCACAATACATTCAGACATAACTTAAAGATCACATCGCCTTCCCACAGTCTTACCTCAAACAACCTTCAACTTCTGTTGTCCGATGTGAGTTGTAGCTAAGCAATTAGATGAATAAATCACGGGAGTATTTTAGTACAATTTAGTTAAAATAATGCAGGTTTTATATTATTGTTCTTTTTTCAGTCATTGACAGAGCCTAAGAAAATAATAAGCTTTCAATTTCTTTCTACACACTTAAGCGTTCATCTGAATAATATCTTCCGTAAAAAACTTACATCTAAAGTAAGTTGCATATGTATAGATCTTGGAAGTTTTTAGAAAACAGTCTAAGGATCCAACAATTTCCGAGAGTTGGCTCATTAAAATATAAAAGCCGATTTACAGGCTGAGTTAACCGCAGGGTCATAGTGCCACCAGAAGATCGAGGTAGAGAAAATTGTAAAAATATATACTTTTACAATAAGTAAATATCAACGGATAAATACACTACATATTAAGTTTAATTACATCAAACATTTTCCCCTTAATCCACATTTATTTTAATATTAATATATTAATATTAAATGTTCATATAAAGATATTGATGATGTATAGGCTTAAATAAAAAATTGCGTGATGCATAAATAAGGAAGGATAAAGAGACAGAATTATTGAAACAAATACACGATGCACAAATAAGGGAGGGTACAGGGACGGAATTATTTAAACAAATGCATGATGCATTAATAAGTGGGGATACAGGGACGGAATTACTGAAACGAATACCGGTGAGAAGTTAAGATGATAGGAAGATGAAGCCAAAGAAGAAATAGAAATGGAAAAGAAGATAAGGAAATAATTTGTTGTAAATAAATATAAGTTATTATGGTTTTCGGAATAAAATCTTTAATGGCTTTTTATTTTTATTTCTTATATTCCAAGAATGAGGTTATTTTAATATCTAATACTCGCCTGCTTTAATTAGATAATGGGCTATGTTCTCACATAACAGAATACATTTTTATGCATAACTGTATAGGCTTCAACTGTATGCGCTAAGTGTAGGTTAAGTCGAAACTTTTAGACTTGGACACGGATACATCCAATCTTATGTTACATATATTTCTGATATCTTAATTTAGTAGCGAAAGTGTGTTATTTCACCTTTTTTGTAATGTAAAGCGTTCGGATCTCTTATAGGCAACGGGGAAGACAATCTTCCAAAAAGCACATTGGGGTCTCCTCTAACGCGTAATGTTGATTGATGTCAGACACAGCATGTTAATTAGATTTTAATGCGTTCTGAAAACAGTTGAAAGACGTTTCACAACAAACTTCCTCATGTCCTAGCACTGCTAATGAACTTCTTTGCCCAAAAATGCTAGTATGCTGAAATTAAACAAACTCAATCAGCCCTGAGCAGAGTAGTTCAGCTTTCCTTACCAGGAGCTGTGTGGGTTGGTTTATATTAATAGTTTCTATTAGATTAAACTGTCTTCAAAACACTTAACGTTATATGTGACCCAAATCCATTCTGATAATACAGGAAATACATCCCAAGAGGTCATTTGTGAGTTAACTAATTTAATGCTAATGGGCAAATTATTTAGACACAAGAGGCCATTCAGTTAAATTGACATAAAATTTGTTTAACTTGTTTGTGTCTCAATTGCCTTACAATAGATAATGGAGAGAAACTGTATATTTTAAATTGGTCAATAAAAGTTGTGCAATGAATTAAAAGCTTTTGATATCCCCCTATTTAAAGCCAATTGAGAAAGTACATATTTTATAAACTGTGACTTATATAAATCATAAACAAATCATAATCTGAATGCAAGAATTTAGTTCATTAGTATAAGCAATCATGAAGTGAATTTATCAGTGAGCTTTAAGTTTGAAATCATTAATGAAGATTTAAACAAATTAGATGGCTTCTATAAATAAAAATTCTAATATGCAGATAGAAAATCCTCATATAACACTTAAAGCAATATGGTGTTAAATTTATATCTATGCATTTATTCAATGTTCTGAGATAAGTAAATGACGCAAATATACGTCAGTAGCAGTGAAAAGGTTAATATGCGGTAAGTTAAAAATGAAATTCAGGTTCTGCAAACAGAAGCAAAGAAACAGAGGAACCAAAAAGGAACTATTGAAAAGGGAAAGGTCTAAGAAGTATTACTGATGTTAAATTTTCGTGCTGTAGAGCAATTTTCTGAGAGATCCAATCTCACACATTTTACGGCAAAAAACTCTGAAGCCTTACAAATGGTATAAAATACAACTTTTATTGGCGAACATTTTAACTGAGATCCATATCTCCAGCTTTACAGCTACTGCACCAAACTTTTAATGCACTAAATGTATTTAAAATATTTTATAGCTTTAATAACATACTCACTACTCACTAGCAAAAAGTTAGATTTTAGTTGGAATCTTAAGCAGCATTTTTATTCTCAATATAACATCCCTATGTCTACTAATTTGGAAGCTGGTTAAGACCGCCTATCTGAAGAGGTAAATTCCACAACAGAAAAGTAGTATTATAGCTAAATACAAAATGTTAGTCTATATATTAAGTGATAGGGCTTATTCCTTCTTCATTTCAGTCCTAGTCCAATAATTAATTTTAATAACTTATTTTGGTTGTTGACTTCGACGATTCTATTCATCGATAACATAGAAGATGTGGTCACCAATGGACAAGTGACAACACCCCTTCTAAGTTGCAATTTCCAAGTTGATTGCCAAGTTAAGGAACATTAACTCAAGACCTAATTTGGATGTAACCACTTGCCTTCACCCCTTGAAGTTTCTATTAAGAAACGCGTACAGGAGCCCAGACATCTTCAAATTTCGTGGTTTAGCCGGCTACTGCAATAACAGTTTTAGAATGTTTTACTTATAGTGAGATGTTAATATTCTTAATAATGTGAATATTTTAATATTATTGAATATATTATCGTCAAAAACCTTCTACGGCTACTAAAATCTCTCTCTCTGTATATATATAAGAGGCTTTGTCCTGACAAATTATTATGACTGATTGACTGACTGAAAGAGAATCAACGTAGAGCCTAAACTAAAATAGGTAGAGACTTAGAATATTGACAGTATCTTCGTTTCATAACATAAGTGCACACTAAGAAAAGATTTTGAAAAGTTTTGATTTTAAATACCAAAAATCAAATGTTTTTGAGGATACTTAATACCTTTTTACACAGAATTATCAATTCCAAACCAAATTCCATTTACATTTCTCATGACGACAGTGTACACAAGTAGCTTAGGAATTAAATGATACGAGACTTTGACAAATGAGAGAAGCTATCGATAGAATTCATTGGTGTAAATAAATATTGAATAATGAAATCCACGAACCTAATGCACAATGTGATGCAGTCACATAAATTTCTCTGCCCTGGACATAGGGAATACCATTTTCTCACTTCACATTTTCATGTAAAATAAGAGGTCGTATTGCGGGGACAGCTTAATCCAGCTGTCTCAGTCTGAATGTGTGTCACGAGTAAGTTACGCCATATCAGAAGTCGGTAAAAAATTCTATCCACTGATACGTTATTCATAGCTGTAGGCTTTTTATTTTTAGTTGAGAAATATGGATGTTTATCATAGACCCTAAGCATGTAAAAGGAGACAAAATAGCATGGAACAGTTTTTAGTCCTATGCACGCAGTATATTATTATGTCCCAGGTTTTGGGGAGGAGAGTATGAAAGTGGTATTGAATTTCTTTTTTATTTATGTTACTGGAAATTCTGTTTCTTCTTATTTAAACCCGCATGGTGTGTAGAAGCAATGGGGTGCAAAATTCGACATCCTCTATGAGACATAAAATGCTATATCAAGCATTTTCTGAGGGAATAGTTTGAGTGTGATAAGTCGTTCTTCCTCATTTCATATTTTACATATGCTACCTATTTAAGGGCCTAGAGTTTGAAAATTGAAAGTCCTTCATAAGTTAATTTCGAATGTCAAAATACAAAACCCGATCGACGCCGGGCCCTTTAAACTAGTAATTGCATGAAACCTTAATCTCAGCCTTTTTTTAAATTTATTTAGCTTTGGCCTTTCGGTTTCATACAACCATAAACAGGGCATCTTGTTTTATAGAATTACATATAATAGTAAAGCTGTTTTAATAAAGGCGTCACACAACGCAGAAGAAGAAAGAAGAGGTGGAATTTACTAACTTTTTAAGAACGGATTTTAAGAACCGTTAAGTTTAAGTGATTTTAATCAACAACGACCCTTTATTAAAACAGCTTTACTGTTTCTATACCGTACGCAATTCTACAAAATAAGATGCCCTGATGATGGCTGTATGGAACATAAAGGCCAAGGATAAATAATTAAGAAAGGTTGAGATAAATGTTGACATAATTATTTTATTAATCGAGCTCAACGGTACAACTGAACGTGGTTTTTAATCCTATGGCTAGATTATTCTCAAAACCTCAATTGATGGATATCGACAGTAACAGCGGTGCAAGTATATTTGTTTTGTGAGGAAGTGGTAAACAAAAAGAACCTCCCTATTCACTGTGTAGAGTCCCCGGTATCTGATGACATCTGATAAATATGAGAATCAAGCACGTTAAGTAATAACCTTTCATCAGTAACGACAAACAGATTTCTCATCAGCTGGTTTGCGATTTATCATTCGGAGTTTCCCGATTGAATTTTAGATTTCTCCTATGCTGCTCCTCTGAGAAGCTGTTGAATTATTTATAAGATAACCACAATTTGGACTCCCACAGACTGTCATCCCGTTACCAGATTGCCAAACCGTGCGCCGAATGTTCTTAGCCTGTAAATAAGCGTGCGAAAAAAACACAGTTATTATTCTCCTGCAAAACTATCATTTTTTTCTTTTTTCACACTTCCCACTGCAGATTGGAAGACGGAGATATGTTGGGGACTGTAGGATGGATTTTCCAAAACGGACATGCTGTACAAAAAGTGTCTTGATAGGCAATCCGTTAGTCCTATGAGAGTGTTTAAAATAATGCAAACTAATAAATATTGCGTAAACAGATTACCTTTACCCTCTTACATACAACTAAATTTAACCCCATGGTGAAATACCCGTTGATGGACAGGCATACCATTTGACTGCTGCGTTAATCATCATGGGCAGACGGCAGAATTGCGAGCATGTGTACAACATGCCGACTCCCATGACCGTTATCGATCGTTTTTATGACCAAAGCCGCTGCTTATTTATCATGAATATATTCAATTGTCCTCACGAGACTAAGTACATCCCGTTTCAATCTTCCCACCTTTAGGAAAATCCAAGGAGGTACCGTCCAGACTTACGGATCACGCTATACCACGCAGGCGATATGTGTGTATTGTATGTATATAAATATGTAATGTTTATATATACACCACACCATACAATAAACTTGTGTTTATAAAAGCAAATATTGGTACCTACCCAAACCATTCGAAAAAATGTTTTCACAATCCTGTGGTCACTTTAGACAAGATCTATTCATGTACAAATTAAACCCTCTTCCTAGCATCACAATTTTATGATCATGAAATCTGTATCACATGGATTTGAGAATATCTTAGTTCAGATCCACTTATTATAGAAAACACCTAATATTATGAATATTATTACTCATTGCTACATATGAAATAGTTTACTGTAATTATTAGTAAATGTAGTAACATTATTAGTAAATATTTACCAATAATATTAGCCTATTATTATGAAACAGAAAACTAATTATATTAACTAATGTTATTGGGCTGTGTTTTTGCTAATAATTCAGGTAAAAGTCCTACGAAGCTGGTCCTTGGAGAGAATACCATAAACTACAATAGTGCAGCGATGTCATTGAAAAAAACTTACTTAGATAGCCTTGTATTTATATTGTGTATTTAAAGCAGGTATGAGAAATTAAGGATAGTGAAATAGGTAAGGGAAGTATGAATCAAATCCCTCCAAACAGCACGAATTCAACACGTCCATCATATACAAATATCCGTGCGAGGAACTAGTATGTAAGGCTGTATACGTGAAGTACTCTACACATATGGCCAGGATAATTAACATCCTAAGGTCGTAAGACTTTGAAATATGACTTCATTCTCAAGACGTTAAAAATTACATGTACAAGATTGAATTGAATGCTCAACAGTTATTCGTTAACTGCGCTTAGGGCCAATAGATATATACAACGTACAAGCTTAAGAAGTAACCTTTATGATTTGCAATAATAATTATTGAAGAGGTTCCTAAAAAGGGACACGGAAGGCAGAATTAGTTCACATGGGCATGACTCCGCTTCCAGGCTTCCATCTGTTATGCTTCAACCTGAAGCATACTACTATCAAATTACAGAGCGCGAATAAAACAATAAATTGCTCTATTGCTCTGCTATATTAGCAGGATTTCTTCTTGAAGCAGAGAAACTAGCAATAACAACAATTTAAACGTCAAGAAATTTAGGTTGGCATGAGATGACAGCAGGATATTAACGATTTATACGAGCCTTACAGCCCCTTAATCGTACCTTCTGCTTGTTGTATCCGCCATAAAGAATAATTTAAACATTGCAACTTACATATGTATATGCAGTGTAATACTTTCATAGCTTAACAACTTTGCTGCAAGGAAAAGTCCAATACACTTTCGTCCCGTTTCTAAACCCCGCAAATTTCCATATTTGACATTCTGGTTTTGTGGTTGCGTTGGTAGAACGGGTAGCGAGGTGCTGGCGAAAAACAGCTGTAACCCACATGCGAAAGAGTTACAGTGTGGCAATAAAAACCGAAACTTCAAAGGATTCAGCTTATAAAAAAGTATAATTATATTTATAGTAACTACTGAGGTTTTATAGGGTACACAAATTTTACATAATTTTATAATATATCGTTAAATTAACATAAAAGTCGAGTATAATTGGACTGCAGTGGCTAATAAACTATAGGCCTACAATAAAATAAAATAATTACAATCACATTTCTATTTCTCCTTTCTCTTCTTTTTATTATTTCCTTTTCTTCATTCGTCCTTTAAGCCAGAAAATCAATGGAATCTTTATATGATTTATGGGATTACGCTGTTAGTAGCCAAAAAAGCTGTTCACATTAAGAGCGAAAGTCCGATTCAGAATGTAGCATAATCGACCTTCCATAGTTTTACAGGTAAGTTAGGCCTGTTTTGGAGGAGTGTGAATGTGTTTATACAGTCACATGTAGGTATTGATAAATCTCGTTTTGTGGAAATTTAACATATCAGTTTTTCAGACCACGAATGTGAACTGTTTTCTTATATCAAAATGATGATTCGTTAGATTTATCACATATCTTGGTCCCGAGTGTTAAGCCTATAAAAGGTAATTCGGAATTGCTTTTTCCCTTCGAATTTAGTCAGTAATTTGTTATTTATTCCACTCAGATATTTTCAACATTCCAATCATTTTCTCATTTTATTTACGGCAAGCATATTAATTCAAGTTAAATTAATTTGGAAAGATATTCCTATTCACAACATTTCTTAACCTAACTTCTTTCTGTGTCACTTTGGAATATAGAAGAGGATTTGAGAAAAAGACACTAGAAAACCTGTTGCGAAATAATAAAAAAAAAACTAAAAAAAGGAGAGATATAACATGATAAGCTTTCAACATTACTCAAGACTTGAGGTGCTGCATTGCCAAGCTTAGCTTCTACACAAACTTTTCAGCACACTTGGCAAAGTGAAATAAAAACAATGGAAACACACCGCCCGCTGCGGTCGAGTGGAAGACCATGTCATGGCAACACGATGGGCTGTCGGCGCTTGTAATCGCCTACACCAGCTACGCAAAATATTTGCTTTGACGTATTCACAAAAGAGATTTCCATAATACATTTCCAAAAATGGAGTTGTCAAAACATAATTTCTAAGAAACATATCACATTAAATGCTGAATAAAATTCTTTCTTCCAGAGAACAGCCTGGTGCCAGATGTAATTGATAAGTAATTCTCATGAACAGACAGTTGCTCGAATGAGCGTTACATTCAAATGTGCTCGAATGAGCAACTGTCAACTTTGGGAAGAATCTCGTGCGTTCATGTTGTGAGCATTATATTTTAGCTATCAGATTGTTTCACAAGAAAGGAAATAATCTTAAAATATGCAACCAGAACCGAATAAAAGTGACGAATGTCGATATGACCCCCAATAACACATCCGAAATAAAAATCCTCTCTATTAAAAACTATAATTTTCAAAATATATGGCTTTATCCCCCTGAGTCATTTGCATGCAATAGGCCTAGTGTTTAATTTTTTTTGTTAACACGTTAACATGCATTCATGCATTTATTTATTTATCTTTATTTATTTTTTGTCAAGCTAAGGCCTTCTCTTCCGCTCTACCAGTAAAAAAATATTACAGTTACATATTATACAAATAGAAAAACTCAGATACTATTAAAATACAAATAAGTACAAAAGTATTCATATTCCTAATACAATTAATTTAAGATTAGTTTCTAAGTTATTACAATTTATAAATTACTTTAAAAACATTGGAAATTACAATATTACTCAATATTACATATACTCAAAATTACACTTTATGACGTTTGTGAAATATTAATAAGAAAAACTGAGAGTTCAAAAGATTTAATTTAGATGTTTCAGTTACTGGTAATAGGAATGTCTACTATAGAAACCAAAAAATAAAAGCTCTTTTAAAGGAATCCATAGGATTAAATTACGTGAAATACTGGGATTAAAATTGGGGCAGGAAAATTAAGATAGGCTAACTGAAAACGTAATATGATGCAAGCTTTAGTGTTACAATAATATTTTTACTAAAACCGAGGTCTAAGAATTTTTCTCCTCTAATGAAGAATCTATTGAAATCAAAGGGTTGTAGATCATAAAAACCTTTTTCCACTTCGAGGATCTTTCAAACTTCCCCATGTGCTTTTATCTATTCCGCACCGACTGTATACAAAGCCAAAACAGAGAGTTCGTATAAGAACAAGATAAAGAGGGAACCGAGCAATCTGCAAAAACTAGCAAATAGTAGCGATCGAAAATTTCGGAATCTGTACGCCATGGGCCTTTATCTCATTCTGACCCCTAACGTAAGTGATACAGTCGTTCCTTATAGTACTAATGTATATTAGCTTGAACTAAGTAACACCTAATTCTAATATGATAATTGATCACTTCAATATGTAGGCCTACTGACATACGTTTCCACTCTGAAGCTTTCTGTGTTTTCCGATGCAGACTACATGGCCCTATTCGTAAAGAATAATGACAAATAAAAATTTATATAAAATAATAAAGCTAAATTTATATGTATATATTGATATAAGGAATAAATGGGAAAAACACTAGGAAACTTTTCATAACCATTCGTCTAATTATTTACTAATAGGCCATGACTCTGATCTAAACTAGGGATATCAGAAGACAACCGAACGCCCCAACAGCTGATATTATTGTTCTTATGATACTGCTAATACTTGGTGGCTATATAATATAATTGTAATAATATTTCCTTTTTAGCTTTGTCTGGAATAACAAAATAAGATTGATCTAAATAACCTAACATTTACAAGCCGTTCTCTCACGATGAAAGACTAGGAAACTCCGATAATCGTATCCAGCATGTCGGAACAGATTCTTTACAAAGAGATTGCCATCTTGCTCCTCCAGCGAGAATATAGCTCTGATCTTATCTCTCTGACTGCCAGGGCTGAAGAGTGCTCTGTAGGATAGTGCCGCTTCAATAAAATTCTGAATAAAGACGGCATGAAATTATCAATCTTTTACCTATAATCGGACTACAAGCATTCTTAATCGTATAAGCAAGGGTATGTTCGATGGGTTCACTCGCGTGGATGAACTGCAGTTTATGAACCACTCCACTTCACAACAGTTCTGTATAAAAACTATCACAACACACCATTTCTATAATAGTAAGTTACAAACACGTAAAGTCAGTTTTATTTTTCGAAGTTTGAACAAAATGTGTGTCTGATCGTTGGATCCTTGGTAACTAAAATTGTTTTAGTAGTACTATGAAAAGTATTTCACCCAGCGACATAAAGTTAGGAGCTTACTTGAAGTGGTCTATCCGTGTTAATTGGCATTTTTATTATATGTGCATGGCAACTCCATTGATTTTATATTTCTAGACTTCTATACCAGAAACTAAATCCCTGTTAATTACCGGCGCACTTTACATAGATAGATTTACAACTTAATTTAGTGAATATAATTTTTCTGAGACTTCAAATGGAGTGTCATTAAACATCCTGATTTGTTTAAAACAAAATTATATTAATTTTGAAACAAGTGCCTACAAAAAATTGTATTAATGCCTACAAAAAAAGTTTAACGCCCGATTATAAATAAACCTATTATTCAAGACAAGTAGGTTGTTTATTAGAATCTGCTGACTGCTTGATTTTTATTATAGTGGCCAATGGGGAATTTTAACCAGTACCAATGAGTTTCTGTTGGCATGCTATATTTAATTCGCTAAGAGATTACGTGACAAATAAGTTAAAAGATATAAAATGGCGCGGGAAATACAGAATGATCATATCATGGCTAATCGTGTATACAACTAAGTCATATAAACCATCCACGATTCCTTCCACCAGCAGAATATTATTTATCTGAGTGAGATCATCAAATAATAAGCGACCATCCTTAACACTCCAAGAACGCGGTCCCACATCATTAACCCTTTAGTTCAATAAAGGATTGAATGACTATTCCGTTAAAGAAACTTCAAGGATTGAATGATTACTCCGTTAACGAAACTTCGTAAGGAATAGACTAAGTGCCTATGATATATTACAAAATATAATATATTCATAAACATTGCAGCTGTATCCAAAAAGTAATAAAATTCTTTATAGTTTCCTTTGCCAGAATATAGCAAAATATAACGGGTGACTTGAATGCATGTGTAGTACATGAACATAATTATGTATAAAACGGTTTTACACTTACAATATAAGGGGTGACTTGAATGCATGTGTAGAACATGAACATATGTATAAAACGGTTTTACTTACAATATAAGGGGTGACTTGAATGCCATGTGTAGAACATGAACATATGTATAAAACGGTTTTACACTTACAATATAAGGGGTGACTTGAATGCATGTGTAGGACATGAACATATGTATAAAACGGTATTACACTCTTACAATCTACCATTTTCAAATAGTGCAACTTGTTTTTTCATTAATTAGAGTGAACTCTTCTTGATTCACAGTCGGATTATTTCTAACGAAATAAATCCATTTGACAGTTAATCTAATTTAAATAGGACCAATACTTTTTTGGATTATTGATAGTTATGTAAAATCAAACGAAGTTCGACATTTCGGTACAATAATTGGTATTTAGGTGTAATTAATAAGCCGTATTATAGGTGTAAGTCTGCAGATTGATTTTGTTTGTTTCAGAACCTACTTTTATCTGAGTTCCTGTCTGACGGTATAATGATTACTTGTAGAGTTAGTGATTTTTCTTCTAAATTTACTAATAAATTTTGTAAGCAAATGGCTACTTTAATTCCACTGCTTATCCTTTCAACCAACAGAGTATTATTTTTATAGAAATGTTGTGAGCCCAAATAAAATGCAAAGGAAGTAAACTGAGAGCACGGATAATCGGGAAATTCAATTCTGAAAGAATTTGGCATTTTTCCCAGTCTTGAGTCACATTTGAATTTGCTATGCTAATTACAGTGTATAAAAGAAAATTAGGTTCCATTAGATGGATATGCAATATAATTTATGGACTACAAACATAATTATGCAGGAATTTTGAAGTTGTAACACGAGACTTGCATGTAATAACAAAATTGCATCGTAAAAAAAACCTTGCCTAGACTGCACTTAAAATATCCACTATCAGCATACATAATCATGATGTCCTATCATTCAATACGATACGGCTCTACAATCAGGTATTAGTTATTATTTCGTAAGACCAATAATTGACTCGGAGGTACGGTACTTTACGGAACCGTCATATTATATAGACATTACCGCGGAGGTTACACAGTTAAAAGAAAGGTCAGAGAAGGGTCAGATTCTTCCTTCTACATTAACCTCCAGCACGATAACTCAAGTGAGATGTTGAAAATGATGGATAACATATTATTAAGTTGATGTTTTCTTAAGAAAGACGTGCATGATTACCAGAAGGTCAATTTATTTGAAAGAATGGGCTAGTCTGTTTCACGAAGTAAATTAAGGAACATTGGTTTTTAGACAATATTAAAGTGTAGGTTAAGCTTACTTGTATGTTATGATGATAGAACACCCTAAAAAACTTACACATTTAAAATATTTTCACAAATACTTAAATTTATAAGGATGTGATCCACATAGCTAAAATACAAGAAGAAATAAAACATCGCCTTTAAAACAATTAACTATTTTACCTCTGGTAACTCTAAATATAGTAATTGTTATGATCCAAGTCTCTATAAATCCATAACTAGTTCAAATCCTGAAAAAGTCAGTCATGAACAGCAAGAAGTTGAATAAGTTCATAAGTTATAATTTATTTCATTCTGACATTATTATGATACTTAAAGGTTTTTCCACACATCATATTTGTTCCTCAAAATTCTAGGTTGTAAATGTTAAGAATTCATATTCAGTTGTGTATTTTAAAATAAACCGAAATGCACTCGAACACGAGCATCATTCTCATTCAAGTAATTAATGTATTTTAAATAATTACCCCTTGTAAATGAAATTGAAAAATGAAATAGGCAAGGATGCCGTACATCTCAAGGAAAGATGGTCGATGAGAAATGAAACTTATTAATACTGAGGCTTTCATGCAGGAGTACCTACGAGTGACATTGAGGTACAGCTTGCTGTACATAAAATCTAGAAACTGGGATAATCGGCTCAATTGTTTCACTTTCATCCCGATGAGAGTCAAGCTCTCAAGGTGTTATTTACTACCAAACATGCTACCCTCTAGGATACTGTCCCTACCTTTTACCCTTGTGTGTATGAAAATGACTTGAAAAATCTCTAATATTACTATAATAGGAGATATATTTCTTTCCTGTACTTTAGTTTTCACTAAATCAGTCCCGTTTGAAATCGAAGAAAGCTGTACATTAACCAATTATCCGCTTTAGTGCGTGTTTTATTGATAGTGGGATATATGACTATCCAGATCTAACTATTATAAAATATTTGTACTTATTTCGGCGTTAATCATGCATATGGAAGCCTTAAATTAAAGCAATTTCTTTTAAGGTCAAACTATCAATGAAATTCGACGATATATACAGATAAAAAATTGTTAAACGGCCCTCTCTAAGGTGATTTATTTTTCAAGAAAATTCAGATGCATTTGAAAAATTGGTGATCGTACAGATGAAGTTAAAACTAACGAACATTGTAGTTTATAATATGAATTTAAATTGTAGTCGCAATTTCGTTTACCTAGAAAGAAATAACTAAAAATGTAACATATTCATATAAAATCTAGCAATTTACATATGATTTAAATTCATAATTTAGTTAGGCGTAGACCTACTTACATCATATGCAATGAAAGAATCAGTCAGTTTAATTACCTGCAAAAGAAAGAAAAACTTATATTAGACGTAGTGCCTTCTTTTACCTCAAGGAATGCTTCTTGTAACATTCTCACTTCACACTTAGATTTATAGGTAGGCATACGAGGATACGCCATTCATGGAATTTAACTCTTTAAAAAAACATTACGAAAATATCTACGAAATAGTGGTAGTACAAATCAGTTATTGTAGAGTTACACTTTAACAAAAGCGTTACATTTTTTTTTCTAGGGTGGATTTAAAAGGTTATTTTTTTAAAAATAAAATAACTGTAAGGGCTATTTTTGTTGCGGAAACATAAATAGATTAAGAACAGAATTACACATTATGAAACATAATTTTCTTTATAAGCGATAAAATCATAGTTAGAAAAAAAAGGAGACGATGTCCTTCGTGGCAAAGTTAAGGGATATGTTAATTTAGTATACACAATTCCTTTTCAGTGATCTACAACTGTTCTATTTTGAGCAGTTCACAGACCTAATCAAATCTACTCACACACACTCGTTTCTTTGGATCTTGAAACAAGCATTTATGGTAAAACTCGATGTAGATCTTTATGGTCAAATATAATACTTCGTGTACGTATAGTGCCTACGGTAAAACACAGAAAATGTTTAGACAAATGCATAGGCTACATAATTCAACTTGTAAAGATAACATAGAGCAATAAGTAAAAGAAGCAATAGTGTACTTAATGCTCTTGATAAAGTAAATGGCTTAATAGAATAAAAGGAGAATGCATATTACATGTTCCAGGCAGGGAGGACATGGTAATAGCCATTTAATCGTATATGGCAAAGCACTTTACTGTAAGTTAGGCCCTTGACATTCAGGTATATACTGTTTCTGCTGCAGAATAGATTAATGTGCATTAGTATGCGTAATATGTCGTCGGCTCAGATCGGGTTACATAAATAGAATAACATCAGTGCACACACAAAATTTACATAAAAACTCAATCACATACTCGGATGGAAAGCCAAGGATCACACAGAATGTCAATAATTCATCATCTCTAGAGTAGATCGAGGTGGCCATGGCTGAGCGAGTGAGTAACCTTGTCAATGCAAACTACTTTAAAAAGCTGTGGATTTCAATTTCTATATAATTTCAGCGCTTGCGCGTGCGCTTCGTGATTTCTGACGCCTCCAAATGCTCTTCAGCTCCTGTGGTAACAAGATGATTGCAGGAAATTTTAATGTGATAAAAATCTCGAGTAAATTCACGGACACATCTCTATGAGCTGTCAAAATATCATAAAAATTATTCTGTACCGAGAATTTTTTTCCTTTATCTGCAGAAATAAATATCATGAAAGAGGTCCCGTGAGAAAGGAACTTTTATCAAGTACTGATTAGCTGGTTGGTAAGTTAGTTTTATTTGCTTCAACAGTACATTATTTTTAATTTTAATATATATTAAATTGAAAGTGTGTATGTGAATATGTTTGTTCCCTATACACACCTACATGCTTTGAGGAATTTGCACGAAATTTTGCACACATACCCACTTTAACCAGGAAAGAATCCTAGGCAACATTAGAATTCAGTGACTACATGATTAAACCCGTTACACTTTCTAGAAAAATGAAAACTATAAAATAATGACAAAACACTGAGCTGTGCACGTAAATATACTCTCTGTGTAAATACTGACACTACATTGAGGATTCGAAACAGAAATGATCGATGCACTCACAACTTTACAACTTAAGAACACCGCCGCCAGAGTACGTTGTATGCAATCTTTGCTACCACCGCAAGAGTACTCTGTATCCAGTCTATACCATGACTGTACAGGACTGCTTTTTTAAATAAATTTTGCCGGCCAAAGGGCAATTTTCCTGAATTATTATTTATCTTGTTTTACCATTTTGTTTTCCTTTGTTCTTTTTCCTTATTACACACAAACACCCATGTCTGTGGCGAGACTCGAACCCACAACCTTCTTCACCACGGCTTCAAGGCACCTTAGCTACCTCGGCTAAGGATACCGGCACTTAAAACACAATAAATAACTTTAACCAAAAATTAAAGATTAATTGTTAACCGAACTGAATGTGCTATGAGGATGAAATTAGAGGTAGACGCTCCCACATTATGGGGAACGTATGGTGAAAATTTCGAGGGATCTCGAAGGAGTAAACGAGCACAGAAACATACATCTTATGGCACATTTAGTATGTTGTCTTCCCATATGCTATCTTGCTTACAATGCCACAAATAGCGGTGTGTTTTATTCATTTTAGTGGTTTTCATTATTTATTATATGCTTAATTCTATGAGTATTCGCTAAATATTCACAATAAATATAACTGGAGGTTCGGGTCCTCTCAAGATGAATTCATGAGTAACAACTACCTATGATAAACCTGATTTTTCTTTTATATCATGAGTCATCCTCTGATTCTTATGTAGTCATATGCTCGTAATTATTTTTACCTAGGAGTGGGAACAACCTTCCATAAACCGCCTTCATAATATCTTGCAGCATATGAAGTGGCACTACTAAACAGCTATCTGAGAAATTAAATAGATCCGCCTGCCACGTTCACTTTACGTGAGTTTACCGCATGGAACTAATTAGGAAACACAATAGATCTATATGGAATCAAATTAAAAACTCGATATAAAGATTCCCTTTTATCTAATATACGTTCTAGGAACAGCATAAGCGTATATTGTTTGAATTCAATTCACGTGGATAGTAGGAGGTAATTTTCCTCGAAATACAACGTAATCCACGTTTTCAGGAAATACTAAGAGAATATGAAAAATAAGGATTATAGTGCGATCGAGGCCACATTCTCAGAACTCCATAAACAAAAACATTTCATATACGTTGGATAAGTCTAATGAAATCATACAACATATATTATATTAATGTATAATAAGTAATAATATTAACGTTAACAACAACATAACGCTAACATTTTGTGCCCGAAAACTAAATTTTAAGAATTAAATGTAGGAAATAACTCCTTGCACAACACTAGAAGTCAATTTTCTGGTAGCACCTACTTACTATTATAAGATGTAATTGTATGTAGGCCTATATAGGCTATACTCATACATTACTTTAGGAAACTAAAGACTCTGCCCAGTCAAAAACATCACGGGAAAAAGCGTAAATCGTTCTAACTTCCTTAAGGTCTTCCTTTAAGACTGATTGACTGCTCATTAAAGATATCGAGGAAGTAATATAATGTGATAAAACCTCATTAATTCTAAGTAATTGGAGATAAGTTGACCAATTTAACGAAAATCCTGATTAACTGAAATAATAACTTACAAGAAAAATAGGAAGAGCATTAAAAGTCCGTTTACAGCAACAAAACACGTTTATTATGATGTACTTAAAGGGTTTGAATAAAATATGACTAACTGGGTTTTCCCTATAACTCCTACAATGAGGCATATGGCTTCCAATGAGAGGTTTCGGTATCTAGATTAATTTTTTTACGCTTATTTTCCGAAAGAGAGGACAGTGGGGCAGGTTGTAAGCCCAACGCCTCCCTAAATACGCAACAGCGTACAGTAAAATGTACAGTAATCCTGTACAATACATACACGATACCCATATCATGATGGCCTGGTTCTGCATCAGTCGAATCTCTTGCTGTGAAAGTTGGTTTGATTTTTCTTGCCTGTCCAGATTAAGCGAAGTCCGATTAATCGGGATCCGGATTAACACGGTTAATTAAATGCCGCCCTAGAACTTCGGCTGTATTCCTATGGCTCATACATAAAATATGAAGTGTTGTCCATAAATTAGCTTATGAAAATAAATGTTTTTCTTTGAGTTTAAGAAAATTTTCACCTGTAAAAGTAATATTAGAAAATATTTGGTTTATGTTTTTAATTCGTACGCATCTCCGAATACGGAATAGGTTCATATTTCCACGAATTAGAAGTGGAAGTTAGATCCAAATGTGGAGAAGGTGAGCATGATTCATGTGTTTTCTCCACCAGAACGTGCCTCAGTAACCTTGAGTACTGTGCACATTGTGCTGAATTGTTAATCATTTTCTGGATACCTCATAGTCATGTTTATAATCTTATATTATATTAATCGTGATATTTCTTATAGAGCAGGGAGTCTTTAAAAAATCCCTTAGGCCTACTTGACTCCCTCTGCCTTCTGCCATGGGACACCTTCGATTAGGGAGGGGTACTTAATCCTTTAAAGGAACGAGGTGTGAAATAATTTTTGCTGAATTCAAGCATATGCTACACGACGAGCTAATTAAATAATTGTCTGGTGATAAACGAACCCTGAAGAATATCATGTTGGCCAAATGAACCATCCAGACCAATAAATACCTAAAACCACATTTCTTCTTTAAAAGTGTTTAAACGATATTCTTCATGAAGTTCGAACTTTAGCCATAATATATCCTACTTCCGAAAGCAATTTATTTAAAATAAACAGCAACATATTTCTGTTATTTACTTACTTATTCAATAGCAATAATCAATTCCTAAGCAAGCTAAAGGAATAGGTATTTTATGGAACCCCCCCCCCCAATTCAATTCTTTTCTGGCTAACTCCATTCAATCATCCGTCGCAAAACCTATTTCCCCTAAATATATTCTAATACTGCCCTCCCACGTAAGTCTAGGTCTTCCACGTGGCCTTTTCCTTCCGGATCTCCTATTCAATATAATTCCACCAGTAATGATCTACGATGTGGAAAGAAGCTTTTCCATGCTCACTGGCTGCTTAGGGATAAAAAGAAGATATTCAACACGAGGAACATTGAGAAACATATTGTGGTGTACTGCTTAAACAAATCGTTTGTTATTCTAACTTTTTTGAAAATTAAATATTTAAATTCATTTATCTGAAAAAGAAGTACTTGTATATACATTTCATCTTAAATGGGGTATTCAATTGAAATTAAAATTACTTTACTCGGCCGCAGTGGCGCAAAGGTCGCGCGGGATAAAAGCCGCCCGAGGTCGATGGATTTTTCAGGACGTAAAGAGTCCTGGGCACGGAGTCCTCTGAGAGGGATTTTAAGGTGGGGGACCCGTTGTCATACATTTAAGGCACGTAAAATAACTCCAAGCCTAAATTAGACCCTCTGGTCAAAATTCCTCGCGCATTTCACGACCAAGTAATACCTTAGCTTCTGGAGGGGGTCTGTGAGACGATGGGCTTACCACCTGTCACACTCTCTTGGAAAATAAGCGTAACAAAATTCATACATTTAACATAAACTTCCACCTGGAGACCCTACACATCACCACGGGGGGGGGGGGGCAATGGGAACAGACTGACAGACTATACATTTATAAAAACTAAACTCCTAAATTGCTGTTTCTAAACTGCTAAAATAATTCGTTTAAGAACCTAAAAATACCCTGTCCTTGTCTCATAAGTCATGCCATTCAGAATCTCCACTTCAGTGTCAGGACTCAACAGAGGAAGAAAGCAGAACAATTCATGCTCATTGTCTTATTAAGACTTGGTTTCTCTTGTCAAATTTCAAGGTAAATTTCGGCATGAAAAAATTTCAATGACAAATCAAGGTAAATAGAATTTTAGAGTAAGTAACATTAAAGTATAAACATAGATCTAGATCACCAAGAAATAGTGTTATTTTCTTCTTATAATTAATTTAGCCCACGTTCCAATGTTAGTTATGAAGTTATCAAGTTACCGTTTTTAAAGAAGGAAAAAAGTCGGCTTAATCTGACATCTGTATGAAATTGTTACACGTGAGACTTAATAATTGGACGAGTTTCCTCACGTCTCTCAAAATTAATTAGTCGTAGTCTTTAATATGACAACAAAGAAAAATGAACCAATCTGACACACTGAGATAATTTTTCAAGTTCCTGATTCCTTACGGCCTACTGATATTTTATATCTTTTGTCTTGTTCTTTATAGTCCGCTTGCTATTTTAGTAGAGAATGAGCGTCTAATGTTGTACCGGGAATATTAATGAGTTATGATGCATTTCACTTTCCCAATCATACACATCTTTCTCGATTTTGTTATTAGTAATTGGCCTCGTACTGGAAGAAGATCCCCCGGAAGACCAAGACAGAGATGGGTTGATCTCTTCAAGGAACTTGTAGGACGACAGTGGTCAACCAGAGCAAGAAATAGGAATGACTGGAAAGTCTTAAGAAGACAAGTGAACAGTGACTGAAACCAGTGCATATGCGACCGAAGTCTTACGAAGACAAGTGTATAGGACCGTAACAAGTGTAAGGACTACAATGAAGTGCACAATGACTCAGACTAATGTAAGTGGACAAAGACCAGGCATTGCATAAAAGCCCAAGAGCACAAATATCCCTCATGTGGAATAGCTCACCACATGTAGGCGTATTCGAGCTTACCCTATTCGAGGAGGCCATTGCCCTTAACGGGACATTTAGGCTAATCATTTCATTTCATTTCAATTGGCACATTTCTGTACCCACTCTGCAGTACCATCTATTACATGCTATTTCATTCTTGTTTTTATTGTAATAGAGTCTTTAAACTCATGTTAATGGGATTTTCAAACCAAGATTTATATTAGCAATCAAGGGTAATGATCAGAAGAACTAGGCCCGTAGCACTATTTGTCAGTCACATGGAATTCGAGTGCAGATGGTACGGTTGAACCAATTCGCTTTGTAGCAAATTACTGTTGTTCTTGGAGCTTTAGTTCAGATGTATTTCTATATGTAAATATAAAGGTAGGAGATGTAAATATAGATTGGAAAATGATTCAGTCGGCAATAATAAAAACTGCAGAGGAAGTATTAGGATATCAGTATAGAAGAAAACTCAGTAAACTCAAAATATGGAATGAGGAATTAAATAAATGTATACAAGAGAAAAAGCAGTCATATTTAAAATGGATTAGAAGTAAGTCGCAAGAAGACTACATTTTGTACAAAAAGAACAGAGCTATGACTAGAAAACTGACTAGACAGGTGCAGAGAGAATCATGGGAAAATTTCATAAAAAGATTAGAATATGATGCTACGGGCTCCCAAAGATTTAGCTTTAAAGTATTCAAGAATTTTAAAAGTGAAATTGAAGATAAGGCGAAAATAGATATAATATCCGAAAAACAATGGCTTGAATACTATGAGGATCTGCTAGTAAATGAAAATGAGAAATATAATGTAGATACAGTGCATGTCAATGAATATAATGCAATCACACAAAAAGAACTAACTGATATCCTAAAAAAAGTCAAAAACAGAAAATCTCCCGGGCCAGATGGAATCAATATGGAACTTATAAAATACGGAAGCGCTAAATTTAAAAAGGTATTGGTTCAACTCTTAAATGATATATGGAGTACAGGATGTATACCAATAGAATGGAAAATGGCTGAAATAGTCAATATACATAAAAAAGGGGACAAACATAAATGTTGTAACTACAGAGGAATTTCACTTCTGAATTCTGGATATAAAATATATGCAAACATAATAAAAAATAAACTCCAACCAATTGTGGAAAATATTTTGCAGGAAGAACAGTGTGGATTCCGTAAGGGGAGGTCATGTGTTGATGCTATTTTTACAATAAAACAGATAATGGAGAAACGAATAGAATTTAATTTACCCACCTATCTCCTGTTTCTTGACTATGTGAAGGCTTATGATAGAGTAGACAGATCCAAATTATGGAATATAATGTCAGAGTACCAAATACCATCGTCTCTACTCAATGCAGTTAAATCCTTGTACGATCAAACTGAAATTAAAATCAGAATGCAAAATACAAATACACCTAACTTGAATACAATGGTAAATGTAGGATTACGGCAAGGTTGTGGACTCTCTCCTCTTTTATTTGACATTTATATAAACAAGATCTTGGAAGAGTGGAAAATTACAGAACCAAGAGGTATATATTTAGGAAGAAATAAAGAAATAAAAACTATATTATTTGCAGATGACCAGGTCCTGCTGACTAGTAACGAAGACGACCTCCAATATAATGCATTGAAATTAAATTGTATTTTAAAAAAATACAATATGGAGATATCTTGCGATAAAACAAAGGTATTAGCAATGGAGGGAAAGTTCATGAGGAGAGTCAAAATAGTGATAGAAGGGAAAAATATAGAACAAGTGAGAACTTTTAAATACCTGGGGTGTAACATAACTAATTATCAAGTTAATCTGGATTTAGAAGAAAATTTACAGAAGTACAACAGGACAAATGGAATAATAAGAAAACACTTTGGAAGAAATATGTCAAAGGATGTACAGATTAGATTCCATAATGTCTTATCAAAGCCGGCAATGTTATATGGCAGTGAGACATGGACCTTAAGAGCCCAGGATCGGAAGCGAATAGAAGCGGCACAAATGAGATTCCTCAGGTCAGTTGAAAAGATAACTTTAAGAGACAGGAAGAAAAGTAGCGAAATAAGGGAGAAATTGAACATAAGGAACATTACTGATGAAATTAAGGAATATCAGAAAAACTGGCAACAACATGTAGAGAGAATGACCCTAGACAGACTACCACGGCAAGCTTACTTTTATCAACCTGCTGGGAAACGTGACCTAGGTCGGCCAAGAAGAAGATGGAAGGAAGCCATTAGCCTCGGAACGGGACAGCAATGACCCATCCTTGTAAGGAAGAAGAAGAAGAAGAAATATAAAGGTAGCAAAAGGAAATACATAGTTAAAGAGATGGAAATACGAGGGATGATGCATAAGCTTAACTCATAAGTTATTTATTTTGAAAATGTGGGACCGTTTAAAAAAATTGAAATATACTAATGAAAGGGCAGGGTAGGCCTATGGAATGTATGTAGGCCTATAATGCAGCTTGTAGGTACTAGATGTAGGATAATGAAGGAAACAGACGCCGATAAACATCCATAAGCGACTGCATCGTGCCACTCTAATGAATTGCGGTAGGAAGCATGATCCCTCCATGATCCCTTAAAGTTCGGTACTGATGGGTATTATTCACAAAATCTTCTATCAGCTACTTGCGGTATTCTCGAGCATTTCTCCCTTGGATAGTGACTATTTTGACGGAAGAATGCTGTTCATACAATGTCAATCCACTTTGAACAACGGCTGACTCATAATTACATTACCATCGCCTCTACTCGTATAACTGTACATCACAATGCTACCAAACGATGGGTCTATATATTAGAGATGCCACAATATCCCGTGACGTACATCTCATGGTACCATTGCCTTTCTTTGAGAAAAGAAAATGTATCCATGACTTATGATCTATTCCTCGTATTGAATTTCAAATTCTTAGTCATGAGCTGAGAAAAAAAAAGAGATATCGATCTATAGACTACTGCTTGAAACGTTTTAGCATAGTAAAAATTTCAGAATGCGCAAAGAGTGTTTTATTTGGAACCTTCGGTTTAAGGATGGATTTTTCTTGGGCAATGTAGAGTATATAATTTATGAATATTTCGTGTCCTGAACACAATATTTGGAACGTTTATTAGTTCCACTTTTATTTTGTTTATAGTTCCTGGAAGAAGCGCAGAACCACAAGCATTAAATTTAATTACCTCCATATACCATGACATGGAGTAGATTAAGCCAGTCATTTATCATTACAAAAAAGGAAATAGTGTGTTTTAATATTTTAACGTGTAGGCGTCAAGAATATATATTTGTTAACAATAAAAATGCAGGACAAATGACGAAGAATACGGTATACAAGAAGACGTAAGAGTGATATTTTTGGACAACGTATATAATGGTTCGTTTTTAAATATCTAACTAGATACAAACACATACATTTCTAATATATTCATATTTATTAATAAATATGTAAAGAGGATCACTACAAGGATCTAGACTTTGGAATAAAATAAGCTAATAACATAGATTTGCTTTTTAAAGCAAGAAATATATTCCATTATTCAATTTTTGAGGTGCTAGGCCTACTGCAGTAAAATGGCGCTATATTTAGCTCAGATACTATAATTTGGGCTTGAGGTTATTTAGAGATCTAAAATTATAAACGTAAGCCTAACCCGTGGCCTAAATGGCCCTCTAATATTACTCGTTTTGAATGCCTGTTTTCGGAGGCAATCAACTGAGGCACAAAGAATTATTCAATTATTAAATAAATATTTTCAATTACATTTTTTCTACGAAAACTGTAAGAGTATTGAAGAGTTTTCCAGTATAGGGCCTGCAACAGAAGTGAGAATCTTAAAGGATACAGTAGCAGTAGAGGACTATCTGGTAGACATCTTTCTTCGTCGTATAAATGGGAAACTTTCTTTCTTTCTTTTTCGTAGTTTTACCTCTCCCTTTTTAGGATTTAAGCGACCCAAGCCGCCCGGGCCTTACAGGGCCGCGACCTGTCGGGAGAGGGATTACCTTTGGATCACATACATACTTTTTTGACCAGACAAGGACATGGAGGGCCTCCCCGGATGAGTGATCAGCCCAATGCCGGGGCCACCTCCGAGACAACACGAACACATAGGACGATACACACCATTCACACACACTCACTCAGAACAAGGCGAGGATGAGGATGAAGATGATAATGACGGCCAGATGATATCCGGGGACCACAAGGGCCTAAAGTTACCTGACATTTGTCTCATAGGTGAGGGAAAACCCCGGAAAACCTCACCTAGGTAACTTGTCCCGACCAGGAATCGAACCCGGGCCCGCTGCGTGAGAGGATTGGACGCATCTCCTGAGCCACAGCGGTGGACTAAATGGGAAACAATATTAATTTAGAGTTGGTTACTTGCAATTAAACATTAACGCTTTAATCTGTAATATTGCAGGCGTTAAGCTAATTTTTTTAAAAATATTTTTAAAAAATATAGACTACTAAGGTAGTTTAATCCTTCTACTGCCAGGTAAGTTTTATACTGTGGAATAAAATTGCTTACTTGCAGTCTCTGGACCCACAGGATGCTGTTGCTATGGTGTCGTGGTGAGACGCCGTGATGTTCCAGTCCTTGAATCGTTACCTGTTTATTCTATTGTTGCCCGGCTTAATATACTCTTTTATCTCAGGGACAGCACGTTAAAAAGGAGAGCGTTCAATAGAAAATCTTCAAAGTTGGGTAAGAGCGAGATTTATTTCAAGTGCAAACTTCTACGCACAATTACAATACAATTACAATGTCCAGCAATATTAATTTATTCTATTAAGCGATATGTTAAATCAATGCGCGGCTTCTTGGTGATTGCTAATATACCCAGACTCTACTGATATATTAAAATAATTACTCTCCCCGGACTTTAATTGTGACTAAGTTCCAGCGACCCTCGACTGGACTTATAAAAATTCCCGAGACTACTACCGGGATATAGCCTACTGGCCTCCCAAAAACTTCGCGACCGAATCCTATGGAGCTCCCGGCTCTTCTCCCTGTATCAAAAATCATCACCCGCCAAGAAGCCTCGGATTGACGTCAGATACACAAATTAGTCCCTTATTCTCATTGGTCATTACCTGTTAATATCATTCCGCTCGCGCGGAAGTATATTGGTTATTAGAGCCACGCCAACACGGCTTACTGATAGTTTCCAGTTCCTGGAACTCTAAACACTCTATTGTTCATCTAGTGTCGGAGTAGAGCTGGTTTATCCCCTTCACACAATAAAATCGACTGTTATCTGATATTCTTTTGTATACGTTAAATTTTGAGCACAATACCAATACACAGAATTTGCTCGAGTGATTGACAGCCTGCCTTTGTCTACTCAGACTGTGTTATTATTACAGTTACTTGCACTTGCTTTATTCTAAAGTATTAATTTTCCCATTTCTTGCAACAAATTTTCTTCTAGTTCTCAAACTCTTAATACTTATGGTTTATACTTATCTTTCCCAATGTTTAATTAATTCTTGTATAATACTAATAAAATGAAATGTTTTAATTAATTACTGTAAAACGTTATCGAATATGGCTAAAGGCATATTCCGCCTCAAATGCCTACCTGCGGGAGAGAGATTGCTTGTTTACAAGAATATCTCTATCGTAGGTATGCCCACGAATTAAACAATGCCTCCAAAAACTTTAAAGTGATATCTCCTTCTTATACATCCCTCACAATAAAATCGTAAAGTATAGAATACTAGTTAAACTTCTTAAATCATTAATTTAAACTTCCCCTATTTGTTGTGTTGAATATTTAACACTGATTTTCCCTGCAACTGATTGTAGGCCTTTGCATTTTCATTTAGCTCTGCCCTTAGGCTAACATCTTATTACTAGTTATACAATCTTATTACTATTTACACAAAATATATATACAAGTTGGAACATTGTTCACCCAATGCCCTGTTTACCTTTCTTTTCATTCCATTTGTAGGCCTATTTTGCCTTTCTAGGCCTACCACCTCAAATGCCATTCTTGTCACAATCGGGAATCTATTTACAATGATATATACAACTACACGTACACATGACAGCAAAGGTTCGATGAGTCTGCTTTAAACTGATGGTCGTGGAATAAAAAAAACAAAACACAACATAATAATACAAAATTAGCTTCGCAAAAGCACGACACACGCATAACACTGCACCATTATTAATGATGTCGCTAACAAGGTTCATTCAGTCAGCTTGAATTAGCGCACCACTCGACTTATGCTACAAGCACGCCGCCAACACTATTTCTTTATCTATGACAAGAGAAAGGTTCATTGAGTCCAAGCTTTAACTCCGTCACAGATCGGACTTCATCTCACTGTTGCTTTTACACTTTAACATATGACACTGACATTCTGTATACTGGTGGTTACTTAAACTATTGCTTAACTATTGTACAGTCCTAACGTAGGTTATTCTTGTTCATGGTGTGAATTTACTGGGTGGGTGATTCTTTATATGGTTTGAGTAGTTGTTTATGGTATCTGCCAAAAATTTTACCTGATTTTACATCTTGAATTTCATAAGTGTGGTCCCCAGATTTCTGAGTTATAAACCCTGGTCCTTTGAATAAAAGCTCGAGACGAGAATAACGTCCCCTTAATAATGAAGACAGCTTAGTGTCCCTAATCAACACCTTATCGTTGATTTGAGGCGACCATTTATGCTTATAGCGTTTGGCCTTCTCCTTACGTTTGGCTGCACGTGTTTTGATACGCTCGAATGCGCGTTTGCACATTTCAACCTCGGTAAGAGGGCGATCTACTGGCAAAGCTTCAGGCAAGTTCACGATAATAGGTTCTGGATCCTGACCTAACATAAGTTTGATGGGAGCATACCCTGTGACCGGGCTGATAGAGTTATTGATAACTTTTTCAATGACCTCACAATGTCTAAACCAGTCTTTGTGGTTCTTGTGTGATAAGATTCTCATGTACTGTGATACTTCTTTAATGGCTCTTTCACAAGGGTTCCCAGAAGCGAAGTAAAGTGAGCATTTATAGGCCTTGATATTTAGTGACTGTAATGTATCCATAAACTTTTTACTAGTGTGAACTGTGGCGTTATCACTCAATAAACATTCAATGCTGCCGTAGTGTGGAATGAAAAATTCTGTGATTTTCTTTAGAATAGAATGGCTAGTTATCACTTTCATTGGGTATACTTTCACAAATTTAGAAAAAACATCGTACATAACAAAAATGTGTTTATAACCAAACGTCGAGGTAGGCATAGGACCATGGCTGTCTATGGCTACCAAAGCCCTAGGCCTATCTCTAACAACGGCGTGTATTTCATTGTCATACCTGACTGTCATTGGCTTAGCTTTCTGACACAAGTCGCAGGTTGATGTCACCTGTCTGACTTTCCTCGCCAAATGCTTAATATAAAAATTGTCTTGTATCGTGAGTGAAACCTTCTCACACCCTGAGTGATTTAATGCTTCATGAAAGCTAACAATTAATTCCCTCTCCATACATTTTGGAATGTAAATTTTCCATTTTCTAACCTCTGTACCGTGAAGCTTATACAGTACACCTCCTCTCATACCGATGGTGTCATCAGCGCACTCTGAGATCTCTTTTGCCTCGTCGGTCAGTCGTTTTATGTCTGGGTCGGATGCCTGCAGTTGCTTAATTTGCTTAAACCGTTCTGAAATCTTATGATTACCTGACGCCTTAAGTTTCATTACTGCCACCTCATGGCTGGGTGCGGCCATTGTTTCTGGTAGCCCCTGAGTGAAATTCAAACGGGATAACAGGTCCCCGAAGATATTTTGATCCCCTGCAATATGCCTAATTTCTATGTCATAAGACATGATTTCATGAACAAATCTAGAAATTTTTGAACTGGTAAGCTTACATCTGTTCATAAAACCTAAGCTAATATGATCTGTGTACAAAATAATCTGTCTATTGAACACATATTGCTTAAATTTATTAAGCGCAAAGAAAATAGCTCCAATTTCCTGCTCTGTGACGCAGGCGTTTGCCTCCAATCTAGATAGGCCTCTAGAAGCTGTGGCTATCACGTGCTTCTCGCCCTGCTCATCTATTTGAGTCAGAACAGCGCCATAACCTTTGGCTGATGCGTCTGTGAACAACGTAAAGGGCAACTCGTCCCTAGGCCTCTCCAAAAGCACTGAATATGCAAAGGATTCTTTCACCTCCTCGAACGCTTTTTGTTCGGTAGGTGTCCATTTAAATTTCACATCTTTGCGTAACAATTCTCTAAGCGGAGCTACTTGCTTTGCGTAATTGATTAGAAATCTACTCTGATAGTTCAATATTCCCAGAAACCTGCGCAACTGCTTGACAGTCTTAGGGGGGGGGGTATCTGTCTTATGCTGTCGACCCTTTCCTGATTAGGCCTAATGCCGTCTTCTGAGATCACGTAGCCCACGAACTCAGTCTGTTTCTTAAAGAACATGGATTTCCCTGGTTTGACAGTCATTCCGTGTTCTCGCAACTTAGTCAGAACATAGTCGATATGACGTAAGTGGGCGTCGAAGTCATGGTCAAAAATGAGAAAGTCGTCGACATACTGCACAAGGAAGTCTTTAGTCGAGTCACCAAAAATATTATCTAAAGCTCTTAACAAGGCACTCCCAGAAGTAGATAGACCGAAGGCACAGCGGGTATATTGGTACATTTTCCCATTATGCACAAAACCTGTATATTTACGTAGTTCTTCAGCTAATGGTATCTGCCAGTAAGATGACGTAAGGTCAATTCCTGAAAAATACTTTCCTGCCTTAACTTTTCCTAATAGCGTGTCAATTGGCTCAGGCCTAAAGTTGTCTTTTTGTGTGTAAGAGTTGACCTTCCGCGCATCCAAAGTGACACGTAAACTATTGTCTTTTTTAAGAACCCAGCAAAGTGCATTAATGTATTCAGACTTAGAAGGTTCAATAATATTTTGCTCTAGCATTTTATTAATTACCTCGTCAGCGGCGTCCCGCATAGAGATAGGAACACTTCTACATTTATGGTAATAAGGTTGTGGATTTACTACTGTAAAAGTGTGTGTATAAGTATTACATAGGCCTGCAACATTTGAAAAAGTGTCAACATTTCGTACGAGCACTTGCCACAATTTATCTTTCTGTTCGGTATTTAACCCGTAACAGCGCTCCAAATCGCCACGTAATGTGTTTAACATTTCATGACTTTCACTTCCTGGCACGCGACACACCGAATCTAACGGTGATCTTGGCCTAGATTCTTTCCCAGAATCGCCGTAAATGTGTCTCAGTGACACTATGTGGAGATTACACGCGTCACAGTCCAGTGACCCTTGTGTACAAATATGCCCTAATTCAGACTCAGCACTGTCATATGCGCTGACCTCCACTAATTCTTGATCCCCTATACAAATGTGTTCCACAAAAAATAACTCGCCATCCATATCTTTTTCTATCTCCAATCTTTTATCTACAACCCCTGTGTCAGTGTAATCTATAAATGGGACTTTTATTTCAACATTATTAACCACTGCAAATAAAGCCTGTCGCTTGAAATCTATTACTGCGTTCCATTCTGAAAAAGCGTCGCAACCTAAAATAATATCTGTAGTTAAACCATTGATAACAAGGAACATTATTTCTACCTCAAATCTCCCCATTTTAACTAACAGTAAACATTGTTTTTTCACTCTCTCGCGTCGCTTGCCTACAGCGACTGAAAAAAATACTGCACATACTGGTAGTGACAAAATTCTAATTCCCATTTGTTCCAACCTATAATAAAAATCTAAGCTACACACACTTGAACTTGAGCCACTGTCTATTAATATATCACATTGCAAGCCATATATATCTGCCTTAATTCTAGGTGGTTCAGCTATTACGTCACGTCCAGTCTGTGTCAAAGGAATTTTTGTCGTGTCAGTAATTTCCCTAACGTCTTTTTGGGCTGTCATATAGTTGGTAGACCCATTTCTGTCAGTAGTATTCATATGACTGAGGCAATCGAGAATCTCAGGGTCCACGAGAATCCCATAACTTAGTTTTCCGACGGCTGGTTTCCGCCGTTGCCTTGTGGCGAAGCCGACCTACTCCTATCATTCGGCTGAAAACTCCGGGCCTCCGGATTCATAGTTCTGCCCCCATTGTCATTGTCAGACCTGCCTGTAGCCTGATTGTTGCGATTATTATTGTTATTTCGCCAGTTACATTGTCTATTGTATGGCCGCCTATAGAAATTGGCTCTCCAATACCCGTTTCTATATCCCCTATTTCGCAGCCAATGCGGAGCATTTCTGTTATAGTTATTTCTATAGCCCTGATTGTTCCCATTGTTACTGTTACTAGGCCTATTATCGACCGTGAACATGTTAATTTGCCTATTATTATTGTTATTTCCCCTTTGGAAATTAGGCCTATTCTGAAATCCCCTGTTATTTTGTCCGTTCTGTCCCCTGTTATACTGGAAACTATTCTGGTAGTTATTTTGGCCTGATCTGCCCCCATTATTGCCGTGATAGGCCTGATTATTTTGGCTGGAGTGAGGCGCAGCCGGTGCCTCCTGCCCACGAGATACATAATTAGGCCTAAAACCTTGTGAATTATTAACTTGTTTGTTGCTGCTATTCCCTGCATGAAAGCTATTGTTTTTGCCCCCATCCTGAGTGTAAGGTGAAGTCGCTGTAGCCTCAAATTTTGTGAGCAAATCTACCATTTCCCCAAAATCCTTAGGCCTAGCCACGATCAAATTATTTCTTATATGGTCCTCATAATGGCTTGCAGCAATACTCAAGACCTCGGAATCTTTAAGAGGAGGGTCTAGCATTCTCCCTTTCTGTGCTATTCGTAAAAAATGATCAATCATCGTCACGCCCCCTTGTGGATTATATTTCCCCGTAGTAAGTTCGCTCCGAATTTTGTTTTTCTCGTTGTCATTCCAGTAGCGATGCATGAAAAATTTCTTAAATGTGTCATAATCTACCTGTTCCCCTAGTGTTAGTTTTAGCCACTGAGATGACCTACCCTTCAGGCTTTTCTTCACCATTAACATTTTGAGTTCTGGAGGAATTGACTTTAATTTAAAGTAATTATCAAGTTCGGTAAGATAGTACTGAGGATTCATATTTTCGTCCTCATTGAAAATTGGAAATGGGATCTCGTTTAACAAGTGAACAGGAATGCCCTGTACAGTTGCATTCACATTTTGAGTAATACCATTACTGCTAACATTATTACTATCATGCGTAGCGATACTGCTATGCCGGACTGGAGTTGACATTCTTTCAAGTTCAATAGCATTTTCAGTTACAACCATGGTACTTGTAGAAGCTAAATTTACATTATTAACTCTATTCTCCTCCGGGATAACATTATCACTGCTCGATGCGCCACTCATGCTATTCTGGCAAATCGTTTCTATCTGTCTATCATTCTGTTCTAGTTCCCTAATTTTATTTTGAACTAAATCCATTTGTGAAGTTAAATTATCAACTCTGTCATTCACTGATTTACTGGAAGATTCTACCACTAACTTGACCTGATTCAGAGTTGCTTCTAGGCTACTATTTACTGTGACATTGACCTGCTCGAGATTTGCGTTCACCCTAGCGTTTTGTTCAGTTAAGGTATTCTGTATTTTCTCCTGTTCGCGCCTAAGCTCAGTTTGAACATTTGCTGTGATTTCAGTGAATTTCTTGTTAACCTCTGTCTGCAATCCCCTTACAGTATCTTCAAAATTATTGACTTTGTCGTGCATGTTCTTAAAACCGTCTTCCATTTTCTGTTCTAAAGTCCCTATAAAACTTAGTTTGTTATTTACAGCTTTGAATTCTGCCTGAAAATTTTCTTTCATTTTCTGCTCTAAATTCCCCACAGAATTTAATTTGTTATTTACAGCTTTGAATTCTTCCTGAAAATTTTCTTTTATTTTCTGTTCTAACTCCCCTACAGAATTTAATTGTGCCTTTATTTCCCCTACTGATTTCAACTGCTCTTTCATTTCCCCTACTGATTTTAATTGCTCTTTAATCTCTGACATAAAGCTGAAAAGAGATTGCATATTCCCTGGATCATTTAGAACTGCCTGGCTAGTTGACGGACTAGGCCTAATTTCTTCCACCTCCATAGCTGTATCTGGCTGATTTTCGTCCTGAATTTCAGTACCCTGGACATTTATTTGGTCGGAAGGACCCTCCAATAACATATTTTCATCAGTATTTACAATTGGTGGCTCTACCTCGCCCTGAATCTCCATCTCCTGATTCTCCATACTGTCTCCAATAATTTTATATCTTAACTTCATTGAGCTAATTTACACTTAGTTTCCCTCTGCACAAAAATATACCCTGCTATGCTAACACATCTTAGCTATAGTATACATGTAAAAATACCCTCAAAAAACAAAATATATATACACAAATATGAAATGTTTGTACTTTACAATTTTGGTGTGATGATCGATGAGTTGCTGGTCCGTGTGGCGGTGACTGAAGTCCCACTCGCCGCTGTCTGCTGCCGTCGATCCTCGGTAGTGAAGCCTCGTTGCCTCCCGTGCTGTATTTTCATTAATGTCCTATGCCATTAATGCTCGACACCCTCAAACGTTGGAAGCGCCATTTGGAATGGAAAGGCACTTACTTGGCGTCTCTCTGGACCCACAGGATGCTGTAGCTCTGTTGTCGTGATGAGATGCCGTGATGTTCCAATCCCGGCTCGTACCTGTTTATTCTATTGCCCGACCTAATTTTCTCTTATCTCAGGGACAGCACGTTAAAAGGAAAGCGTTCAATTTAAAGTCGTTATAATTGGGTAAGAGCGAAATTTATTCCAATGCAAAACTTTATGCACAATTACAATATAATTACAATCTCCAGAATATTAAATTTACTCTCTTAAGCAAGGCGTTACGTCAATACGCGGCTTCTTGTTAATTGCTAGTTTACTCAGAATCTACTGATATATTAAAATAATTACTCTCCCCGGACTTTAATTGTGACTAAGTTCCAGCGACCCTCGACTGGACTTATAAAAATTCCCGAGACTACTACCGGGATATAGCCTACTGGCCTCCCAAAAACTTCGCGACCGAATCCTATGGAGCTCCCGGCTCTTCTCCCTGTATCAAAAATCATCACCCGCCAAGAAGCCTCGGATTGACGTCAGATACACAAATTAGTCCCTTATTCTCATTGGTCATTACCTGTTAATATCATTCCGCTCGCGCGGAAGTATATTGGTTATTAGAGCCACGCCAACACGGCTTACTGATAGTTTCCAGTTCCTGGAACTCTAAACACTCTATTGTTCATCTAGTGTCGGAGTAGAGCTGGTTTATCCCCTTCACACAATAAAATCGACTGTTATCTGATATTCTTTTGTATACGTTAAATTTTGAGCACAATACCAATACACAGAATTTGCTCGAGTGATTGACAGCCTGCCTTTGTCTACTCAGACTGTGTTATTATTACAGTTACTTGCACTTGCTTTATTCTAAAGTATTAATTTTCCCATTTCTTGCAACAAATTTTCTTCTAGTTCTCAAACTCTTAATACTTATGGTTTATACTTATCTTTCCCAATGTTTAATTAATTCTTGTATAATACTAATAAAATGAAATGTTTTAATTAATTACTGTAAAACGTTATCGAATATGGCTAAAGGCATATTCCGCCTCAACTGAGTACCAATGGGTTCATAAAGACGTCAAGTAATTTACATGGGATATCGGCAGTATTGCAACTGGCGTCAAGACATATATTTTTACCTTGAAAATTGGAGAAGAATGTATATAAGCGTTTTTACATAAGTTATATTCAAAGAAAATTTCTAATATTTTGAATGGGGTCTATTGACCTCAATGGCACTCGGTACAAATACAATGAATACATTTTAATGTGTTGAAAATATAAAAATAAATAAGACATTACTGGACACAGTTTACTCTGAGGGATAGTCATAGATTTTGAAAATTATGGTTTTAAAACCATTGGAAGTATATATTTAAGAAGTGCTTTTGGGGTCATATTGATCCCAGTGGTACTAAGAAGGTTAATATGCGAGTTCAGTTTAGGTTTCTTTCCCTTCAAATCAATATTCACATGGGATCAAACTGGAATGTGAAAAATATCATATCAGAACCCATCCATTACAGTGTCCGGTCTGATACTAATGAGAGGGACGAACATCATAAAATATACGACCCGTATATCTATCTGAAGATGGAAAATTACCTCGATGGAGATGACCTTAAATCTGTTTGGAACTTCTATTTGGTAAGATGCAGAGTTCATAATTATTAACATTTAATATTATTCCATGGTTATTATCAACCCTACGTGCTGGTCCTTATTTGGAACTCCAATCTCCTGCAGGGATAACATTTTAATTTATTGTACCTATCTCTTAACCAGTCAGTAGCGAACTAACCCACAAATTGATTCAGTGGTCTACGCTGGGATGCTGCTTACTATAACAATGAAAATGTGCGCGCTAGAGTGAAATATGGTTCCTTAAACGTCCTTGACTTGAAGGTCTGGAAATACTTCAAAATAGAACTGTTATTATTGTACTTACCGGTATGTACTGTACATGGAAACTATTGTTTTAATATGCCTTAATGAAATTAGGATTTTCAGACTCCAACTGTTTTAATATTACCACCTTCAAGGCCAAGTTGTTAACAATATGTTAATCATTATCTTCTTTATCATCATTATTGCCTAACCCACATTATCTGTTATCATCACAAGCATCAGTCCATTTCTACAAACGTTAAGACTAATTCATATTTGAGATAGTCCTGTCTTTATAATTGGGTTGTTTTGGCGTGATATTGTTTAAAACGTATAGCCTATTTTGAATCGTGAGAAATTTCTTCGAAAGTCAAGAAGATCAAGTATGGAGAAAACATGAGTGAAAGACTTACTGAAATTCTAATTTACTTCAGTTTCTTAAACTTAAGTTCAAACTTCAACTTATCAATAAATTTCTTTCAAGATAATAGCACCATAACATCAAAAGTAAGAGTTAAGAGTAAGTCGTCCTAAAATTTAATTTTTAAAGTTCACTTTCAAAATTAATTTGTAGAGCATGTGGTTAAAAAAAGTTTATCTACTTATAAAACTTTGATCAACTTGTAAACAAAAGCTGCTAGTTTCAGAATCAAAATATTATCCCACTGACAGTATTTAATGAATTTGCATAAATGTGTTTTTAAATCAGGTATCACGAAAGCGAACCTTGGATCTTGGGTCAATGCATTAGTAAAATATAGTTAAACGTTTTCTTTTGCTTCAGAGAATGGATTAACGTTCATTCTTTTTCCCCATCTCGGAGGATGTAGTGAAAAACCGCCTAAATTATGCCACTCGCCTTTCCGAACTCTAATTATAAGTTCAACAGAAGAAAGTGTTCAATAAAAATGTAGGCGTTCGTATTTGCAGGAAATATCCAAGTTAAACCCAATTTTTTTAATTAAGGTTTTTTAGAGGCGAGCTTCATTGGGCATAAATTATTGGCAACGTCGTTGCTATTCCTATCAGTTTTGATTAATGCATGCGTTTTCGCTAAGTCGAAGAAAATTTGAAGCAAATTCAGGAAGATGGCCAGAGGTTGTATGTAAATTAATTTTTGTAGTAAATCATGAAAAAAATATAAAATATATTCACGTGAAAGAACAAATATGATTCTCCCAACCAGGGGACGAATTACATTTGAAATAAGTTGTGTTTAAACGCGATGTTGTATATGAAATGTCCTTGAATTGCTAAGAAGTTATTCAATAACCCTGATTTTACTGTAGATAAATATCTTACGCAGTTATTACAGTTTTCTTGTAATAATGAGTCGTGGTGGCAAAACCTTTAAAATTTCTCATTACTTGCGCCTTCTTCAGCTGTTTAGACATAGCCAACTACTGGTCAAGTCCAGTCCAGTTCGGATTACTCTCTAGAAAGAAACCACAACTATGACGAAGATTGTTGACTTTTAAATCGGCAGCGATGTTCGCCAATGAAATTTGCTAAAAAAAGAAACAGCAGTTTTCAGGAAAATCGCAAGTAAAATTTTTTTTTAATATAGAAGTTGTTCGGGAAAGAGAAATTAATTTAAAAGTCTCATTACGCATCTTTGAAAATTACAACTTAGATTATATATTTGAACCACAGCAAAGAGCATGAAAGAAGGTCAGTAGCCTACCATCGGTATTCAAATATTTCTTGAGCCATTCTTTGTTCAGATTTTAAAATTTAAAACAATCATAAAATATAAGAACATAGGAAAGCTTGACAAGCGGACGATAGAAACGAGAAGATACATAAACTAGTTGAAAGACGTCACATATATTTTTTTTAAAAAACTGCACATTATAGACATTTTAATCGGCTTTTCTTAGCAAATCCATGTTAGTACAGAAGCTAATTAGAGGTTGTATTTTTAAACCTTGCGAACGTACTGATGTCTACTCAATCAAGTGTTGACACGTATCACCTTGGCTAGGTTGACATATGGATAGACAGGACATTGGCCTTGGCTAGCACTCCGATCTTTACTTTTAATAGTGCGGCTAATGTTACTCATTTGTCTCAGTGGGCAGCAGAAATCGATTGTGACCGATATACCAGATTTGGTGCTCTTCGACAGCAACGTTCTTTTGTTATGAACTAACTTCTATTTCTAGTGCTTCCCGGTTGCTAACTCATTCGTAAGGTGAGAAGAAAAACTGGATTTGAAACAAAAACTTGTTGAAAGATCAAAGCGAGGTGACGGCAAAATATCCTGACATTAATGTCGTTTATAAGACGTATGGCAAGTGCTAATTTGAAGTACTTTATCTTTACAAAATATACAGCTGAAACCCTTAATGACTAAAAAAGTAAATTTTAAGAATATATCAATTCTAAACTGTTAACATGATATCAACTTTCTCGCAAGTTGCAGAAGGTGTGTGTTATTAATCACGTGGAACGTTTGAATTAAATAATAACACAATTAGTGAGAAATAACTGTTTTCGTTAAACATGATGAAACTATAAGTATCAAAGCTACATTCTCCGAAAGTTAAAGTCAATATACGGTATATTAGGCCTTCATGGGAAATATATTCAGAGTAAGCTTATGATGAAAGCATAACGAACAAGTTTGACCAATATCTCATATTATTAATCACTTTAATTATACCTTTTTACACTTATTCGTACCACGATTCTTCGGAAATATTCTTACCGTTGTCTTATTTCCCTATGGACATGTCAAATCTAGAAACAATAAATTTTATTAATGCTTACGTTATGCAGTAATTTCCTAGCGTGATGTTGTAAGATTTGATTGGTTCGATTTCAAACATCTTAAAAATCTTCACAACATTCAGGTATTATCCATTCATGATAAAAAGTAGGCTATATCTATTTAGGCCTAACTGTTTTTTGCTCAGCAAACAAAATAGAGAAAGGTCTAATACAAAAATATGTTATAATATACACAGTACATGCGTTTAAGGCAAATGATTGGACCAGAAATTACGATACATTATCTGTTTGGAAAGTGGAACTTAATTATCTTTACCTCACATATTTTGTTTCCATATATTGTACAATTTGTTTACTAACTTCCTTGCGAAATGCAAATAAATTGTTCAAAAAATTGAAAAATTTGTTGTAAGATAGATAAAATATCTCAAATTCATGTTGAAATAAGTGTTTGCCTCACATTTATTTCTTTGTGATTACTGCTATTAAGTAAAGCTTTTAAAAATAATGTTGAAATGTTGAATAAAGTATAAAGATAAATAAAATATGTAAGATAAATGATTAATAATTAATAATTAATAAGTGTTTACAAACACTTGGATACTGACAGAAATATGCAGGATGTTTCGGGACTAAATTCATGTTATTGGTATAAAAATCGTGATCTAGAACGTGGACCGTTATAGTCACAATAGACAATATATTTCTCCAGAACGAAATGTATGCTAATGTAGTAAAAGAAAGTTTTCGGTGAAGTTTAGACTTGCGCCCATCACATACTTCATAAGCTAGTTGATACTGTTTTGCAATTAAAATAATAACTGAGTACAGTATAGTTTCTCTCACATTATTACTTAGTGGGATTTTATAAATGCTGAAGTCAAGAGTGTTTATATTATACAAGTATGTTATCGCACCTTTTTAACACCAACAGCACGGAAATTGATAACACATTGTATGTAAAGAGGAAAACAGGTACCCGTGTTTACATGTTATTTACATGTTCTGTACACTTGAATTATCTGTAATGTTTTTCACACGTGCTTCTTGCCTTTGCCATGTTCTCCCTCACTTGTACTGATAAGTTACAGGTCGTAAAAACATATCCGAGCACTTACACTTCTCGTCTTGAGGCAACAGGGAGTTCAAAGTGGCTATATAATGTTGGTGCCATTTTAAGAAGGTCTCATCCCAAACCATCGTCTGTCCACAAAAGAATATAATAGCATTGCTCCCTAATCCGAAAATCTGTACCGACTTCGACACCAACAAAGAACAGGTGCTCTTGTAGTCGCGTGGATTTCCCCAGTGTTGCCGCTGTCATTCACTGCTTCTTAAGTGAATTAAGTGCTGTGGTACGTATTTGGCAGCATTGTAATGGACTGCTGACAAGTGTGAATACGCCAAATTATTTTTCTATTCAATGTTTGACAGGTCGAGGAGGATTAGGGTGGCAGCAGGTAGGGGAATTTCTTGGAAAAATAGTGGCACCCACTCTACATTTCGGTTAAAAGAATTACCCCAGTGTACCATACATTGTTGCACTTTCCACTTATGCCAAGACTGGTACCGGAAAATACGTTAACTTGGACTCAGGAAAGCATTCCACGCACAGTATTCAGAGTTGGTGAAATTCTTACTCTATTTCTTTGATCTTCCTTTTTTGAAAATTGAAGACATAAACGACTCTTTTGCAGGTGATTTAATGACTTTGAAACCTAATTATGACAAGCTGGATAAATTTTGTGATTACATATGTGACAATTACGAATAACTCTGACGAAGATTTATTTCATCCTGCATCATGAGGAGCACCATATTATAGGCCTAGTTTCAAGTGCAAACCTACATAGAGTTCCAAATCGGCCAACAGGAAATTCCCATCAGAAAGAATTTAATAACAATAACTAAATATCACCGTTTATTTGAAAAGGTTGTCACTTCTTATACCCCCAATTTATATGGGTGATTCTTCAAATACGGGAAAATTTGCGTTCCAGAGTGATATTTCCCTTCAAATTCAACTTAAAAAAAAAATTAAAATAAAAGTTTGTTTCTACTACTTCCATACTACAACTATCAGTTTGAAATGTCACTAACTTTAAATACTGATATTCCAAAATCGAATTTAATTCAATGAAATGTCATCCACATGCCCTGTCCCAAACCTCGGTTTTGTATATTCTAATGCATTTTTCCACAAAACAAAATGTTATTTCCTTTTCAACTTTTTTCCTGTTAATGAGTATGAATGGGTGAAGAATATTAACCCCTAAAAAATAAAATGAAATAAAATTGTCACCCCACCTAATGAACATAAAGAATGTCCCAAGGGTTTTTGGTCATCCACATGGCAGAAAAGAATGGAATTTTTTCTGCAGAAATGAGAAATTTGTAAAACTGGCAACAGTGTTAGAAAGCCAACAGGGCAGCTCGTGGTTGAATTGTAAGGTTGAATTTTGCTTGCTTACAAACAGTTTGGGATTAACAAAGGACTTTGTATCATTTTCAAGGAAAACGTTTTTATTCCCCGTCATTAACATGGCTTCTAGAAAGTAGGCAGAAAGTGAATATTAATTAATTTTGATTAGGCCTATGCACTATGATAAACCTTCCAATTCAAAGTACCTGACTGAAGTTGAGCCTACAGAGGTTTAGAAATGGCTTGCTGAGACCACTTAAACTCCTTTTTTGTCATCCACATACCTGATTTTTGTGTCATCCACATTCTCATGAAGGGGTATGTGGATGACTCTCAAGTCATGTAGATGATAAATGTAGGATACTATTGTGTTTGCGGTGTCTGTGACCTGTACTTAAGATCTTAAAACTGATTAAATGAATTTCTGCTTGATTCCCCCCTCCCCCAAAACCATAAAAACACAGTCTCGTTAAAATTACATTAATTCCGGAGCATACACACAAATTTGCAAATTTGATGCAAAATCAACTGAAGTATGCTGAGAAAAATATGAAATCACATAAAGAAAAGCAAATTGTTGCCAAAGTTAGTCATTAATGTGGCCTTCTGCCATCCACATGTACACGGATGTCATCCACATGGCTTTAAAAAAATAAAGAAATTAAAATAAATAAAAATATAAACATTTAAGCTCTGCTGGTGTCATATTATAATCAAGTAACCCCTGAAGTATTTTTGTGATTGTTTTTGAGATTTTTTAAATAAAGTAAAAAATTTGGATTTTACACACTCCAAATTTTCCCGTATTTGAAGAATCACCCATATAAATAAGAAAAGAAAAATGAACCTTAATAACATACTGAACTTTGTGGAAACAATTTTAATTTATGTTACTAGTATAGAGATATAGGCTAGTTAAACATCTATTAAAGTTTTCACATTTGAAATTGTCATTAAAAATTGCGCGCCATGGACTAGAATTAATGGGAGTCCAATCTAAAAATCTTGCTTTGTTACAAGTGGCATTAACAATACAATAATAACAGTTTTATAGATATTTTAAATAGTCAGCCAATATTAAAATGTTAAAAATTTATTGTTATCAACACAGTAATGCTGACTAATTGCTGGCCTTATTTAGAAAATTGTTTAGGCCAAGGGGAAAGTCAATGAAAGTACACTGTATAAATATAAAATATTGCCTGAAGATCGCTAAGTCCTGTTGTTAAATCTACAAAACTGTTAATGCCACTTGTGACAAGGAAAGATTTGGATTTTCTAAAAGTGATGTGACTTATTTGGATCAGAGTTTTTAATTGACCTAACCCTTCTGATGGCACTATGGCCCTGGGGTCGACTCAGTCTCTAACAGAAATGAGTACCAGGAACATTCCTGGGGGGTAAAGGTGGCATAAGGCTGACAACCTAACCACCTCCACGTGCCGAATATCTAAAAAAATGGGAGCCTCAACCTCCTGGAACCCTCGAGGCCTCAATGACATGTATAGGGTTCGCTTTACTTTTTATTTTTTATATTAACAGTAATTGCGCTTTTTAAATGTTTACGCCTTTATTTCACAGTTTAAACAAAGGAGTCCCACAGACTGGTGGTATATGCTACTGAGTACTGACTCCTCACCTAGTGAAGTCAGGGTTATGTTACTGCTAGAAGAATCTTCAGTTTAATATAATAAATACTGATAGAGATCCAAGGTGATATAAATTACAAAAGCTTATTAAATCTACATACAGCACGTAAAAGAACTCCAAGCCTAAATTAGACCTCTGGACAAAATTTCTCGGCCCTTTCACGTCCAAGTAATACCTTAGTATCCGAAGAAGGTTGAGAGGCGATGTCCTCTCTTGGAAAATAAACGTGAAAAAAATCCAAGAGGTAACAGAAATCTCCACTTGGAGGCCCTTCAGGATACAGGAATTCAGACAGACAGATCAAGTATACATTTTTGAAAATCATACGAGGCGGAGGTTCCGTATTTCATACAGTCTTATCAGTATGCCTTTATGGGCTTGTTTTACCGACATTGTAACAATAATTAAACAAACTTGGAAGTTTTAATTTTTTTCTTCAGAAAGAAAGAGTTGGCCTACATATAAATGATCCACTGATAATAGGTCTATGTTACGTTATGCTTCAAGAAATTGAATTTTAGAGTTTACGATGTTTCTAGGAGGCAGTGACCGGAAGCTAGATACAGTCTGGACATTCCAGCGAGTCCATATGAGGAGATGTAACTAATAATATGGCGACTCTTACAAAAGATGCTCCCTATGACCTTGGAATTTTCTGCTTTTACCTCCCCGAGGTCAGATTTGGGAGTTAACATATTTCACACCTCTCCTTGACATATCTATGCAAACTCTCAGAATCTATTCGATAACTCATGCCATATATGGTGGCAATAATAGTCTTCTGCAATCTTAAAGAACTGCAAATGAAACGCCGCGATTATTGTTTTTCGCCAAAAATAGAAGTTTAGAAGTATAAGTATATACGATTATGTAAAGAGAACTCGCTACTAAATGTAAAATACATTATTAACATACTCAGTGCTACAAACTATCATGATTTGAAGACCATTTAAATGCAAATCGCCATGCTGTCCTTGTTAATTACTGAAAAGAGAACATTTATATTCGAAACCTGTGTTTGTAATTGAGAATTTGGCGACTGTTTAACTGTGGAAAATTACCACATGATTTTAAGAGGCACAATTTGTTTATCCGCGACCAATAATATTCTCTATTGAATCCTGAATAGGCCTATCAACAGTCGAATACCGCTTTCCAGTTTAAATCCTAAAATTTCTTGTCCTAGCAAAGAACGTTCCCTGTAAATGGTTCGTCGACAAATCTATTTAATGAGTAGGCCCTATGAGGAACTATGGATTTGAAATAGTCAGCTAAATCTAAATAAAATTGATTGATTCAACGAAATGAATGAACACTTTGTACACAAGATGAAATATTTCAAAATTTATATTGAAAATAATTAAGTATATTCTCAAAAATTATTTGGCAATATATACTGAAAAATGTTGAGCAATAAAACAGTAATTTTCAGTGGCTAAGTAAGAGAACCCTTCCTCCTATTAGATCTAAGGCTCGCGACTTCAAATGTTAAGGAGTGAATACCTCCTTTTGGAACTATACTCATTAATATTTAAAATTTGTTTCTATCTTTACTTTCATAATATCGTTTTCGTAAATATCGCATAACGATTGTTTCCAATTATTCATAGCCATGACAATTTTCCAACTGTTTTCATTCCTCTTGTGTACATTTTCTTAGCAATGGTATGTAAATTTTAGGTACTTAGTGTTTGAAAAACTGAGTTTGTATATGAAGTATAATAGATTTCGTTTGATTTTTTACCTGTTTTTACATTTGAGCATTGATTTGTTTTTATTGCATTTGTAATGGCATTAATATTGTAAGTAATTATGTTGGTTGAATGGAAGAGAAGTCCTAATTTACTTAATCCTACCAGGTCAAATAAATCTATTCTATTCTATTAGCCTCTTCTTTCTTTCTCATCTTCCTTTTCTTTTTCTCATCTGGACTACTGTCTTTGAAACAATGTCTGAACAAAATTATATAGTCTTTTACGTTCCTCTACTATGGTACTTCCATACAGAAAAGTCCGATCCTTAATCACTATTTAATTTTTTTTTAAAGTTAGAGGAATTAAACATTGTTTAATTTTTTTTTTTTTTCATTTTAGGACCGTGGGAAACAGCGGAAAACTGTAAACTTCTTCCTGTAGATACCGTAGCACCTAAGAGCCCAGGAAACACAGTTATTCGCACGTTGTGTTAATAAAATGACATCATGTCTGTCCTCAGTCTTCTTATGGAAAGTTGACTTTTTGCTGCAATCCCATCTTCAGTGAATTCAGATTTAATGCCGTATAATTCATGGAATTCAGGCATTGACTCAGGTGAACGTGATTCACAATGGATTGTTTAGTTGTTGCTATGGCATTTATGTGTCCAGTTGTTCATTATGAAGACGCTGTTGCTATTGTTGGGTTAGACATTAAACATGTCGAATCGTTGAGCTAGAGCATTGTTCTCACAGATTCTCAGTGCGACAAAAAATTATTGCTTCAAGAGAGTGCCTTAGTTGGAGAGTCATACTGCATCCTCTGTTTCCTATCGTACATGCTTATATGACAAAAGACTGGAGAGTTTATGTTACAGTGCAATCGTAAAATACAACATGCTGCAAACGTAAAATTCCGTATGTCATATTATGAAACAATATAATATATAAACCATGTACATAAGTGGGTTTATGGCAAGAATATTGTAAGGCCTTAGCTAGAATATTCCTATGAAAAATATTCTTTTAGTTCAATTATTTTAATCGTTTAATTCTCTTTCAATACCACGCATCTACATAATATGCACCTCAATGTCATATCTCCACAACAAAACTGTGTGGAATCCGCTTTGTTGAATAAGAATAATTTTCTAAACGTATTGAACGTATTGTGGAAACTTTTGAACTATAAGAATTATTGCTTAAACCGAACATCTAAATGTCTTCCTCCTTCTTTGTCATAACTTGTTTCTCATATACATTTTGAGTTTCTTTTTTTATTTATTTTGATTCAGTAAGAAGCGTTTTTATTGACTATTCCATTCATAATACGAGTATTTGATAATGACAAATAACGTTTAACAATCCCCCGGGATATGGATCAATCAGGGTCATTTATCTTATAAAATGCACACTGGGAATACAACGATACGAAATTTTATTTGATAAAACGTCAGCTTTTTACTAAAAAATAAGGTATTAAATGCAGTGATCAGTATGTCACAATGTGATCCACCCAAACACAAGTGACGCAGTGTCTACTTCGAACACTTGTGACCGGTCACCGGCGAAGAAGCATTGGTTTAAATGGGAGCATTCACACTGGGTCACTTGTGACGGTCACCGCACAGTCACTTTTATTATGATTGCCAACAATGCAAGTTGTATATATATAATTCAGTTGTATAATCGAGCTCAGCGAAACTAATTATTATCCGGCCATGAGTTTAGATTTGATTAATACGGAAGATTTCATAAGTGAAGTGGGATGTCGACCTGCCATTTGGGATGTCAAAAGCGATTAAAAATTATTTTATCAAGTAGCTACCATTGGCAATAGTAGCGGTGACCGTCACAAGTGACCCAATGTGAAAAGACCCTTATTTTAACGATTCTAGCCCAATTGTTCGGGTTACAAAAATTTGAAAACTAGCCTACTTCCACTCTCGATTGTAACATCTTCTACAATTTTGTTCCAAAATATTTTTGACATAACTCTAATTATATGTACCGGAAATTAATTTGTTTGCCCATAAATTTGTTTGTTACGCAGTCACAACCAAACGATTCGTTCGATTTTCTTTAAATTTTGCATGAATGTTCCTTCAACTAATAAAGAACGACATATGTGTAAGGATTTTTATTTTTGGTTCCATTTTAAGGTGGTGTTTGTTTTACCTGATGAAGAGGAGATCTAAGAATTTTTTCTTTTTTTTCGGACGCGAGGTCTACTGTTCACAGAACTACTAGTTGGCCTGTATAAGATGCATTGGGGTTTCGTTTTACCTTTAAATTTTACAATATTCAGTTCTACCTACTGTACTGGTTTTCATTCTCTTTTTCAGGGGTCTATTCGCTTCGGTGCGGCGCTGCCGATCCCGAGAGACAGGGCAGCTATTTGCAGCCAAATTCTCGAGCAGAGCGAGGTACGGCGAAGATTGCAGTGCAGAGATTCATCATGAAATCGCGCTGCTGTCCTTATGCTCGCCCTCGGCCCGAGTGATTGGTCTTCACGATGTCTTTGAGACACCAGCAGAAGTCATTCTAGTCCTTGAGTTGTGAGTTCCTTTTCTTTTTTATACTGTCTTTTTTAGCTTTACTTGGTGGAAAACACTGATGGATAAAATACACGATGGTATTCTGAGATATAATAACATATTTTATATCTCTAAATTGGTGAATAACGATTACCATTTTTCTTGTACTATAATAATATGCACCTTTAAATTTTGTACAATTTTGATATTAATTAACATTTTATTAGATCTGAATTACAGTTTTATTTATTTTAAAATGTCCACAGCTACAATAAAATTTGCAGTTTAAATTTACGGGCATTTTTTGTTTGAATTTAGAGCTGATAGACAATTATCGTTGTTCTTGTAGTTATTAAATGAAATTTTGTTTTAAATAAAGTAACTATGTTATTGGTATTTTTCGTACTTACGTAATGTAAACTAAAGGTCTGTCATTAAGGCTTTGTGTTTTTCTGGGACTTTATTCAAACTGCGGTGAGATGGTACAAGAAGATACCCGAATGTAACTCTTTCTCGATTGACTAATATATATTGTTGCTTTATTGAAATCTGTTAGATCATTAATAACAAAAAAAATATTATTTACTGAATAATGAACTATGGTAAGAACAGATAGTTAGAGTAATAAAATTGTAAGCTAGGTATAGTTGGCCAAAGCAGAGAACTTCTCTGCGGGGTGCACTGCTAATTAGAGGGGCAAGAGGAGGTGGTAGTGGAGGAGGCGGTGAGGGCTGCAATCACAGGTGGCTAAACGATTGCTTATTGGCTGCCGTGCGCGTGATTGTTGCCGCCGCACGTGCCGAAATGCTCTATTAGCAAAGTTAAAAATATTTGGCAAGCACTTCAGTTGCTTATAATTTCTGTGCAGTTTTATTTTACTTTTCTTATAATTTCTGTGCAATTAGTTTTATTATAATTTCCGACTCATAGATTTTTTTGTTGGTATTATCATCTTGTTTCAGTTTTCTGTTTTTTTCCCCTTATCAATTACAGCATTTACCCGGAAACCCCGAAAAACTACGGAAATCCGGAGAAAATGAGTTTTTCTTTGTTCTTTGCTCCTGATATGCCCAGAGAATTTCTGACTCACATATTTTTTGTTGGTATTGTCACATAGTTTAAGGTTTCAGTTGTTTGCCTCTTACCAATTACAACATATCTCCGGAAAACGCGGAAAACCACGTATATACGGAGAAAATGACAATTTTTTTTATCTTTGTTCTTTGCTCCTAGTATTCAAAGGGAATTGGCGACTCATATGGTTTTGTGTTAGTATTGCAATCTAGATTAAGGTTCCAGTTGTTTGCCTCTTATCAATTACAGTATATCCCCATAAAACTCGGAAAACCACGGAAATCCGCAGAAAATGACTTTGTTTTAATTTTTTTACCTTAGTTGTTTGCTCCTAATATTCCCAGGGAATGTCTGACTTACATATTTGTTTGTTGGCATTGTCATCTAGATTAAGGTTTTAGTTGTCTGTCCGTTATCAATTACAGCATATCCCCGTAAAACCCGGAAAACCACGGAAATCCACAGAATTTCTAGAACTCGAAACTTGTGATGTACAGTCACTGTAACAATTATTGCGAAATAATTCTTCTGCTTCAGGTGTGTCCTTTGCAGTTACAAAAGGGTGAGTATGTGGACTACGAGATATCTGCCATAATTGTAATGGTCACATGCAAAGAAAAGGGGAATCATAACTTCTAAACATGCCAAGTGTAAGTTAAAGTTCTTTTTCTTAGTTGCTCGCTGAAATCTTAAAATCAATGACACTAATTTGTCCATATTACCAATCCAAAATTGTGCTGTTTTACCCAATGTCCCTTCTCTAACTTCAGTCAAGAAAGTAGGGTAGTGACTGTGGAAGGTTTGGCAAGATAAATTATCATTCACAGATTTCAAATTTGAATATGAAGGGTGTTCTGCCAGGTTTTCAATCGCTTTCATCCCTTCAGCATCAGGATTTTTTCCAGTATTCTTTGTCATGCTGTAATTGGTGAGGGGGAAACAACTGAAACCTTAAACTATATGGCAATAAAAACAAAAATTATGTAATTCAGAAATTCCCTGGGAATATTGGTATCAAAGAGCAAAGATTAAAAAAAATTTAAAAGATATTAAAACAAACTCATTTTCTCCGGATTTTCGTGGTTTTCGGGGTTTTCCGGAGATAAGATGTAATTGATAAGGGGGAAACAACTAACCCCTTAATATAGATGGCAATACCAACACAAAAGCATATGAGTCACACATTCTCTTTGAATATTAGGAGCAAAGAACTACGATTTAAAAAAATTAAAGCAAACTCATTTTCTCCGGATTTTCGTGGTTTTCGGAGTTTTCCGGAGATAAGATGTAATTGAAAAGGGCAAACAACTGAAACCTAGAACTAGATGGCAATACCAACAAACAAAAATCCCTTGGAATATTAGGAGCAAAGAACAAAGAATTTAAAGAAATTTAAAAAAAAATCAATTTCTCTGGATTGCCGTGGTTTTAGGAGTTTTCTGGAGATATACTATAATTCATAAGGGGCAAACAACTGAAACCTTAATCTAGATGGCAATACCAAGAAAAAACATACGAACCAGAAATTCCCTTTGAATATTAGGAGTAAAGAACAAAGATTTAAAAATAAAACAGTCATTTTCTCCGACTATACGTGGTTTTCGGGGTTTTCCGGGTGAATGCTGTAATTGGCAAGGGGAAAATAACTGAAACCTTAATCTAGATGGCAATACCAACACAAAAACATATGATTCACCAATTCCCTTTGAATACTAGGAGGAAAGAACAAAAATTAAAAAAAAATTAAACGAAGCCATTTTCTCCGGATGTCAGTGGTTTTCGGAGTTTTTCGGGCTTATGCTGTAATTGATAAGTGGCAAACAACTCAAACCTTAATGTAGATGGTAATGCCAATAAAAAACATGAGTCACAAATTCGCTTTGAATATTAGGAGCAAAGAACAGAGATTTAAAAAATAAAACAAAGTCATTTTCTCCGTATATACGTGGTTTTCCGGGGATATGTTGTAATTTGTAAGGGGCAAACAACTGAAACCTTAAACTAGATGCCAATATCAACAAAATGTGTGAGTCAGAAATTCCCTGGGAATATTAGGAGCAAAGAACAATGAAAAATTAAAACAAATTCATTTTCTCCGGATTTCCGTGGTTTTCCGGATTTTCCGGGTAAATGCTGTAATTGACAAGAGGCAAACAACTAAAAACTTAAACTAGATGGCAATACCAACAAAAAAATATGTGTCGGAAATTCCCACGGGAGGAGTGTTTCATATTAGTGGCCCATGGTCTAGGAGGAGAATGTTTTCATAACAGATAGTGTACTGTACTACAATGTTAATAATAGCACGGCACGGTTCCGACTCGTAACGTAACGGCCACATTCCTCGCATTCCTCACAGAGAAGTTCTTTGCTTTGGAACACAATAAAGCAGGTATTTAGTCAACTAAGGGTCCCTTCTTCAGTTAGCATTGCAAGATGATATATGTTCGAAAATTTAAGAAAGCTAAAACACTACTGTAGTAATTTCTTCCGTATTTCATAATAAGGTATTATATTAAATCACTGTTGATGAGATATTTATAAAATTTGGTTTAATAATTATATTTTGTTTGTTTTAATAATTAAAACTTTATTTTTAATAACAGTAAAGTTTGAACCCCTTATTTAAAGTATAGTATTTATGACATATCTGCTTATGTCTTCTAACTACAGAACATATGACATATCATTTGTTAAATCTTACGTTGGAATTTGCAATAAACTTCGAAATGAGTTTTAGAATACAGAAAAATCTCATTATTCATAAATTAATTAACTTGTGTAAAGAATATGACTATCAAGTTCATTGCTGTCATTTTTGTACAGCCTTGGGTGGAAAATGCGTTAATTTAAAGGTTCATTTTCTATCTGACACATTAGTCTATTCGATCACCTTGTTAGTTCTGGCTACACAACTTAAATGTTATCTAAAGGAATGTTTTAAATCATAACAATTGCAAAGCTTCTAGAACAGTAAAGCAATCGTTAATCAGTATACTACCTTAAATAACTTCAAAATTACTTCTTATTTTAAACTGATTCATCCCTCACACAAAGATGGAGAGTATCTAGCTAATAATAAAAAGAGATATGAAGGGTGCAGAGGAAAACTCCCGTCAGTCAGTTTTTCAAGGAAACGGAATTACGATGCCATCTCGTGGTTACTGAAGTATACTTTTCGAATAGTCTATCATCTTTTGTACAAAGTCAGACTTTTGTAAAAAAAAAAAAAAAATGAAGTATACTTCTCGAAAAGTATATCATTGTACAAAAGATGAAGTATACTTTTCGAATAGTCTATCATCTTTTGTACAAAGTCAGACTTTTGTACAAAAGATGATAGACTATTCGAAAAGTATACTTCAGCAACCACTAGATGGCATCATTATTCTGTTTCCTTAAAAAACTGACTGATTGGGTTTTTCCCCTGTACCCTTCATATTTAACGATCTCAACATTAGTACATTCGCGCGTGCCTGTTGTAACAGTTTTTAGTTGAAAAGTTACCAGCCTAAGTGACATTAGAATACAGCATAAATCTAAATAAAGTTTTTATAAGAACTATCAATATTGACAAGAGTAAAGACAGGATATTATTTTCTTTTTATGCTGGCAGCGCTCCCGGAGGAGACCTGCAGACAATCATCGATGACAATCTTGTGCCTTTTGAAGCCGACGTCGTGAAGTTCGTGAGGCAGCTTGTAGAGGGCCTTGCTTACCTCCACGAGAGGAAGATAGCGCATCTAGATATCAAGGTAGGTCATGCATGTCATTACATCTTAACCTGTCAGCATTAAACATGTCCAGCTTCTTAGCAGACAGGGATTAGTAGCCTGAGCTTGCCATGAAATCTCTATCCTGTATTAATGGCTCTCATAGACGTCAAACACAGTGAAGATAAACAGGATACCGCATTTAATTACCCTCATTCGGTTGTATAAGTTGTATTCACTTAATTACATGTACAGTTGTTTTCATAAACTTTAGGTATTTATATTCGAACTTACAGGTATGCAATGGTAAGGAGATGTTATCCATTTGCTTTTCCTTCGGAATTTAGATTTTTTTTCCTTGTTATAGGGAAATTATTGTCGAAATTTAATTTAAAGTATGCATAAAATTTTTGAAAAGTAAATCTGAATCCTTCATTGTAGTATCAGTGAACCAGTTTACAGTGCTAAGAAGTGTATTGAATCGAGAAATTGCACCTGGAGTGAAAAATACATTTACTAATGCTCCTTTTAAAGAATAATTATTTTTATTCAAATATTCTGATAAACTAAACATTCTTATTCATAGTCTTATATGCGAATAATATCATCCAAGCTAGCTTACGATGTATAACCAGTTGCATTAAAAATGCCTGTAACGATTACTGCAGTTTCATGAAGAATTCAAATAGATCTGAATACGATACCAATCCGAAATAATCCCTGTTTTCATTTTCATTACGGTAATAGCATTTAATATGATCTCATTCCGATCCGATCCCACTTTTTAAATGAAGACCTTGAGACGCAAATCTATCTGAATCCCTGATTTCTCGAGAATTTTAATACGGTAAACATAGTCTAGGCCTATTCAGAGCGAGTTGAATTCTTCATGAAAACGTACTTAAGTATTGAACTGGTTTAAACTAGAAACTGACGGTGGGGGGGAGGTATTGCCCCTGAAATGCTTGAACCCGATGTTCACTATACTGAAACCTTGCTTGAAAGAGTGCCCTTCAGTGACATGCGATCATGATAGAACATCCGCTTCCCAAATCGCACATAAATATAGATTCCATAATAGTTCTCTAAAGTATGAAATTTGCAAAAATTCCCTAGAATTAAATTTGCTTGGATATCCTACAGGTTATTCTAGTATAATGTCTAAATGATTATTAGTCTTCATTTCATAGTATGTACTTATTACTTCTTTTGTATGCTCTTCCGGTTGCCATAATGTTTTAAGATGGTGACAAGAAGACTTCCGCTCAATTTGCGAATTTTATTCAATAAAATAAGCAAGTTTATTCCTTCTTACAATGGAAAAAAATTTCCTGTGTAAAGTTCAGTAATGTTTTATAAAGAATGAGTACTTTTGTAGGATCTGAGGTTTTCCTGGCGCAGAAGCTGAGTGAAGTTTTCTCGGGCAGTCAGCCAGGTGGTTTCGTCAATTAAACCCGACGTTTCGGAGGCCAACGCTGCCTCCATCTTCAAAGGCGTTGAAGTGCCGAGTGGTCGTCCTGGGGTCGTATATATATTAAAGGCTACTTGGACCGTACCGACCAATCAGGTGTCAGCACGGCTCTGCGTCTTCCCATTGGTCCGCTCTCTTCTGTACTTAACTGTTTGGAGACAATTCTCCCAAACAGTTAAGTACAGAAGAGAGCGGACCAATGGGAAGACGCAGAGCCTTAGGAATTTTTTGAGATGGTTACGAGAAAAGACTGGTGGTAACGGCACGGCAGCTATGCGGGGCGATGCTCTTTTGCTAGTTCCGGATACTGCCGATTGTTTCCGGGCCACCATCTCCGCTCTCCGCGCCATCGAACCGGAGAAGGGAGTCAGGTTCCATACCTACTCTCAGCCGGAGGAGCGGTCTGTCAGACTGCTCCTGAAGAACCTAGGGCGTCGAATGCCAACAGAAGATGTACGCGAGGAGCTCATTGCACTTGGAGTTCCCGTACTCTCTGTACTGCAACTTCGGTCGCAGCGGCGCGACGCCGATCCTGCGAAGGATAGGCCTTTAACGCCGCACTTTATTGTGTCAGTGTCGCGTGGACCCTCGGCAGCGAAGGTGAGAGCTCTCACCACTTTGTGTGGTCTGCACATCTCTGTGGAATCTTACCACGCTCCGAGCGGCCCTCTACAATGCCGCAACTGCCAACGCTTTGGTCACACAAAGCGTAATTGTGGTTACACTCCAAGGTGTGTCGCTTGTGGCGGAGACCACCCCTCAGGGGGTTGTAGTACGCCCAAGGATGCACTGAGGTGCTGTAACTGCAACTCCTCCCACACTGCCAACTATAAGGGTTGCAGTAAGTGGAAGCAAGTTAAAGGGGCAGCGGCGAAGCGCACTAAGGCGGGACCCAGAGGTTCTGGGAGCTCACGCTCCGTTTCTGCTGTGAAGAATGGCATTGCACCCAGTCTCTCCTCTGAGCAGGAGAAGCTTGGACCCGGTTGGAGCCATGTTACCGAGCGGGGGCGTGTGGTCCATAACCAGCCACCCACTCTACCACCCCAGATCCCTAGAGACTCAGGCGCATCGCAGATGTCGTCTGGTAGCAATCCAACTGCTCCGGGACCCGAACCAACCACACCGGACAGTTATTCCGAAAAGTTAATGCAACTTATCGATGACCTTCCTTTGGAAGATTGTTTTGAGGTGACCAAGTGTCTGCTAAAACAAGCTCCATTCCTTCCCACTGGGAATGCCCGTCCCAAGGCAGTTCTCAAAGTCATAGCCCTTTTCCTGGCTGGATATGGCAATGCAAACTAAGCAAGGAACGCATGGCCCTTCATGAGGCTCGCTCACTGGAACGCCGATGGAGTTCACAGCACTGTCCTCGCCTGATATAGGCGTATAACTACGTCTATAACAGGCAGATTCTGGAGGACCTAAAGGTTTCTCCAACTGCCAACGACATCAGAAGTATTGCACAGAGTTCCTACTCAAAGCTTCTTGATGCTGAGATCCCTTTAGAAAGGCAACTTGGAAAGCGCTTGCGCTTCCCAAGGGACGAGTAAAATCGTCAAAATTTTTGAGGCCTTCAGCCTAACAATGCCCCTTCCAAATACGTAGAAGCCTTCAGCCGAAACGTATTCCCACTGGTTGGTTCAACCCCAACCAGGCATTGCAGAATGGAGGACCATGACCAAATCCCCTTTGCTAGTTCCGACCAGGGTTTTCCGTGGTTTTCCCTGGTCGTAAGGTGAATACCGGAACTTTAAGTTAAAAAAAGGGACACGGCCCGAACCCCAAAATAAAATACAGTTGCCCTGCATAGGTTCAAGTCCTATGCGGAACACAGTTAGCGTAAGCAAATATAAGTTATAGGATAGGAACCCGTTTTCATTTCCAGCAATGCATTTCGTATGTAGGTATGGACTCGGAGGCGAGATCATCGGATTGCGGGCTTCGCCCGCAATGCTCTGATCTCAGTTAGCTTATTTGGTCGGTGGTGGTCGGCCACTCGGCACTTCAACGCCTTTGAAGATGGAGGCAGCGTTGGCCTCCGAAACGTCGGGTTTAATTGACGAAACCACCTGGCTGACTGCCCGAGAAAACTTCACTCAGCTTCTGCGCCAGGAAAACCTCAGATCCTACAAAAGTACTCATTCTTTATAAAACATTACTGAACTTTACACAGGAAATTTTTTTCCATTGTAAGAAGGAATAAACTTGCTTATTTTATTGAATAAAATTCGCAAATTGAGCGGAAGTCTTCTTGTCACCATCTTAAAACATTACTTAACTGTTTGGAGACAATTCTCCCAAACAGTTAAGTACAGAAGAGAGCGGACCAATGGGAAGACGCAGAGCCGTGCTGACACCTGATTGGTCGGTACGGTCCAAGTAGCCTTTAATATATATACGACCCCAGGACGACCACTCGGCACTTCAACGCCTTTGAAGATGGAGGCAGCGTTGGCCTCCGAAACGTCGGGTTTAATTGACGAAACCACCTGGCTGACTGCCCGAGAAAACTTCACTCAATGAGTACTTTTGCTAGCACCTATAATAAATTGTCTAGCCTTTCTAGGACCGATGACAATATTTACGTTATTGCATCACTGAAAAGTGGTCTTCAGCGCGTAGAATCGTATTAGGATATTCTGTTTTAATGCACTGATGCCCCACCACTAAACTACACCCAGTAACGATCTAAGCCCATCAAAATCTTCCTAGAAACCCCTATAATTCGACTTTATAGCATATTTATACAATATTTATTATTCTTTCCATTCTTTGTAATAAATAAAGAGGAGCTTCTTACTAATTAATGTGATAGCTTATTTGTGACCCTACTATAGATGGGAACATAAAACCAAATTATATCAAAGCACCACATTTTGCATATTTCTTCGAATTCAAGACAGATAGCCTGTGATAAATATTCAGGTCATAAGATTCTTTATCACACTATAAATAACAAATTCTTAATTTGTGTGTCTAGTTGGGTTCCAATTTAATTTTGCAGGCAACATTTTAAGTAATAAATTGAAAGATAAAGATTGTATCACTACTTATATTGGTAATAAAGACAGTCATAGTATAACAGACATATCTTTGAATCCACAGCAGGCAAACAAAGTAATAAAGACAATGCATTAAAAGTGGAACAACCAAATATGTTTAAGACAATATGTATTAAAGACAACTTTCCAAATATGCAGACGCCGGGGTATTAAATCACGTTCCAGTGCGTTACTGGTTCAGTGACAGACAGTGTCGCCACCTCTACAGAAACCCTTAACACAAGCCGCGTTCTCAATACAGCGTGTTCACACCCTCCTTCTACCACTATTTTCTTTCTCTCTCTACTCTTTGACTCTCTTTCTTTGCCCCTCTATTACTCTCCCCAAACCCTCATCAGACCCCCAAAATAATTATTGGGGGAGCTCGGCAATAATATCTATGTACATGTTAAGATTTTATTAAACCTAAAAAAGCGGTAGTGATGTTAAAAATGCAGTAATTAGGTTCTTGATTAAATAGATTATGCTGTTTGTCAGTTAATAATGTCATTTGTTTCAATGAAAAAAATACTGTCAACAACCATGAATGTGATTATAATATTACCCTTGAATTTGATTTTCCTTTTCTTAGTGAGTAGCCCCAATACATTTTACAAGTCAGCGCCTAAAATTGTGATTTTCCAGCGTAATTCTGTATTGGCAAAATGGTCTCGGAAGGAGAAATTGCAAGCCCTCGTCAGAAATATCCTAACTCACATTAAGGATTCACAGGTTTAGTTCAAGGGTTATTCGATTTGCGTATATATTAGTTCACGTAAGAAGTAATTGATCAGTATTAACGCAAATTTTCTTTTACAAATTTCCAAATACTTTTTTGTCTACTTGCTGTTGTCAATGTTATCCAAAGTGATATTTTTGGAGTAGGCTCTATGTCGTGCCGATCCCTCCGCAAGCAAAACTTACATATCCTTATTTCTATAAATCTTATCTATTCATTAGACCCTTTCTTACGGACAGCTGCAAATAAAATACATGAATGGAGAAAAATAAGCAAACTATTTTCATGTTAAGCATGGATAGGTAATAAATATTAGATAAGTTAAATATTAAATTTATTCGCAGGTTACTCTTTGCAATTTAGACACCAAATTTTCACGGCAAAGCAATTCCACCTTAAAAACAATGATATTTCCAGTGTCAGCTTTGTAATAGTTTTTTATTTACATGTAACATTAAATTACGGTATTTTTTTTTTTTAATTTCTCCCAGCTCTTCATTAAATATGAATTACAACCTAGTGATTAACTTTCTACAGCAGCACGATACAATTTTCTATACAGAACATAAATTATCTTATGAATCAAGTTCGATAAAAACTTTTAAAATCGAAACTGGCAACATTGTTTCCATAGTCATGCTATCACGGCATCATTCTCTTGTTAAAAATAATGTTAAGTGCGCATGATAAAAAGGTTTTTAATACGTTGTTACAAAATATTCTCATATAATATACCACCCCAATATAGTAAATAATCAAATTAAATGCCAACCCTGAGTATTTCAAGAAAATAGTAGAGATTCCAATGCGCGGATGGAACACGAACAGCCTAATTGGAAATAGAATCAATCAAGGAATAAATTCCTTGTGCATTTTATCTAGGAAACTTCAAAAGTGTGATAAAGACTATTAAACAATTGAACTGATAGATAAAGCAGTAAAGATCTGTCAACATAGTGACAGATATTTACATAACAACAATTCAGCTAATCGCGGCCGACATTTCCATCAATTTGACTGTGTAATAACCGATATCGCTTCGGTACGTTTACAAGTGATATCACCCGTAATGTTTTTAAATTAAAAAATAATTGCCATGATAATTTCTGTAGAAACAAACAAGGCCAAAATCATTGAATTCACGATATAACGAACATACTATTCTTAAAATAAAACTTCCCCTTTCTTTGATTAAAGTACATATCTGTACAAATAAATAAATTACGTTATATAGTTAAAAAAAATCCCTTTAGGCAGGCCTACAGGCGGAGGTAGATTTCGAAGTGCTTTTGGTTTAATTTATTGTCGCTGCATAGCACTCTTCTTCTTTAGCCTTGGCATGGCAAACCTGCAGTAATAAGAACTGAATTCGGTAAAGAGGAAGAGCCTACAATCATTTTTTTTGACAACAAGAATAGGATATAATATTCTGGGAGGCCGTGCGCAAGATTAGCAATGAATAAAATTAGCAAAGCCGCTAAACAAGACAAAATTATGATATTATAATAATTCTATTAAGTGTTATTATTTTCAAACATTAAAATCTCGCGTCATATGAGAGCTGTCAAGAAACTATTTATTGATTTGTAGAGTACTCATCAAGAGCTTTTCAACGATACCCCACAAGACGTGGTTTCAAAAGTTTCGAATTTTCATCCCCCACCCCCACCCTCACTCGAACCCCCGAATCATTGGTGTCACTGTGAACTCCATAGGGAGTACTCTAATTTATTCAAACAAAGTTTCCCTCTATAGCCTACTTCATAGGGGCCGAGATAAAAATGTTTTAAAATTTCAACCCCCTCCCCCGACCACCCCCTTGGGCCAATTTTGCTCATTAAGGAACTTGTCCGAACTATTGGGCCTAGAAATAACATATTAAAATTTCGTTCAAATATCTTCAAAATTACGGCCGCTAGCGTGTAAAGATATATATAAATATCACATTTTTTTTTTTTGAACAGGCGGTGGTTTCGTATTCAGGGGAGCATGAAACGTAAAGATATGAAAGAATTTTTCGAAAATCATGACATGGTATCCATTGCAATAGGTAGATTTTCTTCGAAATCTACCTAATTAATCTTAATACGGTTCAATATATTATCTTGTAAATCGATTGATCCACTTACAACTGGAGGTAATAAAGAAAAACGAAAGGTTTGAAATTTTAGCGATAAACAGATAATGTGCAAATTACGAAAACACAACACTATGATTGTCTTATTTCTAATAAACTCTAACGCGATAACTGTCTGAAACAAATAATGACTAAGTGAATAACCGGATTCGATATATTCCACAGTGAAAATGTATTTTAGAATTTCAAATATCGAGTGATTCAAATCAGGGGTTTTGATACTCAAGACCGGCAGGATAATTTTAAGGAAGATATGACGCCGATTTAAATTTCCTTCTGATTAGACATGCCCGGTTTAGTCCTCAAGATATTTTACAGTCTAGGGGAAAATATACTTAGCTCTGATCCGCTCATGATCGGAGAGAAATTAAATTTTTAAATTAAAACTAGATTAACATAAAAACCATACTCTTTTATAAAAGTAGGCCTATCCTCTTTAAGCTAAACATATACAGAGACAATATCGCCTTGTAAATAAATAACCTAGACATTCCTATACCAAATATAAACTCTTTTATCTTGTAGCGATTGCACAAAAAACTCTGCGATAACTTTAAACTTAAGGTCAAAGAAAACATAAAACCAACACTTCAATTTGATACATTGAATTCCTCGATCAAAGTGGTTTCTTATGTATATTTTGTGTAATTGATTGTTTTGCTCCCAAAGCTAAAACGGTTTCGAACTCCATTTTGATAAGAGAAACCAGTTTCGTATTGGTACGCGGCCTTTTTTACAATATTGTATTAATCGGATTACCCTGTATAAATAGGCCTATATACTTAAAACGAGTGAAAAAAACATTTATTGATAAATCATAATTCGTCATCGTCGGCGCTAAGATATGCACATACAGCTAACAACCTATGGGCGTACAAAGCTTCAAAACACAGTTATATAGTTATGTCGTGAACGAATTTTAATAGAACAGTATTATAACATATAATTCAATAAAAATAAATTCGTTAATAGGATTTTATAGTTCTTTCATTTTATTCGTGAAATAGCCTTTATAAATGAGAGGTCAGCTCAGCGTAACAGTGGTCTAAAGGTGCATTTACAACAGTGCGCTCAGCGCGCCTTGCGCCTTGTTGCTATGCCTCTCCCAGCGCTTCTACGCATGCAACACGCGAACTCACACATCCATCTTGCCTCAAATCACATGATTATTCTAGTAGCATGCTTATTTCTGTTCACATCTGATAAAAATGCGCAGCTGAAATGTCCGCTTAGATGCCGTTGCTGCTGCAGCTGTTATAATTTTGCGACAAGAAGCGTGAATGTTATGTTAATGCGTATCTTTTTGTCTTATGTTTTAATATAGGTACTTCAATATTGTATTATTATTTTATTTTTAACATTTTGTATTATGTATGATATCTATTGTATTTGTTTTTTGTAAATTCCTTTTAATGTATTTTGTCTTTATCCTGGTTGAGTGGAAGATAAGGCCCTATGGCCTTAACTCTGCCAGGCAAAATAAAACATTATTATTATTATTATTATTATCTCTGAAGTTGTACTTGTGCACTCTACGAAAACATGATTGGAGGCTTTTTATTTTCTTTAACACCGCTTTCACTGTTCCCATATCACAGTTGTCTCTCAGGACATGCAAGGAATCTCTCTTGTTTCCTATATCCCCTAATGATGGGGCGTAGGGCCTCCATGTGGACGTTTCTGTTACGCTTATTTTCCTAGAGAGGGTAGAGGGACAGCTAAGCCCATCGCCTCTCAACTCCAAAAGTAAAGCGATCCCTGTATGGGCTATGGAGAGCCGTAGGGTTTCCGGGAGATTAAGGCACCCAGATTGTGACATACGGCACATGAAGGTGGAAAGGTTGTCAGCCCTACGCACCGGCCGTTATTTTATCCCCACGAATACTCCTGGTACTCTTTTCTGTTAGAGGTTGAGTCGACCCCAGGGCCATAGTGCCACAAGAAGGATTAGGCTAATTGGAAAATGCAAGGAATAACTTAGTTTAATCCTGTCTTTGTAGTCCTGGAAGCTAGCCATCCACAAACACGGACAGGAGCTATAATCCTTGACGAACTCAACATTCTTTTCATTGGATCACTCCGCCATACTGAAAAATCACCGTATGAACAGAACCTTGGACGACTCACAAGTGTTGCACGTGTCTCCCCGTCTCAAGTGGGGAGTTACTTGCGCCTATGTAAACCTGCGCAAGGTAGTCCGTGCGCATAGATTACATTCAGGCCTAACCTTGTACCGTATTTTGCCCCGGCTTACATCTCCATACAACATGTGCATGAGATGTTGCCCAGGGTGAACGTAGCTTAACTCCACCGATAAGGAAAATTGGAATTTGATGCCACCTGAATCATTTGGGGGTGGATCAATTTCAAATCGTTTTAGCTAATTTATTCCCTGAAACAAAAATTATTCTTGCGTAAGTAGCCTACAACAAAAATTTGCAAACCAAGATAAAAAAATCTAAAGAAAGTTACTGATATTAATGATCTCATATGTACCGCTCATTTGACATTCATTTTATGATAACTGATTTGTACAACTGAAGAAGGAAATAAGGAGAAAGACGATGACGTTTATTGTGAACCAGATCATATGCAGAACAGCGTAGTCTTGGAAATTTCTAAATAAAATTAATTCAAAAGTGTTCCTATTAAAATAATAATAATTAATTTTGCGTAAAAACTACAACATTTATCCATATATTTTGGTTATCTTTACCTAAGTATAAATGTCTATTCAATAGTGGTCCAACCTAGAAGACTGACGGTTTTCAGGGTCTCTTAAAAACGATTTTCAGGGTCTCTTAAAAACCATTTTCAGGGTCTCATAAAAACGATAGTATCTTCTAAAGATCAGAACTTGTAACATGGATGGCCAGCTATTGACTTTTGAGAGCCGCAATCTTATGGGACGAACTTTGAAAAGAGCCGCAGCTAATTTCGGATATTTTATGGTAGAATATAAAGTAGACCCTAATAGTATTTTAGTTTAAAAACATACAGATTGTAACTAATCGTATTATAAATTGATTTGGTACATCACTTAACGAGTTTATACTAATACAGAAAAACCTCAAATTATGTACCCTCTTCGAGTGTCATTTTGAGCTGGTAGCTGCTTGAATCTGGGAGATCACCAGTTAAGGCAGTTCACACAAGTCCACATAAATGTTTATCACTTAAAACAGCTCAATGCTTAGATTTGACGAAGTTAGGTGTTAAATTCAATGACTCAGAAGAATAGATTACCTATAAACGTAGTTACATCTTTCGGTACGTTCTATTAATATTACCTTTTTTTGTTCCAGTACTTTTCTCCAAAATTGAATGGTTGCCATATAACATTGTATTTAAATTTACTAAGCAAAGTAGAATAGAAAATTTCTAATGAAATTAGATTTTCTAAATTGTAAGAAAAACCACTGTTTAAAAAACGTTAATATACCTTTTCTTTGAAGTTTAAAAAAGTGGCTTAGATCATTATTACGCTGATCTTGTCAAAGTAACTCGTACGTTTAAAATTCTGTAAACAAATCCCCCTATTAGCTCGTACATTTTATCGTAATTTCAGAAATACATGTTACATTGCCAATGAAAAGATCACAGTGACAGATGACCAGGATTGGTTGGAATTCAACGAATTCTCTCACTAGATTGGTGATAATCATTCAGTCAAACATTTTTGAAACAGCTCATAAAATCGAGAGTATTAGCAAGAAAGGACTTCTTTTTACAGTCATAGCTCAATACGAAGTTAAAATCATGTCTTTATTGAAAAGGTAGGTAAGTTGAAGTAGCAAGTTAGCAGTAAGAACAATGCGAATTACGTATGCTCGTCAGAAGGCTTAGAACAATGCTATTACCTTATCGAGACAATATTTATAGATCAGGTTAGCGGAGGCCTTGGAGCGATCGGCTTATGGGAGCCAGAAAACCACGTGCCTCGAACATTCTTCATTTGTTTCAGGAAGCGCTGAACGTCAATTCACTTGTTTTATTGCCTTCTGCTGCAGCTATTTGTTTACTTTATTATAAGCAAGATGAGTTTTTATATGACCTTCGACAAAATATGCATGAAATTTCGTATGAAACTACTGCCTTTAACTTTCAGTTCCCTCAACGCAGGTAGGTGAAGTGGCCTACTGTTTACAATCCTGAACTTGACTTTCGATTTTTTACCGGCTCACAGTATGCAATTTCCAATTCTAACAGCCCAAACATCATATCTCGGAAACTAATCGAATTTTTAATTGGTACCTTACCATTGAAATACTGCATCACTCAGCATACTAAAACATACGTGAAGCTTCCATAAAGTAAGTTTCCTTGGGCCGCTTACAGAAACAAAACATAATTTCAAATAAATATTTATTGGAACGGACACAGCCAGTGTTCAGATAATTTTCAAATCGTATTTGGCACCGGAATTGAAACATTTGTCTTACCGTGGCACCAACTTTTGAATACCTGTGTCGTAAAACTGTGGCGCCTGAGATTTGGACCACCGTGTGACAACCACTTTCGCCTCTCGGTCATTCTCTGTCATTCTGTGTCATTTCCTGAGGTGTAGGAAAAGATGGAAATCACTGGGAGCGAGGTCCACTTTGGGGTTTAAACACCTCCCAACCGAACTTCTGCAGAAGACTTGCTAGGAGGAATTAAACATCCACCCTACAGCCCGGATTTCGCTCCCAGTGATTTTCATCTTTTTATACACCTAAAAAATGACAGGAAATGACAGAGAGGCGGAGATGTTTGTCACACAGTGGTTAAATCTCTGGCCCGGTGGCGATACGTTGAAAAATAGCTGAACACTTGCTGTATCTGTCGGAATATATATGTCCATGAAATTGTGTTTTATTTCTGTAAACGGCCCTAGGGAAACTTACTTTATGGACGCGCCTCATATGTTCTGAGCCACTGTTGTGAAACAGAGGTTGTGTATTTTTACATGTAGGCTGGAGAATTCAATGAGGAAGATTCCTGCAGTGCAAGGACCTGACATCCACCTGTTCCGTATATCACACCACATTAATAGAAAAGTTGTCAGTGACCAGTGTATAATCTAAATCCCACTCGCGTTCTGTTTTTTTTTTTCTCTGTCTTACTCATTCATAGTTAGGCTACATCAGAATGATCATTTCTCTCATTTAGTTTCTGTGCCTTTCCTTCTGGGTTGGTACTATGAAATCTGTCTCCTGTGTTAAGATTCTCCAACAGAAATATCAAATTTAAACTTTCAAAACAAATTTGAAAATTTCTTCAAATTTTGAACCAGTTTGATCATTAGAAAATTAATTTTATTTCAACCACTAACCAGAATTGAGTAGTTTCAACTACGAGAATATTGGAAAAGTGAAGTCAGAATGAAAAATTCAATGCCATAGCCGGGATATGTGAGTCAGTTAGAGAATGTAATGTTGTACCGGCATATTGCCATGGTAGCTCAGTTGGTAAGAGCAGCGGCATGGAAAGCCGAAGATCCTGGTTCAGATCCCTGCTATGGTATTGAATTTTTCAGACTGACTTCACCTTTCCATCTTAGCCTACACACGGACAATGTGAAAGAATTATGAAAATATTGCCTATAAAAATAATACTCGTTCTAAAATAACATGAAAATAATTTATGTAATTGGTATTTTCGGCTGAACATTACACTTTTACTAATATCAAAAGACTTTTTGGTTGTTACTGACAAGTGTAGGCCTACGTCCTTTTTAGAGGTGTAGTTGTGAAGCTACAAAAGAATTAAAGTGATATCTAGTGCCACATTGTACTTCTGCATGCAACGAAATGTGATCCTAACCCTATTCGTTCTTCGTCATGGATGTTTACTATATAATTGAAGAAGTGTGAATCTATACAATACCTAAACACACAAATCGGATGGAAAGCTTACATTATATTACATTACATAATAGCTAGACCCCATTTCTGGCAGACTCAAATAAAATCTTTCCTACCATGATGATTTCACAGTTATTTCTGACGACGATTATGGTGAAGACTATAATACATTGTCTAATACAAACTCATAGTGCAAGAAATTAAAAAAAAAACTTAGAAGTTAGCATGCAGGCTTGTTCGCCAAATGAAATCGCTATTTTTATTTACATTATTATTATTATTATTATTATTATTATTCTCCGTTTCACCCAACTTTGGGGTACGTTGAATCAATCACTTCTTTATGTTTTGTGTTTTAATTTTAGCCCAGTATTGCTTCATTCTTTCTGATCTTGCTTTTCTCTCGTCTTCACTGATTTGAATCATTCGTTTGGTTTTGATTTTGACTTGGAACCTCACTTTCTTGACTTTGGTTATTTTTTTTGCAGTTTTATCTATGAGCATTTTTTCTGTGATTTTGAGTTCTTATAAGTCCTTCTCCGTTTCCTTAAACCAATTTGGTTTTTTCTTTTTGTTGCGAAAATATTCAAAGATTTTTTTGGTCATTTTATTTGGGTCCATTCTGAGGATGTGTTTATAAAAATCAATTCTTCTTTTCCTCATTAAGTCCGAGAGTTTTTCAGTCTTTTGGTAGAGTGTTTCGTTTCTGATATGGAATTATTATTATTATTATTATTATTATTATTATTAACACAATTTTATAACATACATTTTGTAGCAAAAGTTATCGGTACATAAAAACTATAAGAAGTAATAATCAGCTTTCCTAACATCCAATGAACCAGTGTTTATCGCAGGTCAATAGATGGCGAGCCCCTGGCGAACGAAGCTTAATTTATGACGATAAGTATAAGACATCATTATCATCGACTCGCTACTACACCTATTTCCTTAATTGGCAGGGCTCGAACCTGAAACCTCATACAGTAACTCAGGGCACTTGTGAATAAGTATGACAGTTATGTTATGTATAGTCATCAATTGCAGTAATCACTTGCTCCATACTTCATCCAGAGTTCAGTGCAGAACTCTCATTGCATTTAACGAGTTTCGTTGTTCTTGACATTTATCTCAGACGCGTATGTTTCCTCACCCATACTTTTCTTACAATCTTTATAAGCCTATAGGGAAGTCGTACCAAAGGTATTTTCGAATAATTCCGAAGAAGTAACTCAATCTTCTCGACAATTTGATTTAACCGTACTGAGGCTCAATTTCGGCTCTCACGATTTCGCTTACAAATTTGTGCTAAAAGTGGTAAAATTGAGACCCACAACTTTGAATTGCCTTATTTGTTTTCAAAAACATCTGAAAGGTAAGCTATTTTTCCCATTACAAATTATTAGGGGGCAGATTTCTATGACCAAAAAAATAGGATGACCTAAAAATCATCAAAATATAACCAATAAAATTTAAAATATGACTTTACCACTTACACATTGAGTATATTTTTTTAAAAGTTTAATTACAAAACATTTTATTAAAATATAGTGTTAATTATTTAAAATATCTGTAAATTCTCAAAAAGTATCATTATAATGTAAAATTTACAAAATATGATATGAAACTTCAAAATTTATTTAATATGCACACAAATATGCCAAAAATATGACCTAAATATGCATATTCATACTAAATATGCTACAATAGTTGAAAATTTCCTAAATATGCAGTTATATGCACAATAAAAGCCGTTCCATTTTCACCAGGATGCTTGGAATCGGGTTTAAATTAATCGGAATCCTGAAATTATGTAAAGGGGAAAAATATGAGATGTCATAGAAATCCGCCCCCTACAAATTATAAAGCAGATCTAGTTAATTCCAACTGTTTTAGGTTCTGTAAGATGTCTTTAAAATTAACTCACTGGTTGGTTGATCGGAATATCAGCTCTGAGTGGCGATTTAACAGCAATAAGCCAAAGCGAGCTAAGTCCATTTTGTGAATTAGCTCCACGATCATCTTACACGACCGTTTGCCTTTACTTCTGTTGAATACAGCCTATAGCTTTAATTAACCATTTTCAAGGGCGGATTATTTGTTTCATAGTTGAAATAGTAGTGTGGTTCGATTATCAATATGTAGTAGTCGGAAATTATTTACTGATAATTCATTGTGGAATTATATAGGAATCAAATTCTACCTTAAGAAAATTTGAATATGCATATTTGTGTTAGTGAATGTCATATTTATTTTCTCCAACGAGTGAAATAATTGTGTTGTTTATTGTGTATAAAATAATTCCACCTATTCCCTCGAATTAAATGTTCTTGTTAAAATATCAGCACAATAGCTTTGTCATATCCAAAATCTAATCTTGTCAATAATATAAAACATTACTAAAATCTAAACGATATATATCGTCCATCCCACGACGAAATCTTAGTGTTTTATAATATTGACAAGATTAGATTTTAGATATGACAAAGCTATTGAGTTGACGTTGTAACAAGAACATTTAATTCCAGGGAATAGATTGAATTATTTTATACACAATATACAACACTGAATATTCATAATTTCAATATCATTGATGTCCAATTGTTAATGTTATAATTCTAGAGTGATAGGGAAAAAGCGAATAAGTCAAAATTCTAAAGTTTTAGGAGAGACAAATAACGATTTATTTTCACAACATTTTAACAATATTTAGATCAGTCCACCCATATATTTTTATACAGTATCTTATACTATGTAAAAATATCTGGGTGGACTGATCTAAATATTGTAAAAATGGTGTGAAAATAAATCGTTATTTGTCTCTCCTAAAACTCTGGAATTTTGACTTATTCGCTTTTTCCCTATCACTCTAGAATTGGATTATTAATTTTTTCTATTAAATCTCTATGTTAGTAATAACTTCCAGTTTGACAAATGATAATTCTGTTATAAGATGTTTTATACCAGGGGAAGTCAACTACGTCTTGTGATGACGTTTGTGGAGCAAGAGCATGCGGATCCCTTGTGTGTGACGTCAGCAAGAGCGCACGGTAGTAGGGGTGTTTAGAGTACGCTAGAGCTAGGTACTAGAGGACCTATTCACTTTAGCTCTGTGGGTAGAACAACTTCTGGTTGGAAATACGGAGCATTTTTCAAAGTTATTGCAAGTACGCGATCCTGATAGTGTTCTCTCTGCAGAACATGTGTTAGTTCTGCAAAACATTCTTCTTCAGTTCGAATCGAGGTTTCAGGATGTGGAAAACCTTTCTCCAATGTTTAAACTTTTTGCTACCCCATATTCAGTTAATGTCAAAGACGTTCCTTGCCGGTATCAGTTGGAACTGCTAAACTTACAATGCGACGATCTGTTAAAGGACAAATAGGCCTACGAACGTAAAGTGGTCTTGGGTAACTTTTACAGAAATTTCTCTGAAACCAGATTCCCGAGACTTGTAATTATGTAATTTTGGATCGACATATGTGGCCGAACAATTTTTTTCACTAATGAAACGTGCAAAGCTCAAATCAAGAAGTACATTGTTAAATCACAACCTAAATGTAGTCTTCGATTAAATATTGCTCAAACATTACGTCCCAACATTGATAAACTTGTTAAAGAAAAAGAGACAGGAAAGTCAGAAAATTGTTACTGTAATCTTGTAGCCTATCGTCTAAGGTGCAGACGAGCTTGTATGGTAATTAATTCAGTTCATTTTTTTTATAATTTTTACTGTAGTGAATTATGTTAATTCAAATGATAGTAGCCTATTGTCTATTTTTGTCAAAGAACATAGATTTTGTGGAAAGGGAATTGTTCTCACAGAATAGAAAAATAGAATTATTTATAATATGTTAAACTGCTGCGCTGTAATTAACCGATAAACTATCAAAAAAATCGATTGTTGTTTCATTAACTCGGAAACACGTATTACGTAAGTTCTAACCCCCTAAATTCCCGCTGCCCGCAATCCTAATGCCCCTCTCTTCCCCCCTGTTCACTGATGCCTACATTTCACATGCTCCTCGCAGAGATATAACGCGAGCAGTGAGAGCAGGAAGCAGTGACGTCACAGAGCAAGTTTCTGTCTTCCCCTGTTTTATACAAATGCAGGGTCTTTAGAACACTTCTGCATGAATGGAATCTAAAGAACGTAATTCCTCCTCGGACAATGCAGGGCTGGAAGCTGAGGTGATATATCTTATGAGATCTTTCTGTACGGGTGGCGCTTCGTCTATATTTTATCGTCCTCTTATCTCCCTCCGAATAAGCTCTTGCCACTGCTTTCATGTTTCATACAAACTACTGCTGCAAACAAAGAGTGCTATAACTCAACTGCGTTATTACGAGTTGGGCCTAATCTGACAAGAGACATGTGTGATGTACTCACCAAGACACGCCAAAACCTATTTGTATGTTAATTCATGATTCGCAAATTCACTGGTGGCTACCACCATAATGTGAAGTCACGGTCTTCCATATAAGGTGCAAGTGCAATAATTCAATGGATTTTATTTTGTTTCATTTAATTATTTATTTAGATTCAATACAATGACCAGTAAAATGAGGTTTATACTTAAGAAATCTTCATATCGATAATAATATTATTAGGCCTATAAAAATGTAGTTATCTTTGCCCTATTTTAGTAAAAGAATCTCTTGTTACTACCGAAAATAAAAAAAACTATAATTCTGGTATGAGCATTTAGATTAAATTTCAACTCAGAACATGTTTTAGGTCAACTCTTAAGAAGGAGAAGCTTTAATATTTATTTGAAAATAGGTTGTCAACTCTTTTCTCAGAGGCAGGAAAACGAACAAAATTGCTATTTCAATAATGAAAAACAGCATAAACGGATGTATAGACGTTCTAGGTTCAAATTTATGTGAACTTATTTTCTAACCTGCTATGACGTTGCGGGTAGTCAGTTGGGCTTGACGTCTTGTATGTAAGCAATTGCCATATCGCTGCAAAATCATTCCCTTAGCGTCCCCTTAGAATGAAAACCTCGTATCTCAAAACGCAAGCAAGAGTTCTTTTAATTTATTATTAGATAGAAAACACGTATCTCAACTACTTGTCAGCCAATATTACAATAATAACATGTGTGCTGCTCTCTAGAGGAAAAACGAAACTTAATGTATTTATTAAGTGAAAAAGCCACGTACTGTATGTGTTTTATGAGATACGAGGTTTTCATTCTAAGCGGACGTGGAAGTGATTTATAGATAAGAAACTATAGGGGTTCCCCAGTTAAGTGGGGGTATGCCTGGCAGGTCTTTATAGATTCCACCATTAAACTTCCAAACAACGCCAGAAACGCATCTGCAATATGAGTGACCGAATAATGTGAAAACTCTGTTCCGTTTTCTTGTCGATTTTGTTTTTCTGTCGTGGAGTTTTCAAAGGAAAAAATATACAAGTATCTTAACACGAAAATTAGAAGATCCTTCTTTCATAGTAAAGTGCTCTCTTGGATATACTAGAAGTTATATGCAGCGCTGATATCATAGAGCTGCACGTGCTTTTAGAGGTCAGAACAAATTAGGTACGACACTTAAGTAATCTGACATTGTAATGTGCTCACGTACTGTACTAGTGTCTACAAAACAACTGTTAAATGTTTTTATTTCAGCTTGCTACTTAAATGGTTTGTAGAATCTAGGCCTCTATTCACTGAGATACACATTGAAAATGCAAGAAGATAAAAAGAAACCAGATGTGTTGTCCTCACATAACTTTCTCTATGGGCAAAATATGGGAAATAACATATAACTTTCTCACTTCACATTCTGTATTCTGATATAAAGGAAGAGGCTGTATTGCCGGGAGTGCGTATCTAGTTATCTAAACTTCATTTAACTAGATGTGCTACTACTATTCAACTTAATATAAATTCCAGCAAAGAATTTAACGCAATTCTAAGAATTTTCTTACGTTCACTATCTCTTTTATGTAATTACATAATATTATAGATTTTCGAATCTATTTAGAATCTCTCAGATTGGACTGAGCAATCCTGAGATTGCAATTAAATTTAAAACCTTCTTGTGCAGTCATATCATGCATTTTAAACACATATCATGCCATAGAAAGAAGAAACACAAATTGCTGGTTTTAGTAATGGAATCTTCGAAACCGTATTTGTATGAGTCGGCAATCAAAGAAGAGTTAATTTGTAAGAAAATGAGCACGGTATTAACATAAAAATGTAGCCTACTCTCTTTTTCACTAGTTTATTCCTTTGGTTGTGTATTCTAATGAAACTGGAATCTTCGTAATTAAACTCAGATAAAAGGAAATATTTCGGTATAAAACGAAAGAAAAGTGCTTATATAGATCACTTAATAGATCTACTCTGTAAACTATAAGAAGTTGACTAACACAATTTATGTTAAGATCAAATATATTCTGATATAATCGTAATATATGAGGAAGCAGATTTAAGATAAAGCATCTGAAATGAAAAAGGGACTTAAGAAATTAAGCATTGTATTAGTAAAATATTATCTCAAAGACATGATTCGTCATTAAGATGAAGTTGTGATAAAGTAAATAATGACTCGCGAAGTGGAGTGTGATCTTAGCAGACATAAACAAATTACATATTTTAAAAAAAAAGCTATTCATAAATTAAAATCCATAGGTATATACTTGTAAATCCGTGCGAAACTTTTGCATTCCCCCTTTTTCGACAAAAGTGAGTAGAGTGTAGCCAAGTAATTAGGTTTACCATTATACAGTCATTTATAATCACATAACAAATGCTTAGAAATGTATGCCGATTCCACAGAATGCACTGGCAAGTAACGATGTTTATATATGATCGATAGGCCTTGTAGGTGGTAGGCCTTGTCCCTTCGGGGATGTCGCGCCACGGAGTTTAGTTTTATATGATCGATTGAATATGTAAGTTATACCGCACAATTAGGCCTAGTTCGGCCGTGCGGTTAGCAAAATCACATTGAAGCTGTACCAATCCGTCTGCGAATACCTTAATATTGGCACATAAATAAGTAAAAAGGGTCTAAAATGAAATATAGGTTATCACATCAAAGTTTAGTGTGGTTTAAATATTTATTTTAGCTTTGAAGTTGACCATAATGGCTAGCATTAATAAATTTGTTTTATTGTTATGAAGTTTTCATTGAAAGAATCGACTATGGAGCTTTGGATCGAGATATCGAATGGATACTTTCTGTTCGACTTTAAAATATAACTCGTTAGTTTAAACAAAATACGTATTAAACTTAACGGTATGCAAATTAGTCAAACCGGAACGAAAAAATCTTTCTATTCATATCTCACATGTACGTTAATGACTCAGTATTCGGTTTGAAAATTGTAATTCATTTACCTGGTTTGTGGCAGTTCGAATGCCGATTGGCTGATTGCTTGGGGGCTTCGAACATCGCAAAATATATTACAATATCCCACTTTTAAAGAATTGGTGGCACTATGGTCCTGGGGTCGAGTCAGCCTCTAACAGAAATGAGTACCGGGAGCAATCCTAGGGGTAAAGGCGGCCGGTGCGTAACGCTGACAACCTTACCACCTTCACGTGCCGACTAGCCAAAAATCTGTGAGCCTCAACCTCCTGGAACCCTCTGGGCCTCCATGGCCTGTAATAGGGAACACTTTACTTACTTTACTTTTAAAGAAGTAAGATAAAAACAGATCATCTATATATATATAAAAATGAATGTATGTGTGTGTGTGTGTGTCCTTTATGCATTGCTACACCATTCATCCGATCGCCATGAAACTTTGGGAAGTTGTTGGGTACATTCCCGGGAAGGTTTCTGTCATACTACATTTTTAATTTTAGCCTTCGTTCGCGAGTTATGAGTGAAAAACGGCAAGAAAACGTGCATTTTTTACGCTTTCGAAGCATCGGTTTTCAGTTATTCATTTCAGTTGTCAAATCAATTGCAGAAGGCTTTGTCTATTTTTGTCATACTTTGGAAACAATAGCATCGTGATCGCTTTGGAAGGCAATGGATATCTCATGTTATTATAAACGCCAGAGAAGTTAATGATAAGGTGATGATAAGGTAATATGAAATATTTATTTAACGTGGAATATGCTTCTTATGAAAGATGGTTTACAGAAAATTCCGGGGAAGTTGCTTAGTTCGGGGTCCAGGCTACAACATTTCTATATGTAATCATAAGTAAAATCTCTTATGTAGGGTCGTTAAATCTGCCTGAAATGTAACGGAATTATAAGTCTGGACAAATGAATATAGAAACTATGGCCTCAGTAGGCTTATTCCATCTATATAAATAAAAACGAATATACCCGTATGTATGTCTGTCAAATACATTTACACACATTTCTTTCTTCGTGAGTTTAATCGATTTCAATTCTCATAACCTTCTGAGATTGCAGCAACGCTCGACGGGTAATGTATATACCTAGGTAGATCTTCTATATAGCCTACATAAAAATGAATGTATGTGTGTCTGTCCTTTATGCATTACTATGCCATTCATCCGATCACCATGAAACTTTGGGAAGTTGTTGAATACATTCCCGCAAAGGCATGCTTCATTTTTAATTTTAGCTTTCGTTCGCGAGTTATGAGTGAAAACGGGATTGAGACGTACATTTCTTGCGCTTTCGAAACAACAGTTTTCAATTGTCAAATCAATTGCAGATGACTTTGCCTACTTTCGTCATACCTTGGAAATAAAAGCATCGCGATCGTTCGAATTTTGTAAGCCCACCATGGCCGAATCATTTGTTTATAATGTAGAGGCACGCAGACAGATGAAATTTCCACCCTAGACGGAAGAAGAATAGTGAATATAGCCCTAAATGGACAAAGATTATGCAGGGTTTTTTAGGCCAGGGAACTCGAATCTGAGGTTACTTTTCCCATGCTGCGCTTTCTAATCGTGGAATTCACTTCAAAGCCGGATTTACAGTTGTTTCATTAATTAGGCCTATCAATCGTTTAGTTTAGACCTATGAATGTTTCGTGTGCAAAGTGTTAGTAAATATAATAGTTTAATTATTTTGCTCTTAATTTATAATCTTCCTATTAATTATTGTGGGCGAAGCCGCGGGGATCTGCTATAAGCTATAATAAGGTGTAGCTTATCTAGCGTTTTCTGAGGAAATAGTTTGTGTGTGATAAGTCGTTCTTCCCCATTTCAAATTCTAAATACCTATATAAAGACCTTAAAGACCTCGAGTTTGAAAATCGAAAGTCCTTCGCATTTACAAAATACAAAACCCGAGCGACGCCGGGCCTTTTAAGTTAGTTGTGCAATAAAACTGAGGTAAAAATCATTCTGTCCTGGAAATGAGCCAGAAGGAAAACTGCACGGTATGTATAAAGTAAATACATCGTCGCTAACATATAAAGGGACATAACCCAAGATTAGAATATAAAATTATTCTGAATATTATCTTTATTCCTTTTTCCAGTTTAACCTCTCCCGTTGTAGGAACTGTTTATGCGGCCCACGCCTCCCGGGTCTTACAGGGCAGTAACCTACTCAATAGATCATAGACATATCTTTTTGACCAGGCAAAGATATGAAGAGCCTCTCCGGATGAGTTATCTGCCCAATGCAGGTCCACTTCCGACAGAACACGAACACAGAGGACAAGATACACCACGCACACTCGGAACAAGATGGATGTGATGAAGGACATAATGATAACCAGGTGATGTCCAGGGCTCATAGTTTCCTGATTTCCACCTTATACGTTTAGGTGAGGAAAACCCCGGAAAACCTGGCCCAGGATACTTGTCCCGACCGGGAATCGAACCCAGGCCCGCTACGTGAGGAGAGCGAACGCATCCCCGACGCCACAGCGGTGGACCTCAATGCTATCAATTGAAATAAATGCGGAATAAATAGAAACCTTAAAATTAATAGAGGAAGAAAATATGAGTGAGAAACAATACAAAGAATGCAGACAAATAAATAAATAAATAAATAAGAGGTTAAAATAAAGAAAGAGAAATAGATAGAAATGTTGAAAGAATGAAAAGAAAGGGGACAGAAAGAAAATAAAAAGATTAAATAAATACAAAGATAAATAAATAAATATGAAAGAGACGTAATGAAAGATAGAATGAAAGAGAAAAGGAAGAACGAAAATAATAATTTAAAAATAAATGAACGAAATAAATTGTAATGAATAAAGAAAAATATAGTAATATAGATTATGTAGGTAAGTAGATAGCCAAATAAAAAATAAATTAATATAAGTAATATGGAATTGAATATGGGATGTTGCTCCAAGTTTATGACAAGATTTCAGAAAGTGTCAAGGACGGAGCTGAAATTTGTTCCAGTAGCAGTAACCCGAGCATTTGAGCAATTAGGACAGTGTTATCAAAAGAAGGTGGCTAGGAGCCGGCGTGGGATAGGACATGGGTGCGAGAGCGTTGACTCTGACCGGCCCACTGGTTATCACACCTCTTCAGTCTGTCTCAACGTCTGGGCGGTTTTTGCAACTCTTAAATCGAGAAAGTTCTGGCAAATGTCATTATAATCTAAGATTAATTCTCTCTCTGTAGTTGCCTGCAACACACTGCCTCTTATTATGGGCTTAACGCCTGATCTTTTCACCGCATTTTGTTATAAGCCTGTTCACTAGGTGCTCGTGAAAATTCTCATGCCTCAGTTGTTGGTGAAGCTACCAATTTTTTGGATTAACTATTGTTACTAAGTAACTCCCACTGCAGTTTAATATGGAATCCGAACAGCGATAGCGTCTGATTATTATATTTCGCATGTCTAAAAAGGAAATGGAGGAGAGATTTCGTACGTCTAAAAATTCTTTACCACATTTGAGCAAGAATCAATCCAGCCTTTATGGTTGGAATGTACTAACCGCTATATCAATATGATTTTTCTAATCACGCTATTCTTAATTCAATTTAAATATGCTTTTCTGAAAGTCAACACGAAAAATTCAGTTCTTAGACGATTTCTAATTTATTTAATTGAACATTTATGTCAGTAGACTACATTGAACTTCATACTAAGATATTTGCTTCCTGGGACATGTTCGCGAAGTTTTGAAGTTTTGAAAAATTACAAGAAAAGATCAAAATTAGAGCTGGTTAGGCATTCAAGGGACCCTCCCGTTTCCCCTACTGCCATTCTTTCATCATTCCGTTGTCATTCAGTTCGCTAGTCATTCGGCAGCAAAACTTTGTGAAATTCATAGCAGACTGAAACTGCAACTGTAATCTCATCAAGAATTGGGAATAATAATAATAATAATAATAATAATAATAATAATAATAATAATAATAATAACGATAACAATAATGAAAGAGAAGAAAAATATTTTAAAAAATCAGCTATTCAGGTGTTTAGAACGCTGTGGCCAGTATACGAATTTTAAATATATATCACTACGACCCATGAAATAGTGACCAATCTAAAATAAGAATAAGTGGAATTTCAATCAATCACAAGAGTCTTTCGTCATAATTTTATACTTTTATTTTTATCATTTTCATTTTATCGCACCTACGTGCACTTTCTTTTATATAAGTTCAAAAGGACTGAACACAAACATCTTCATTCCTGTAGCTTCTTTGGGGAAGGGGGGAACACAGTCAGCGACTGGGTATGAGCAAAACTGTACATGAAAATAATATACAATTTTATATGTGGTGAAGGATTATAAATCTCGGATAATAATAAATACAATAATAGTAACACTACATAATATCAGTGGCACCGAAGAGTTTAACCCAACAAATAAAACAGCTGATATTAACGGAGAGTTATTAACCGCAACCTGCGATACCATCGCGGTACTGTATATGGACTATCTCATCATCGGCTATCTCGATTACAATGACACAAATAACGATGTGTTTAATTCATTTTTGTGGTTTTAATTTTTCATTACTGTTTCGTTATATAAGTAAGTATGATAAACAGGCATAATAAATATAACTCAACGTCCGGATTATCTCAAAATAAATTCAGGAGAAACGAAAAATTCACGTGATTTATCAATAAAATCAGGACCTCTTATTAAATTATCTATGATAAATGCCAATGCAGTCAAAAGGGTACAGAAAATTTTCAAATAAAATTCCAGACATAGCCCATTTGCGCCACTGTTTCTTCAGATGTTTTCTAGTAGAGCTCTTCGAGTCCCGTGTGTAATAAGGGAAAAGGAAAACAACGAAAACAAAAACATTAAACAAAATAAATGAGGAAAATTGGCCTATGGCCGGTTAAATTTAATAGATATACATATATATTCCTCTTCTAAAATAATTCAACGGCCCTTTGAATAATGTAATAGTTTATTCACGCCTGAGGTCTACTTTTCTTGTAACATAATGCCAGACCGGAACTTCCTTACAGGGAGGTCCCGTCTCCGTAACGAGCAGGGAAAGTCGATCTGAAATGGGTGTCGCCTGTATTCTTGAATGTTCCTTCACTGTGCCATTCATCATTTCTACATGCAGACATAAGAACGATTAGAGAAACATTATCCCCTGTCTTGTTCGAATTCGTAACTAGAATAATAAGTTAATTGAATAAAATAATATTTAGGCCCAACGTCTTATTCTGAGGACCGACTTCCCAATGTCCTGAATTTAGACAAATGAAATAAAAGCATAGAAGATTTAGTAAGGTTACATTAATCAGAAATGGAGAATAAATTCCGACGTGAGCTCCCAAAATCGAGGGAAAATATAGCCTAATGAACCGTTGCCGATACTACAGATCTAGAACTTTATTTGGCCGTAGGACCTTATCCTAGAGAAAGTATCATCTGAGGTAAAATTTTGGTGAAGAAAACGTAGTAGATGGCATATTCTTCTAGTTAAAGGAGGCCAAGCAATCAATTGTCTCAGGCCATAGAAGAAAATATATCTTCACTAAAACTTCTTCTTGACGTCCCAACCATACTAGCCTGTTAAAGCCGTTTATACCATAGAAAACGAGCCTATGCAGCCTTTTGAATTGAGTTTCATTTACATCACTACCAAGGAGGATGATTTAGACGCAGTCCATTCTTCTTGAGAGCCACTTTGGACATACCAAGATATTACTGAGGGTCAGTAATTATGACACTTGTCATAATTATTCATAGGCTCTAATTTAGGCTAATAAATAATTTTCCGCCCTGAACCCAAAACCCTTGGGATAGATACTAACGCAGAACTAAGATTACGAAGAAGAATATTCTCTAAAATCACTTTAATATATCTAAAGGGTATCTGGAAGGAATCCTACGCACCTTCTGACTATCTTGTACGAGCTCACTCACAACCATTATGTTCTGAACATCAACAGAACTGAGCCCAACAACAATATTTGTCTTGCGTGAGGTCAACTGATTGCGCACAAACCATACGCAGAACGCATGTAAATTAGTTGCTGCCCACGTGACTGCCTTGTTTGTAAACACGCACAGACACGCACTCCAATATTCGCAATGAGAGCCCAATAAGGAAGCGAGACTACACCCGAGTTAATCACTGAAAATGGAAAGAGGGTGGGGGAAATAGGTTGGTAGAAAGACATGGAGAAGTGAAGATTAAAAGAGAGATTGAAGGAGAATGAGAGGGACAAGGATAAAGAGAATTAAGTATTTCTTGAGAAAGAGATTGAAAGATAGAAATTACAACAAAGTACTTTGTTTATGCCTTTCAATATGTACTATCTAAAAGTTATACTCCTGATCATTTCTTACAGAAAGTACGAGTAAATCTACAAAAATTAAATAACTAGGAGGAAGAATATTAGTAACAGGCTAAATTGAGTAGCGCTACATGAATTAACCACATATTTAACTGAAATGTTTCAGCCTCAGAATCTTGTTATGATGGCAGACTTCCCCGACTGTGACGTTAAACTGTGTGACTTCGAGATATCGAGAGTGATTTTGGAAGGAACTGAGATTCGAGAGATCCTAGGAACACCCGATTATGTTGGTAAGTAGCAAAATTTGCTTTTAAAATTTTAGTACTTCGTCTATAGAAAATAATTTTAGTCAATAATATAACTACTTTGGTAGGCTTTTATTTATTGTATATTTTTCGAAGTAAGTTTTGCCAAGCTTAAGGTTCCATGTCAAAAATAGATTCCTTTAGCAATAGTGAGTTCAGTTCACTTCAAATTTTATATTGCTGAATAGTGAAAATTTTGCCTCGAACTTACCGGTATATTGGTTAACTTCCTATGAATGATAAAATATAAAAAATTAAAACTAGAATTTAAAAGTCAAAATTATATTAGCTATTGCGATGCATATGAAGAAAAGGATGCAAAGATATGACATGTAAAGCAAAGGAAGAATTTAGAAGTTTATATGGTTTTAAAAAATTTCAAATAGCTTTTTCTCAAAAGAAACTTAAGCCTATTGTGTCTTAGTTCCTTTTTTAGCCCGAGTCCTTCAAATGCATCTCAAATATTGGAGGATTCTAATTTCAAGGATGAGAAAACTGTGCTTCGCTGTAATAAACAAAAACTAGTGTAATCACTTAATCAAATTATTGCTTGGTGATATTTTTTATATAGCTTGTATTTATAAGGCTTTAGTGGGTTCAGAAAATATGTGTTACGGCATCGAGAACAATGAAATATTTAAACCGTATTAAACATCAAAACTCTGACAGTATTCTATACGAATATTTTAGCTTTTTAAACAAGAATAGCTTTCAGAACAATTGGTTAAATAAAATTAAAAGAGGAATTCATTCGACTAGGTCTCATGTGGTTATGGTTAAATCGACATGCGTATGGAAATTCACTGTTTAAAATTGAAAAGGGAAGATACAATGATGTAGAGAGACAAATAATATGACAGAAATTAGAAGAAAGATATATCTTGTATTTTATATAGTCATGAAAACCAGATGGGGTAAAGAATAATTTGTTGAGGTATGCAACTATTTTGATTATCCCTGGACGGTTTTTGTAATTACATATATCATACATTTTTAAAATGTTGTGATTTTATAATTTTCATATTTTGTACTAATATACTGATTTGGTCAATAATGGGTCAATCACTAAAATGTTTTATGTTAACAAAGAATAAATAATTATGGATTGAAGGGATTTAGAATTACTCCAGTTAAAGAGGTCTTATACGTTGTCTGTGCCCTGTTTAAATTCAGCTGATCGCATCGGATGAAATTTAAATCATTTACGTATCAGTCAGTTGTCGGTTACTTAAACGATTTTGTGAAACATTTCTCTCCAGACGTTAAGTTATTATAATTTATATAACAGAGTACTTACTCTAATGCTGAAGATAACGTAACATTCAAATATAATCACTGCATTTATTCTCTACATAGAAGGGAGTAAAGTCTTATAAGGAATGAAAAATCAGCTTTAACTTTTATTTCTTGCCTTCATTACTCTTCATTAGCCACTGCATGCACTAATGAGGTAAATGCAGCTATGGTCATGGAGCCAGTGATTCGAGTTGACCATGACTAACGTATACAAAAACTCCCAGTAGATGGTGTGAAATATGTTACACAGATTACATATAATAGACTTTGCAGCACGTTAAGGAGTTCCAACAAATACTTAAGTCATTAAATATTCAAGAATAACAAGCTAACCTGGCGGCAGACGAATGAAATAATCACGTCCTTTCGGATGAGTAGACAATAATTATAGATATTACTGTAGTTAATGCACTTTCCTATAAATGGAAACCTATATTCAACTGCGTCATTTCATAACAACATCATGCTATTAAAAAACGCAGCTTCTGTACAATAATAAAAGATAATCACTCAAGGATTTAAAAAGTTTCAATACAGACATGTGACTTCCGTTATAGGCCTACATGAGGCAATAAATTTTATCACCTGCTCACGATACAACAAATCTGATGTAATATTTGAGCTCATGTTTCCTTGTAGAAAGTATTCAATTTTGAAATTAATTGAAGATGGCCTTGCTCGGTTGCCATAGCAATCGGAAAAAAAAGAGCATTGATGAAATCGATTTCCTTTGGCAATATAACATATAACTCATTAATTTGTCAATCGCTTTGATTTTGTTAACCCGCTCTACTCAGTTCATCCCTATAACATATTAACTCACTGACATTCATGTTTTCCCACTTCCAGATGAGATAGAAACTTGAAATTTGGTATACTCACAGCTTTTAGGCTGTAACCGACGGAAAAAATTCCAAAAAGTTAATTTTTTAAATGTTTACTTCTAAAAACACTTTAAAGTCTCTGTTCAAATCCATGCCAGATCGCAAAGAAAACAGTAACACAGTGATTAGGACGTACAGTTTTTCTCGTACCCTTTTCTGCAAATTTATATGAAATTTAAATTGTTCTTCCAAACTTTTAAAATACTATACTTATTCAGGGTGTCCAGTGAGGCAAGCCGAAGAAATTCAAGCATAATTCAAGGATTTCAAGGCTTGAAATTCCAAAATTTAAAACAATAGCTTTATTTACTAATATTAAAAAATGTATGAACATAGGACACGAGTCGTATGAATAAAGATGAGAAATTACTTTTTACTCCGAGTAAAGAGAAAATTCTCTCATCCGTATCATTAAAATTGACTCATCTTAAGAGCAATTTCTCTGGCTAAGAGAATTTGATCAACAACATTCAGCGTTGCGCAATTTGCTCACTTTGGTATCATTAAAAATTACTTTTTACTCACAGGTTGGAGAAATTGCTCACAAATGTTGGAGTAACCTCAATAGGTGACTTCAAATAAACTGAGCAACACTAGTTTACTGCAATGACAACGTATTTGATAGTTTAGATGTAAAAAAACTTGCAGAAACTCATCGGTGATTGATTATAAATTGGGTTCCGATGTTTATAAAAAAAAATGGAAAATATGACTGCAAATATGACCTTAAAAGTGACTAAATATGACCCAAAAATCCTAAATATGACCTCATAAAGGATCATATTTTCTAAAAATAAATGTTCCACATTTAAACGTTTAATGACACTAAATTATTATATCACATTAATTCAATCAGATAATCACTTTTTAACAATTTTACAGGTGATTTACAGTTTTGCTTGTAAAAACTTCTAATCTGTTAGTGTTTCTAGATGCCACTGCAAATGTGAACTGTTAATATTTTTAAAATACGTATATTAGAAGTTTTTAACTACAAGGAGGAAGAGGTATTTGTTCTATTACATGTTGTTGTCCCTTCACATTTCAGTTACAGTAAAACCAAAATATTTTATTCTTTTCTGGAAAAAAATTAAGTCGACAATTGAGTGCGCATACTGCATAACTGTGCTCTTCTACCGCGTTTATAACTGCAATATGACGTTAAATTACAAATATGACCAAGACCATGAAAATGACAAAAATATGACACTACATGCAAAATGAAAATGGTCCTATTAGGATAACAAATGTGCAATTCATGTTTAATTTGTGTTTGCGGCGAGAATGGAGGTCAGAATAAAAATATGACAGTTCATAAACATCCGAACCCTAATTACAAATGTCTACGCACATTTTGGGAAGAAAATGTCAGATGGCTACAACAAAACTTTCTGGGTCTGGAAATTAGTGAAATAAGAGAGGAAGAAACGATGTGAATTTTCTTACAATGCATAGACGATCCAGTAATTCTGACTGTAGTAGTAGAAGATGTCTGTGTGAATCAAAGTGCAGTACTTCTGATAATTTATTGTGTTATTGATGCAGTAATAAGAAAAGCACATAATTTCCTAAAAATCTCCATTAATCTGAATCTGCAAAAGCTGAATAGCAGCAACGATATAGACTACTTTTCCTGCTGCAATAGGATCTATTTATTGTACTCATGTACCTATCCATATAGAAGCCTAGCATTCATGCATACGACTTTTTTTCCCCCTCCACCGGCCCCGGAGCCTCAACCATAGGCCATACTCCGGTCCCAACAACTTTTCGGCGCTTGTGTTCTATTGCTCTACTTTTCGCTCTTGTGTACTTTAAGCTTGTGGGACCTAGGTATTTTAACCGAAAAGTGGTGGCCAGTAATGTACAAGCTATTTGTAATTCTAAAGAACTATTCACTAGTATCGACACTACTTGGCCAGGTTCAGTACATGATTTGCGCATTTGGAAAATTCTGATGTGTATAAATTAACGATGAAAATCGAACACATGCATATTTTCTGGGCGATGCAATAGCTTTTCAGTTCATGCATGGACGTCCGCAGAAATTTTGTCAAGGGGGGGGGGGGAATGAAGAAATTATTACCACCCCCACCAACACTATGCTACTATAATAAAAACAACAACAATAATAATAATAATAATTATTATTATTATTATTATCCACATAATCATCATCATCATCATCATCCAAATCCTTGATTTAATGTAGTTGGCCCATGAGTATGGATACACAGTAAAAATTTAATATATTATCTACCCCTTACAATTTCACAGATTGACCTACTATTCACATAAAATGGGTCAGACTACATCCATTGCTTTACCTTCATTGCAATAAATTGCTTGACAGGAAATGATTTCAAGTTTAGTGGGATTAATTATTCCTAAATGTTCATATCAATTTCCTGATTCATATCTGAGAAGTCAGCTGTTACCACTCGTTTTTCTTGAATTTGTCCAAACAACTCATATTATAGTATGTGGAAACCTAAGCCTCACTTCATATTAGTTGTAATAGTTATAATAATTTAGTTTACAGATTTATGTATAAAGAAAATTTCCAGAGGGGGCTGCGGCCCCACCCATTACGCACGGCCTTGGGCTCATGGTATTCGCCGAAATAGTATTTCCCCACAAGATAAATTTTATAATAAGTGTACAGACTAAGTAATGCAAGTTTAACAACTAAAAAGAGTTTTAAGCAAGTCAAACAATTTCCTATTTTTCAAAGCAAAAGAAGAATAACAATAGCAAAAGTTCCGTCAGTTATGATGTGCAGTTTTTGTTCTCCATCTAAATTTAGGTGGGATGGACTTCTCCAGTAGGCCTACAACTTGATGATCTTTAAAAATTATTTAATATTATATAGAAAAACAAGATTGTAAAATGCATTTAAAAATGTGTTATAACTTAAATGCTGGTATTTAGACAACCTTGAATTAATTAGAAATAGTAATAGTTACTTTTCCTGAAGGGCAGGGATGTGTTTGAAAACGTATGACCTAGCATAACACATTTATTTTGTGCATGTGATGTGTGTTGATGAATGAAGAGCTTCTTTGTTTGTTTATCTTAGTCATGTTTAGCTGTGAAAAGAACTGGTGGTGAGGGGAGGTAATTACTCCCATCGAGGAGTAATTAGTCAGCCGTCACAGGCAACTTTTAATGATACCAAATGGAGAAATTGCTCTTAGGTTGAGTAAATTCCTTTTTACTCAAAAGAGACTTCTCTGGAGAAATTGCTCACTTTTATTCATATTCATATTAATGACTAATATTTCTGAAAATGGTAAAATTTTCGTAAAAACTATCAACTTAAAAAATATATTAAAGAATAATATTTCTGAAAATGGTAAAATTTTCGTAAAATCTATCAACCTAAAAAAAATGATATTCTATGCGATTTTTCCCGACGATTCACAAAATTCAAGCGTAATTCCCGATTTTCAAGGCTGCTGGACACCCTGTTATTAGATTATCGAGGTAATGTCACGAATCAGATTCTGTGTAGACTATACACGATGGCAGTAGGCCATGTAACTACTGAAGTTCAGCTGTTTTCTACTGTTGATGTGTTTCTGGTGATGTTAATTCCAACTGATTTTCAATTTTAATTAATATAATTCAGGATGAAATTGCGGCGATGAGTCATGGTAAGTAAACATCCGATTTGGATTGTCCTTTACGACTGGGGAAGCCAAGGAAAACCCAATGTCAAGTTCGCCGGCCTCGGGGTTTGAACTTGGGACCTCTCGAATGTGAGTCCACCTATTCCACCATTTTATTACAAATGCAAGAAAAACTACATACCTCATAGGATACAATATGGATATAAGGGTTAATCCTAACAATTCCAGAGGAGGGCTAAATTAAGGAACCTAATATTCTTTCATTTTAATTTGTATTCTATTTTCGGTTATTGTGTAACATGTCAAGCATCTTTATTAACAATGGGGGCCATTACTACACCCACATGATTTTTTCTTCGAATTTTATATTTATATATTTTTCACAAGTTATCGTTATTTTAAAAAATTAAGACCATAATAAAAATAACAAATAATTTGAGTAAATTTAATTATATATTAATTGGCGTGCTTCATAGCCCATTCCCCGGTAAAGTGTATAACAAAAAAGCGGCTTCTTGTTGTTCGAGTTGGCTTGAAAATAATGAAAATTTAAAAAAAATAAATAAATTATCAGCAAACTTTCGCAGTAGCCTTAATTTTGCAGTATCTTATTTTGTTTATTGCGAAATTGGTAACAATAATGTAAATAGTTCATCTTTACTCCTCTATCTTGCATATATTTCCTTCTTCCTTGACTGTTCGCAATTAAGCAATAAATAAAATAACAAGATACTATGATATTAGGGGTTTATTTATGCAATCGGCAACTTACACAATAGCAGAAAAATAATGAATACATACCTACCTAAGACTTTTGTAAAACGTTTAAATGCACATTTCTCAGAACTATTAATGTCACTTTACCTCAAGAGAAAAAGGCTGTTAATCAGATAAATGACCTCGCCAAGACAATAAATTTATGATATTCACACGATGTTGAAGGTCATGATCTCTATGACGGATAACTGACACTCTTGGTGAGGTAAGTACGAGGCAATAGATTAAGAACTGGTCACCTAAATCACCACATAACTGCATTTATGTGTTCAATGGAATGCAGATGTGATAGAGTGTAGGCCTACTGATTGCATTCCTATAAATCGAGACTGTAATTACTAGTATATAACAGTATTTACCTATCTCAAGGAAATGACCTTTCTATTTCTGTTATTATATCTGCCTTATTTAAAAGCCAATAAATTGAACACGTAATATTAATGTAGAATGGAATGCTAGAAAATTACCAGGTGAAAGCACAGGAACTGTTAGCTATGAAAATCGTGACTTGTGGGGAGAAAGATCCATAATTTACTAACAATAAAAAAAAGATCCATACATCCATAACTATCAAAAACGTAGGCTTACTGTCTCAATTTTGTAAAAAAAAAAAGGAACAAAACACTAATTTTAAAGTTCAAGCAACGAAAAAAATGAAGAAAAGTCTTTAAAAACAATCAAAGGAAGCAATGTATAAAGTAAGGAAAGTATCATATTATTATTCAACTAGAGATAGCAGATGCTCTCACGAAAGAAATCGCATAAAAGCAGAGATATGCAATTAATAGAATAATGAGACACATCAGCCGCACACACACTCATGGCGACAAAAAGCGCGGATGGGATGAAAGTGGGACCATGAGGGCCTTAATATTTCCCGACATTCGTCTCAAAGGTGAAGAAAGACCCTGGAAAAATCCCACGTAGGAAACTTGTCCCGACCAGGAACCGAACCTGACCCGCTGCGTGAGGAGAGCCAAAGCGGTGGACTATTAGGTTATATTAAATATAAATAACATTTTCACAATTGAAAATTCCCTAAAAATAGGTCTTCATTCAAATTTTCGCTTCAGTAAGATTCAGTAACAAAAAGATTTCTAGAAAATCATTCTCCCAGAATAATTTATCATTAACAATAATTTATACTATCTCCGCTAATTTTTAGTTGGCTCGCTTACTATTCCCACACTGAAGTTTTTTGTATATTTTGATAGGTCTATATTCCAACTTTTCGCAGGCATTTCTTTTCTGGTTGCTTTTGCTGTTATGAGAAATTTGTAGACGTGATAATCCTACACATGGGTCGTTCTGTATGAGCATTGCATTGTTACCTTTAAGATTTTGGTTAGGGAAAGCTCAAATTTCTTGATAAAAAGTAATTTTGACCTTATCCTCTGAGGCCCGCAAATAAATATTTCATTACATTTAAACAAACTAGTTTTCATTGTTCTTATGGCTTCGTTTATTCATTGGAAAGTTGTGTTCCGTTTTAAGTACACAATACTCATGTCCTATAGAAATCATTGTTATTAGTATTAGGCTACCATTGTTTAAAATAATGAAGCACTTTTTAAAAAGAAAGATCCCTAAACATAAATACCATTAAAAAATCGCGTGATACTTTACGTTATTGTTTTATATTGAAAAGTACTTAACATGTTATGCATCAATTTGAATATTAAAATGAAAACTGTCCGGTTCCTTAAATTGCCATATCAGGCTCATTTTAAAATGATTTTACTGAAAATGAAACGTTTAGTTTTATAAGCGTCTAAGTGCCTAGATCATGATTGTGTCGAAAACAAGATATAGACCACACAAAGACGTGCCGGAGATCCAGAGCTATATCTTGGAATTTATTGCTACTAACGTGGATTTCCCTGGACCTTGGACTCTTCAGAAATGCACTGGTCTAGGTATATAGATCCATTTAAAATAGTGGCTTGGTTCTAAAAGGGCCAATGTCATAAAACTTGCTTTTGAGATAACTGACTTTGAATCCTTTATAGAAGTAATATTTTTTGCTGAGAACTTCCGACATTGGCCTCTAAGGTTTCTGTATTAGGCCTATGTCTTTTAATAGCAAAATACATTGACACTTTTATTATACGAAAGATAAAGACTAGCCGAGCACAATAATACATAGATCTCATTTTTGCAATAAATTTACATTGGCCCTTTTAGAACCAAGCCACAGATTATTATCAGCTGAATGGCATGATTTTGGCACTTAGACCATTATAAAACCAAACGCTTCAAATATATTAATGCTGTCTCAATATTTCGTAAACAGAATTAAGATCTGAATTTCAAACATTTATTACAAATAAACAAAAATTTAATGTTATGGGGATCTGAGCCCCCTCCTATTGGTATTGCTAGGGTTAAAGAACAAATTTTATTTTTTATATATTTGTTTCTGGATCATCTGTAAATAGGAAATTAACAGCAGCAACAGCATGAAAGGCGTTTAATGGAATTCAGAATTCACAGTTCGTTTCACTTTTCTTTACTACATACCAAAGCCGCAAAACTAAACAGAGGAAAACCTAGTAATTATGAAATGTGTATCGTGTTCAAATCACGTATGCTCTGATTTACCATTGTCTTCATACCTGCATAAATGAAACATGAAACGCCTAGCTCCTTACGTTGGTCAGCGGTGACATTAAGGGAATAGTAATACCACAGTGACCATAAAGATACGATATTACATGTTATGATAATTGCCGTAGAAAAGAATGTTGTAATAACACATAATTGTAAATAACGAACCAAGTCCTGAGAAACATTTCACTTCAGAAAAGAGAGATATTGCGAACTTGTCTGTTTTTATTTCAGCGTGGGAGATCATTAAAAATAGAAACAAATATAATTTTTCAATATTATTGACACGAAGAGAATGCTGGAGTGAAGGTCGCGTCTATTTATCTTCATTCCTCACAAGGAAAACGTGAGTAGTTATTTATAAAAATGACATTTTACAAAATAAATTACTTTTCCTTCTCTTAATTCCGATTTCTTTCAAAGAAATTAACGGGGAATATAAATAACTTAAAACACCATAGAAGATAATAAACTGTTACTATTGTTAATAAATGTTTTTAAAGTAAGTGCATCTACTTCAATGGAGAGTTCAATAATTTTGTAACATCTGGTGGCACTATGTCCCTGGGGTCGACTCAGCCTCTAACAGAAATGAGTATCAGGAGCAATCCTGGGGTAAAGGCGGCCGGTGCGTAAGGCTGACAACCTTACCACCTTCAAATTCCGAATGTCCAAAATCTGGTATCCTCAACCTCCTGGAACCATCTGGGCCTCTATGGCCTGTATAGGGATCACTTTACAAAGGAACAGTCTGTTTTTGTTATTTTTCTGCTGGCAGAATCTATCGATATCATAATATTAAGTCTTGTGTGTAAAATAAAATACAGAGGCTTCATTACGTTACAATACAGTGCATTTCTCAGTGAAATATTGCGTATGTTAATAACGTATAAATTTTCTCTCTATTTCAGCTCCTGAAATTCTTCATTACGAGCCGATAACAATGAAAGCGGACATGTGGTGAGTACTAAAAGCATTTTGTCATGAATAAATTTCAATGTATGAAACCAAAGAATTGTGGTTCCACATCTTACATAGGCTATAACTTTATAAATAAGTTTATGTTAATTAGACCTATAAATTGTCATAGTATAGACACTATCTAAATGAGGCTAAAACTGCATAAACTAACTTTTATATTAAATAAAATTGTGATATTAGTGATATTACCTAACATAGGACTACTGTTTTTAAAAATGTGTCAGGACACAAAATAGTTGTTTACAATACAAATGGTGATGAAAGAAATATTTTATTTTGTAAATAGGTATTTTTGGGAAACAAGCCCTGAATGCCAGTTTAGCAATCGTACGAGCAAAATAAAATCATTTTACCATGTATTATATCATACACATCTCTAGACAGCCCTTAATATTAATTATGAAATAATTATAAATATTTGATTTATTGTAATTAATTACTCATAGTGGAGCCATATTGGAGCGAGCAGACAGATGTTATTCGTTTTCTTGTGTACGCCTGCCAACATAAGGAATGGAGTCAAATCTTTTCAACCACCAAGTATGATGACTTTGCGACCACCGTGAAAAATGTTACATATTTTAAAAAGGCATAATGAATTTTAACAATTTCAATTTAAATCGAACTGATCTATTTAATAATTATGTACAAATATTCTTAACTAAAAGACTATTTTTCTTGTGACAGTAACCTAAGTTCGGAACAATGGAGTGGCATAAGAATTCATACACCATGTGATAATGTACAACATCGTGTGTCTTGAATTAGAAGTTCTACTTTCAATTCAAACTGTCTAAAGAAGTTATTTTTATTTGCATTTGCTAATTTAAAATACGAGTATATTGGCATATAAAATACTGTAGTAAAACCGAAGAAAATGAAATTAATAATGAATTACGAAGGACCTATTTCTAAATTAACAGTGAAGTTTCGAAATGAAATAAATGAATGATAACCTTCGCTTGGGGAAATCTATTGTACAGGACGAATATCACGTAGGCTTATCACTCTATCAGTATCACCAACTATGTTGCCAAGAACATTGAATTGGCGAAAAAATTGCAAATTGTGGTCATATCAATGAGTAATAAACATTTTAAACTCCGTACGCAATCCGAGAAGCTGAAAATATTTTACATTGTTATTATTATTTTTTATGTCGTTACTATCTTTGTGTTATTAATAATATTATCATTAGTTTACTATTAATACTGTAATACTATTATATTATTCTCAGGTCTCTTGGAGTGACGACATACGTGTTGCTGACCGGATTCTCTCCATTTGGGGGCGAGACAGACCAGGAGACGTTCTGCAACATCTCCCGGGCAGAGGTGGACTTCCCAGAGGAACTGTTCGAGGATGTGTCTCAGGAGGCGCAGGACTTCATCAAACGATTGCTAGTGCGAGATCCACAGTGAGTTGGCCAAGTTAATATTGAATTCCTTTACCATCTATATAAATATTAAGAAATTATATAGAATCGCTTCTAGTAACGTCTTCTTGATGCTGTAGTGAGTATACAACATATCTTAGCGAGGAGAACTTTTACATTTAATTTTGTCCATAAGGAAAGGGGATTTACAAGTAAATACAATATTTCATTTTCAGAATCCCTAGAGATGGAACTTTTGAGTGAAATCTAACCTGTAGGAAATCTAATGTTTTATAAATAATACTAATAAATTAATGAAGAAGCACAAGTATAAGTTTATCGTATTTTGCTAATTCATTAATGTACTTACTTACTGTAAAACAAAACTGATCTAAACTGGTCAGAACTGTTTAATTTGAAAGCTTTAAGGTATTAATACACTAGCAAGTCAGTGGAGCCATATGCCGGCGTAAGAATTAACTGTTTGAACTTCCTGTTTTCTTGTTTATCCCTACTTCCTATTGTTCATGGGTTTTAGGCCTATACAAGTTTTGCTTTTTTTTCAATTTCCCGTAAATAATAAGTTGCTTGGTATTCAATTATTTCATACACTATAATTCTTCTATAAATTAACATACCGATACCAAGATGATTTCAGTGTCATTTTGAAGCTTGGTATGATCTCCAGAGCTTGAATTTGAGGATTTACTGATTGACTATATGGCAATTTTACTATATTCTAGTTTTTTATTATAATAGTGTGAATAAAAAGCATAGCTTGTGATATAGATATGTGTAAAATTTAAAATATAAAATAACAAAAAACTAATTGTCAGGCACTAGAGCATTCTTCTAAAACAAAATAGTGATTCTTTTACCTTTCATGATTTTGAAGAAAACAGGCAGCAAGTTTTTAGTCAAAATGTTCGAGAAATCTATTTTATAAACAAATTGAGATATGCTAAATTTTAGGGTAGGTTTCGACATGGCAAGATCACCCCCAAGTCTAGGTGGTTAGACCGATCGCCTTCCACCGCTGAGACCCGAGATACATGCAAAAAATTAGCTGCTCATGTTACCTTTAAGTGGGTGAAAAGTATTTGCAAATCTCGTAAAATCGAAATATTGATTAATTCTAAATAGGCCTTACGCTAAGGGGCATTTCATTGGTTCTCGCTTGAGTGTCACGAAACGTTTCATTGGTCGTCAGATAGCGCATTTTGTGAATAATTCTCTGGGAACATTTTTTTTTTCGATACTGTATCGAAAACGCGATCGTGTCTGAACGGGATCGTATTCTGATGGATTTGAATTATCCATGAAAATGTAGTAACTATTCCAGTAATAAGCATTTTCAACATCATAGTAGTCACTGAATTTGTAAGTTGCAAAGCAACAGATCATTTTGGAATTGAGACATAATATTTCTTTGAGCAGTTTCGCCATGCTCATTGAACGCAAAGAGTTCCTTGTTTGTCAAGTTATGATTCCATAAACATATAGCAGAGAGTTTCTTGCAATAAATTAAATGATCATGTAGATGTTTCTTGTAATTTAATTACATACAGTGTAGTCAGTAAGAGGTAGTTCTCGTATATGTGTTAATTAATTTAAAAAGAAAAACACTGGCATGCAATCTTTCAACGAGCAATTACATTTAAGTGCACGGCTGTACTTACAGGTAATTATACCTTACCACTCGCTGAATAAATTACCTTGCATAATTTCATGCAAGTAGAAAAGTTAACTTTAATATGACTTTCCTTTTAACATTGAATATATAAAACTATTATATCTACGGAATGTTCATGTCTTCAGTTTGTTTTGTGTTACTTTTGAAAAGTTTCGTAATTCCAGCCAATAAGTAAAAATTTACTGTGCAGATAGGCCTATTTATGACATGAAAATAGAAAAATTATTATACATAATATACGTAATTATTTAGTTTTTAAAGATTGTATTAGTTCGTATTATCTATCTGCGATTGTCAGCATTTATCACTAACTGGCTATTTTATCTATTTGCGCTTGCTTCCTAAAGATGCTTACAATTTCTTTAGCAGTCGTTTCCCGAGTACACCCCAGCTGTGGATGCCCATTTATAACTTATGATCATTAACAGCATACCAGTGTGTCAATTCTAAAGTATAAGTAACCCTTTATGTACAGGTACCTGTAATTAAATAAAAAATTGATATGAATGTTACGACAAAAGGTACATTCACATGCGCATCATCTGCGATTGATTTGATAAATGAAAACAAAATACTGATGTAAAAAATTTCACCTAGTAGAAAATAATTTTTAAAGTAGACGTACCGCCATCGTTGGATACTTATAAAAGCCATTTTGACCCTTAAATGACTCAATTTCTCACGCAAATTATAGATCCGTGCCGGACTACGGAGAAAACAGTTAACACAACGATTAGGCTCAATGTTTACTTCGTGTACCTTATTCTACAAATTTGACATAGATTTCGAACATTCTTTTGTAAATTTCCGTTATTTTATTACAATTTGAGACGACTTTAATGTTAAAGACGTTCAATCTAATGGGTTAATTAATATATAGCTTTAAATGTGATCGTGCCAGGGTAAACACATTACAGTAGAAAACAGCTGTCTGGGTTTAAAATGTAGAATTTTAGATTTTGTTGCCATCTATTTGTTTCTTTCTTATACATTCTTTGAACACAACAAACATGAAGACAGCATTGCCAACCATAGTATTTTCAATTTTCGTATCTTACTTTTTGTATCTCACTTTTCCTGAAGAAAAAAAACATTATTACGGGCAACAGAAACACTTGCTATGGTGCAGTAAAGTAGTTGACATTATGTTAGTGTGACAGACTTTCAGCACGGTATTACAGTATTGTGAAACTGATGTTTAAAACATGGAAAAATTCTTTATCTTTCGAGATATATAACCATAAATTACACTTTTGAACAATACGGTCTCAACCTCAAATGTTTTACCTAGATGTATAATTTTGTTTTTGTTTTAGAATGCGCAGAATTTTATGCTGAAGTGGAATCAGAAGTTTATTTTTCAGACTTATGGTCGGGTTTCTCTGGCAGGGTCACAAAGAGCGCTAGTGTCACAAAATACATCAACCTAGAGAATGATCACGAAAGATTGATCATGCCATTACTGATTACTGTTTATTTTCCCACAGAGCACGGCCTACAGCGAAGGAGTGCCTGCGTCACAAGTGGCTGTCCAAGAAGATTCCTCGCACCACGACACCACCTTCCCTGATACGTCAAGATTCAGGTCCACTACCTACTAAAGCATTACCTCTCGGCGACAATCCCAATAAAGTGCCACGCACACCTACTCAGCAGCAACAGCAGAAGAACTTGCGAAAATACTTGTCTAAATCCAGAGAGGCGTTATTTGAAAAAGTGGTACAACAACAGCAGCTACATCAGAAGAACAGCTTGAGGAAAACTACATTGTTGACACAGTACCACAAAACTAGACGCCTTTGTGAGAGTCAGATGTCTCTTGTTTCAAAATCCAGAGAACGTCTTCTTATGATGGATCAGCATCAGATGTCTCCTTACTTCAGTCGTTCAAGAGAAAAGCTTTACGGATTAAGAAGTTTGTCCAAATCACACGAAGTGTTGGACATGTGTAAAACTGTTGTAGCAGGAGGGCAGAACCAGGAAGGCGTTGGTTTAGGAATACTGAAGACATTGACAAGAGCAACTACTGCAGATTTAAGTACTCTTCTTCGGCAAAGACTACTAGGGCATGGTTCATCCACAACATCAATTAATTCATCCGTCACAACAGATCAAGATCTGGATGAACCTGTAATACCACCACCACCTCCTCCAGCAGAACCAATTATATATACACGAATGTCATCTACGCCCAACAGTGTAGTGCAGTCTCCAATTACAACCACAACTATCGAGGAGATGATAGAAAATTCATCTGAAGAAAATATTTCGATAATCAAATCAGAACATATAACACAAGTTCCAGCACTTCTGAGCCCAAAACTATTGAAAGAAACTCTTAAAAACCAATCAAAGTTTGGGTTGTTTAACAACAACGACAATAAATCTGTCGATACCGAATCGAAAGTAATCAGACAAACTTCACTTGAAAATGAAAATGAAAATGACAAACAAACTCCAAAGACTGACACAGCAATAACAGATATTATTACATCCGAGAAATCCAAAGAATCTGAACCTGAGAAACCATATGATGATAAAGAAGTTAATGACATTCCTCCTAACAACGAGAGCATACAATATTCAGTACCGGTACTTGAAAAAGACGTTGAAAGTTTCACCGAAGTCAAGCATAAGATTTCTGAAGGATTGGTGGAAAGCAAAACTGACAAAATCGAAAATAGTATTCACGAATCCAATACAGTAGACAAAGAAATAAACAACAAAACTGTGGATGAAAACCTTCGGGAAATTGAGCTAATCAATAAGAAGAATGCAGAAAATGCTCTGGTCCTTCTAAAAGAAACTCCTGTACCTGTTCAAGAAGTACCGGATACTACACAAACAGAAAAGAAAGTAGACAGAACAAATGTCCTTGGATATATCAGAGATGCTGACGGTGAAGCAAGTCCAGAAGAAACAGAACCTCGATACACGGTTGCCCAACTCATCTCAGCCTTCAACCGTCACCAAGAAGTAATAACAAAAACATCCCTAGAAGTAACAATGACTACCAATGATAAAGACACAAAAATGGCTCCGCTCATATTTAATTCTGAAAAGCGAAAGTTCCCAATTGGTCCAAATGCTCTAAGATTATTTATACCAGATATTGATATTACAAGTGAACCACCAAAGCGCAAACAGAAAAGGAAATATAATGTAGGTATACGATTTCCAGAGAGGAAGAGCGACTCAGAAGATGTACCTAAAGAAACGGCAGAATCGCTGAAAGAAATGTATCTTACTGAAGATGAAGAATCCTTTCAGTCTCTTGAAAGTACCAGTTCCATGACAGGAGAATGTGATTCACTGACAAACTTATCCATACCAGAAGAGCCTGTCAACGAGGAAGAATGCGAAAAGCCAGAAAACTTCTCGGAAGAATCAATGATTAATGAAAGAAAAGAAGGAGGAAATGAAAATACTGACAGTACAAATAATAACAATAACATAATTCAAGACTTACCTACTGTATGTACGTTAGTTGTTGAGGCAACAGAAAACGATAAATCCTTATCAGAAAATAAGGAAAACTCTGAGAAAAGTGATAGTAAATTCCAACTCTCTGTTGAAGTGGTCCCAAGCTATCTGAGATCTGGATCTTTGTCTAGTGACACAAGCGTGGCATCCAGCGAAACCTCTAGTACGATGTCATGGGAAGAAATTACTCCACCTAACACTGCTACTCCTACAAGCAACAAAAATGAACCCCACCAATGGCCTCAGAAGCCTTCTACTCTAAGTCCTGGACCAAAAACGACTTCAAGAAGTCGATCCCCCAGTACAACCAGGGAATCCTGGAACAGGTTGTGTACAGGGACTTACAACAGAGCAATGGAGAAATTCACCAGCAGAGTGAACAAACTGCCGGAGAACAACACAGTCCCTACAGATCCAAACAGGAGGCCAAATAGGAAGTCTCTGACCCTCCTTACCCCTCCTCAAGTTATAAATCCTTCTGAGAAAGTAAGAAGGAAGTCCATACCTGTTATCAAGCAACACTCCTAGTTGTAGGACACTAACAGGAATCTATTATTCCCATGAGGGTAGCCACAGTAAAGATATGAATACAAAACCATGTGCAAGACAGAAGGCAGCCAAGGGACTGGAGTTGATCGATACATAATAGCTTCTGAAGGCAAAGATTAATCGATCTTCAAATTAAGAGCAGTACTGTATTGCAGCTCAGAATATGTTTTAATTGGAAGAGAATTTCACTTAAATTCATAAGCTTCCGCGAACTTCTTTTTCTTTTAGCGTCGTGAGAAAATAACCTTCCACTTAATTTTTTCTCATGTTGTCGTTACCTTCTCTTCCATGATAAATTAATTTTCATATTCCTTTTTCCACGCATAATTTCTTTTTGAATAACGCTATACTCCATCTCTATGAGGTTCAATCTTGAAACACCCATGCAACTTAAATCTTAGAGTCGCTGGTTTACATACATCCTTGTAATGCCAGGAAAGATCAATTCCACTGGTAGGACTTCGCTGTGGCATTTCCGTGCTTTGCAGGAGACATAGGTACAGATGTCTTTCGATGGAGGCAGGCTTTTAGGGGTATTGTATACCAATGTGTAATCGGCTTAGGAGAAAGACGACATAATTTCAAGAGAAATAATACAAACTAATTTATGTTAATAATTTCTCAGAGTCAGGATCGAACTGTATGTTTTCCTTCAATAACTTCGAAGTTTCAATGAAGAGATGGAAAAGTTTAAAACAAATGCAATTCATAAAACTGTCTACAAAAAATAGATGCCATCAATTATTTAAATTGAGTGACAAAAACAATGAAATTTTAGTCCATTTGTTAAAATTAAACCTATGTTCTACCATCAAACATTAGAGATTAACTTCAAATGATGAACGATATACCAAACCATGTGTAAGCATGAAGTAAAGCAGAGGGTTTGAGTCTGAGGGAAGACATCATTCCAAGACAGAAGGAAAAAGAATTAATGATTTTTGAACTGAAATTAATTATTAAAGGATGCAACAATTTACGTATACATATAGGAGCATTGGGCAGAGATGAAAAAGTTTAAAACTACCGTACAAAGTCTCAGATTTTGAAAGTGAACTAAAGATCAAATTTACTAACCACTGTATAGCTATAAGTAATTTATTGAACAGAAATATGTTACAACCAAATGAAAATGACCCACAAGGAATTCAATATTTACTATGGCATGATGAAATCGCCATGCCATCTCTAGTAACAATCTGTCTTACTGTTCTCTAGTATCATTCTGTCCCGAAATTACTACTTCGAATGATCAATACGTAAAGTGTGCTTAAAATAAATCCAATAGCATGTACTTGCATATCCATATTTGAATTGAACTGTTGATTTCCGTGTTACGTACTGTACGAAGAGTTTCTGATACCGTCCTACCTATGTAATAAAATAGAGAGAAAATATGACATCTAAGATCAATTAAGAAGTCAAATTTGTACTAGTAAGACAAGAAGTACTGTAACAGGTGACAATGCTGTTTATAAGTCGAATAAGATCGTGTGACTTGAAGACATGCCTGTACTATTAACAGGGAGGAAGACAGATCAAACAGTCACATAATAGAGAACGCTATTATAATATATGAAACAGGAAAGACTTCTAACCATCATGAAAAATTATGTTCATGTAATCAAATACTTCTTCAAATTATATTTTTTCAACATAAATATAAACAACGTTACCATGGTGTTAGTAACCTGAAATCTTAACTGTTCGCTAACATTGTAAAGACTAGAAAATACTTGAAAATCTCACAGTCAATGAATCTTTTTGTGTTTTTATAAATTTGGTATCAGTAAATTAGAATAATTATGTTTGGAAAATAACGTATTATTTAATTTTTTAACCAAATTACATATGAATTTGAAATTACTTTCTTTCTTATTAAGTAAATAGAGGCTATATTTATACTCCGAAGCATTGAAAATATACAGTACATAACTTTATTGTCCGAAAGTATATTAAACAGCAACATATTGAAATTCTTTTTCACGTGTACAATGTATATACTATTTCACTAAAGGCGCATAAAATGTGCGTGGTACTTAATATAATTATTATGTGCAAGTAATTATTAAATAAAATATATTATGAAAAATGTTATTTGGAGATATCTGCCATTATAATATTATAACTTAATAATGTACAAACATGTTAAATATAGGTTTAATACATATTTTTTCACAAAGTATGCACCTTTGATATAACCGTTTAAATATTATCTTTAAATAAGTAAAAAAAGAACCTTAGGCCTATATGTTAACTGCTAAGGAAAATATTTCTCAGCGTGTTACTACAATAAAATAAATACCTTTAGGCATTAAATAAACTAGCCATTTTTATGTCAAATATTTAAGCCTCGAAGTTTATATTAAGGAATACACCATTTTTGCTGAATATCTTGGCATTAAATACAGGAGTCTCTTGAAAAACGTAAAAATATTGTATACTTTCGTCGCTTGTTTATAAAGTTTCGAGATCCAGTCAGGAGATTTCGTCCTACGAACCTATTACTCATTAAATCCACAAATGAGCTAATTAATTCAAGACAAATGATATATAATAATAGGTCCCATCTTTGCAATGTATATACAAGGGAAGATTTTTATTCTGTAAAAATATTTGATGCTTTATATTTTAAGAACAATTTGAAAGTGTCATACATAATGTAAAAATTGAAGAAAATAATCAAATAAAGTATTGTTTAGTTTATATATTGTACTAATTCCTTCACCGCAAAATTACAGCATTTATTTTATAACTTGTCCACTTTCCTAGTAGACCTTATTGCCTTGAAAAAACTACTTCACTATTGTGTCACTAAGTAAGAAGTGTGATTAACTGAAAAATGAAACATAAGTTGTAGGACTATATGGTTAATTATTGCAAGATTTCACTACACAAATAATAGTTATGCTGGAATTATGTGTGTATGTAGACATTTCTCTAGGCCTAACTGAAGTGTCTTTTTAATTGTCCAGATATGTCTTCAGTGCAAGATATTGTTCTTGTCACTGGAAGTATTGAAGAACTTAAGAGAAACGCACATCTTTATATGTCAAAAATGTTTATTTCTGAATTATCTCTCCTTTCAACACAAAGAATAAATGTCTCACTGCGCTTAATTTTCTTCTGTTTTTTCATTAATTTATTTTACACAAGCTATTCATTTTACATATTATCAATTCCAAACTTGTAAATTCTTGTAAATCCTTATAAATCTTAGTATGAACCTTATTTGAATGCCTCCAGTTGAGAAAATCTCGTGTTTAGGGGCCGCAATAAACATATTAATGAAAAAGAGAGAAAATGTAAAAAAAAAAACTATAGACAAAAGTTAACATATTAACGAAAATTGAATTAAACAAGATTTTAGAAAAGAAATGGAAAATAATTCAAGAATACGGAAATCAGAAATATATTTTACAAATATGTAGCCTATACTTTAACGTTTTAAGTCCTTCAAGAGGGAGATAATTTTTAAATCACTGTGAAAATTTTCCGCAAAATGTCTGCGTTTTACGAGTGATGTTTTAAACACAAAAATAATCACCTGCTCTTGTTAACACAATGTATTAATATATACTTATATTTTATAATTATCGATCCTATAATTGTGGGCAAATTTTTCTCGCACAGTCATGACCACAGCTGCAGATAAAAGATTAATATAAAAAATTTAGAAATAGAAAGTATGTGACACAAATTACGATGAAAACAAGTTAAAGCCAAAATTATAAATTTCATTACTAGTATTAAAAATGTTTTAACTGTTATCTTATCCCGTTTTATCCATTTTACTTGGGCTACATTCAAAACATAGCCTACAACACTTGTGAAACAATTAATCTAGGGCAATTAAAAATTAAAGAGTGGAAAGGAATTTGATGAATAAGAAAATACAATAATTTTATAATTTAGAAATCATAATAAATATTTTAAATATTAATATTTTTATTCTGGAGGTCCAAACTTCCTGGAATCCTAAAAATCTTCACGGTCTGTATAAGGATCTCTTTACTTATTCTCGATAAGAGAAAAAAGTCAATATTTTTTCCCACAAAAAAGAACCAAAATTTAATTAACTATAGATTATTGTTACAGTATTAAAACTAAATTAACAAAAATAAGATGTAATACTTATGTATATCAGGCTTATTGCATTAAAAAAAAGCATGGTTTCTACTGATCACAAGAAAATCTACTTATAAAAAAGAATTCATCCGGTATTTTACGATTGTGTGCGATCATGCTGAAGGAAACCTACAAATTCGGGAAGCAGCCGGTCATAAGTGACAGACGCATAAAAATTGTTCAAATACTTCATTCAGCTTTCTGTAAATAACATTACATTATTCCTTGAATGTTCTTTATGCTCTCTCTGTACACATTGCTTAGTGAGATCAGCTTTGGTGTTTGTGCTTTGTGTATTAAGAAAATGTTAGAGCATAGTAGTTCTTTAGAAATGCTACTTTTAAAGATTCTTTGCTTTCTTTCTTTAAAAGGAAACGCAGTTGTCTCTGAATTCATCAATATATTGTTATGATTACTCATCTATTATTGTGAAGGTTAGTGGGTTGAGATCTGGCTAAGGGCGGCGGCGGTTTTATTTAAATATTTATTATTAGCAGGTGCCCGAGATTATTTGCTTAGCTGCTAGATGTTTTATTTAAATAATTCATTTAAAAGGAATATAATTAGAACATTATATTTATTAACACTAACATTGTTTTTACATAAATTGCATGAATAACACAAATTTATTCGTAATTAATTATATTGTCATAACTTACGTAATAAATATAAATAATTAAACGAACAAAACGAGCCTTATGCTGCCATACGAGCATACAGATTCGAAATGAATTGATTAAAATGTAGGCCTATTACAGATTCACGAATCTTAGCCAAATCATGCATAAACAATCAAAATGATTCATGATTAAAAAGATAAAAACCCTGCTTTGAAGTGCATTTCACGATTAAAGTACTCTGCCTGGGGGGGGGGGGGGAGACCTCATAATCGAGTTCCTTAGCCCAGAAAACCCCACATAATGAGTTTCGTTCAAATCGTTCAATGTTTTCCAAGTTAAAGCGTGCATTCACGATCCCCTTCTGTCCACCTATGTAAAAAAGTCGGACCTCTGCGACAACCGAGCAAGGCCACTTTCAATAATTTCACAATTGAATCGGTCTTATTAATAGGTGACATTGGATGTATACGGAAACAAAAGCTAAAATATCATATTAGATAAGGAACGTCACATATTTTTTAAGATTCATATGCGGCAAACTACTTTTTTTTTATTTCCTCTTCTTTACTTTAAAAGGAAACAAAGAAGCGTATGAATCCGTAAAGATGTTGATATGATTACTCATCTACTATAATTACGGTAACTTAGATTTTCATCCCTTTTGAAATAAGTTTATCCTTTTTGGTACTACCCACCACTATCATGATAATTTTCATTCTTATAATTATTTATATCAATTGATACCTGCTTACTCTTAAGGGATCATTATAACGTTACACATACACCTGCTTCCCTGATACAACCTACCAGTGGCGTCTCCTGCATAGGATCACATGAGCACGTGAACCCCCTAATAATTCTTATCTTTCCTAATTTTGTCAGTATTATTGAATAAATAATAATTCTTGTATGGTTTGCCGTCTCGCTGTATAGAAAGGTGTGTATTTAGTTCCCTTTTGCGGGCTTCCTCGAGGTGGTTCACTAGTTAAGGGGTGAACCTCTTAGTATTGCGTTTTGCATAACCAAAAGTTAACAGGGGCTCCGCAGCTAGCAAGTGTGACAGGATCACACGTCATTCGTGCACCCGACCTTAAGAGGGCAGCATCGGGCAACGCATCTGATTTTTCCCCCCTTCAATTGAAGACGGCTCTATGGCACCACAGTTCTCCGACATATTTTTCTTACCCCCTCCATCTCATCCAACTTGCGAGCTGCCAGACGGAACTAGTTTTATGACCCATCCATCTTCCCTTATTATATAGGTTTGGACAATGTTGTCGCATTGTCGCAATTCACAGTGAAGCTTTGATTTCCTGTTTATTTCCTCTTCATTCCGTCGTTTATGTCACAATTACCTGCATCAATATGTCATTATTATAATTATTCATAAATAAATAAATATTTACTTTAGTACATTGATACATAGCCGAACAGTGATTTCTCACCTCATCCTCAGCTGGAAGGTATAAGTTGCAACACAGTCTTCTATCCCTGTCTATACCATGTGTTTTGCTCAAAACTTCAAAATATAATTTTTTTTTCTGGTCAGCAAAGATTAACCAGCGGCTGTTCCTGTTTGTAGTAAGGGGTGCGAAGTTTACAGTTACATTCTCTCCCAAACAGGAATTCTGTATCAGTTCAATTGGAATTCTCACAGCGTGAAGTAGTAGTTTCTTTGTGATGTCGCGATTGTTTGTTTAGTTTAGTAGTGTATATAATATTAATAATTCTAGCGTAGTTTAAAGAATAGTTATAGTAGTTAAAGAGTAGAACAGTATATATAGTTCACTACTATAACCATTTGGGAAATGCATTCAATAGGCTAGTTCGTTTTCTACCAGTGAACTTAAAAGTAATTTTGTTTATTAATGTGTGAATACCGTGCAGCACTTGCAATGCTGGCAATAGAGAAACGTCTAGTGCGCGAGAAGAAAGACTTCAACTTTAAAGTTGTCGAGATGTTCGCTGCACAGAAAGAAAGAAGAGAAGCCTACATTTTCTCTACAAGTGATGAGATTCGTAAGTCCTGTATTTTGTTTTTCTATTTTTAGCCCCATGTGAACACCCAAATATTTTACCCACGTGACGCCACTGCAACCTACTCACATTTTTTAGTTAAATGGTAGTAATAAATGATTTTGAAAAATGTTCAGTAACCCAAGGGGTTAATTTCTTTAACAATGTGGGATGAAAATTTAAATTTTACAATGGAATTGACAACGAATTCAGGAATAGTGCCTCTGGCACCTACCGTATGCCTTACCACTCAGATGCTATATTGTACTCAGAATTAAAATAGTTTACAGTGGATCATGCTATTAAAACCATGCTTAGTATTCATATTCTTTACCTGTTTTCGATGAGAGAATTGCTGGTCTTCTGGTGTTCAGTGGCCTCGGTCTGCACCAAGACCGCTCTTCACCTCTAAAAAGAGGCACCTATCTACGCTCCTTTCTAACTACTACTTTCGTTAATACCTTGAGGTGTCCAGCGGTATTAGAAATGGAGCATGCACAGACTACACTTCAAAATTCCGTACCAAAGCACAGAATTATGAAGTGAAGATCTGAATCTTAGTGTTGTCTTCCTCAGCTTGTTCTTGATTTAGAAAAGTTTTTTTTCTTGATGTCACAAACACTAAATAAAAACACAAACACAATCTTCTAGTCTTCTTATTTCTTGATATAGGAAAGTTTATACGCACATCACTATTATACACCGATAAACACCAAAAAATATATAAAACTCGACATCAATGCTGGGTACTCCATGTGGCTTCGACAATATCTGTAATTAGAGAAATATTTTGTATATACCAACTGTATATTCAAAGAAAAATCGATAAAATTGTGAATATTAGTTAACCAGTAAACCCATGTGAAAATTTCGCACATTCAATCCCTTTTCCCCGGAAATAATGATTTGGTATTTTGTTGGGTTCTTGAAATTAAGTAGGCACTACCTAACGAAATGTGCACATAAATAGCAAAGAGAGCGAAACCAACAGAGATGAGTAAGACGTAGGGGATAGAATTATTTAGCGACTTCTAACATAGCATACTCACTACTACTTACTTCCTGCCTTTACGCGTGGCTTATACAACTGAATATGCACTCTCAGCAATACGGCCTCTTATTCTATATAAATGGGAAGTGACAGTATGATATTGCTCATGCCTAGGGTAGAGAAAGTTATGTGAGAGCATCACATCAGATTTTTAAAATTTAAAATCGATTGTTTTATATAACAATGGATCTAATTTGTATGCTTCCTGTGGGAATAGGAAAATTTGTGTCGTGATGTCAGGTACAGTTCAGTTCTAACTGATGTAGAAGTTTCTGAGGGGTCTTCCATATGTCGCGGGAAAGAGGGAGGCACAGTAAACAGGTTCAGTGCCAGTAGTATTTCATCGTCTCAGAGTTGTCCCCTCCTCCCGCTAAGCTTTCACCTCACCCGAACGGCTACAGTTCTGGTGAAGAGGGATGCGGTGGTTCTGGAAAGTATTGTGTTATTAAAAATAGAAAACTCCAACCATATTTTTATATACAGCATTATTAGAGAGGCAGGCCTGAATTGTGTACTTAGATAGTGAAGATAGTTAGGCCTATATGAGTCAAAAATAAAATTAATTAGGTATGAGATGATTCCACTGGAAGTATTTTACACATAGGTTGTATCAGTATTCACAAACTTCATTTTTGTACCATTGAGGGAAGTTTAATGTAGTTTACTATTAGAAGACCTCCTTATACCCTCAATATATTGTATTTTTCTTTCTTTGATATTCTTAAAGAACAAAAACTAATAGCTGCCAATATTACAAGTTGTATTTTATTTTGTAGTGATAACTTATAATTTACTACATATATTCTTATTTGATTAAAGGCCTATGTCATGTTTATTGTGTTTTATCTATAATTGAGTATAAAACTTTAGGAAAGTTTTTAAAAAAGCTTTTAAAAAACCTATGTTATTAATAGATCTTCTAAAAACACAATTATTATTTACAGATTTAAAAACAGTGTTATGTATATAATGCATCCACTCGATCAGCCTTAAAATATTCTATAAGTTCGTATGGTGATAGGCCTATATGTCTTATCCCCCTTATAAAAGATAAAAATTGCATTAGTTTTGTACTGTATACTGTATTAGTGATTTAGTTTTTTTTTTCAGGGGATATACTTCAGTTATAACTTACTAAGTCTGTCAATATCCATAGAGTTATTGATTCAGTAGTCCCAGAAATAGATGAGCAGAAATCGATCCAGGGTTCAAATTTTTAGGCAATATTAGCACATCATAGCGGAAATGCCGTCAGCCTTATGCATCCGCCGCCCTTACCAAGAGTATTGACCTTGGTACTCATTTCTGTGAGTTGGCTTAGGAGGAACAGTCAGTAAGGCATTGTCTTTCAGTTCCCAAGTTCTCGGGTTCTATCTCTGCTGTGCGTAAATTAGATAGTCCCAAATCTGTATTTACAGGCATGCAAAAGACTCTTGAGGGCAAAATTCCGCCCCCCTGGTCATGGTTACTGTCCTGTAGCAGTAAAGAACGAACGCTAAGTGAGGCCATCCCCTAAAAACAACATGAACATTTAAGTTACTAAAACAGGAACAGGGAAAATGAAATTATTAAGTTATTTTAACGACAATGGGAAAACCACAATCAGATTGGCCTTCAATGGGATTGAACCCGGAATTTTCTCTCATTCTATGTTTTAGCCATCTCGCTCATTGAACACCATAACCACGAATCACTAGTTCTCTATTCCTTTAATAAATTTATCAATTCTATTGAATTTTATATAAGAAAGAATGTTATATTTATTCATATATTAATTTTCTATGTACATCAGAAATATAAATATAAAATTTTAAAATGTAGGCCTATACCGGCAGTATTAATAAAGTATAAGGTTTATAAACAAAGCATGCTTAAAATACAAGCTAAGATGTTTATATTGTGATAATAATTGTATACTGTATTTAAAGTGCAATTTAGTACCGGTACCTTTAAATGTATTAAATATGTAAAAAGTGTTTGATAATTATTTAAAAAAAAAAAAAAAAAACATTAGCCTGCGTGAATTCAGCAGTTTGGTGTTGCCTTATTTACGTTAGGTTAAGTAAATTACAAGCATCTGCAAGCATAGTTAGACCTATATCAGAATGGCTAATGATATGGAAATATAAAAAATCATGGTCGTACAGAATTTTTGTATAATGTACTTAATAGAAACTTACTTTCATCACGCACTCCACACACTTACACCCTGCACTACATACCAACTTCTGATTCTAGGTAAGTAGCAATTAGATTAGGATTAGTGATATTAGTGCTAGTGACATAGAGCTAGGTTTGTTGCAGTTGGGTTAGGAATATTGATATTAGTGTTAGTGACATTTAGAGCTAGGTTTGTGCCATCAAGTTTACAATCTTAGCCTTGTTTCTAGAACACATGATCCATGAGCAACTCACTCCCAGTCGTAATTCTCGCCTTCTAATAGCCATTTTCTGTTCATAGACTGCCATTTATAGGTTAGAAAAGTCACATCTTCATTTTTATTTTCCCATTATCTCTGATAATTTCCAGAAAAAAAGAAAAACGAATTTGCCAAGGCTTCTATAACTTAGTTTATGAAGAAAGAACACAAGAAGATAAAAATCACCGATTCTGAACTTTTCTCTAGGAATAAACACAGTGCATAATCATGGAAACCATCCCTGCCTTTACTCCTGAGCATTTAACTATATATCAATCGATTGGCAATTACGCCTGACGTTTGGTTGGAGACACTAAAATTTTGGGTCTACTATAGTTCTCTGCCATCACTCTCTGCCCTCAGAATATTGGCAAACAAAAGTCAGAGAGAAAGCTGTAGCTGTAGCTGTCTTTTTACTGAAATGAATATTATGACAGTTTTTAATTTATATGTATTTTATTGTACCTTATTTGTTAAGAAGAATCTAGAGAGTTTTACTGATATAGAAATGCATAATTATAATACAAGACACAGGGCAGATTTAAATTTACCAAAGTGTCGTTTAAATGTTTCTTATAACACTTGTTTTTATAATGGAATTAATTTATTCAACAAACTGCCTTTAAGTGTCCGTTGTTTACCCATAAATAGTTTTAAAAACTATGTATATGCATGACTAATAAGGAGACCATTTTACTCTGTACACGAATTCCTTACTGCTGACTTTGTCTTATAAGAACTGTTATAACGTATATTGACGATTTAAAATGATAGTAATTGATATCCGGGTTAGGCCGCGTCGTGTTTATGGTGTCTTCTGACGTTTCGGACAACATATCGTGTCCTTCTTCTGAGAAAGAATTGCAAGAAAATAAGTGCCTGTGATTAGTAAACAGTCGCAGTTGTCATGACGTCAGTGTTATTGTTTCACGCCAGATGTCACTAATCTTATAACCATCTTCCCTGTTTATGTTATGGGGATGTTTAATGATTTCTATTGCTTCTGTGACAAGTCTAGGGAATTTTCAGTTTTCATTTTTAAGAAGAGCTATGTTATCGAAAAGTATTTTGTGACCCGTTTCGTCCGAATGAGATGCTATGGCGGAGAAGTCAGTGTTGTTATTTTTCTGGTGTCTTATATGTTCTTTTCTTCTGGCATCCAGAGAGCGTCCAGTTTGTCCTATGTATACTTTTCCACACATACATGGAATTGAGTAGACTCCCGCTTTATGTAAGATGTCGATTTCGTCTTTCTCTCTTCTTAAAAACCCTTCCAATTTGTTGACAGGAGTAAAAATTGTTTCAATGTCATATTTCTTTAAAATTTTTTGAATCTGGTCAGTGATTCCAGCGATGTAGGGAAGGTAGGCCTTAGACTTAGGTGGCGGCTTTTCAGTAGGATCTGTTAAGTCTATTTGGTTTCCAGATAGTCTGTTTTCCACTTTCTTTAGACATCTTCGTATTTCACGAGATGGATAACCATTACACCGAAAGGTATAAGATAAAGACTTCAGTTCCTGTCGAATGTTATCACTGTCACAGATTTCAACAGCCCTCGAGGACAGGGTGTTTATAATTCCTCTCTTAACTGAAGGAGGATGGTGTGAAGACCAGTTTAGATACCTGTCTGTGTTTGTCGGTTTTCTATATACAGCATGGCTTAATGACCCATCTGATTTTCTTTTGACCAGCACTTCTAGAAATGGCAGGCTATCATTTTTCTCCTTCTCCATAGTGAACTTTATGTTTCTATGCAAGTTATTGAGATGATTTAAAAAAGTTGTCAAAGTATCTTCTCCGTGAGGCCAGATTACGAATGTGTCGTCTACGTATCTCAGCCAACACAGAGGCTTCAATTCACTATTTCTTAGTGCTTCATTTTCGAAATTCTCCATGAAAATGTTAGCCACCACAGGAGATAGGGGAGAACCCATAGGCATGCCCATGTTTTGTTTGTAAAAACCTTTGCGGAATTCAAAGAAGGTTTCCAGTAAACAGCTTTCTGTTAATTTAGCCCATTCTATTGGTAGGTTATTGTCTATTAGTTTTTGTTCTACTAGTTGTATAGCTTCTTGTACTGGGATACTCATAAATAATGACACTATATCGAAGCTGACCATTATATCTGTGTCATTCAATTTGATATTTTTGATAATATCCACAAAATGTGTGGAGTTCTTCACATAAGAGTCTGTAGTCCCATTGAGTGGTGTTAGTCGTTTCGACAAAAAGCGAGCTAGAGGGTGTGTGGGAGAATTCACTGCACTCACTATAGGCCTAAGTGGGTGACCAACTTTATGTATTTTCGGTAGGCCGTAAAACCGAGGAGTCTGAGCGCCTTTCGGAATTAGCTTCATCTTATCGTCTATTGGAATGCATGTCGCTTGTTTTATAGCAGTAGTAATTCTTCTGATAACCGAATTAATTGGGTTGCAGGTTAGTTTCTCATATGTACTGTCTTCTAGTATACTCTGTATTTTCTTTTCGTAATCGGCTTTATCCATTACGACAGTGGCATTACCTTTATCTGCTGGTAAGATAAGGATGTCTTTAGTTTTCTTTAGTTTTACTAATGCTTTGCATTCTAGCGCTGTCATGTTGGGAGGTGGTAACTTGCCATTGTCCAGAACTTTGGAAACTTCGTACCTGATTTTATTTGCTGTTGTTTGCTTTAGTCTAGGGAGTGAAATTTCCACACCAGTAATGATGTCTTCTACTGGGATAGTATTGGGTGTTTTGGCAAAATTAAGGCCTTTGCAAAGAACTGATATTTCATTTTCATCTAAAGTCTTGCTTGATATATTAATCACGGTTTTAGACTTATCTAGTTCAGGCTGTTGTGGTTTTTGTTGTTCAACCAGATTTGCAAACTTAGATACATGTCTACCTTTAGTCACCTCGAATTCTCTCGTCGCTTTGCTCATCGATATGTGATCCAGCGTATCCCAATCCACCTTCTTGAAGGTACCGCTCAGTTTTAAATGAAGGTAATACAACTCCTTTTCCATTATCTGTAGGGTCTTCCGCGTGTCTTGTATTCTCTCCCTGATGAGTGCTGTTTCAGAATTACGAAGTATTTTCTTCGCTGCTGGTGTCTTAATGTGATGAGAAATCTTTACAAATGTAGGTCTGATATCACTGTCTCTACACCTTTTGAGAAAAGCTAGTTGGCACAATCTGCGTTGTCGTTGCAATCTCAAATTTGTGAGTTTCCTTGATTCATAAAATGCTTGCTCCCCGTAGAGTTGTATTAACTTAGTTCGCAGGCTTCCACGGCCTAACCCGGATATCAATTACTATCATTTTAAGTATAACTCTGGCCGTGGAAGCCTGCGAACTAAGTATATTGACGATGCCTCACCTGTATGGATATAGGCTAATAAAGATTATTATTATTATTATTATTATTATTATTATTATTATTACATCACCCCTTGTAGATTATCTACCAAATGCCCAGTAAATACTTTACATAACTCTAGCTTAGTGGCAGTTATATTCTAAGTTGGTAACAGTTAGGTTAGGAACACTATCATTTAGTTTAGCAGTGTCATTCCAGGGTTTTAAGTATAGAAGGCAACACCACTCGCATAATGAATGGGAGATGTAGAAAATAGTTCGTGTTTCCTAACCTTCTCAGCCACAAGATTTATTTTATTTTACACATGCCTAATGTTAATAATGAAATGAAAATAATATAAAGCTCTGTCACTTTGTACACCATTACTTCATAGCAAACGCCTATAAATGATCTATTTTGGATTAGGCTATATATTATATAATATGTGTGTGTCCAATTCACGATTTTTAATACATTATGCATATTTCTAGAAACAAAACCATTTATCGTAAGAATATTCAACAGAGACAATAATCTGTGGTTCATGAAAAGGCTTATATATCTATCATTTAAAGTAACTTATTAATTCGATAAGAAAAAGTAATTATTATATTTTATAAGTGTAACGATGCAATTAATTAAATGCAAGACAAGGTTATGTGATGTAGGTGCACCGACATACGTAAAATGTTTTCTCTAGATATGAATCATAAGTAGCGAAGTGTACGCTCACATGTCCTATAGTGAACGAAGATCTAATTCTATGTGTGAGTCCTGTCCCAGATACGATATCATGTAGAAATAGTAGCCTCTTTATCCTAAAGTTTGTGGTCTACAGAGCATGTTGTGAACTGGTATCTAAGTTTGGCCACATGTTAATCAACATCTTGTAAGAATGATCTTCCCTACCTGGGTTAGCAAACAAAATTCTCCATCAATCTCCTTCTGTATGTCTAGTTTACCTCGAAAACGTATATTACTAAACTTAATTAAAAGCCACTTTACCTTGTGTTGATGAAATCCCAGAGGATCCGCCTTCCTGCAGCAATCTTGCCAATGCCAGTTCCCACAATCGCTTGTTTTTAAAAGGTCTTCCATTTGTATTCTTTACAATCCACAACGATCCCAGGACATTACCAAGCCTAAGACATCAAACACACGTTTATAATTTTGGTGAGAATATCTAAAACGTAACACAACACAACACAACACAACATAACGAACATCATCACACCATTCCAGTGCACTACTGTACATGACAATCGGAAACGTCAGTGAACAAAATCCAACGAAAAATGACACTTGACTGCTGTACTTGGAAAGTATGAATAACAGCAGAGAACAAATAAATTGATATACTGTTCTTTCTAGCTCGATGCCGACTTGTAGTTCGGAATATGCTGAACTGTACCTTATTTTATTAACATGTTCAAGTAATAATCGTAAACTGTATTTAATTATTTTAGTTTAACCTAGCAACAGTTTTGGCATTTCATCTGATGGTGAGTTTGCTTTAAAAGAGTCAGGGTTTCAATACCCGAACATTAAAGAATTTAATACGATTTGAATATTTCCACGTAGTAATCTAGCAGTGGTGGTGGTAGTGGTGGTGGTGGTGGTGGTGGTGATGATGATGATGATGATGATGATGATGATAATAATAAAAATATATTGTTTTGTAACTTTTTCTTATTACAGGGTGCATAGAGTTACTTCACTCGCTAAGGGTTACGTAGGGCACTGTAAGCTTTCCTGAATGTGAGTGTTGCATCTGTCTCCCCCTCTCTCTTTTCTCGTTCTGTCTTATTTACTCTACCTCTCATTGTCACATTCATCCCGTAATTTCTATTTCACTCTACATTCTTGCCTATCTCCCTTCTCTACCTCATTAATTTCACCATTTTTACCTTCTTTCTCTTCTTTATAGTGATGTACACTCTATCTCGTCTTCTCTCTGTCCTCTTTTCATCTCCCACCTTCCCTTCCCCTAGTCAAAAGTTCGAGTTTTAGATCAGGGCTCAGGTCTTATCAATCTGTAATTGTCTGTAATTGTGACAATCTGTAGATTTACAAGCACTCAATAGAACTGAGTAATAAGATTCTGGATAACTTGTGATGTTTACAGGTCTAACAAAGCAGTATGCAACCGTCATTAAATACTCTCAAAAGACATGACAATTTTCAATATTTTATTATCCGCAATATAATCTAGCTACATTAGGCTACTTGTAAAACAATCGATTGAAGCTAGAGAAAAATCATCACCAATGGAATGTGGCTCGGACTCTTAAGAATTATAAACACTATCCCCTTTCCCTTCCTCTTCTTTTTTCTCTCTCCCCCCTCCCCCCCCCCCTAGTTTAGTTTTTAAGTAAAGTAAAATGTTCCCTAGACAGGCCATGGAGACCCTTAGGATTCCAAGAGGTTAAAACTCCCAGATTTATAGACAATCGCAATATGAAGGCAACGGTTATCAGCCTTACACATCAGCCCCCTTTACCCCCCAGGATTGTTTCTGGTATTAATTTTTGTTATAAGCTGAATTGATCCCCAGGACCGTGGTACACATCAGTCGCCCTTATCCGCCCTTCTGTTAGAAGCTGAGTCAACCCTCAAGGCTGTGGTGCCATCAGAAGGATCAGGCTGATTGAAAAATCCCAATGACCTCATTGGGAATCAAATCTGAGAACTCTGGTCTATAGCTCAGTGCCTCAACCACTATGCCATAATATACCCCTTGTTTAGTTTATACTTACATAAAAAGGAAGAGAACTCCCATGTTCATCATTTGATCCGAGTTTGAGAATTCACATATGACTTTTAGAGGTTAGACTTCTTCCTCAGAATTTTAAAGCCACTGGTCCCAAATTTTAAACTTGTGGCAGGTTAAAGTATCCAAGATTCTGAAACAGAAGGTTCAAAACTATTCAACAGTTTCATGCCTAATTTTATCCTGGTTCCTTCCATAAAAGAATCATTGCAAAATGACTCAACAGGATAGAGTCATGGATGAAACGGTCTTCAATAGTTTTTCTTATAGAATGAAAACTAAGAAATAATGAAATGTAAAAACATTGTCACAATCAAAAAGTATATTTTCAGTTATATTTCAACAATAAAATTAAGCTTTAACATCAAACAAGATAAGACCAGCATTTCTACATGGCTGTAGGATGTAGCTTCTTTTTAATTTAATAACCTTTGCAGATAACCTCAAAAGGATCAAAATATACATAACAAAATTCTATGCATTGACAAGGTGCATTTCCAATTTAAAAAAAAAACCACATTTGGATAGATTCTAATGAATAATTTATGTATTTGATCTGATGAGGCTTCCACCAAAACTCTCTAGTATTCTAACCTATACCTTACAATAGACAATAATGATAATAATTTTAAAGTATCAGTATTATTAAAATTGTGTGTTTTTTTTTTAAATAAACTCCAGGAGCTTTGAATGAAGTTGATGCTAATTTTTATAATGTGAATAGAAAAATTCATGATACTTGTAAAGGTAATGCATAGATTTTTCAATAATGCTCCATGCGTAGAGTATCTATAATCAAAATAGGTTACCCTTTCACATATTGACACTGTTCTATGTTAAAATAGAACTCATTTTTAATAGACCATTTGGAGAAGTAACAAGCAGTAATAAAGTGAATGACAGTACATCTTTGACAAAAAAAAAAAAAAGAATGACCAGGCTCCAGATTCTCAGTCCAATCCGAAAGACTTCTGGTGCATTTGTCAAAGCATGATACACACGCATACAAATCTGTTCTGTCGTGAATGTTTTCAATGCCCCACTGCCACTACTATACGATAGCTGTATCAAGTGCTTCTCCTACACATAGCATGAGCACTGTAGTCTAGTATTCAGATGGTTCCAAGTTCAAATCTCTGTTCAAACTTTTTTATTCTCATCTTCTTGTATACCGATAAAAATCAGTATTACAAAATAATTAACAGAAAGTTTAATATCTTCAAAGATAAATTTACATATACCATAATGACAATCCTTTCTCTTAGATTTCAACAATCTAGGGTATATGAAATTCTTCTCAGATCGAATTAAACAAACAAAAAAACACTTCCCTTGTATTTAAACAAACTCAAGAAATACTTACCAGAGACAAAAACGAAAATAGATGAGATATCTAATATGGGGTATGTAATCCCTCTAGAATCAATTGAACTGGACAACAATACACTGTGTTCCAAAATGATGGACGGGGTTTCAACATTGTTTAATTTCCCTTACATGCAATATATAAGAAGAAATCTTTGATGGGATTAAAGAGAAACTCTCCGAGTTTTCATACTATATCTATAAATGTTCAATGTGTGCACCATTCGTCACATGACTCACATTTAGCTGATAGTAAAATTCCTCCCAAACGTTGGTCAACATATCTGGAGTGATGGACTCAACAGCAGTAACAATCCTTCTTCTCAAGTCTTGCAGGTCAACAGGTAGCGGTGGTACTTACACAAGGTCCTTCACATTTGCCCACAGAAAGAAATCACATGGTGTAACATCGGGAGATTGTGGAGGCCGTTGGGAGTAAACCATGTCATTTGGACGGGCACGTCCTATCCATCATTGGGAACAACATTGTTTAACCAATATCACACATTATGAAAAAAATGAGGAGCACTGTCTTGTTGTCAAATTAAGTCTTGAGGTTAAAACTCATTTATCTGAAGGAAAAGATAATTCTGCAGCATATCCAGGTATGCAATGCCTGTCACTGATTTTGCATTGAAAAAGAACGGCCCACAAACTTTTGGTAGGAACATGGCACATAAGACATTGGCCTTTTTGGAATCCCTTTCATGTTACACTATTGCATGTGGATCCTCCACCCCCCCCCCCCAGATATGTACATTATGTCTGTTCGCCTTGCCACTGAGATGATAACTAGCTTCATCGCTAAACACAAAACGACTAAAGAAATCATCATAATTTGCCAGTTTTTGTTGCTTTTCAATGCAGAAATTGGCACGTGCCCCTAGGTCTGCAGGCTTTAGGGATTGCAGTATCTGCCAAACGGTAAAGTTGCATATGCAGCCACTTTCATAGAATTCTCAACATTGTCGTAGGAGAAATTTGAAGTTCATGGCTAGCACGCTGCACAGATTTCTGAGGACTGACCTCCAAACATAGCGATTGGTTCAGTTGCGCAACTGTGATATCATTCCCATCCCTTCATTACCTCCAAAGTGCAACTGAACCAATCGCTACGCTTATACATAAGATTTTAACTTTTTAATTATTGTTTCAATTTTGTATACATGATTTGGGTAAGGTGACAATGAGTGCAGTAATAATGGGTGTTCTGTGGTAGTCTCTCAAGTAGGCCTATGTGTTTTACAGAGAGTGGATGTTGTCAAAATTGGTTGATAATAATCAGTGCTTTTTTCTCTAAAAAGAAATAAATTAAGGGGTATTCTTGCTTTTGACTTGACGGAGCATTGTCAAACATAACCATATATTTAGAAAGAAAGTGGAATTGCACACAATATGCATAAGGTTATATGACTAAGTCCTCTAGAGTTAGTTCGTACACATCAATTCTGCCCAAGCTATAATTTAGTCCTTGATACACACACACAGTTTCTCGCACCTGTCACAAACACACAAGGGATAGGGTGGCCATTTCTAAAATCTCAGAAAGGAGGACACACTTCTTCGGTAATCTAGCATAGTATAAAACTTCGGGCATGGACGGCTGGACAGCAGACATTACATGGTATAACCCTGACTAATTTTACTTAATAATTGCATTTATATAAAATAAATGATTATACACTGCTTTTTGAAATGTACTGAAATTCTTTGACCCACTGAGGATTAAAAGAAGTCTTTCGTTTTGGCATTCTGGTAATTGAAGAAAAACACGGCAAACTGCAAAGAATGTACAATACAAATGGAAACTTGAACAACAATCAACAGTACGGCCAACGCCACGTACTGCACCAAACAAATGATAGTACGCTATCATCGTATGTACAACCTTAGGATTGGCAGGAACATACAGGAAAATACAAATTTTATTAATACACTTTACTGATCCATCAGTGTCTCGAAAAGGGGGACAAATCAACTTCCGGCATAAAGCTGCGCTGGATGGAGGACTGCTTAGCAAAAAGCCTTACAGTACGGCCAAAAGCCGGACGTCTGGCCACCCTAATAAGTGAACACAACTTATAGTCTTTTATACTGGGACCATAGTTTTCTAAACCTAATGTTTTGTTCACCATAGATGAGAGGGAACATCAAGTTCAGAAAACCTAACACCATGGCCCAACAGCCTGGAAGACCATGTTAACCCATGAAACTTAAGTTAATTCAGGTTATTTCAATTTTTATTCAACTTATTCTTGTAACTCAGTCTAGTGAAATTACATATTACCTTGTACAATTTAATACACACCCATACAATACGTATGCGAAAAAAAAATTAAAATTATAAATTAACTTCCACATAATAAGCTACAACTTTCAAACTCAATAAATTCTTGTTCTTACAGTACTGTTTGATGGTCTTTTCATTAGTTTTCGAATAAAATCATTCTTTTCAGATTTTAAATTACTTATTCTGATTAAAAATAAAGATTTAAAATACTTTTTCTAATATCAAAATGACATCATAATTGCCCAATGTTAATGAAATACATAGAGAAAAAGCAAAATGTTTTATCTGGAGAAGTGCAGTATAAACTATATTTCTTATGTTTTTAAAAACAAATTGGTTGACCTTAACACACTATAGACTTCACTTTTACCTGTATTCTGCAGGACGATCATTTCGTGGACTTTTTCCGCATTTCCAACTCTAAAGTGTGTTAAGGTCAACCAATTTGTTTTTAAAAACATAGTATAGTGCTTCACTGTTAAAAAGTTCCATCAAGTTACTGTTTATTAATTACGTTCTTATGTTCAACTGGAAATTATGGATTAAGAGGAAGCTATTATTACTTGCATTTATATGATTCTATAAAGCTATTTGGTATGATTCTGTCCCTCTATCTGGATGTATTAACCTTGAAACTTGGTATGATTCTGTCCCTCTATCTGGATGTATTAACCTTGAAACTAGATCTAACTCAAAACATACCGAATCCTTGTTTACATGAGTGCCTTGAATGCAAAAGTGTACCTAGTTTAATCTGAATATGGCACACAACTGAATCAGTTTACAATATTGCACCTTGCCCAGGGTTAAAGGTAAAGGAAAGGAAAACCTAATGCTTATTTCATATAGAAATGGCATACATATTTTATGTTGGTGTAGATAATTAAATCTTGATGTATTTATTTTCTTATGTCATTATTTTGTGCAAAGGCACGGGTACACTGTCATTTTAACATATAAAATATATTTACAAATTACTATCCATGCAAGTTCTAAAGGTGTATTAGAAACTAACATAACATTGAAATATATAAACGAACTATTCTACACTTATACATGAAATCACATTACTGGGGAGATTGCCCCAGTGCCAGACACTTAAGCCTTTTGCCCGTTTTTTGGATAACCTGTTAATCAACTGAAATAAAACAAAAACCCGAGGATCAAGGGCAGTATTAGTGTTAATTTACAACAATTACAATTTCAACATAACTTGCCTTAGTGGAACTATTTTAGAAATTTATATATTGAATAAAATGATACCATCCGCAAAACTGTTCCCAGTACCGGACATATTATTTCAAACACAGAAATAGACATTATTTTATTTTCCAAGACAATTCTTTTTTTCTTCTTCTTCTTTCTTTCTTCTTTTTTTTTTTTTATTACAATGACCTAATGGGATTTTTCCAAATTATGTTTAGATGTTCAAAGATTACTCCAAATATTAACTTCTGAACTAACTCAGCAGACAATGTGCACTTAAAATTGTATATCTCCCCAGTGGCGAAAGGAAATCCAAAGATACTCTACCAAGTAGTCTCTTTGGTATAGTTCTAGAAGTGTATAAATGTAATCTTCTGCCATCTATTGGGGAAAGAGGTGAACTTCGTACTGTCCGGTACTGGGACAATCTCCCCTAATATGAAGCTATTTTGAATTTATAGAGTTTTGTTTTACCTTCAATTTCGTGTTAGTTTCCTTTCAGCTACATGATATTGGACTAGTTAGTTAGCCTAGATTAAAGACCATGGCAAGATGGTCGAAACGTCAGCAGAGAGCATACACATGACGCATCAGATACCCAGAAGCCACGAAGCTTTTATAGTTAGTTATTGCTTCTGACATGGTGTTTAGGTTTGCAGACTGCGGACATTCTGCATCCTTGATTTTGTCCAGCAACGCAGTTCACTGGTGGTGTCACATGGCATTCTTCTTGAGGCCCACAGAACATATGTGCACAAGGGTTGTTTGAACAATAGTCACCATCTGTCGCATCTGCAAAAGATATAAATTGAATTATCCATACCTTAGAAATAGGGGAGGATAAAAATAATAGCAATAGATTCTTAAAATTGAATTTAAAAAAAAATAATCTTTCCATTTCTTGAGCTAGTGATGTTTACATGGTGTAGTTTGGCTCTAAGTTAATATTACATTGAAAAAATATGTGAACTTTTCTCATGATTGAATGGACAGGATTCCTTTATATATTTTATTAAGTAATGTGTAGATATTGAGCATGTGTGTGTTAGTGCCTGTCTTTAAAGAAGGCTTTTCTTTTGGGTCTGCCACCATGGATGAATAACGCACCTGCCTTCCACCCCAGCAGTCTGGGTTTGATTCCTGGCCAGGGTGGGGATTTTTCAGTAGTGAAAATCAGGTGTTTGTGTTGTCTTTAGGTTTAAGAGTTAGGTTGTGGAAACAATTTCCCCTTACAGGATCACCAGGGGTTGCCGATGAACTACATAAATAAGACTTTTAAAAAGGAAATTCAAAATTCTTTATGGTGACCATGAGATTAGACAAATATAATAGCATACTATAAAAGCAAGGCCTCTAATCCTTAGTGCTAAATACAAAATATATGCATCTCGTTAACTATCTAACCTACAAAATGTTACAAAGAATAAAATTTATTAGAAATAAATTGAAGTAACAGCCGTGGGTGTCGGCATGCTGACCACATGCCCCCCAATCCTGCCATCTGCCTATAGGTAGATGACGCAGCGGTCGGGTGGTAGGCCTTGTCCCTTTGGGGATGTTGCGCCATGGAGTTTAGTTTAGTTTAGGATGTATAACAATTTCTAATGATTATTACTTACAGGAAATGCAGTATCCATTCTTACAGCAACCACCACAGCAAAATCCTGGACTTGTAGGGCACTGCAAAGTCAAAATTGATTAACATAAACTTCCATTCAATATTTAAAGTATAGATAATTTCTAAGAAGAACCTTGTGCATTAAAAACAGTTTTAACAAAAGATTCTATCGATTTCTTCATTCACAAGCCTAGCATTGGCTATAATGGCATCAAAACCAAGTCAGGTATGAATCTGGCTGTATGTTATAATTAATATACCATAATAGATTTATGCAAAAGTAAATGTACAGGTGGGAGAAAAAAAAGCGGACCGACTAAAATATCTAAGTTGCCGATATGAGCCACTGCGCATGCCTAGCGGCATTCACAGGAGAGCAGGGAATGTACTGAAATTTGTTCTAGTGTCGATAAATTGCTTGAAATGAGAAATAATTTCATATAAATTGCATTGCTTGTGAAAACAAACGTTTCCGTTGCATCTCTTACATTTATTTATGTCTCACAAGGCTGAAATCAGCTACAAGAGTCAGTCCGCTTTTCTTTCCCTACCTGTACAACCTATAGCAAGCAGGAATTTTATGAATGGGGGCAAACTTAGCTTAATTTCAAACACAACTATTATTATTATTATTAGGCTAAACTATAATATTAAGAATTAATTTACTATTGTGAACAATAATAGTTATGATATGACAGTAAATTCAACAACTTTACCATGAGTTAAATTCTCAATGAGATTAATACAAATTCAAATGATAAGTAATTATTTTTATTAATTATTTTGTTACACTGATAGTGGGAAACAACCCGGTGGCAGTGTTGCAAATAAATACCAGCTATGAGGCAAGTTTCAGTATTTTATTATCAATTGAAAATCAATTTCAAACAATTATATCTCCCACGTGGTTTGTCAGCTGTCACCGGTCGTCTAACGATATGATGTCACACCTCCAACGTCTAATCACGAGTTTCTTCATAATACGAGGACAGAAAAATTCGCTAGATCATGGTATAAAAGAAAGTGCACTATTTTGGGTGGGTCGGGCGGGATACCACTATCCAAAGGTACGACCTGTTTTTGGATTTTCCCGAATCTGCTTTTAGTATATATTTATAACAGTGCATACCTTCTCTCCTGGCTGCAAGCATATTGGGCTACTTGCAGAAGCTATTGTTGCTACAGCAACAATACAAAAAAACAGCATCAAGATTTTAGCCATATTTTCTTCACTGCAAAATAAAACCAAGAAAAAATTAATGACAAGGTACAACTAGCCAGTTTCAAACATAAGTCATATATTGAAGAAAGTTATCTTGAGTCTTTACACACACATGTATTTCATTATGTAATACCTTTATAGAATAAAATGATGACCAATCTCACAATATTATCCTTTATGACACTTCTCTATGCAGACCTCCAGCAACACATTTTGTAAAATAAAAATAAATTTTAATTTAGATAGCATATTAAAATTAATTCTAACTAGCAGGTAGCATTTATCACATGACTGATAACGTGATGACATGGAGGTTATACAACCCACCCCCCTCCCAAATAAAAAAATAACAGAAAGCTTTTGACTGCATTATGAGACCATGTTGCAATCAATTCAATTTTGTCGGTCTCCTACACAGTCTAGCAAGTCTTACAGTCTGAAATTGTGAAAACGATGACTGGTTTATAACTACAGATTAAAGAGTTTTTGAGAAAAATGTTTCATATAAAAGTTATAGGCTTCTAGCTCTTAGTACTGAACAAGCACCTCTTGTACAACATTTAAAGGAAATCGGTTAGAGCCATTTTCATTAAAACAGCAAAAAATGAAAATTCTTCATGTCATTGGATAGTACAAGAGAATGTTGTCACCAATATTCATATCACTTCCCCAAACGATATCAAACAGATACAATTTTCCGTTCTCGAGCTATGCTGTTCACACACAGAAACACAGACTTTTAATGAAAATTGCACTCTTATGTTTAGGAGACTCAAAATGTGTATTAATGCTGAAAACTCAACACAAATTTCGGGTCGAACACAATACAACAATGAAAATCGCTACAAAATATATTTATATCACATTTTATAGTCACAAGTGAGGAAAATAAGTTACCTAAACGCTACAGTGAATGAGATTGAACCAGAGGATTTAAGCACAGAGTTTACCCGCCCCCTGATTTGAATTGGTGACATTCTGAATGCAAGTTCATATTGTTACCGCCTCAGCCAACCTACATGATTGAGGTACCGGTATAGTTTTAAAAATATTAATTCACTTAAGTTAATTTAAATCAGCACACTGAAGATTACTTAGACAAGAAATAAATTCGTTTTTCTTTCTCATCGTCTTAGGCTCAGCAGGAGAGTTAGGTGAATAGAATGTGTTCATCTGAAAAATGAATATTGGTCATAGTGTCATAGCGACAAATGGCGAGATACAGTGCTACACTACCTAAAACATGTAGTCTCAAATAGGAACTCCATTTGAAACAATACAACCTGGGAGCAAACTTAAACACTAATGAAAAGAAGTCAACCGCGTAGTTCACAACAAGAAGAAATTCTTTGCATGTCAAGTATAAATAAGAAATATGAAAACTACGTTAAATACTAAACAACAAGAATAAGATCACCATTTTAAATAGTGTTAATAAATTAATAATTAAGTTTTGAAAGAATCACGAACTGCATAAATATCTCTAAATAGTATCCATTTATAATATTAACTGACAAAGCGAAAGCATGTCAGCTCCCGAGAGTGAGTGACCACCTTAGCCATTGTGAGCTAGGTTACAAGATGGAGGTCACGCACAGGGTTCTTTATACTTGATTTCAGCTTGTTAGAAATGAAGTCTGTATTTTTAGTAAAGTTATGGACTATCTCTTTTAAGTTTAGACAGTCAAGTTTGCTACCTAAATAGCACTGAACGCTCAACCTCAATGTTGCGACACTTCTAAATTGGAAATCATGAAATGACTGTACAAATGAACTATCAGTGTGAACTTAAAACATCGGGTGAGTGGAATGCCACACGACAGATGTGAAACTTGGATTTTTTTTATTTCTCGATTTTTTGGATTACTGGATTTTTCAATTTTAGATTGTTAAACTTTTGGGTTTTTTAAATTTTGGATCTTTGGATTTTATAATTTTGGAATTTTGGATTTTTTTAATTGGATTTTTTAAATTTTGGATCTTTGAATTCTTTTATTTTTTATTTTGGATTTTAGATTTTTTAATTTTTTTTAATTTTTTATTTAAATTTTTTAATTTTGGATTTCGGTTTTTAATTTCGGAATTTTGGATTTTTTAATTTCATTGAGTTGATTGTTTTCTGTGCAGACCGTCACAACCCCGCTACTTTCGTGACGATTTTCTTCGTAACACAACTTTGGGTTAGCTCTCGATTTACTCCTAGCGCGCCTAAAGAAGTTTCACTTCAAAAATTAAATCCCCAAGAAATTGAAATTACCTGCTGGTATAGATTCTTGAAATCACAGTGACACCAACTACCAATAACTGGAGGCGCAGCAGATTAGTAGCAAGCTTTTATAGGCCGGCAATCTACTTACCACCTGTTATGCCCCTATCGAGTAACCAACATGGGAATAACCGTAAGTTCGAGGAACCTGCGGTAACCTTCATAGTAAACATGAATGCCTTCACGTACATGGATGTTGCAACACCTCATCAGCTAACTATCGAAGAGGAAGTAAATAAGTTAATCTCAAATACGTTTAAAATAGAAGACAAGGAATCTGTATAAAATTTGTTTCAAATTAATCGGGCAGGTTCATTAAAACCAGAGGCGTAACAAGGGGGGGTGGGTTTGGGGGTTGGAACCCCCCCCCCTCATTGATTAAAAAAAGGAAAACTGTACACTTTTTTTAATTCTGCTTATAAATTACTTAATACGAGTATAAAGCGTGGGAAGCTTAAAACTCGTTATTGTGCATTGTAATTTTTAAAATTTTCCGGGGGAGGACCCCCGAACACCCCTCTCCCTGGGGGGGGGGTATTCCATACCCCCCAGACGTTATAACCCCCCCCATATGGTCGGCCTGGTTACGCCTATGATTAAAACAATAGACAATAGACAAGTTCTCGTGTATAAAGGAAGCCTTTGTTATCAGGCCGCTTTGGCTGCATGTAAACTAGCGAGAGTTCGTACCCTATTCTGAATATTGGCGTAGACTAATCCTAAAGGTTTCAGGCCGTACCGTTAATTCTTGCAACCCTACATGATGAGAATTTATAGGGGATACGAAAATTAAAACGTGGAAATATCTTGCTTAACACTAAATTAAAACTATACTCCGTGGCGTTGCATCCCTGAAGGAACTAGGCCAACCATCCAACCGCTGCGTCATCTGCCACAGACAGATAGCTGAAATGAGGGTATGTGGTCAGCATGCCGACACCCAAGGCTTTTAACGAAAGTTTCCGTGACGGAACCGCTACTTCTTAATCAAATAGCTCCTCAGTTTAAATCACGAAGCTGAGTGCACTCCGTTCAAAACCTCCCTGCCTCAGAAAAATCCGACGAGTTACCGGGGATCGGACCCTGGCCTACGGATCTGTAGCCAACGACGCCACACAGGTGATTAGGAAGTAGCCTACGAGTGGTAAACTTTGGGTCTCTTATTTTTTACATTTGTCCCTTACTTTCACTTCTGATATACATAGACTATTATTCCTAATTTCCAATTTCAAGAATGGCAACCGTAGTTTTATATGTAAATACTGTTTAATAAAATATTATGTAACCGATCATTTAAAATTAATTAGCTACGAGAATAATTATTATGCCATTCCTTTTGAAACGAAAAATGGAATCTTTCTCTAATTATGTGCATTTTAACTGGAACGCATACTGATCTGCGCTACAGATCGGAAGGTCGCGGGTTCGATCCCCGATCAGGTCGTTGGAGTTTTTCAATTAGCCTAATCTTTCTGGTGGCACTTTGGCCCTGGGGTCGACTCAGCCTCTAACAGAAATGAGTACCAGGAGCAATCGTAGGGGTAAAGGCGGCCGGTGCGTAAGGCTAACAACCTTACCACCTTCAAATGTCGAATGTCTAAAATCTGGGAGTCTCAACTTCCTGGAATTCTCTGGACCTCCATGGCTTGTAATAGGGAACACTTCACTCATATACTGTGTGGTAGTAGGCCCACTGAATACAGAATCATTTCTGAGATTCAAAATACCAGAGCAAAATGATACTAACGTTTCTCGTAAATCTTTAAGAAAGCTACATCCGTTAAATAAAAAAATAAAAAAAAAAATAAAAATCTTTCTCAGATTATAGTCCAAACCAAACTGTGCACTATTCTTTCCGAAGAAAGAAAATACAGAGGGGGAAAACGAGCCTAGCGTCAGTAAAAAGCGGATGCAAGCTAAAGAGAGTTGTTGAATTATCTAAATAAGGAATGTATAGAGACTAGAAGCTTACTTGTAAATTTGAAGGGTTCTGTAACAACTACATGTTCAACACACAAACTTTAGTAATATAGCGAATATACTTGTGAATATTCAGTAGTTGAGTGACAGTAGAAGACAGTTTACATTTTAATGCGAACATAAAAGTAATGAGTGGCCTAGACAGAAAACACATTACAATTAACTTACATAGAGTAGATAATTATTCACGAGAGAAAAAAAAATCCCTAATGCGCAGTGCTTACGTGGTTCTGTAACACTACCTAAAAAGCATTCGTATTATGATGACCACATCATTTCTCATTGTAGGCTATCCTCTGGTTGTATTTGAATTTGAATTTGAATTTAGCCTATGAAATCCCTTAACGGGCAAAGGCCTCCTGCTGATCGCAGGGAAGCTCAGGTGCACTCATTAGGGGAGCTACTCCTAAAGAGTGTTGTGCTACGAGTGTTAGTTACTAGTTTTATCACTGTCACATCACTATTTTCATTATGTTTGGTCTCATTCCTCTACCTGCAATATTTATTCCTTTTTCTAGATCTTTCCACTGATCCCTGTTTCTGGCCTGCCGTGTCCATTGTTTTCCCGCTCGTTGTGTGAAGAGGTCTGCCCATCTTGTCCTCTGTCTCCCTAAGTGTCTTCTTCCTATTCGTGGGTCCCACATAGTGGTCCTGTAGGTCCATCTTGTTCCTTCCATTCTTGCTACATGGCCTCCCCACTTCCATTTGAGACGTTCTGCTGTTGAGACCACATCCCTCATGCCTGTTCGTCTTCTTAACACCTCATTACGTATTCTGTCTTTTATTGTGACATGGAGTATCTTGCGTTCCATTCTCCTCTGGCAGGTTTGTAGCATCCGTTTCGTATTTCCATTGAGCGACCAGGTTTGGTTGTATTACTGCACCTTAACTGAAGGAGCGAGTTATTCCTATTACTCATGGCTGAATAAAACACAGTTTGAACTATTTCTTCAATTTGTAACATCGATTAAAATTGTTGGTGCTTTCAGTGAAGGCCACTGAGTGAGAGATATCACAAGCAAGGTGATTCCCCGCATATATTAGGCTTCTACGTCATAACTTGTTTTATTACACAACTCATCACGTATACGCCGGTGCCAGTAGCCAAAAGTGAATAATGATGAAGTTCCAGCACATCGCGATTATGCTATGTTTCCTAATGGCTATTACTGCATCATGTAAGTACACATTCATTTTCTTTATTTATGAACAAAAAACGATATGGCACCAAACTAATTCTGTATACATTTAAGTGTGAAGTCGGTCACCTTCGTTAGCCCAATGAAGAACTCCTTACGCCGTCAGAAGGGATCTTAGATTAGATTAATGAGGGGTAGTGTAAGCCCTGCGGCTTCTTAACACTGCGACCTTAATAGATCTATTGTGAATACTGTATACCCTATTCTAATGGAACCCGGATCGCCAGGGTGGAAGACAAGTATGCTACCTATACACCTATGGCGGCGGACTCAGAAGGGATCTTGGTTTTAACTGTTCGAGAACTCGACATGTTTATGTTTGTCCCTTTTTGACCAGGACAGTCTCATTTATTACGTATGTCCCGGCCGTCCCGTTTTATAAAATGTACGAACAAGCTAGAGATTAGAACATAATATACTTAAGTTATATCTTTAACAAAACTTAATATAGTCATGTGTTCTTATTAGATGTCATAGTTAAAAATCCCTTTAGGCAAGCCTACAGGCTGAGGTAGATTTCAAAGTGATTTTGGTTTAATTTACTGTCGCAGCGTAGCACTCTTCTTCTTTAGCCTTGGCATGACAAACCCGCAATAATAACTGCAAAAAAGAGGAAAGAGCACTTTTTCAAACATTCAAATCTCGCCTTATATGATAACTATAAAGAAACTAGTTATTGATTTGTAGAGTACTCATCAAGAGCTTTTCAACGATACCCCACAAGACGTAGTTTAAAAAAATTCGAATTTCCATCCCCCCACCCCCACTCGTACCCCCCAAACCCCCGAATTGTTGTTGTCACTGTGAACTCCATAGGGAGTACTATAATTTATTCAAACAAAGTTTCCCTCTATACTTCATAGGGGGCGAAATATAAATGTTTTAAAATTTCAACCCCCTCCCCCGACCACCCCCTTGGGTCAATTTTGCTCATTAACGAACTTGTTCGAGCTCTTGGGCCTAGAAATAACATAATAAAATTTGGTTCAAATATCTTCAAAATTACGGCCGCTAGCGTGTAAAGATATATATATATATAAATATCAGAATTTTTTTTTTGAACAGGCGGTGGTTTCGTACTTAGGGAGGCATGAAAATAAAGATATGAAAGAATTTTTCGAAAATCATGACATGGTATCCATTGCAATAGGTAGATTTTTCTTCGAAATCTACCTAATACAACGTCTGAGATCAGTTAATCAAAATTTTAATTGTAGCGAATCTTTTAAGTGAAGTTAAAAAGCATATTGCCACACTTATTTAGAGGAAAATTATGTTTATGTTTGTACAAGTACTTTTGCATAATTATAGAACATTTAAATGACCTACACAAGATGATCTTTTTGCGCAAAATGCGTTTATGTGAAATCATTTTGACAGTATACGGCGGTGACAGATGTGATGAGCAACTGTTGTGTTGAATTAAAAAAAAAAGTTTTATATTTTTGTGCATCATGTCATGAGCGACTGAGACTTTACTAATATGTATTAAGCATTGTGCTTATACGATCTACAGGCCTGTTATTATTCTGTTCTTAAAATGCTTTTGTTTCTTAATAATAATAAAATAATAATAATGATGATGATGATGATGTGTTCGGCCCGAAGACCGGTCCTGCCCTGGGACCAAGCCGTGGGGGGGACACCCACTTCTATGACACAGGTATTCAAAAGTTGGTCCCACGGTGTAACAAACATAGTCAATTCCGGTGGCCAATTTGTTAAAAATTGCTAGACACTTACTGTATATGTTGCAATTAATATTTCCATGAAATTGTGTTTGGTTTCTGTAAACAGTCCCAGGGAAACTTACTTTCTGGACATGCCTCGTACATGCTTTAGTACACTGACTCTTGTGTAAATACTGGCATTCAAGGACACACAGTGAGAAAGTGGTTATGCGCTTGATATTAAACTAACAGAGGTTGTGTGTTTTCGGGTTTCAAAAGCAAAAGCATTCACCCATCTGGAAGGGACATATTGCAGTGAGACCTTCGGAATAGACTTACAGCCTTGACTAAGAATTTAATTATCTGAAAGAGGCGGTTTGTATATAATTTCTCACCAGTTTCACTTGCAATGCATGTATTAATTACATAGGGTACAATTTACTAGGTGGGTCCACCCCTCATCACTCCCAGCATTGAAGCAAATAAGAATCTGCAGAATCAATGTGGTCTCATCTAAGGTTTGCTGAAAACAGCATTCAATTGTAATTCTTTGCACAAAGAAATTTATTCATAGGGATCCTAATAATCTGTGTGGAGTGATCCGGTAGTTCACTGCAGCAGTATTCAGTTTATTAATAAATTCTTTGTTCAACTATACTACATTACGCTTATTAAATGTGACGTAACAGTACCAAAATGATATCCATTATGATACAGATTTTATTATAACACTATATTACCCATACATACCCTGATTATAATAATAAACCTTCGTAAAGGATTCTATACCTATACAGCACCAATGTACTACATAATAATATACTCATTGTTGTTTATCATCATTATTGTGAGTCTATTATTATTATTATTATTATTATTATTATTATTATTATTATTATTATTATTATTATTATTATTATTATTATTATTATTTCCGTAAAACTGCAAAAGCCAAGATTGAAGCCAAGAGGTAATTTATTTATTAACAATATAGTTTCTTCAAAACTTCATGTATTACTTCACTGTACAATATTCACTGTTCACACCAAGGGAAGCTTACAAGGAGGGACATTGAGAAATCTGAATACTAACTAAACAACTAACTAAATTACTCACTCACTAACTCACTAACATACAAGCTAACATACTAACTAACCAACTCACAACTGGTGGAAAGGTGAAGGATTTGAACCTGGTTCTTTAGCTCTCTGAACCGCTCCTCTTATCAACTGAGCTACCATGGCAACGTGTTGATACAACATTAAATTCTCCAACTGACTCACATATCCCGGTATACAATCTGGCGTTCTCAATATGAACCACTACTAGATCACAGTAGAATGATTGGCCGTGTGTCAAAAAACCATTTATGTTGGTGAGAATTAATATGCCACATTTAAACGTAAGTTATGAAAATTATTTTGTATCATATTCTATTAGTTATTATTTTAAAGATATTTTAATTCAACAGCTAATAGTCTTCAGCAGATATATTCACCCCATCTCATTCAATGCACATCACTTTCAAAACCCCCAATTATATATGGCAACTTTTTTATATATGCTGTTGGACCCTCCCACAGACTAGTCCTGAGACTCTCGTGGACCAGCTGTGGTATGTGGACCACTGGTTGGGAATCACTTGTATTAAAGGAACGAAGCTAGAAATATTTGAACACAAAACGAATTTATCTATAGAATAAATGACACAAATATTTAAGCATAACCATTATTTTTCAAGTACATGTGAAAACTGTGACTATATTGGTAGGCACATAATGAAATATTAAAAGGAAATATTCATATATACAGAATAATGTTGTGTATGTAAGTCTCGCCATAGTCAGAAAAGAAACAATTATTTAAACACATGTATCTTACAAATAATTCCAAAATTTTCCAAAAATAGATTCAGATAATTGGCGAACTGGATATTTAGCTTTTGGATAGTAGCTCTAGTTATTACTACTATTGTATTACATTATTACTGTCATGGTTATTTATTATTATTATTATTATTATTATTTCAGGGCCCATTGATTGTGGAGAGGAGCCAATCAATCCTTGCTTCTACACACGTTGCATGGCAGGGTATCAGTGTTGTGTGAAAAAGGTAACATGCAAGAAATGCCCCTGTCCAGCACCAGTGGCAGAATGTAAGCCGAACTGTACTCACTTTTAGAGCAGTTTATTATTTTGCTGCAAATTTGGGCAAACAGAGATTAAATAAATTTTGAAACCACAGTAGTTTTTCTTTCATTTAAATTACCAATAAAACAAATTAATAGAGAAAATGTAATTTTAAAGAGATTTTTCTATAGCTGCTTGTAGGTTTCATCATCTATTTCCTTCTAAACTTTACAATTTGATGATTGTCATCTCAGCCAGGCTGCCGAGAGGGCTGAATAAAGTGCCAACTGAAATCAGCAGACAGTTGAGTTTATGGAAAATAATCAAAACAGCGGGTGTTATTTCACGCTGGATAATACGATGGTAAATGACAAATAAAATCAGTGTTAGAAGGTGTTACCTTTGGAAATTATTACAAATAAAGGCATCAAAATTCTTAATTTTACAAAGTTTTCCAAGGTGTGGAAGGTAACAAAACTGCTGCATTAAGGTAAGTAATTGCAGCTAGATTCTAGGTCATGTAGTGCCAATGATAGATTGCTAGGTTAGGAACAGTTATATTAGTTTAGCAGCAGCATACTGAGTAGCATGTGTTTCACTATGTGCCATGTTGAACCTCTTCCTGCGCTGGAAAATTTCATTACTACGACAATTGTTTCTTGTTTTCAGCTGCACAGAACAAAACAGAGGATAGTAGCGTTGTCGAGCTTTTCTCTCTTTTCATTCCTTGTAACATTGTTCCTGTACCGTCATTCCTCTTAAGCATCAAGTAAAGCAAACATTTGTTTCTCTGCTCAGCTTAAACCAAATTCAGTGCCTTTTTATGGCAAATTTAACACAAAATATTAGCAAGGTCTAGACTCTAAAATTCAACAAAACTCTTGGATGTTGTTATTGATATCAATCAAAGGAAAGGATATACAAAAAAACTAGACAAAGCATGCTATAAAATGACATGCCCAGCACAAAAAAAGCCTGCAAATGATAAAAACAGTTTACTACAGTTACTTTCACTCTATAATATCTTACGGTATAATAGTGTGGAGAAATTGTAGAGAATGGGAAACAATTTTCAAAATGAATAAAATAATCATTCTAATTATGGCCCATTCATCTTCTAGGCAGTCTTGCAGATCACATTAAAAAAAAATTAAAAACATTAACTTTCCATCATTATATCTTTTAGAGCTAGGCCTATTATAATTTATGTAGGCTACATGCTAATCTTGATCACTATAGCCCTCTACAGTCGCATAGTCATTATGCCAGACCTAAACAAATACTGAATTTTCCATGGAAAAGGGCATCAAAACATTTGTCACAAGAAACAAAAACAATGAATAACAAGCAATTCAAAGCAAAAAGTAAAACAGTTTTGCTAAGAAAACGATATTACTATATATATCTGAATTTTTACAGATCAAAATTTCAATGATTAGATTCTCTTCTCTATTATATGACTTTTTTCTTTTAGCTTAGACATGATAAATCACCAGTTTAGCAGTTTCTGGCTGATTAATGTAAACATTATGTGATGATAAACTACTCTAACTTACTCCACTCTAAACTAACTTATTTCTTGGGTTGTTAAATATCAGGATTATCTAGTATGCAAGTACAGTAGAACCTCCATTTAACGTTTTTCTGGGGATACAGAATTTTTTTACTTTACACAGGGGTTTACACTGAATGGAGGTTTTGCTATTTTTAAGCAATAAAACTTAGTTTATGCAGACATTTATTTTATTTACTGAATTCTACTTTATTTGAAAACTATAACTGTGATAAAAACTTATGTAGCATGAAATATTAAGGTATCGGCTAAAATGTTGTCTAGGGGTCTTGCTTGCCATATCCAGTATTTTAACAGGATTTTTTTTCTACTTCATGCACTTTTTCATTTAGGAAAGTATTTTTATCTCTGTTTTCATCTGTTATCATAAGTTCTGAATTCCACTTAAAACACAAAGCAATATGTAACTGGTTCAGTGGCGTGCGGTGAAAATTTAGGTGAGGGAAGCAATATGGTCTAGATTTTTATAAGCCTAGGCCTATAATAAAAAATAAAAAATGAAAACTCACCCGATTTATTTGAAAAGCAAATCAACTCGCGTATCTTTGGCAGCAAAATCTTCTATAATCTTTTTTTTCTATGGCCAAAAATACCAACTTGGACATTCTGCTTTACTCAGCGCGAAGGACCACGAAGCCTTACTGAAATACTGAACTGAACTAAATCATGTATGGGGTGCATGGTCAAGGCCGAAGCGAGGGTGGTAAAAGAGAAATATCTGCCAGTCTCCCACCCAGTCACAAGGGGAAGGGAAGGAGTTAGCATGATGCTCTTGACAGTTCATTCGGTGACGTCGAGCCAGGGAACCACTTCCCCTATTCTTCCAATTATGCTTCCCAATAAAAACTTGCTTGTACATAGGTACATAACACACATAAAAAAGACGATTTTCAGAGCAAACAAGTATCTTGACACTTGCTAAAGTAACCTTATGGTTAGAATACATAAAACACTATGGTTTCAACATTATTTTTATAAAAACAGCCTTTTAAATGCATTCATATTTTGACCCGTGGCTCGGCGGGAAACTGCAAATTCAAACCGCCCTGTCCCTCGTTGAGCGATTTTACGAAAATACACGAAGCAATCACTTCATCCCCTCATAACCTCAGGAGGAGTGGAGCAAGCTGGGCTACGGCCCACATTTCAGACTTCCACACTGTGACGAAATTGTAGCGAGTAAAATTTGCTTCCCGCAAATGAAAGTTAATCATAAAATATTATATTCCTTATTATTTAAATTTACTTTACAAAATAAATTCTTATTTTCGCATTAACTAGAGGAAGCATTGCTTCCATTGCTTCCATGGACGGCACGCCACTGAACTGGTTCAAATGCTATGATAATTTGCAAGCTAACTTTCCAAGATTCATAACTATGTTCCTCACTGCAAGCACCCAACAAAGATTAACCAGGGTCATGCTAAGAAATTGGCTGTTGGTGAACAGGAGAAAGCAGCAAGCACTTCCAGTTGTCAGATCGCAATAAATTACAAGTTATAGAGCCATTAGTATTATTGTATTGTATTGTAATTCCAGAGTTTATTTTAACATTAAATGGGGGTTTTATATTACAAAGAATAACTTTAAAGCATAAATATTAATAGATTTGTTATATGTGATATTTGGGGTTCTGAAAAATTGATGTAGCCTAAATGCGGGAAAATGTTAAATCGAGGTTCTGTTAAATCAGCGTTCTACTGTAAGTTTGAGATAGGGTGACCAGATCTACCTGGTCCTACATGAAAAAGAGGGCACTAGGATGGGAAAATGAGGACACTGGGGAATAAAATGAGGACAAATCTAATGGAAGTTGTGAAGAAATGGATATAGGCCTAACACAAATATGGAATTTAAAATCAGCAACAAACATGTTAATAAACACGAAATTAAACACATTTTTACAATTTCTTAAATTGAAGATGTTAAAAACCAACATGGAAAGTTTGCAGAAATCTCTCTGAGTAACTTATACTTTTCTTTCAGGAGTTTAGGTTTTCTCAAGATTTACATATAAAAATCCTGATAGAAGGGCCTATTTCCTAAAGGGTCATCTTTAACAGATTGACCTATTCATTCATCTATCCAATGAGATGCAATTAATGGAAACAGTCTCTCAACAATAGTGTTGTGGCCTGGGATACAAACAAAATTCAGCAACTTTAACAAGTTGCAAGTTTTACGACTTACGGAATGAAAATAGCAACAATTACTGAACTATATATCAAAAAGAGCCTAGGTTGGGTTAATGTTATGGCACCCATTACCAATGACAAAGTCATCAAATATTATGAAAAAGGAGGACATTTTGGAAAACTAAAAATTTCTTCATGGACTGAGGATCAAGACATAAAAATGAGGGCATGTCCTCGAGAAAAAGGTCACCCTAGTCTGAGGGGAATTTCAATAATCTGATATGACAGTCTCCACATGTATGTCATCTGTAAATTTTAATCATGCAAATGGAGAATGATATAAATGCTGACACCAAGGAGCTGTGCGTAACACAGTCTTGATAAGGTGCCCACACAAACCTTGAGTCTTGAGGTTATCTCTTTTAGTGTCGAGCTCTGAGAGAAGGTTAAGTGAAAAGTATTAAGTTTGCTGAAATTGCTAACCCAAAAAAATCACCTATAAACAGAGAACCTATCTGAACACAAAGTAACTCAACTGACACTGAGTGTAGGCTTATGGGAGGGAAGCATACTTGGAAGGACAAGGACAAACACAGATTTTCAGTCTTACAGCAAGAAAAGAAAAATTCTCTTGGGTGAAATTTCACCCAGAGTAGCCTTTAAGGATTAAAATAAACATGTGTCCAATAAGGCTATAATTTGATTGTTATATAAACAGCTACATATTGTAGGAAGTGAAGTGTAATTAAAATGCCCATTCCGGAAAAAAAGACAGTAGGCCTTACACAAAATTGTCATATAAGTCTCTGGATTCATTGAAAATGCTAATAACAAGATCAGAAAGACAGAAAGAAATGGAAATAGAAAGAGACTTAGATGGATAAGCATCTATGTGCAATTTATTACTTACCGGTATTTATGTTATATAAGAGTAGTTGCATATTTCGAGATGTATTCGTTTTCTATTTCTGTGTGACAATAGACGATAGTAGACCATGATGGTGAAGACCAACTGGAGGCAGTGTGGCTAATGTGAAGGAAATCTTAACAGCAAGTAGGCTTAAGTTACTATCAGGTTAACCAAACTCACGTTGCTCAATAGCCTACCTACAACAGAAAGAAAAATAAAATTAAGAATATTGCTAAAACATAGCCTATTTGTTAAGGAGAAATCTAAAGTTAGGCCTACTAAATACATCCCTTGGGGGAAAACATTTCAACGAATAGGCTATAATGATGTGAAACAAGAAGTGCAGACTTGGCTTTTATCATAGGCGGCATCATTCTTTGACGAAGGCATTCAAAAACTGGTTTACCGTTATGACAAGTGCCTGAATAACGGTGGTGAGTATGTGGAGAAGTAGTGTAAAATGTAAGGTAATGAATAAATGATGATAATTTTTTGGAAAATAATGTTATTTTTTTTTAAATTATCGGTGGGCCTACTTATTTTAAAAACGCACCTACTAATCTAATAATTGCTAATCGAAAAGAAAACGTCAATTTGCCATTGCTATAAAATACCATCCCATTAGTGCACAGAATGTTGAGACTGGGTGTAATAGAATTGTCAGCAAGTAAAAGGGAGACTGGAAATGCAATGCTGATTAATGCTGATATAATAAGTGTCCATCTGTACATCTATGTACAATGCCCGGCTAAATCTAGGGAATGCAGAGAACTGACATTTTTAACATAAATGGACTGAAGGAAGCCACCTTGAAGCCAGATTTTTAATTTTAGCTTTCATTCAAGAGTTATGAGCGAAAAAATTGCAGATAACATTATTTTTCCCCTATCGAATTACCACCAGTTTTTTCTAAAATATTTCAATTGTAAAAAGAATTGCAGGCGATCATACTCTGCTGCCATAACTGAGAAAGAAGAGAATCATCAAACTATATTTTTTCAACATAATGCCTCAATTTGTTCATCACTGATTTTGTAAGCCAGCTCATCTTGATTCAATTGTCTATAACGTAATGGCATGCAGAGATCTTATCTTCTTTTACATAGGCCTAGGTGGACGGAGCGTGGTCTTGTGGTTAGCATCGCTGACTACAGATCCGTCGGTCCGGGTTCGATTCCCGGTACCTCCTCGGGAGGTCTGGTAGGGGTGCACTCAGCCTCGTGATTCCAGCCTCGTGAGGAGCTACTTGATAGAGAAGTAGCGGCTCCGGTCAAGAAAACCACCATTAACGGCCGTGGGTGTCGGCATGCTGACCACATGCCCCACAATCCTGCCATCTGCCTCCGGGAGATGACGCAGCGGTCGGGTGGTAGGCCAAGTCCCTCCAGGGATGTAGCGCCACGGAGTTTAGTTTTTTTTTAGGTGGACGGAAGGGAGATAATGAATGTAGACCTAAATGGGAAAACATTCAATGAATTGGGTTAGGAATTCCAATCAGAGATCGTTCCTTTCCTGGGTGGCACATTTTAATTGTGAAATCCACCTCAAAGCCGGATTTTTTTTGTTTTTTAACTATGGTATCAATAGTTTTAGTAATTTTATTAATATGTTTATAGATGTTTCCTTACATCTATACACCCAGATAGTAGATAGTATTTTGTCATTTTGGATTTGGCAACCCTAAAGTAACACTTAACATCTTCTTCGCTGCAGAAAGCTTTAGGTGCCTAGGTCTGTACCTAGGGTTACAATATTTATGATTTCCCAAACTAGGTCGTTTCGATGGGGTTCTTTTCTAGAGATATTATTAATATCAACTTTTCACTTTAAAAAACCAACAGTTTCTGAAAGTTTACATCAGTGCTTAATTTCTAAAATTTTTCCTTGTTTTCAACCATAAAAGTCAAAGGTTTCGATTATTTAAAACATGTGATAAAACTTACAATGAAAAATCATTTTTCACAAAACACTTTTCGGAAATTCAGGTTTTTAAAACATAATTTCTTAGTAGTCAACCCTCGACATAACGCCAATCTTTACAGTGCCACCTTCTCACGGTGCCACTAAATGCAAGTGAATGAATCTTCTCCCATATACGATAAATAAGAAACCTCGTTACTGTGCCCATTCATTTAGTGCCATTGATTATAAGACAATATTTTTTATAAAATATAGCTTGCAGTGACTTTTTTCAGTTGCAGAATTCTTTTAAAACTGGCATAAATAGTGGGAAGATTATTTAAGAAACATATTGTAGGCTACTGTATTTCCAATAAGTGAGTGTTCCCCTGCCACTAACTGTAAATGTAGTGCGGTGGACAATGAGACATTCCAAACTTTCACTTCTTTTAGTCCAGTGTCCATTCAGCTGTTAAACACAGCACTACAATTAGTTACTTTTTAATAAGGACCAAAGGTAATGTATAGGCCTACTATAATCATAATCACTTACATCGACCCACATGATTTTCAACCCCTTTGTGCAGTCTGCTGTAGCACTGAAGATTTACTGTAATAAATTGAGTCACAGTACAATACAGTACAGTGTATTTTAGTTTGTGCTAAATTTATCTGTTTTTCTTTTATTTAATTTTCCTTCTTAATACAGTTGCAGCAAATTAATACAGCACTGTATTAAGCCATTTTGATTTTAAAAATTAAATTTAGTTTTAGTACCACCCTTGCTTTGTGCCACTAAATGTTAGAGAACAGATAGTGGCATTATATCGAGGACTGATTGTCTAATCAAAAAAATAATACCACAAAATTTAATATAAACAACAGGTACTATGTAATATTCTTATAGGCTATTGAGTACACTTTTGTGTACACTGTTGTGTTCTGTGTTAGTCAACAATGACTAAAAATAGCCCCACTGTTCACCCATTGTCATGTTCACCGGTCCCAGCACAGCAGTAAATTATACGGTAAGTTAGTTTCAGTTATGTTAGGATTTGATACACGGGTACCATTTTAAATCTCTGATACGGACTATGTTCCAGTGAGTTCTGGTATCCGAAACTCTATTAGGTACAGATATTATAGCCTGGGGTACGCCGTAGCGTAGTGGTTGAGGCACTGCGCTACAAACCAGAAGGTTTCGGGTTCGATCCCCGATGAGGTCGTTGAGTTTTTCAATTGGCCTAATCCTTCTGGTGGCACTATGGCCCTGGGGTCGACTCAGCCCCTAACAGAAATGAGTACCAGGAGCAATCCTGGGGGTAAAGGCGGCCGGTGCCTAAGGCTGAAACCTTACCACCTTCATGTGCCGATGTCTAAAAATCTGGGAGCCTCAACCTCCTGGAACCCTCTGGGCCTGTAATAGGGAACACTTTTTTACATTATAGCCTATTTACAAAAATGGAATCTAATCAAACTTACTTTCTACAACTTATGCAACTCCACCTTCTTTTATACCATTCATATTTTTCACTATAAAGAATTTTCCTTTTTACAAATTTTATATCAGTTTTAATCTGCTCTCTCTGGTTTCCTATATCCCCTAGTGTTGGGGAGTAGGGCCTCTAAGTGGTTTCTGTTACCTAAGTGAATTTTGTTAAAGTGGGTACACATTGGGCCAACGAACGACAACCAATGTATTGGGGTGAACGTTGGTCGCAAACACATTGGTGTTCAGCCTCTTGTCCACATCTAACCACGAGGGGTTGGGGCCAAGGGATTCTACATTACACTATGTCTATACCAGCAGAAAGGACCCAATGCCAACCTTTTGATGTTACCGCCAGAAGTCCGAACCTAAACCAAGGCCGAGTTCGTTGGCTCTGATTTGCTTCTAGTACACACTAACTGAATCTCGGCCAGCGAAGCGGTTGGTGGTCATTCCTTGGCCCAATGTGTACGCGCCTTTAGGCTTATTTTCCGAGAGAGGGCAGAAGGACAGGTAGTAAGCACACTGCAACAGTTTTGATGCTTTCAAAAAATGAGTAGTATCTTGCAAAACAGACATTTCATAGGATTTTCGGCGAGACTAAACTGACTGGACAGCAACATTACATTTTCTAAATTATAAAATACTACAATAAAAAAGACCGGAAACCGGGACATAGTAAACCGGCGGGATACCGGGGCCTGTCCCGGTCAAAACGTGACGTACCGGTATGGTAACCCTATAATGGTACCGGTTTATTTTATTGAAAATAAATTTCCACATTTCATGGAATGTAACTGGTGTTGATGTCGTTAGATTATACTGAATCCTAAATACCCTTTACCTTATTCAAATGCATTATCATAACAAAACTTTTCGTGTGTCGCCAAAAAACCAAAGCATGTCGTTTCCTTCGCAATTCAAGTGACGTTTAAACTCTCAGCATTCAGGAGAGACAATCGTATGAGCCAAATCTAGCTAATATACTTTTTCATAATTCATAGCTGAAAAAGACATGAATTACAAAATAATCAAGTTTCTTACTAAAACGGAAGTCAGTCACAGTAATTATACTCGCTATGTTGCGAACAATGATATAATATCCTTTTGCTTAATATTCTTTCGCAGCTGCATTCCAGCTTTGAGGTTGGCGCTACTGCGAACAGCTGACATGAACGATTAGAAGCATGATACAGGTTTTAATAATTAATACCCAAAGTATCAAAGAAACACACATTATTTGATGTTATAAACGATAATGTCGGCATCTGCTGAATTACGTGCGTGTGGATTTGTTATATTTAGAGTTATGAGTAATCAAATAGAGTATCTATTATTACAGACGTCATACGGCAGACACCATTGGACTCCTCCTAAAGGTTGGCTTATATTTTATTTAACCTTGGCATTAAGTAAATCGACATTATATTGTATCTCCAATGAAGGTTGAAGTAATCTTTGAAAATAATCTCTCACACTGCGTTCCACTGTCGTGTATGGGACTATGTAGGCCTATGTAGTGACTGCTCGTGGCAGGGAAGTAGGTGAAGTGCTAGTAAGAAAGAAAAAAATGTATTTCTGTATTTTTAATATATTTCACTTTGCCCCTTCAGAAATTTCACTTTGCCCCGTATAGGGGGTAAAGTGAAATGCTGTTAAGACTAATGAATAAATCCATGTTACAAGAGCCACAGAGACATTGGTCGATATTTTCCTTTCATAGATAAAAGAGATAACTCTGTTGCACATTATAACAACAAAAAATCAATTTTACAGCCAATTTTGGTTGAGATAATTAAGACTGAAAATTAACTATTTCACTTTGCCCCGAATTCCCCTACACATGCTTATATAATTTAAGACTTTCTTTTTACCTTCATCTTTCCTACGTGAAAATGGGGAGAAAACAATATTAGGTCGCGCACTAGGCTTCTCCCACCAACTAAAACGGCAGCTACTAGGTGTGTCTGTATTTGAACTACTACCAACGCCATCTATTGTGGGAAAGGTGAAACTAGGAAAAAATTACTTTATTTCTCCTGTGTCCTCTTTTTCTCTTCTTTTTTACCCTCTTCCTTTCTCTCACGTCCTCGCTTTACCTATCTATTTGGGACCTGTTCCTCACCATAAATCTCGGATCAGCCGGGATTCGAACTTGTGACCACTAGCACCGTAACCAGTAGCCTTAACCACTACACCACGAGCGATTGCTGAGTGATGAAGGGAAAATTCATATATTTAAGTTTAGAGACCATTATAGTAAGTTACATGAGAAATAATGGTTTTGGTGCAAGGATCATTTTGGAATATTTCTTTTAAATTTTGTGTACTTTTGATATTGTGCAAGGGTCATTTTTGCAATGCTGAGATTTTGTATATTTTTATGTAGGCCTATATATGAAGAAGGGTATAATAGTGAGGTGTGTGCGCAAGGCTCGGAAGCGAGGGGAAGCAGCCGGCAGGCAAGAGTGGGTAGAGTTGGCTGGTGTGTGATCTAAAGTTGTCTTTTGCTGAAAATTGTGTTTCTAATAAAACACACTAGATATAAGCAGGATTCATATTTAAAACATCACAGCACTGCTCCTCATGCGGGAAGAAGCGAGAGTAACGAATTTTTGTCTACTTTATGGCGAGCTCTCTCCACAGACAAGTATAGCGGGTGATGTCATGGTTGTCATAGTTACCATTCATAACAGTTTTCTATGCTAACTGGGGGCGCCACGTCCAATCATCCAGAAAAGCTCTGTCTTGGAAGTGGGAGAGCTACAAGAAAGTTCTATTCTTCACCAAGTTGGCCGGTCTGATCATGCTGCTTGTTGCTACAACACACAACAGCGCAGTCTGGAAGTAGGAGAGCATGAAGCGAAAATAGCCTACTCTGTCTTTACCGAGCTGGCCAGCCTGGTCTTGCACTTCCTGCCATAGCACAATATAAAACTTTAAAAATAAGTCTGGTAAGTTAAAAATAATGAAGTGCCACTTCACCTACTTCCCTTGAATAAAGGCTATGAACTATGTAATGTCTGAAGTCAGAATAACATGAGAGTAGCCTAACTTATAATTAGCCTATGTGTGTCACCATAGTAAAAAAAGTTATAATTATTCACTGCCTAATTTGAATGTATTAAATTCTTGTGTTTGTATTCTAAAACACAACTTTCTCAACCTCACAGAGAATTCATTCTCAGTCCAAACGAAGCAAAGTGTTCACTCAACATTTCAGATCTAAAAATCATGATGAAGAGCATCCCCTTTTTTAAACCATGCCTCACCACTAGGGTGGCCAGATGTCCGGCTATTGGCTGGACTGTAAGGCTTTTTACTAAGCAGTCCTCCATCCCTTTTCGAGACTGATGGATCGGTAAAGCATATTAATAAAATTTGTATTTTCCCGTATGTTCCTGCCAATCCTAAGGTTGGCAAGCTTGTCGATACGATGATAGTGTATTATCATTTATTTTATATAAATGCAGTTATTAAGTAAAATTAGTCAGGGTTATAGCATGTAATATTTGCTGTCCAGCTGTCCATGCCCGAAGTTTTAAACTATGCTAGATTACCGAAGAAGTGTCCTCCTTTCTGATATTTTAGAAATGGCCACCCTAATCACCACTGATACATTATATAGGCTAATTAAACTTTCAAGTATTAAATCTGTGATAGGTCATGTGGATCCTGGAGAATCTGATGTGGAAACAGCATTCAGAGAAACAGAGGAGGAAGCAGGATACTCGAAGAACGACCTTCGGGTGTATGAAGACTTTATCAAAACAATAAATGTATGTTTCAACAGTTGTATGTTATTTGTTTTCTTAGTAATCACAGAGGTCTTCCTATGTGTGTATATCTGGGTTTTCAATAACCAGGTAGTCCTCAGCCGTTTCATAATTACGGGTGGGATATTCTAGCATATTATGAAAACTATTTTTGTTCATTACATATCATAAATAATGAACCAGAAGTCTTCTGCTCATTCTGTGAAATTTACTATTCCTTCTCCTCTACACTACATGTAAAGAATTATTTAAAATTTATTTTAAATATTTTAAATTTGTTTTTCAAAATCTTTTATGGGTGGGACATAATTTGGATAATGATTTTAATTATACACAACAGTTCATTTGCTGTTCTGCTATTACTGTTGGGGTCTTAATGTTGTTATTAATGAAGATATGAGGGATTAAATACAAAATATAAACTGTTTCCAGATTGTCAGAACATTTATTTAACTCATCAATAATAGGCCTGATTTAATAAAACTATCAACATTATGGGTGGGACAAAAAGTAACTGTTTGTTATTTTACATACTTTACATACTTTTTTAAGTTAATCTTATACCAAATTGTACCTTAAGATTTATAAGTATTTTCTCAAATCAAAAGGGACATAGCTGAATACTCTTGACTACATAGTATTAAAGAGTGTTAAAATCATGCTAAAAATAGCAAAAAAAAAGTAACTCAACACAATAAATAAGTCAGATTTGGAAGTTGGCAACTTTGCTTTTCACAACCACACAGATACTCCACCCATAATTACTTTCGTCGGACTTGAAGGGTCTCAAAACTCTCAACAGCCAAGCTACTCCTAAATCACTCAATTCTCACCAATCTACTTCAAAATTACTTTGGGAATGTTACAAAATATGTCATGTTTCATTTACTGCAATGCCATTTGAACTGATGTTTGATAGCTGGTCAATACTGTCTTGAGTGACAATGAAAAAGCTTTCTTAGAGAAAAGGGGAGTTCAGCTCTTTTTATAGAGGGTTTCAGAACTCATATGTTGAGTATGAAAAACAGCTACGCACATACATAATCTTTGAGGAAAATACTACATCTTACAAAAAACTTAAGTCTCTAACATTCTAATAACGTTCACAGATTAGAATGCCTTTTTGGATTAGGTGCACAGAGGAGACTGCTTTCAATTTATAGTCAGGGCCGTTTTTGGAAGTTCCCGGCTGTAGGCTGTCGTGTATCTGCCACCCCTAACAATTTTATAATAACTTGTGTATTATATGCATATGCCTCTTTCTTTACGTTGTAGACATGAACTTTAACTCTTCTTGGCCTCTGAGCTGTGAAGTCGTTATTGAAGTCTTGAATCCGCTAGGACGAGAGTCTTTCAAAGATTTATGGAAATACGTTTCCAATTTTCTAGTTTTAGCCAAAAGTTTAGTTCGTTTTTCCTTTGCTAATTGTCTGCATTTCGATCCACTAAGCCATTTCCTGTCATGGCTCATGGCTCAAATAAGAAAATAAAACATGTAATGTAACACTAACACAGTGTTTAATATTGGCTGCTCTTTGCTTACAATATATCTTCACCAGTATTATTTCACTTGACTTAGAGCTCTTTTAATTATCAGTCAGACAAGTCAGATGGCTAGCTTAAAACTGATTATTGTCTAGGAGGCATGCTAAGTTCTTATGTTAGATGCGCAGTATTAATTCACAATTGGATGATGGGTGACATACAGTGCTGTTGAAGCATGAACTTATGCAGTATGAGCATAAGGATGAAGAAAATACTATTATTTTGTTTTTACCTATAGCTTAGGTTTCAGATAGCAGTCAGCTGACGGGTTTGGTTGCTACATCAGCATGAAAAGATAGGAGCTTTTTATTTTCAGGTATACATATATTTATTCAAATCATTGTATGCCGGATGCCTCCATGGTCATGGATATGTAAAACTGCCGGCCTTCAAAATTTGCCACTCTAGGCTGCAGCCTACTATAGCCTATTGGAAGAAATGGCCCTGACTATATAGTCATAAGCATAATTAATCCCAGGCAGTTCTAGGGAAACCAAAAAATTATTATCCTCTATTTATCCTATAGCACCCTCTTTAGAACATTATCTAGTCTTAAAAGCATTTCTGATGTGGTAGTTTCTATTCATATTTAGTTGAAAATCATAGCTGTGCAATTACTCAATTTTCTCCTCTTAATTACAGTATCCAGTGAGAGGGAAACCAAAGGCAGCTGTATACTACCTTGCAGAACTAGTTAAGAACGATACACCTGTCAAAATGTCAGGTGAACATCAGGCATACAAATGGGTTCCTTTGAAAGAAGCTTGTGCCCTAGTTCAGCATGCAACTTTGCAAGAAGTGCTAGAAGAGTGTGAGGTTTACTTGAAGAATAAAATTCCAACACACTGATGCATACATGTACTGGGAGAAAAAATGAATTGAAAAAAAAAGTGTTGATTCATTTATATTTCTTGAGCTTTTATTTATGGGATTATGGGTTTTAAGTACCGGTATATACAGTTGATTTTCTAATTGCTATTAAAGAATTATTTTAAATGTATTTGCTATATACTTTAGTCTTTGTTTTCAGAACTGATTTTATTTCTTTATATTAGTAGTATTATGATTAGGGACCGGATTCTTAGGTTTTTACCTATTTTTTTCCTTACTTCCAAAACAAAAAGCGCTCATACAGTTTTTCGAATCATGTCCATAGGATTCACCCATATTAATTCTGTGGCACCTAAAAATACCTAAATGGGGTATAAAAACCTAAATATACCTAAACGGGATATAAAACCTAAAATATCTAATTTAGGCTCCTTTTTTTTCTTTTTTGTTTGTCAGTTGAGAAATCGATATTTTGCGGGGAGAGAATAATTTTTGTCGGGTAGAAATTAATACCACCAGCGTTTCATTCAACCCATTGTCGTCTAGGATGGACAGTATCAAGGGAGGAAAAAGTACCGGCGTATTCCTTTTAAAATAACAACCATTGTTGCTGTGTATGAACAAGGATATAGATTTTTGTTTTTTGTTTGCCTTTAGTTTAAAAAGGTATTCCTCATTTTCGCGAGTGACCCCTGGTGATCCCGTACTGCCCTGTTATTCATACTGAGTGGTCACACGGTGAGTTTTAAGTAGACGTGTTAATTATGCCGAAACAAATGAAATCGAGTTTATTACGGCAGTGGATTGGTGACGATCTGAATTTCACTACAGATGGCAAAGTAATATTTTGTCAAGCCTGCCAGAAACACGTATTATTTACCATTCTAGAAAAGGGGGAAGTTTTTGTCCTTACTTGATCTGTTGTGCGGTTAGCATGCGTAACAACCGAAAAAAGGATAATAATCAGTTTCACATTATCCACGTCCAAGCATAAATTATTTTACTCACTAAATTAGAAGCATCGGATTTGAATCCTGAGAAAGGTAGTGTCTAGATACAGTATTAACTATTAACTAAGAGATAACAGGGAGAACTTCACAGTTGAAAATCTTGGAAGATATTTAGTGATATACCGTAACCAGGAAATGTGAGGGAATCTTACTTTTCAGCATCTTTGGTTGCTTATGCTTTCTTTCTTCAATTGTGTAATATTGTCTTAAAGCAAGTTTACACAATTTTCAGTCAATTTTGTTAAGTTAAACTTTACAAGTATTATGTATTCAATCCTATGTAGCACATTCAAATTCATTAAACCAAATATTCTACCCGAAAACGATATTTTGGACAAAAAAACCTAAAAAAACTATTTCTCCTAATGGAAAACCTAAAGCAGTGTTTTTAAAAACCTAAAAATCCGGTCCCTAATTATGATTAATATATGAGGTGCTATCCAGAAGTTCCTGAAATGCATAAGTAGCTTGCAACCGAGTACTAGTAAGAGAAAATGCTGCTAGGTGACACTTGATTCATCTCTTGTAAGTTTGTGTGCCAAGTGGCTTTGTTATGAGCGAATGCATTTGTTATTTGAGAGCTTTTTTGTGTTATGTGTTGCTTACTTAGCAATTTTCCACAATGACAGATGTGAGGGAACAGAACATCTGCAGAAAGTTCTCTTTCAGAACTCGAGAAAAATGCTGCAGAAATGTATGAGATGGTAAAGTAGGCATTTGAAGAGGATGCCCTAGGCTGACTCAAACCTACGAGTGTTTCAAATGGTTTGAAAATGGCCAAACATCAGTTGATAAAGGTGATCATTCTGGATAGGATTTAACTGGCATTATACCCTGAAATGTCATTTCTGCCTGCAACTGTAGGCAAACCATCGAAGATGTCTGCAACGTCGGACTATCATACGACACATGTCACAGAATTTTATCTGATGAATTCAAAGTTCGTTCTGAGACTACTGAGTTCTAGCAGGAGCAGAATTGTCAGTGTATCCATAGGGATCTTCAAAATCAGGTACATGATGACCCATACTTCCTTCCCAAAGTTGTCACTGGTTTTCCCGAGTTTGAAACAAAACTTGATGCAAACTCACTAGTCCCTCATATGTCATTATGAAATCGCAATAAGAAAACTGCAGGAATGGGAAAACACCCATGAGAACGAAGCCACTTGGCATAAGGATTCACAAGAGATGTATGAAGTGTCAACTATCTGCATTTTCTCTTACTACCATTGGGTCATGGGCCATTTAGCCTATAAATTTCGGGAACTTTTGTGTAGCACTTCATAGTATAAGAAAATTAGAAAATAGGGTGTAATATGCCTAAAATTATATCTTTTAATAGTACATTACGCAGTGAGCCTGTAATGGCGTTTCACATGAACATGCACATTAAACGAGTGCAAGATTCATAATTGTCAGGCAAGTTACATATGTCTTTTTGTTCGACAATAATAGTCTAGAGTTTTTAGAATACCTTGTAATTCATCAAATGAATTTGGTTATCAGCTGACAGTTCTTGTCTTTTGCAATAGATGGCAGACGACGGCAGTACATATTAAAACACACGAAATGAACTCAGTTTATACAAAATTAAAATTGAGATAGAATTTATTTTATTTTAAATAAAGGTTTTTTAATGTCCAGTTTGAATTGCTGCTTTTAGGGCTTGAAGATTGTACAGTGTAGCACAGCATTAATCAATACCAAACAGTGTTATAATGAAATCTGTATTATAATCAATACCATTATGATACTGTTACATCATATGTAATAAGCATATATAGCATGGTCTAACAAAAAATGTATTTTTTTCCAGCATCAGAATTTCACCAGAATATTATCTTTTTGCTAAAAACACAACACATTTTTTTTCATAATTTTCCTTTTTAGTGAGAGAGTCTTGTTAAATTGAAGGCTGCAAGGTTGCTGAATTCTAGGTTTCAGAAATTAGAGAGGCTGTTATTAATTTGTTATAGCATTTAACTATTTCCAGACCTCCCGTTTTTAATGGGATTGCCCTTTTTTTGATTAACTGGTCCCATTGTTCCAACAAATCTCTAATGGGACAGAAAAGTCCCTTTTTAAAAAATTTGTTTCTTAATGCCTCATTTTTATATTTAAAAAAATCTGTGTTTTGGTCCTGACAAAACTTGAACAGGATACAAAATGTCCCTTTTAAAAAAATTAATTTTTAATGTCCGGTTTTACTGACTTCTTTTTCTGTGTACCGGTATTCATGCTCACATCAACAATTTTTATCTTTCATTAGAAATGTCAATTAAGCTAAGACATAAGCTAGGATTTAATAATGTAGAAGTATTTTTGGAATCTACGGTGAATGCCGCTTAATGTAATCATGGATAATGTTATCAGTCATGTAATGTTATCACTTTTATGAAGTCCCATACAGATTAATACTGATAAATTAAAAGAATGCTGTTTATTGTGATCAATGAGTCTGTTTATATTATCACATTTTCCTTTTTGTGACTTTATTTCCAAGTACTGTATGTCATTCAAAATTTCGTTTTTAAGGGTTTTGTTTCTAACTGTATTGTGCTGTACTGGAGGTAGCAATATTGTCCCCAGCTTACAAGACCAGTTTGAGAGGGTGGCACTACCTAACTTTCTCTTTTAAGCAATAAAACATTGTTTCACCCAACAGTTCAGCTGCAGCTTTTAATTTATGAAGATAACAGTGTTGACATGCAGTGATGGCTAGTATAAAATGAAAAGACTTGAACAGAGAGGCGTTAGATGTTTTGCTACACGGTGTTCACCAGAGATCAGTATAGACTTCCAAAAACACTCGTAACTCGTAACTGAGTATGGAGTATTGGTTAATTAACTCCTAAAGGAAAGTAAAAACAGTTAAAAACTTCGTTACTAGTTGAAAAAATAGTTGCTTCCAGTCTAGATATATAAGCATTCATGAGCCACAGATTATTGTCTCTGTTGGACACTACATGAGAATATTATAGGAGAAAAATTCCTCCTGCACTGGGACTTGAACCCAGGACCTTTGGCTATTCGCGCCAATGCTCTACCAACTGAGCTAAGCCGGAGCTCAATTCGCAGCGCCAGATGGAACTTCTCTCCTATGACTGATTGCCCTAATGGTCTACCTCACAGACAGACAAATCATGTCATATGCTTCCAGTCTATTACTGTATTAGCCTATGAGTGGTTCAGTGACTCACAGTTACGTATTATTTTACGAATAAACAGATTTTAATTCTGTTTTATAGTGTATTATCTTATCTGTGAATAAATAATCTAAATTTAATTCCTTCAGCTACTGTTATTAATCAGTTAATATTGTCAGATTAGCTGCATCTCAAATTGATCACAATGAGCGGCATGCACTGTATTTGTAAGGTTACCGCACATATTTTTAGAACATGTTTAACAGTGACTGTGTTGATGATGTAGTTTAAAGTTCAGAATGGTTCACTTTATCAGTTTTAATTAAAATTTAATAACTAAATATAATATTTTATAATATTTAGGCCTACCTAATTATGGGTTCTCTTTTCTTGATAATAGACACAATGCACCTGAGTGTCCTGTTTTCATTTTTAAAATATGGTCACCTTACTTTAAAGGATATCAATGATTCCAGAGCTGAGGCTTCCTTTTTGCCTTCTGTGAGGTGATAAACTAAAACTGAGTTATGTCAAAATGTTATTTTATGACTAGTATATATGACAATATATATATTACTACTTATTATGTAACTCAGGACCTCCCCTGGGGATGCCGCCTTATAGTAACACTGACCGTGTGGGCGGGGAGGTTTGTGCGCTTCAATGAAGCAGAGAGCTATACCGACGGTAAGTAGCTACCAGAAGGGTCTCCCATGTCGGGAAGGTCTCATGCTGAGGAGCCAGACAAAGCGTGTCCTGCAACGACCCATCTATCCCATCCCATCCTGCTTCCTTCCCTATTCCTTTACCCAAGCCAAGGTGGAAGGAATCGTGCCGAGGGATGAATGGCACCAGGGTTCTTTTTGGTGTCGTGAACGATCCCCTTGGGGAACCAGGTTGAACCCCATTGTATTTTAGACCTTCTACTTCCGTGGGGGCGCCGGGAGTAGTGACAGTTTTCCCCCTTGCTCGTGGGACTAAAATTGAGTCTTATGTTTCTAATTATCCAGAGAGCTCCTTAGATGGGGACTCTGAAAGGAAAAGTATTGCTAGAACTCTGGCCGTGGAACCCATAGAAATAGAGCGCTCCTTAACAGGGGACTCAGTTTCTATGGGGAACATTTCCAGGGAACGTATGAGACTGGAGGGCTCTTTAATAGGGAATTCCAATGATGAAGGGGCTGGCTGTGATACAGCCTTAGGGGCCTTGCAACAAAAGGAACCTGAGGTTAGTAAAGACAGAGAGACTGATCTTAGGGAGCTAGCCAGTAAGGTGGGTTCCTTAAAGGTAAAAAGGAAAGGTCGATCGAGAGCGGAGAGGAAGCGGAGGAAGTTAGCTAGGGTAGTGGCGGAGAGAGGTGCGAAGGAGACTTTGCCTTCAACTTCTGCTGCAGTAAAGTCTGATCTTCCGGGCTCCTCTGTTGAGGGGACCACCCCTTCCTCTTCTGCTCAAAAGAGGCTGATGCCTTCAGAAACCCCAGAAGGAGGCAAACAAACTAAAAGACCTAAGGCTGAATACGCAAAAGTGGTCCAGGCTGGACTCAGGATGGCTATTGTTAGTGAGGGCTATCCTGAGGTACAGATCACCATGGACCAGCTGGTCAAAATTCAGGCAGCAGTTGGCCGGCTAGTAGATGACTTACCGGATGATTCCGGCATTGTTCCACAGTTTGTTAATTGCTACCTGGCCAAGGGGGCAGTCATTATGGTTTGCCAGGACGAGACCTCACTGTCCTGGCTTACTGGTATGGTGCCATACATGAAGGCGTGGGAGGGCTCCAGCCTCAAAGTCATCAACATGGATGCCCACCGTACATATAAAATGATGATGGTCTGGATCCCAGGACCTGCTGTGGAGACGGACACCATCCTAAGACGACTGGTTCGACAGAACCATAATATTGACACGCGGCAGTGGAGGGTGCTGGAGCGCAAGGTGCTGCCTAAAGGCATTCGACTTGTGCTCATCATAGACTCCATGGCTGCAGACAGGATATTAGAGAAAGGGAAACTCTTTTGCGGCCTGGGCCAAGCAGTCTTCACTCTGCTGGGTACTGGTGCCAAGAAGAAGATGAAATAGGATGAACACATATGGTGAGTAATACTGGCTATTCCTGTATGGTATAAAGAGGGGAATGCAGAGAGGCAATTTATTTCCGATCTCAATCTTGCTACAAGTACCATATTTATGTACATATATTGTAATTTAATATTTGCTAAAGAAAATCTACAACACTACCAATATTGTAGTGTTGTACATACATATGAAACCAGAGATAAACATAAAATAGATGTGTGACTAAGCAAATCAGTGAAATATAAGTCTCAAGCTATTACATTATTTAAGAAACTACCAAAGTGCAAGATCTGTACTGTAAGTACGTTTAAAAGTAAACTGAAAATAATTCTACTATTATGAAGAATTTCATAATAAGAATGAACTGTATTTTTAATTATACTTTGTAATATTTGTATGTAATAAGTAGGGCCGGATTCTTAGGTTTTAAACTACTGTAATATTTTAACATGATTAGCCATTTCATTGTAATGGCAGTCACATAGTCCAATCTTATATAACCTAAAATTGGCTAAATAAGATGTTAAAACTAAAATGGGTGAAAATGCTTTTTAATTAAAATATGATAAAACAGTTATCAAACTAATAATATGCAATTTAATCCAATTTGTATTGTTCTACTAAAAACTATTTTTCAAATATCTGCCTGCATTTTGCATCTTGCTCACAGTTACCATGGATCAAATATATCCATTGCATTTTGTAATTTGATTCCCATTTTTCAGGTAAAGGAAATCGTTAGCAAACTGAAATCCCCAGTTTCATTAGAAACAAATAAAATACTTTCTTAAAATGCTTACATTTGGAGTAAATACATAGTGTTTTCTTCAGCAAGACGACAAAACTAAAGTATTCTAAAAGTTGGTTGGCTAATTAAAAACTGTTCTTGTTGACTTTAAGCGGTGGAGTGGGAAATGAAAATTAATTGTGTTCTATAAACTATAAATTGCTGAAAATTCAGCAAAAAGCATTCCTACAGTTTTTGGTTGAGAGCCAAGAAAATTGTAAGTAAAATGAAAGTTAATATTTTGATTGAATGTGTGTATTCAACATACGAAACTTGTACGAAAATAGTAAAAAGCTCAAAACTATTTTAATATCTTCAAAAAATAATAAAAGGTATTTAAAACCTAAAAATCCATGCCTGGTAATTAGAGTGAATTACATATGATGTGTTTTTTAACCATCTTTTGTAATGGTAATGCATGCAACCACATTTGATGAAGATGGTTTTTAGGACCTGAAGATGGCTGAATAGCCGAAATATATTGTCCACAAAATATGAAAATTATCTTATGAAATTGACAGCTATAATTTTTAATTATGTTTTATAATACTGACAAGTATAAATTTTAGATATGACAAAGCTATGAGCTGATATTTTAACACAAACATTTTATACGAAGGAATAGGTGGAATTATTTAAACACTACATTTGATGAGTTTTACATGTATTCATGTGTATTGACGAATAAAGCTATTATTATTATTATTATTATTATTATTATTATTAATAATATTAGGCCTAATTACTTCGTTTTAAGTCATTCCATGGACAAGAAGTCCATACTTCACTCTTTAATTTCTCAGTTCAGCATCTAATATTTAATAATGTATTGTACTTCTGCGATTGCAAGTTAGCATCCACCAAAATGAATTGTTTCTTTACATGTCACTACAAATGTGAACTGTTCTTGTGTCAGAGACATGACCAACTTAATATTCGGCGTTTGTGAATGAAGCATCGCTAATTTTCAGAATGGTTTCTTTTGAAATTTGTCCATCCACCTCGGAATTGTATGTAGATCATCTAACATTTTGCTTAGGCACAACAGCATGCCAGAGTCATTGTAATTCACCATCTTGGTTATTACACATATGTGCAGTGACTTGAACATTTTGCATATCTTTGAAAACTTCATACTCAGACATTGCATTTATTTCAACTACTAAAGAAGTAATCATGCTTTGCGACAGGTTTAAATGTGCATATTTACACTTTATGTGCATAAACATGTGCCGTAATTTGACTATTAAGTGATTTCTTCATACTTTATTTGATACATGCCTACCCAGTAACACTATTGGTCACCTATATCACTACTTGGAGCAATTTTCAACTGCATACATTTGCAAATTAACTTGTTGACAATATTAAAGTCATGTATTGCATTTTTACACAGTGGTCCTCCGCCTAATAAATCTTGAAGGTCCTTCTGCAAGACTTCTCACCTTCATCGACATTATCAACTTACACACCTATATCTGTGATAGCTGATGCCATTTTTCATCTGTATTGACAAAGTGGCCTGCTATTGTGTTATGCATCTAAGAAGTCAGTGCTATAACCAGTTGTTCAACAAATTGTCATAAAGGACATCCACGATTTATTTGTAACTCAAGAAGCCTGAAGATTAACATGATTGTAATCCACAACATTATCGCACTGAAGTGCAGTGATTATACTTTTTGTCAAAGTGTATTTAAGGCTAAAGTGCTTTTTTTGTTTAATAAAAGGCTGAATAAATAAATAAAATACTAAGGTCTTTCATTTCCAATATCGTAGGAGTGCATGTAAAGCCTAATACAATCCACTAAAATAGAGGTGCATCCCCCTTCATCTTGTGAATGAAGATATGAAAATAAATTGCCTTATATTTGTTGTTATATTATGAAGTCTTATGTGAAAAAACCTGGTAAATTTCTCATTAACATAAACAACGTTGGCTTATATTTGTTGTTTATGAAGAAATATTCTGTTTTAAAACCCTGCTAAAAGTGGTACAACTGGTCAGTGCCATCAGGATTTTGTTTAATATGCTTCTAAAGGTTTCCTAACCGTCTGACAAGCAGCTGTTTTAGAGAGCGTGTACTGAAACAAATATTTTTTTTAGTGATTTTTGTCTAATGGAGTTGAGTTTCTCAATATAAAATGTGAAAATACAATGCTGAAAGAACACGGAGTCACTTAGAATGTGATCATGTATGTACTTTTGTACACATTCCCTAAACTTCTGTTATATCAACCCATGCATTTACTATTTAATTTTTCAACCTCTATGTGAGGCTTCGTGTACTAGTTTAAAGCCAGTTTTAAAGGGTAGCAGAGTAGAAGTAAAACTCATGAAAAGATGTTTCTATTTGTTTTTAAAAATATAGGCCTATTAAAAAGTTTTAAGTCATGAGATATTTCTTGCAACAAACTATTTTTCCAATATATATATATATATATATATATATATACATAAAATTTATAAATATCCCTATTTCTGCATATTACTAAATTTAAAAAAATGTATGCAATTTTAAGGAGAACTTTTCCCTGGTCAAATGACACAATGTTCCGCGTTGAAATGTTCTACCAATGGTTCTGAAGTATCATTACAATTGTCATTACAAGCTTCCTCAGAAACACTACTTTCTAGAATAGAAGAACGATACATCAAATGCAACAGAATGTCGATATCCCATGATATATTGATTGGCAAAACTTGGGTTGTAAACATTTTCTTTTGTTAAAGTAAAAAAATAAATAACAGAAGTTAGGATGGAATCTTCTATTACAAATGCTGCAGGGAGAATGGAAATACTCGCCCATGTTCTAGGTTCTTATCCATATGGTGAAGTGCTGAGGAATTCACGACCCCATAAGATCAGATCTATAATAGCTGAAAAAGCTTGCAGCAAGGTTTATGCTGTACATGAAGTCCTCAGTATGGCTATAAATGGCAATACCAGGAGGTAGAATAATAGTCTATGAACAGAATAACAACAAAGGCTTCATCCTCTATCCAACAATCAGATTCGAGCTGAGTGTAAATCAACCTGCAGTAGTTCATCTCAAAGAAAAGCAAAATACTATATGTATGTGCCTCGGATACCATTTTATAAAAATAAATACCAGCTAAACTACGTTGAAGACATCAGTCTCTTAAAAGGTACTTGTGGTCCTGTACCAGCACTTTTCAAAGTAAATGGAAAGATTGTGGACTGCCAAAACATGTCACTGAAAAAATTGTCATTGCCGCAATAAGGAGATTTAAAATACTAAATTTCCTTAGCTATTCTGTTTTATGTCATGATCAGTAATTAATAAAATTTGATGTAAATCTTTGTATCTTTCTCCTCTTTTCTCATGTTTGATTCTATCTGTCTGGCAACCCACAATTACTGGAAGTCATTGATTTGTTCAATAAATAATTATATCCTTACTTGGATACTGTATCACAGATAGTTTTAAGTTCTTCATTAGCTTAGCCCTAGAATTCATTCTAATACAATCCAAGATCTTATCCTAGGATCAAGTATTCACAAGAAGAAAAATTTCTAAAATCTTTGAGCTGGCAACAGAAAAGCACTCGCTAGTCCTTAAACCAAATATCGGTTCAAGATACTGCTATAGTTTTTAGCATAACTGGTAGTATCATACAATGATTTGTGAATCTCAGCTCATCAATAGTAAAGTGATCCCTATACAGGCCATGGAGGCCCAGAGGGTTCCAGGAGGTTGAGGCTCCCAGATTTTGGACATTCGGCACGTGAAGGTGGTAAGGTTGTCAGCCTTAAGCACCGGCCGCCTTTACCCCCAGGATTGCTCCTGGTACTCATTTCTGTTAGAGGCTGAGTCGACCCCAGGGCCATAGTGCCACCAGAAGGATTAGGCCAATTGAAAAACTCCGACCTCATCGGGAATCAAACCCGCGACCTTCCGGTCTGTAGCACAGCGCCTCGACCACTACGCTACGGCGTACCCCCAGCTCATCAATACCTTTCAATAAGACCTATGCATCACTATTTACAGTGATTACAGGACCAGAATAATCTTAGCCAGCCAATATTGAAGTCAAATATAAAATGTATGGATATCTCTAATCTCTAGCTAAATAGATAGCGATCTATTCTGGTATGTGAAATTAATAAAGATCGGTGATGGAAATCCATGGTGAGGCAGCTGAGATGATATTACTAGTTTAAAGAAAATACAACTGAGAAATATTAACATACCGGTACTGAAATTAATACTAAGAAGTGATTAACTTTTCCTTAGGTAGTGCATTGTTATGTGTGTTCACAGATGACTCTCGCAGCAATCAGGGTGGAAGGGAATAACTGCGCAGATCCAAAGGGGTAGTACTTCACATCACAATAAATATTAAAGCTATTTTGTGTTTTGTGATTATGTTTATGGTTTGGAGATAATTAGGCTGGAAGTTTCTGTATAACGTGCGTAGACAGTGGACTGTAAAAACAATTAAATTAATTAAGGGTGATAAAGATTGTACACACGCTATACATTTCGCTTAGAATGAACGATAACAAGGTTATAAGCTAAATAAACCATAGGTGAGATAACACTGACACTTTGATCTTCTTGAATCACAAACACTCGTTGGAAATTTCATCGACGTCTTGAAGTCTTCTTATAAGCAGGGATGATTGATTCCGCCAGTAAATGAAAGAGCTTGCTGATTTAAAAATATATTTAATAACAATTCCGGAGGACCTTTGGAGTCAATATTCCAAATAAAATTATGTGAATGACAATGAAATACACACATGTACCAATTATATGCCGTATTAAGGTTCACAGTCAATCTTGTGATATTTTAATTCACCAAATAATGCGCAATAATAATGTTACTGAATTTATATTGCGTGTTAAAGTAGATACAGCTACGTTGCAATAAAATCAATTTAATATTATTAGCTGTATGAAATAATTTTAGAGCTTTAATGCACTCACTAGGTAATAAGATTCCTTTCGTAGCTAATATTACCTCAAAAATAGTCCTGAAGTCCAAATCAGGTCATAATCAAGATAGTCAATTCATGTAGAAATGCCTGGTGGAAGCACTAAACGAATCCAGCCTTTTCTGAGACGAATAAATGTGAAAAATTGCTTCTGTGCAATTAATATCAATTATAAAGAAGCCTTAACTTGCAGGAAGCGAAGAATAAGGAATTATGACGTTAAAAAACCACTGCTAGTTAAGTCCAGATATGGACAATGATCCTTTAAGAGGATTTAAAAATGGCGAAGACGAAGAAGGAATGTTTGAAACAAGAAGAAAAGAAGAAAGCTAACAATATAAAAAACATATTGTAGAGAAATTCAACTGTCCTTAAAAATAATGAAGAGAATGCAAGGCCCCCTGAAAACGGGCGAAAAGCAGAAAGAAATCAAACCAACCATCCATCATAATAAAATTAAACATTTAGCAATAAAAATATTAACAGCTAAAAAGATCACAACATAACTGAACATATTGCCCGCGATTATTCACTAGGGAATAATCAAACAGAAATGCGAAGTTATGTTGGATCTTCAAAAACACCAATAAATCCTAAAAGTTGAGAAATAAAAGTAACTAAACAAAGAAAAAATGAACGACTGCCTTAGTCGAGAGAGTCATGTATGGGAATTGGTGCTAATTTAATGATGGGTCGTTTCAGATAACTTGTAGAAGTCCTGACCGTGACAACCCTCACAAGACCGTCTGGGCCTGGGTGAGTTTGAGTTATGATGCCAACAACCCATTTTAAGGGAGGCATATTGTCATCCATGATTAAAACTGGCGTACCTATGGCAACATTAGGCATAGCCTTCAACCAGTTTGAACGTCTCTGCAAGGAAGAAAGATTTGAAGAAGAAGATCCTCTTGAAATAAGATCTGCATGATTTTCCTTAGAGACGACATGAGAACAAGAATCAATAGATGCAGTCTCCTGAATATCAGCGGCTCTATTGGCTACAAGAGTTTTTAAAGTCGTGGGTGAATGAGTAAGCTGATTACTGATACCCTCATCAGACGTAATGATGGCTGAGCAATTCACAGAAGACTCAGTAGAATTAAAGGGTTTACCTGATGAAGGCCTATTCAAGTCAGAACATCTCCCACGACGCATTGGAGGCATATTGTGATGCTTAAGAGGGGACGAAGGCAACTTGCCAGAGAAGTACCAGCCTAGTTGGGAGTTCTGTATAGTAGGCAAGTTGGGAGCAGATATCTGTCCAGATACCAAGATTTGAGAACATATCTCAACTCCCAATAGCAAATCAATAGGCTTAGGAGAATTAAAGCTGGGATCTGCTAAGGGTAAGTTAGGAGGAATGTTCCAACCTCTAGTATTAACAAAGTTTTTAGGGAAATTAGAAGCAGAGATCTCAGGCACTATAATGGCCTTTGTATCATAGCGCCAATTCGTAACCTGAGATCTGAAAGAGACTTCTGTAAGCCTTGAGACGCTTGCATTGGTAGAAAGGATACCAGCGAGAGAAGTACGCTGAGATAATGGCGACAAACCAAGCTGCTTGAACAACCTGTCAGTAATTAGATTACAGTCTGATCCAGTATCAAGAAGAGCTGTGGCCTGTACGGCACTGCCATCGTTACTTAAAATTATCACGCTAGCAGTAGGTAAAAGACATTTCTGCCGTGACTGGCTGGCAGACATGATATTGGCCGTATTTATGGCTTGAGAATTGCTTGGCCGTGAAGGGTCATGCAATAAGTTGCTGTGCCTGCCTTGACATTGTCTACATCTAAAAGTGTTACAGCTCGAAGTGTGACCATTTGAGCTAAGGCAAACACGACAAAGTTTGTGATTTTTCACGAATTGATCGCGGGATGAATAATTCAGCGATCTAAAGGCGTCACAATAAATGATAGTGTGATTCGATTTACTACAATAATTGCATTTCGCTCTAGGAGAGGAGAGGTTAGCCTTGACAGAAGGAGCAGATGAGGGCTTGACGGACTGACTTTTCAGAACCGATTCTGTCATCTGCAGCACCCTAACCCTAGACTCCAAAAAACTGAATAATTCCTGCAACTTGGGAAGTTTTCCTAACTTAATTGAAGATTCCCATTCTTTAATTAATTCTACTGGGAGCTTATCCACAATGATACGTGAAATAATTAAGTCAGACAGAGGAACATCAGTATTTAGTACGTTCAATGCATGAACCGTACTTGTAAAATGATCTAAGTATTGTTGCAATGAGCTTGCAGAATCTCCTTTAAGGGGCGGTGGAGAAAAAAGGTTATCCAAATGCGTGTTGGCAATTAACCTGTCATTATCGAATCTTTCAGCTAAAGTCTTCCAAGCTACATCAAAGGTGGCATTGGAGACCGGGATATTTTGAATTACAGTAATTACCTCCGGGGATAAACAAGATTTTAGATATTGAAATTTATCCATGTTGGATATATGACTGTGCTGAACAATTAATGAGTTAAATGTATCCCTGAATTCAAGCCAAGCTCTAGGATCGCCTAAAAAACTTGGTAGCTTAATTTCAGGCAATTTAGGTAAGTTCGGTAAAGGTGCAGACAAAGAAGAGTTGTGATTAGAGCTCTGCTCTTGATTCGGCTCATATAACAGTTTTGCATCTGCAATTGAAGAATTGATATAAGCTAAAGCCCTTGAACATTCTGACTGAAGCTGGCGCTCTTGAAACTCAGCCTCTTCATCGTAAATGTTACGATGCTGAAGACTTTCAACCTTATACCTATTAAACAATTCTTCTAGCACCGACTTAAGAACAATGGCCTCTTGATAGGATATTTTGTCCAGAATTTCAAATTCAGATACTGTTTGAATTTGAAATATGAATTGATTTTTCAGAAGGTTAAAAATAGCTTCGGCTTCGGCCTTGGCTCTAGCCTTAGCTTCAGCTGCTTCAGCTCTAGCTCTAGCTTCAGCTTCTTCAGCTTTAGCTATAGCTCTAGCTTCAGCTTCTTCAGCTTTAGCTTTAGCTTCAGCCGCTTCAGCTCTAGCTCTAGCTTCAGCTTCTTCAGCTTTAGCTTTAGCTTCAGCCGCTTCAGCTCTAGCTCTAGCTTCAGCTTCTTCAGCTTTAGCTTTAGCTTCAGCCGCTTCAGCTCTATTGAAAGCATTAATCTGCTTGCTAATATGGGAGATGGCCCTTTGTATGGTTTTCTCAATTTCTGCCATATAGGCATCTTCGGATTCAGAAAAGGCTAGTTCATTGATCTCAGACTGGACTCTGTTATATTCAGATTCAAGCTTGCTTAAATCAATCTTAAGCTCAAGAAGGTCTTGAGGAGAGGTTTCCTCATTGATAACGCAGTCTAGAATGTAATTAACTTTGCGAGTGATTCTCGACTTAATAGGTGTTCTTTTTGCCTTTAAAGTCTTAAGGGTGCCTTCTACGTCAGTCATGATTTGACAATTGATTGTTCAAATAGTATTCGACTTAACGTGATTCACTGTTTATGACTTAAATTGACCGCACTGAGAGCTTATTGAGCACTAAAGTTAGTTGCCCGCGGTTAGACAAAATGTGACAATAATGTGTGTGTACATGGATTCACAAAGGTGAGTGCAATTATGTAAATAATATCAAACCCTTTTAATAAATTAGTTTGAAGAGCTGTTGTCTGAATATTAGGCCTCACACGTGCAGATTAAAACACGGAGGCAGAAGCACTTAATATGAGATTAAAATTACCTTTTCAATAAGAAACTTCAAACTGACTAAGTCAGGAATGTCAATTGTGCTTCAAATAAGTCAATTATTTGCTTGAATGATATTTGTGTTCAAACAGCATGAATTGCGGAACACCAACAGCTTGAATTATCTCAATAATGTTTACTACGGGCGGAATAGAACGAGTGTAGGTTTACAATGCGTGTTACAATATTGTGGTTCTATCCGGCCTCGGAGGTACCAAAAAATGTATAACGTGCGTAGACAGTGGACTGTAAAAACAATTAAATTAATTAAGGGTGATAAAGATTGTACACACGCTATACATTTCGCTTAGAATGAACGATAACAAGGTTATAAGCTAAATAAACCATAGGTGAGATAACACTGACACTTTGATCTTCTTGAATCACAAACACTCGTTGGAAATTTCATCGACGTCTTGAAGTCTTCTTATAAGCAGGGATGATTGATTCCGCCAGTAAATGAAAGAGCTTGCTGATTTAAAAATATATTTAATAACAATTCCGGAGGACCTTTGGAGTCAATATTCCAAATAAAATTATGTGAATGACAATGAAATACACACATGTACCAATTATATGCCGTATTAAGGTTCACAGTCAATCTTGTGATATTTTAATTCACCAAATAATGCGCAATAATAATGTTACTGAATTTATATTGCGTGTTAAAGTAGATACAGCTACGTTGCAATAAAATCAATTTAATATTATTAGCTGTATGAAATAATTTTAGAGCTTTAATGCACTCACTAGGTAATAAGATTCCTTTCGTAGCTAATATTACCTCAAAAATAGTCCTGAAGTCCAAATCAGGTCATAATCAAGATAGTCAATTCATGTAGAAATGCCTGGTGGAAGCACTAAACGAATCCAGCCTTTTCTGAGACGAATAAATGTGAAAAATTGCTTCTGTGCAATTAATATCAATTATAAAGAAGCCTTAACTTGCAGGAAGCGAAGAATAAGGAATTATGACGTTAAAAAACCACTGCTAGTTAAGTCCAGATATGGACAATGATCCTTTAAGAGGATTTAAAAATGGCGAAGACGAAGAAGGAATGTTTGAAACAAGAAGAAAAGAAGAAAGCTAACAATATAAAAAACATATTGTAGAGAAATTCAACTGTCCTTAAAAATAATGAAGAGAATGCAAGGCCCCCTGAAAACGGGCGAAAAGCAGAAAGAAATCAAACCAACCATCCATCATAATAAAATTAAACATTTAGCAATAAAAATATTAACAGCTAAAAAGATCACAACATAACTGAACAGTTTCTACGGAATTGCAACAGTGCACTGCAAGGTAGCTTGTATCATGTGTCAATGACATCTATCATGACTAGTTGAGACATTCTAGCTCCAGTGTTGCCTTATGTGGTTCTTGTATTTGTATTTAATTTGCATGAAAACCATCTACTTTATTGAAAATATGCAAAGGGAAAATTTATTCCTTATTCTTTCCTTTACAGATGTGAAAAAAAAAGAATAGAATGGATTGTAGAATTAGTTCTTAATAATTTTCTCTTTTTTTTCCCCTTCCTTATTTGATAAAGACAAAAAAAATGACATTTTTTTATAGTGAATAAAGAATTGAATTGAACTGAATTGAATTGAATACACATTGAGTAAAGCATGGTTAAAGTTTATGGATAACTTTTTTTTCCTGCGAAAATGGAAAAATGGTATCTAAATTTTTTGTTTGCTTTTACTGAGGGAATAAGCTGTTAATTCTGTTCATTTTTACCCCTTCCACTGTGTAAAACAAAAGCATATTAGGTAGGCCTATAGCCCATTATTAACAATAATTCCTTTGAAATAGACGAGATTAAATAATATAATTTTTATGTCTTAAGTAAATATGGTAACGATATCATTTTGAACCTGAGTGTTGTGGAAGTTCCATCAGGTCGCAAACAACTGACGGTGATCTTATAAGGAGATATTCTTATTGGATTTGTTTCCAGGGTATGCCTGTCCCCTACCTAACATTTAATCCTAAGGAAGACACACACACCCAGTCCTGAATCCAGGAAAGGGATGTTTTACTACTGAAAATTCCCCAATCCGGCTGGGAATTAAACCTGAAGCGCTGCGGTGGAAGGCAAACGCGCTACTGACTCATTCACAGCAGCGGACATTCTCTACATAATGAAACAGAAATCTACTTTAATAATGATTGTTAACTGCATTGTTCTTACCTTCTACTATTCTGCTAGTGGTTGAATGGAAGAGGTTGAGAATGATCCCTGGTGATCCCATAAGGATTCTGCTATTGAGGCAGCCATTTCATGTTGCAAAGCCTGGAACAGGAACAGAATACATTTCAATACCAAAAGGTATATCTTTTCTTTTTTAATTGTTACCAGTATTGCTTAAAACATATGAGAATATTTCTGGAGGAAAATTCCCTCTTACACTAGGATTCAAACTCATTACCTTCAGCTTTGCGTGCTAATGCTGTACCAACTGAGCTATCTAGAGTTTGATTTGCCATGGCAGTTGGAATATTTCTCTTATGATTACCCTTAATGATCAATTTCTCTGAAAGACATTTATGTCATGTACCAAGGTTTTGGTACCTTAATTTAATAACTTTGTAACTGGGTTTTGACTGTTATGTACATTACGATCTGTGATATATAGCCTATAGGCTTTAATATATTCTAGACACCAAAGAATGCAATGAATGTATGGAAACAGGCCAGTTGGCAAACCAAGGAAGAGGTGGTTGGATGAAGTCAGAAAAGACTGATGAAGCTTGCTGAATAGTAGGAGCCTGGAAAGGGATACAGCAAACAGAGAAGAGTGGAGGCAACGATTGAGAGAAGCCAAGGCCCGATTTGGACTGTAGTGCTATAGAAGAAAAAGAAAGAATACCATGGGATTTGTGTCTTTCTTTTCTCCTATAAATAAACAAACATTAGATTTATTATAATGTAATGCTTTTGTTTTATTGGGTCCATGTATACAACAATTTCACAACTTGTAGTTCTACCTGAAGATTACAAAACACTTTCTTGAAGCTTATAAGAGCCGTGTAGTATACCAGGTATACTCTTTTTCTTGATGCAAATTTCAGCAGCTATATTGCCATGACTTCACAAGAGAGGTTGCATCCCAATAAGCAAAATGGTCTCCCTCTAAGCTTCATTGTCACGAGATGCGAAATGTTTTCAACGAGAAAAGGTTCCATTTTTCCGCTGTAGTGCTGTTCACTAAACTGAACTCCCTTTTTGTATTCGTGGATATCACAGCTGCATTATTTTCCTAGCCATGTTTTCAACTACTTACTTAAGAGTAGGCCTATCTCTCGAAGGAGATTTTATACATGCATTCACATTTCAGGCTTACTGTGAATTTTGAACAAAACCATTAAGTAAAGGTAAAGATTTTTGTAAGTTGGAATGTCGTCCGTTATTAATTTCAGTATAGAAAATGAAGCTGTAAAACAAATTTAATGTTCTTCAGTAAAAAAGTATTATTAGCAACTTTAACAATCAATTAAGTTATAGTAGAGTTATTTACTGCATACCCAGGCGGCTTCAAAGGAATAAATAACTGTGTTTCTATATGTTAATTGATTTGACCAAGTCGGTCATGGTTTCCGCTTCCCCGAAACAAAAGCAACGTTGCAGCATTCTCTCCTCATTGCTATCACTGACCTCAGTTTTTCGCTCGGTTAATTCAATTCACACGTGTTATTGTTTACTGTCACTAGATCTTGCAAACCCACTTTTGACTCCACGAGGAGTAGATGAGTAGCTGTCACAAAATGTTCTTACATTTTTATTGGCTGAGGTAACCATCCGATTGGTGCGGTGACAATAAAAGCATGGCGTCAAATTTTCCCTCCTAACAAAAGAAGCCGCCTCGGTATGCAATGAATGCTATACTATACTACACTAATTTAACTGCAATACAGCCGGTTCTGATGCACTGGCTGAAAGAATCACATACCTCAAATCTGAAACTGCAATAACAATATAAACTAAACTAAACTCAACCAATCATTGATGAACTTCATTTTTCAACTAGTGCTAATGAATTAGTAATATCATAGGTTAAAAATTTTTCCACTTTATGCACTAGTATATCTTAGACATTGATATGAATGAGTGTTGACAAGGAATCTGTAGTTTTGTATCTGTTGTTTAATTATAGGCCTACATGTATTTACAAGTAACCTGAGTATCAATAAATTACAATATACCTTATTGAATAGTCTTGTTATGGTAAACTAAAATTTTGTACAATTGTTAAAATTACAATTAAAATATGTAAAAAACACAGGTAGTTGTATGTACTAATTTTTGAGAATAGAAGACACGTCACTTAAAATTATATATACAGAATTTTATCTTCTATCACTAAAATAGTCTTATTATGGTAAACTAAGATATTGTACAATTGTTAAAATTATAATTAAAATATATAAAAAACACAGGTAGTTGTATGTATTAATTTTTGAGAATAGAAGAACGTCATTTAAAATTATATATACAGAATTTTATCTTCTATCACTAAAATATTATACATAAAAAATTGTAAGTCCCAGTAAATGGTAGAATAACATTCTGCTATTTAGCATTAATGTTTAGATCTGGAACGATGTGTAGTTGTTAGGTTATATCTAGAGCCGTGGAGTTGTGAAGTAGCTTAATAGAGATTCCTATGTCATCATGCATTCGAACAAGCTACTTCACAACTCCACGGCTCTAGATATAACCTAACAACTACACATCGTTCCAGATCTAAACATCAATGCTAAATAGCAGAATGTTATTCTACCATTTACTGGGACTTACAATTTTTTTATGTATAATATTTTAGTGATAGAAGATAAAATTCTGTATATATAATTTTAAGTGACGTTCTTCTATTCTCAAAAATTAATACATACAACTACCTATGTTTTTTTATATATTTTAATTATAATTTTAACAATTGTACAATATCTTAGTTTACCATAATAAGACTATTTTAGTGATAGAAGATAAAATTCTGTATATATAATTTTAAGTGACGTGTCTTCTATTCTCAAAAATTAGTACATACAACTACCTGTGTTTTTTACATATTTTAATTGTAATTTTAACAATTGTACAAAATTTTGTTTACCATAACAAGACTATTCAATAAGGTATATTGTAATTTATTGATACTCAGGTTACTTGTAAATACATGAGAATATTATAGGAGAAAAATTCCTCCGGCACTGGGACTTGAACCCAGGACCTTTGGCTATTCGCGCCAATGCTCTACCAAGTGAGCTAAGCCGGAGTTCAATTCACAGTGCCAGATGGAACCTCTCTCCTATGATACATGTATAATTAAATAACAGATACAAAACTATAGAATCCTTGTCAACACTCATTCATATCAATGTCTAAGATATACTAGTGCATAAGGTGGAACAATTTTTAACCTATAATATCAACTCAACTAAACTCCGTGGTGCTACATCCCTGGAGGGACAAGGCCTACCACCCGACCGCTGCGTCATCTACCATAGGCAGATGGCAGGATTGGGGGAATGTGGTCAGCATTCCGACACCCACGGCCGTAAATGGGCAATAACATAATAGACTATATTAATACTCCGCAAATATACTTTTCAACACACATTACTTCACTTGGAAGGTATTTTACCTCAGAAAGCACGTTTCTAGACTTTCATCTCATCGTCATCGTCTCGACTGTCCCTCTAGCTGTCTAGAAGAACACCCGGCAGTCGAGATCAGCTGATGATGAGAAGAAAGTCTTGACACGTGCATTTTGAGGTAAAATATCTTCCAAGTGAAGTACCCGGTAATGTGTGTTCAATAGTATTATTTATTAATATTCATTATCACTGCACTGTGAGATTCCCACTTACTACGATAGTTATAATTATATAATAGTCTATATTTATGTTTGAGAAAGTTGCATTTCGTACCTTTACAGAATACAATAATTAATTTCTAAAGATAATACTTACATCACGCGAAGAAAAGGATCATTGATATGATATACCGTACACAATTACCGTATTCTTTAGGGTGGAGAGTGTGTATTGTGATTAGGTTGCAACGCGTTCTAACATCTAATTATTGTCGAGTCGCAACTTGTTAGAGGCAAATTAATCTCCCCTGTATGGCAGGTTCATTATTCAACCTTGTGCTCAACCACCTTCTGCCTCAAACGATGATTATGACTACTGACATCAGAATAATCAAGTTCCATTCCTCACTGGTCCGAAATATCAGTCAGGAGCTAGAGTAGACTATACCCGGAACACATGTTTACCTGATTGTTTATTAATGGACTATTCTCTGCATGCTGGCATTAACCAGGGAGTCGAGTGATTCGAAATGTGTCATTTAGGTAGAGGAGAACAGTGGCGTACCGTGGTTCGATGACTCCTGAAGCGGTTAACTTAAATTTTAATCAGTGACGGGTAAAGTACAAAATGAAAGTAATTGGGCTGAATTACAATTACCCGGGAGACATTTTACTTAATTACAATTACAAATTACTTTTTCAAAAAGTAATCAGTAAAATTACAATTACATTTACAATTACTTTACATAATGACAGTACCTAAAAATTCCTTGTTTTTGGTTTGTTTTGGGCACAAGCCCAAATTATTAATGAACAAACAAACAAAAAAACACATCAATGAGAATATTTTCGGAAACATTGAGTAACTTTTTGTTAATATTAACTCTAATTTGGACATTAGTTGCAAAAACCGTAGTGATAACGATATAGCAAGCGAGAATGATACTAATACTAACGACTACTAAATTGTAACAATTACAATTTTATTTCCAGAAGTAAATTACAAGTAGAAATTACATTTTTTTAAAAAAGTATTGATTACAAGTAAATGGGACCAAAAAAGGAATTGTTACTGTAATTCGATTACTTTTACTCAATTACTTCCCATGACTGGTTTTAATGCACTATGTGCATCTTGAATTCTCTACTCCTGATCGTTACAGGATATGAAACATTCCATAGCAGTCTGTCTACAACAGCGTTTTCCAACTTTTCCCCTCCTGACCTATCACTTTTCGTCTTGTAGTTATCTTAAATATCATTAATACATAAAATTACAATGGCTATCAGGGAAAATTAACTTTAATGACTGAATATTTCATTCTTAACGACCAATAAAGTCACACTTGCGTGGATTTCAATGAATAGGTGTTTAGTTAATTGTCATAATATAAAAGAATGTTCTTGTTCCCGATTTCATCGGATAAGCATCCGAACTCACTTATTCTCTACATGGCCTAATCACAAAATAGGAATATTAATGCCTTTATAATCAGATCTCTTAGCATAATCTCAATGAAAATGAAAATTCGGCCTAAGATTCTCTCAATATTATGATGACCTTCCTAGGATTCAAGGGGGGATATACAGGTTTGGGTACTGAGAAATAGGTATAATTAATTTTTTCCCTCAGCAATGAATTGTTCTGTAATCTTGTAATCTGATATGCACTTTATTGACTACATCTACAATTTCATACTATTTTCAGAGTCAACTAAGCTGTTATAATTACGGGTAATTATCGTTATAAAATGGCAGCCACGATGTGTGCAATGAAATGCCATTTCCGCGATACCTTCCACAAATGTCAATATTTCTGGTGATTCTTTTTCCTATCTATCAATGATCACTATCTATCAGTCAATGATTGTAGATAGTATTTTTAATATGACATTGAAGAATAGATAAAAAAAGTGTCATTCAGAAATACTGATATTTGTGGAAATTATCAAGGACTGCATAACAGTGCACGAAACGTGGCTACTATTTTGTAACGATAATTACCCGTAACTGTAATAACTTGATTAATTTTGAAATTACTATGCAACTGTAGAATCAATCAATAAAGAGCATATCAGATTACGAGGTTCTAGCGCAATTCATTGCGGTTAAATAAAATAAAATAAAATAATGAATTTCACCCAAACCCGTATGTCCCCCTTATAAGACAACGGTGCACCATTTTTATCTAAGATTATACATCTGGTTTTGAATTTATCTTTTCATTAATCTTGTCCACTATTTCTTTAATCGCTGAGAGAAATTTTCTACAGTCAACCGATTTAAACATGAGGCGTTTTCCAGGCTTTTGCACTTACAAACGTAGAGATACTTTCTTACCAACTTCGGTTTACTGCACGCCACTGTTGAAGACATTAGAGGAACATTGAAAAGCGGGAAGAGTAATGACAGATCAAACGGAATAATGCAGGCTCCATGTTGCCATGATGAAGCTTTGCTCATTAAGCTCAGGGTAGCTATATGACACCCCATTTATCTATTGCTGTGACTCAAAATAACGTTAACAAGATAAACGTGATTACTCCCGTGAAACCGCAATATTGTTCAGAATTGAATTAGTGTGGTCGCGATAGTGGATTAATTTTAAAATTCGTTTGATCTGCTCTTCAATTGAATAGCTTATTTCTAAAAGGTAACATGTGACATTTTTTTCGAGATTTTTTTCCAACGTTAATTTTACTATAAAAGGTAACATATCACTTGTTTTTCATTTGTAGAAATTCGTATGAAACTCTCATTTAGTTCTTGAAAATAATTCTCTTTATGTTCTTATGTCAAACTAAACCGCTTGATAGCCGCACAGTAGGCTATAATTTTCTCATTTTGCACAAGTTGTACAAGGACGTCGAAGGCTACAGAAGAAATTTCGTCAAATTTCTAGTGCTTCTGGTAGAGAATAAATACTTTTCTAACTGAATTGTAACTAACTTCCTCTCTGCCCCGTCTAATGCAACGAAATGAGTAACAATCTCCACTATACTTGGATTAAATGGCGTATCAGATCAGGAAAAACAAATAATAGCTTATATATTTAGTATACTTAGGTAAACTGATAGCCTATAAAAAAATGCCAGATGGAGTTAATAGGCCATATTTAAGACACTATTGAGTTTTATACTAGGGTTTCTTCAGAAAGTTTGATAATCATTATGTGAAGGAATGAATGTGATAACTAGAATATTAACAGAATGAATTTACAACAAAATCCTCACGTCAACAATAGACCTATTCCTTTATTTTTGTCAAAACCTCTGAAAACGTACAATACGCAGTAAAAGAATTCAAAAGATTTTAAAGTTTATTCTGAAGGGAAAATATTAAAAAATTAGAGCTTTTTGAATTTTATCATCGGTTATAAGTCTGCCAAATTTTCACGTTTATAGTTCATCTGGTAGTGAGTAAACATCAATGTTAATAAGTGAATGATTAGACTGTCGTATACCTTATGTGAATGGCGTCATGGCTATCGGTCCAAGCCAATTTTTTTATACTTATGGGGTAGCTAGAAGCATCACATTTTGCACCCTTATGGTTGTTGTATGTGCAAATATTGCTGAAAAACGTTACAATTCTATCTGTTTTGTAAGTGTGTCAAAAATAAAAAATTACATAACGTGAAGAAAATATAACAAAATTACTTAAAATAAACAAATCTAACTGAATCTAAGCTAGGCCTATAACCGATGGAGAAATGTCAAAAAGTCATAGGACCAAACTTGTAGATCTCTCAAAATCCGTTATTGCTGGTGCAATCGGTTTTTTGAAACGACTTACCGTTTAGCTACTATAGGCCTCCAAAGTAAGTCTAAACAGACCCTAAAACTGCGTCCGCTATTTTGAATGTTTTTTCGGGGGGGTACAAAATTAAAAATAGGTACTGTTTGAAATAATTCCGTCGGTTGCAAGCTATAAGCTATAGGCATGCCAAATTTCAAGTTTCTGGCTCATCTGGAAGTGGGCAAACAATTATTATGTCAACGAGTTAGCCATACGGCTTTGCAGTATAGTGATGATTTTATATTTTTAAACCGTTCATTGGACGTTATCCGGTACCGGTCAACCGATTTGACCCAAAATTAATACGCTTCATCCTATGGATGTTATAAGTGTGTATACTAAGTTTAATGAAAATCTGATAAGGCGTATTCGAGTTATCGCGCGTACAGGCACACGAACAGACAAACGGATAGTTTTCCCGTCCACCACACTACCTCAGAAAGTATCACTCTAACACTTAATAAACTTTTTAAATGGAAGATCTGATGAAATTAAAGTAGTGCATTCCAGCAGAAAAAAAGATAATACCGATCTGATACTGTCAGCTGAGCAGCAACAGAGATAAGTGAACGTATAGAAGAAGATTTCTTGTTGTACTAATTAACTAATGTATGTAGGACCGCCGGCGTGATCTTGTGGCTAGCGTGGTCTTGTGGCTAGCGTAGCTGACAACGTGATTCTAATTGAGGAGCTACTTGATAGAGAAGTAGCGGCTCCGGTCATGGAAACCACCATTAACGGCCGTGGGTGTCGGCATGCTGACCAAATGCCCCCAATCCTGCCATCTGCCTATGGTAGATGACGCAGCGGTCGGGTGGTAGGCATTCTCCCTTCGGGGATGTTAGCGCCAAGGAGGAGGACTAATGTATGTAGGTAGGCTTATAATTGTGGGATAACAATATTGTTTTCCGTATGGGAAGCGGTAGTAAAGTTTGTTTGAATTTTTTATTTTACTTGCATAACTATCAAGGGGTAACATATGAGAGAACTTAAAACAATAATTATTCATAATACGGTATATAACAGTATATAACAATAAATAAAATCAGTTAAACTGATATAACGAAGTGCCAGAATGCTTTTTTTAATCAGTGATAATTGCAATTATGATAGGCCCATGCCGAAAAGAAGTTATTTTTGTAATAATCTCCGAGCTCAACTCCAGATCGATTCATTAAGCAGGACTTACAGAAGAACAAAGGTCTTAAATTTGATTCTTAACCTTAATTCATATTCGTATACACTGATATGATAATTCTTAAAACATGTCACCATTTTACAAAATCCATTGGCAATAATATTAATGGTATAATAGGCCTACGATTCGCTGACATGTTTGTTTCAAATTTAAAGCAGCCGTATAGATAATGAATGAATAAAAAGTCAATCTGAAATCTATCTGTCAGGAAATACATTACGGTAAGTATATTGCTGCACAGGAACAAATAAGAAAATTACTCACATTAAAATATAATGTAGATATCGCTAACATACTTATCGATAGAATGAACAATATTATATCAGTATTCAACGGCTAGTTGTGTTTTAAATCTTTTATTTGCATTTACTTACATTAACATCGTTATAAAGAAATGAATCAATCAAGGCGGGCTAACAATATCAATAAACGATTGCAAATTTGTTACGTTAGGCCTATGTGGGCCATGCTAAATACTGTAGCGTGTTATATCCATTACAAAATTAATAGCTATATTAAATTGGAAATGAAAGCATTCTCTTTAATAAGTAATTTCTCCTATTATTTCTATTTGCAGAATTGTTTACATTACGCCATTAGTTACGGGAGCTTGGCCGCTGATTGTTTGGATGCGAGTCAATCAAAATGCATCGAATTGTCGGAGAACGAAGATGTGACTGATAATTACTCGTTATTTCGATACCGGTCAACCGATTTGGTTCAATATCAATAGGGTTCTTTCCATGGACATTATAAATGCGTATACCAAGTTTAATGAAAACACGATATAGCGTATTTCAGTTATCACGCGTACAGACACTAGGACAGACAGACAGACGAACAGATATTTTCCCATCCCCACACAATCTCATAAAGTACCATTCTGGCACTTAATAAATAACAATAAAATATTGCTAAATTAGGGCATCTGCGAAAATAGGATTGTTTGCTATGACTTTTATGCATCGTATGACCGTTATATGATTTTCTATTTGTATTATATGACATAAAAAGAAAAAAAAAATATGTATAACAATTTGAAAACAAAATAATATTACTCACCTTGTTAACATGATGCACCCATAATTTGAACTTTATGATTTTAATAGGTGGATCATTTCGGATGCGTTATGAGCAGGGCCCGGATTCTAATGACATTTCATCTTTTTATTGATGCTGCATAGAAATTGCCAACTTGTAGATAAATCCTAACCTTAGCCTCTAGATTATAGAAATATATTTTTATCGGGTCATTTTTTTGTCATTTTATGCAGTTTTACATTTTTAGGGCATTTATTTCAATTTTACGTCATTATTTTGTCATTTTCGTGACAATTGCTTCCTCAATTAGTCATTTTCATGAATTTACATTGAGTGTATTAACATTTTTTCATCGCTAACGGTGCTATCTTTGAAGTGTTCTTTGTTTAGTGCAAGAAGGAAAAACTCGGTGTTGAAGTGTTGTCATGTCTCAGTTGGAAGTGAGAATCAAAGAAACGCCAATTTTTTTTACTATATTACTATTGTTATTAGATTGACTTTGCACCAGAGTCTGCCACCTGCTTGGATTTGAGAGTGCAAACTACTGTTTACCCTCAATAAACAATAACATAATCCGGCAGACCACAAAAGAAAATGCCGAATTTTGACTCCTCAGTGCCAGTATAAATTTCCGTGAGAAAAGAACATTCACAACATTGCAGTTATTTACAGTTTTTACAATTATGTACAAATTATTCTATAACTTTGAGTGTACAGTAATTTTTTATAAATAAAATTTCAGTTTATAGGTCATTTTTTATAATTATTAAGTAATTTTCTTTAAAATTTAGGGTCATTTTATAGGTCATTTTTCAAACAATTTTAGGTCATCAGAATCCGGGCCCTGGTTATGAGGAATATGTTTCAAAACTATACCCTACTATTCATTCGCCGAGAGCCTCCTCGTCTGTGCAATTCAAATTCCTTTTTTTCCATAATATTATGCAGTATCTACATTTGATATCGGGGTACGCCGCAGCGTAGTGGTTGAGGCGGTGCGCTACAAACCGGAAGATCGCGAATTCGATCCCCGATGAGATCATTGGAGTTTTTCAATTGGCCTAATCGGGCGGCACTATGGCCCTGGGGTAGACTCAGCCCCTAACAGAAACGAGTATCAGGAGCAATTCTGGGGGGCAAAGGCAGCCGATGCATAAAGCTGACAACATTATCACCTTCAGGTCCCGATTGTCTAAATGTCTGGGAACCTCAACCTCCTGGAACCCTCTGGGTCTCCATGGCCTGTATAGGGAAAACTTTACTTTATCTACATTTCATGGTTAATTTAAGTGCCTTGCAGTCTGCACAAATACTACTGTATATTCTTTACTCAAAAGGAACAATTAGCTACGCCTATGAATTTGAAACGTCATCTGAGGGAAGGAAATGAGAAATGTTTGTAATCTAGTTTGTCATGTCGTTTCATAACGTGTATCCGATAACAATCTCGTTCAGAGGCGCCGACTTAAAAATATTTCGGGGGCAAGAATTGGATTTTTAGTTATACATAGGCCTTATATGATAAAAAATTTAATGTCGGGGTAGAAATTACCTAGCCTCCCCAAAGTCGGCGCCGGTGACCTCGTTTTTAAGAAACTGCATGTAGCAAGTTCAATACTTAGCATTGAAGTTGACAAGCCAATAGCCAAAGTCCTTGGTAAATCACACTAGATTTCTTTTCCAAATCTTCCCTTTATAATTTCTCCCATTGTTGATGGCTATATTGCAAGGAGAAATCCCAAAAGAAAGTATGTGATTCACTCATATAACTTTCTGAACCCTATGTATGGGCAATAAAACTTGCTCATTTCACATTCTGATATAGAATAAATGGCCATATTGCAGGAAGTGTGCGTTTTCTTAGCCTCACGAAAGTTATACATAAGCCTATTTGTTCTGAATAAAGGACTGACTTTTTTAAAGGATGACTGACTTATTTATGTCCTTCAGATTTTTTAAACATAAACTGTTTCAAATAAAAGATTTAGCCCTTAGTATATATAGGCTACTTTGCGTAAATGCTTTAAACGAATTTTCGATAGTAGATTCCAAAATAAATTTCGCTCATTAAATTATTGCCATTCTTTATGTTCTATCTCCAGAAAAGTTGTAACGCAAATGTAAAATTTCATTTTATATGAATTTTCGTTGTCGAGCTAAGCTGTTCACAGACATAACACGAAGGCATTTTTCTGATAATTGTATTTTTTTTATTTAAGACATTTGAAACTGAAAATTCGAGAAGGATTTTCAGGATCAAACCCAATACAGCAAACAAAAGCAATAAAATCCAGTTAGAACAAAATAAATACTGTACTTTAAATGAAACGATTCTCTTAAAAATTATAAAGCTCCTTCGTTTTCGTTAAATAATTCCTAATTAAATGTGCTTAAACTTTTTGGATGTTGTTGCGAATAATTAAGTCTTAATAAAAGTAGCCTATGGGATATTTCTATCAAATCAGTTAAGTCATGAAAATACATAGAGAAAACCTTGGAAACTTATTTTTCGTTCATGCATCGAATTTATTTTTCGTTCTCATCCCAGGAATCTGAATATTGATATTCTGCCAGAGAATTGTTTAAAACAAAGCAAACCAACTGTTATTTCCAGATTAAAGCCAGTCAAAGGCACTTAGTAAATGTTTCCCACATAGAGAAACGCATTTTTTAAAATTAAGTTGGGGCCTATGTACATGTTGCCAAGATATTACTAAATTCTTGTACGCCATCATGGAATTTTGTTGCTAAGAGATCGCTCTTCATTTTCGGCGTAGATCAAAATTAGTAGTTTTTTGAGAAACATTTCTGTTTCTCAAAAGCATATTAAAATTCAATCTGCGAAGATTACAAATTTCTAAATCACACTCCATAGGCTTAGTTTTCAGGTATTTATAGCATGTTGTTTATGTCCTGGTCTCTTGCATAACTTCGGCATGAATACTGTATTCTTGTGTGGGTTTGCAGATGTGCTGATATAAGTTTTAAAATATTTTTATTAGAAACCTGGGAAGCGTATTTCCTGCGTGAAACCTCCAAATTAGAAGATAAAGCTTATAATTGTAGTAAAAAATGTTGCTACATTTAATATCCATTAGGCAATCCTTAGATAATGCTTTAAAATACTATTTAGACAGTCGAAGGTAAAAAAAACTCTTTTAATGGTTGATGATATTACTTAAAAGGAGAAAATTATGCCACTGAGTGGTATAAAATTATAACATTGCAGGGTAACCAAATATGGTTTCAGTATCACCGATAATTCTTACTGAATTAAAAAATATTTGCATATGAACATTAAAAATTCTCAGTTTGATAAAAATTGATAATGTTGAAATTCATTACGCCTTTTTAAATATTGAATTTCTCGCGGTTGTCGCAAAACTAGTCACTTGGTGGCTGAAAAGTGTTGTCCACTCCATCCCATGATATGTTGGCAGCCATGCAGCAGAAAATCAATACCCTCTGTCTGCGCAAGTGCATACTAGGTGGCAGGACGGCTGGAAGTTCCCAATATTGCTGCACGGCACGCAATAAAATTAGTATTTCACAAATATTAACGGATGGCTAAAAAATATAGTATGATAAACATGGTAAAATGGCTTTAGCTTGCTCATATGATTCCTACACACGCCCTTACGGGCTCGTTTCGCGAACATAGAAAATCTCGTTTTCGCTACTTGTTTCATAAATAACTATTATTACACCTTTGAATTATTGTATAAATACCGTATATTTGCTCTTAAATAATAATAGGCATATCTAAGTTTTAATCCCTTTTTGCAAAGAACTTCAATGAGAATTCTTATTTCTTAAAATCATTCAAGAACTCATTTTTTTCATTATCTCTAACCCTAATATACATTTGGGTGAAATAGGGTTTAATCCAATTTTGGATATTCAATAAAAATAAAATATGTTTCCTTATGGAGGCTAGTAGTAGCGGCTCCGGTCATGGAAACTACCATTAACGGCCGTGGGTGTCGGCATGCTGACCACATGCCCCCAATCCTGCCGTCTAACTATGGTAGATGACGCAGTGATCGGGTGGTAGGCCTTGTCCCTTCTGGGATGTTAGCGCCACGGAGTTAGTTAGTTATGGAGGCTAGTGTTCACGGAATGACAGTGATGAAATTCACTGTTTTACTAGAAATTCTTATAAGAGAGAAGAATAATTTCTTTAACAGTAAATGTTCTTAATTGTTCATATTTATGTTATTTTTATGCATAAGTAAGTTGATCATTTTAGAACTTATTTTTGGAGGACTCTTTGCCATGACAAGATAAGTAAAAGAATTTGAAACTTTGTTCACGTCTTATATTAATGATAGTACAGAAATCTCTACATGCATGCATAAATTTGGCTTTACGCAATTGGTTATACAATATATGAGTGTTCAAGGTAAGTGTATATGCATTGATTTTATTTAGGCGCGCAACATAACCAAGGTAAATTGACTTTCCTTCATATTGCAGAGATATCTTTATATCTTCAGTTATCATTGATTTAAACTAAGGAAGTATATACTTCTGCGAATCAATACCCTGGAGAGATTTCTTAATACTTGATATGAGTACTTTAAGAAGAGTTCGTTTTAATACATTTCTGAACAGTTTATTCGATTAATGCCCGGTTTCTATAAACTCGCGAAATACCTATGGGTAAATTATCCAATGGACAACTTAGTTCCAGAATCACCCACCAGAGCACTAATGGTATAATGAGGAAATAAAAAATAAAATATACTACCATGCCGGGGATCGAACAGTGGACCTCTTGAACCGTAATCCAGCACGCTGACAATGAGCTACGGTGAAGACTGAGAACACATCTTGAATAATGGAGATGTAATTGTTTCAGCCTATGATTCCACTACTGCAAGTCAAGACATGGTTTTGCAATATATATCATACTAATTAGTTCGGAAGAACATTATCTTCATATAAATACGACTACTGTCGAGATCTAATGCGTAAGAGGAAGGAAAAATGAGAAGTACGACTCTAGTTTGCAATGTTTGCACACTCAGTGCTACCAAATACCGGCAAATACAGTCATTAGCGACAATGTACGGTACATGAAAATTTCAATAAGAAATATGTATATAAATTCTGATAAGCCCATCCTATTACGGAGAAACAAAGTCAACATTACAGATCATCTCAGCACTTCTAAAACTGTATTTTACAGGTACTGCAATCCGTGCACGTCCGCCATATTTATCCTACGAGAGGTTAAATTTTATCCAGCCATCCATGAAAGGATAAATTAACCCAAAGATTTACCCTTGGAAAGATCTAGCCCTAGTTTATAGAAACATTTTTTCTCTCATTTTCATATTTACCCAGTCGACTTTTATCTAGAAACTCGCCAAAACTGTGTGTGATCGTTATCTTTAAATTATTTCTGTTCGTAAGAGTTTTCCTTGTGTAAATTCTGTTCATGGGATAATTTACCCATAGGTAATTCGCGAGTTTATAGAAACCGGCCATTAATCTCAACAACATATTCCACCATCAATGTCACTCATCTGAAACCAAGTCACATATCACAGATTTATTGCTAGCATATTATTTGATAATATTGACAAATATGATACCATATAACTCAATTATAAATATTATATAGGTTCTTTTACAGAGTTTTAAGAATTCTAAGAAGAGGTGAATAGCTATTTATGTCTCAAGTATGCACAGCATGGATTTAGCCTAAAAAATGGGATGTAGATTTTGACAGCTTGTTCCTTCGGTAGAACAATAAAAATCTTTCAAAAAAAATATCTTCATCGTCCTAGTTTCTTCTGCTTAAGCCCTTTGTCTCTTTCCGATCTCCCTGGGGCGGGTCTTTTGAATATATTAGGTTATTCTCCCCAATGTGTCTAGCAGTGGCGGACGCAGAAATTTTTTTCGGGGGGGGATTTGACTTTCAACTTACATATAAAATTAGTTGTAAAACTGGCCACTTAGAGTACATATATAGCCTTTTTTCAAATTTCGGGGGGGGGGATGTAACCCCCCCAATCCCCCCCCCTGCGTCCGCCACTGGTGTCTAGGTCCTCAATAACTTGCACGAAACTGTGCTCTTCGAGCTACGAGTTCTGCCCAGCCATGTCTACATGATTATTAGCTGTTAGGATATATAGAAGTTGATTATCATGATTAAATGTGTCCTTCATTCCCTTTTCATTCATCTCGTTATTGTCTAAAAATTTTTCTCTGTAGGTCTACTTTGTTCTCGAATATTATGAGTGTTTTGTTCTGAAAATTCGAAAACAGAATCTAGTTTCGCGTCTTCAGGGCATTGCTCATAATATGATTGTTTTACACAGCAGCTCATGATAGAGCAGCGGAGGAGATAGCAGCTCATGTTAGAGCAGCGGAGGAGATAGCAGCTCATAATAGAGCAGCGGAGGAGATAGCAGCTCATAATAGAGCAGCGGAGGAGGTAGCAGCTCATGATACAGCAGCGGAGGAGATAGCAGCTCATGATAGAGCAGCGAAGGAGGTAGCAGATCATGATACAGCAGCGGAGGAGATGGCAGCTCATGATAGAGCAGCGAAGGAGATAGCAGCTCATGATAGAGCAGCGAAGGAGGTAGCAGCTCATGATAGAGCCGCGGAGGAGATAGCAGCTCATGGTAGAGCAGTGGAGGAGGTAGCAGCTCATGGTAGACCAGCGGAGGAGATAGCCGCTCATGATACAGCAGCGGAAGAGGTAGCAGCTCATGATAGAGCAGCGGAGGAGATAGCAGCTCATAATAGAGCAGCGGAGGAGATAGCAGCTCATGGTAGAGCAGCGGAGGAGGTAGAAGCTCATGGAAGACCAGCGGAGGAGATAGCAGCTCATTCTACAACAGCTGAGTTGATAGCAGCTCATGATAGAGCAGCGGAGGAGATACCAGCTCATGATAGAACAGCCGAGGAGATAGCAGCTCATGATAGAGCAGCGGAGTAGATAGCAGCTCATAATAGAGCAGCGGAGGAGGTAGCAGCTCATGATACAGCAGCGGAGGAGATAGCAGCTCATGATAGAGCAGCGAAGGGGGTAGCAGCTCATGATAGAGCCGCGGAGGAGATAGCAGCTCATGGTAGAACAGTGGAGGAGGTAGCAGCTCATGGTAGACCAGCGGAGGAGATAGCAGCTCATGATTAAGCAGCGGAAGAGGTAGCAGCTCATGATAGACCAGCGGAGGAGATAGCAGCTCATAACAGAGCAGCGGAGGAGATAGCAGCTCATGATACAGCAGCGGAAGAGGTAGCAGCTCATGATAGAGCAGCGGAGGAGATAGCAGCTCATAATAGAGCAGCGGAGGAGATAGCAGCTCGTAATAGAGCAGCAGAGGAGGTAGCAGCTTATGATACAGCAGCGGAGGAGATAGCAGCTCATGATAGAGCAGCGAAGGAGGTAGCAGCTCATGATAGAGCCGCGGAGGAGATAGCAGCTCATGGTAGAGCAGTGGAGGAGGTAGCAGCTCATGGTAGACCAGCGGAGGAGATAGCCGCTCATGATACAGCAGCGGAAGAGGTAGCAGCTCATGATAGAGCAGTGGAGGAGATAGCAGCTCATAATAGAGCAGCGGAGGAGATAGCAGCTCATAATAGAGCAGCGGAAATAGCAGCTCAAGTTAGAGCAGCGGAGGAGATAGCAGCTCATGGTAGAGCAGCGGAGGAGGTAGAAGCTCATGGAAGACCAGCGGAGGAGATAGCAGCTCATGATAGAGCAGCGAAGGAGGTAGTAGCTCATGGTAGAGCAGCGGAGGAGATAGCAGCTCATTCTACAGCAGCTGAGTTGATAGCAGCTCATGATAGAGCAGCGGAGGAGATACCGGCTCATGATAGAACAGCCGAGGAGATAGCAGCTCATAATAGAGCAGTGGAGGAGGTAGCAGCTCATGACAGAGCAGCGGAGGGTGTTGCCGCTCATGGTAGAGCAGCGGGGGAGATAGCAGCTCATGATAGAGCAGCGGAGTAGATAGCAGCTCATAATAGAGCAGCGGAGGAGGTAGCAGCTCATGATACAGCAGCGAAGGAGGTAGCAGCTCATGATAGAGCCGCGGAGGAGATAGCAGCTCATGGTAGAGCAGTGGAGGAGGTAGCAGCTCATGGTAGACCAGCGGAGGAGATAGCAGCTCATGATACAGCAGCGGAAGAGGTAGCAGCTCATGATAGAGCAGCGGAGGAGATAGCAGCTCATAATAGAGCAGCGGAGGAAATAGCAGCTGATTCTAAAACAGCGGAGATAGCAGCTCATGATAGAGCAGCGGAGGAGATAGAAGCTCATAATAGAGCAGCGGAGGTTGTAGCAGCTCGTAATAGATCAGCGGAGGAGGTAGCAGCTCATGATACAGGAGCGGAGGAGATAGCAGCTCATGATAGAGCAGCGAAGGAGGTAGCAGCTCATGATAGAGCCGCGGAGGAGATAGCAGCTCATGGTAGAGCAGTGGAGGAGGTAGCAGCTCATGATAGAGCAGCGGAGGAGATAGCAGATCATAATAGAGCAGCGGAGGAGATAGCAGCTGATTCTAAAACAGCGGAGATAGCAGCTCATGATAGAGCAGCGGAGGAGATAGCAGCTCATAATAGAGCAGCGGAGGTTGTAGCAGCTCGTAATAGATCAGCGGAGGAGGTAGCAGCTCATGATACAGGAGCGGAGGAGATAGCAGCTCATGATAGAGCAGCGAAGGAGGTAGCAGCTCATGATAGAGCCGCGGAGGAGATAGCAGCTCATGGTAGAGCAGTAGAGGAGGTAGCAGCTCATGGTAGACCAGCGGAGGAGATAGCCGCTCATGATACAGCAGCGGAAGAGGTAGCAGCTCATGATAGAGCAGTGGAGGGGATAGCAGCTCATAATAGAGCAGCGGAGGAGATAGCAGCTCATAATAGAGCAGCGGAAATAGCAGCTCAAGTTAGAGCAGCGGAGGAGATACCAGCTCATGGTAGAGCAGCGGAGGAGGTAGACGCTCATGGAAGACCAGCGGAGGAGATAGCAGCTCATGATAGAGCAGCGAAGGAGGTAGTAGCTCATGGTAGAGCAGCGGAGGAAATAGCAGCTCATTAACAGCAGCTGAGTTGAAAGCAGCTCATGATAGAGCAGCGGAGGAGATACCGGCTCATGATAGAACAGCCGAGGAGATAGCAGCTCATAATAGAGCAGTGGAGGAGGTAGCAGCTCATGACAGAGCAGCGGAGGGTGTAGCCGCTCATGGTAGAGCAGCGGGGGAGATAGCAGCTCATGATAGAGCAGCGGAGTAGATAGCAGCTCATAATAGAGCAGCGGAGGAGGTAGCAGCTCATGATACACCAGCGAAGGAGGTAGCAGCTCATGATAGAGCCGCGGAGGAGATAGCAGCTCATGGTAGAGCAGTGGAGGAGGTAGAAGTTCATGGTAGACCAGCGGAGGAGATAGCAGCTCATGATACAGCAGCGGAAGAGGTAGCAGCTCATGATAGAGCAGCGGAGGAGATAGCAGCTCATAATAGAGCAGCGGAGGAGATAGCAGCTGATTCTAAAACAGCGGAGATAGCAGCTCATGATAGAGCAGCGGAGGAGATAGCAGCTCATAATAGAGCAGCGGAGGTTATAGCAGCTCGTAATAGATCAGCGGAGGAGGTAGCAGCTCATGATACAGCAGCGGAGGAGATAGCAGCTCATGATAGAGCAGCGAAGGAGGTAGCCTCTCATGATAGAGCCGCGGAGGAGATAGCAGCTCATGGTAGAGCAGTGGAGGTAGCAGCTCATAATAGAGCAGCGGAGGAGGTAGCAGCTCATGATACTGCAGCGGAGGAGATAGCAGCTCATGATAGAGCAGTAAAGGAGGTAGCAGCTCATGATAGAACAGCGGAGGAGATAGCAGCTCATGGTAGAACAGCGGAGGAGATAGCAGCTCATGGTAGAGCAGCGGAGGAGATAGCAGCTCATGATAGAGCAGCGGAGGAGATAGCAGCTCATAATAGAGTAGCGAAGGAGATAACAGCTCATAATAGAGCAGCGGAGGAGGTAGCAGCTCATGATACAGCAGCGGAGGAGATAGCAGCTCATGGTAGAGCAGCGGAGGAGGTAGCAGCTCATGGTAGAGCACCGAAGAAGGTAGCAGCGAAGAAGGTAGCAGCTCATGGTAGAGCAGCGGAGGAGATAGCAGCTCATAATATAGCAGCGGTGGAGATAGCAGCTCATAATAGAGCAGCGGAGGAGATAGCAGCTCATAATAGAGCAGCGGAGGAGGTAGCAGCTCATGATATAGCAGCGGAAAAGATAGCAGCTCATGATAGATCAGCGAAGGAGGTAGCAGCTCATGATAGAGCAGCGGAGGAGATAGTAGCTCATGATAGAGCAGCGGAGGAGGTAGCAGCTCATGGAAGACCAGCGGAGGAGATAGCATCTCATGATAGAGCAGTGATGGAGGTAGCAGCTCATGGTAGAGCAGCGGAGGAGATAGCAGCTCATTCTACAGCAGCTGAGTTGATAGCAGCTCATGATAGAACAGCGGAGGAGATACCAGCTCATGATAGAGCAGCCGAGGAGGTAGCAGCCCCTAATAGAGCAGCGTAAAAGATAGCTCATAATAGAGCAGCGGAGGAGGTAGTAGCTCATGATACAGCAGCGGAGGAGATATCAGCTCATGATGGAGCAGCGAAGGAGGTAGCAGCTCATGATGCAGCAGCGGAGGAGATAGCAGCTCATGGTAGAGCAGTGGAGGAGGTAGCAGCTCATGGTAGACCAGCGTAGGAGATAGCAGCTCATGATAAGAGCAGCGAAGGAGGTAACAGCTCATGGTAGAGCCGCGGAGGAGATAGCAGCTCATGGTAGACCAGCGGAGGAGATAGCAGCTCATGATACAGCAGCGGAAGAGGTAGCAGCTCATGATAGAGCAGCGAAGGAGATAGCAGCTCATGATAGAGCAGCGGAGGAGATAGCAACTCACGAAAGAGCAGCGGAGAAGATAGCAGCTCATGGTAGAGCAGCGGAGGAGGTAGCAGTTCATGGTAGACCAGGGGAGGATATAGCAGCTCATGATAGAGCAGCGGAGCACAACGCAGCTCATGATAGAGAGGAGTAAGCAGAGAAGGAGAAACCACTCAGGATAGAGCAGAATGTAGTTGCTATAAGAATTTAAGAAAAATAATATTGCGCAAATCTTTAGTTTAAAAATACGGTTCCAACAACAAATTCTCTCAACGAAACCGTTTGCAAATTTTTGTAGAGTTTCTATCAAAATTGTACACCTTAAAATAAAGTAATAGTTTGATGAATGTGGAAGTTCTTTTATTTTAGTTTTATGAATTAGCTTCGTTGTTAAACTGACTTGTAGTTGACACCTAAATTACCGCAAGAGTCAAAATTTTCAACCATAATATTACTCTATATAAGCTTATTATTTTATCGTTTGGAAGATGCTCTGCCTTTGAAATCCACTTCCTGAACAGATTCATTGATGAAAACGTTGGATAGAATAACTCTGTAAAAGTATATACTATAATGATGATCAGCACTCCTAGGAATGTATGTAGGCTAATAAAAAACAAATATGTATTTACATAGATTTCCTAGCCCTCCTGATCAGCGTTTACAGCAATGTATCAATATTAAATCATTCTGTCAGTTTTGATTTCTAGCTATATCCTACTTAGAATATTGATATTCATAGAATAATAAAATCAGGTAAACTGTTGTTACAAAGTGACAGCATGTTTTTGTTTAAACAGTTATGATTGCAATTATGATATGCAGAATACAAAAAAAAGTCAGATTGGTCGGTTTCGCGATCTGAACCATGGAACTCCAGAATGTGAGGCCAAGACGTTACCATCTCAGCCACCTGGGTCAGTTTAACGGTCTAGTTGGATAAGCGCATGTAAAGCAATAGTGTTATTTGTCATAGCTAACTGTATTTTAATTGCCAAAGCCTTATAAGATCACAGTAAAACAATTGATTATGTTGTCATGATAACTGATTTGCATTTCATAAATTCTTTCGAATACGTATATTACCATAAAATAGGCACTAAATTGAGCATTACTCCGAAACAGGTCAACCGATTTTATCCAATATCAATAGACGTCTTCCCATGGACATTATAAATGTGTATACCAAGTTTCATAAAAATCGGTAAAGCGTATTTGAGTTACCGGGTCTTTAAAATAGACACTAAATTGGGTTTTACTCCGGTACCGGACTACCGATTTGGTCCAATATCAGTAGACGTCTGTACATCTACATGTACATTATAAATGTACATGTACATTATAAATGGGTATACAAAGTTTCAGGAAAATCCAATAAAGCATAGCCTATTTGAGTTATCGCGACTTCTTATATATTAACATAAAAGGCACTAAATTGGGCATTATTCCGGTACTGGCCAACCGATTTAGTCGAATATCAATAGACTTCTTCCCAAGGACATTATAAATGCGTATACGAAGTTTCATAAAAATCCGATAAAGCGTATTTGAGTTATTGCGTCTTTAAAATATACACTTAATTGGGTATTACTCCGGTACCGGTCAACAGATTATGTTCAAATTCAATAGGGTACTTTTGATGGACGTCATAAATGCGTATACCAAGTTTCATGAAAATCCGATGCAGCGTATTTGAGTTATGGCGCCTTTCTAATAGAAATTAAAATAGGCACTAAATTGGGCATTACTCCGGTACCGGTGAACCGATTTGGTTCAATATCAATAGGGTTCTTCCCATGGACATTATAAATGTGTTTTCCAAGTTTCATGAAAATCCGAAAAAGCGTATTTGAGTTATGGCGCGTACAGACACACGGACGGACGGACAGACATTTTTCGTCCCCACACACAATCTCATAAAGTACCATACTGGCACTTAATAAACCATTAGCCATTGCATTGTTTAAATAATATAAAATATTCACGGTGTAAGAGGACATTTTTGTGTGTTTGTGATGCCCAGCCAAATGTACGACTTTCAGAGATCTGAAAATATATCCAGAGAAAGAGAAGTTAACAGATTTTATGCATCTGTATGAGTAGGCCTATACGTTATACTTATCAGATTTTAGAGTGAAGCATAGTAGAGGAAACACATATTTTATAAATGACAAGTAAGGCCATTTCAGTTAGGTTGTTCTGAAAAGAAAACGGGTACCGTTAACTGGAAAACCCACTATACTTAAATTAATTCTAACGTAACTTATAGAAACTTGATTTAATTCTTTAGGCAAATTTTAAAATATTCTATCAATAAGTTCATATTGTAATTAAGACGAAAGAGAATATACAGGTAATAATAATAATAATAATAATAATAATAATAATAATAATAATCCATTACATTCGTAATAAATTCATTTTCTGGAAAGGGGTGACAGTTCAGTTGACTCCTACATTGAAAATTCGATTGGTATCTATGGTAATGACAGTCGAATGTCTGGAGCAACATGAGTGAAAATATAATGTATGGATTGTGCATCAAATGTAATTATTTTTCAGATATCTGCTGACGTCATGTTAGTGTTTTTCTTTAAGAAATAATGTAAGAATAAACGCTAAGATTCACGGATTTAAATTAAGTTTATGAAGTACATCAGGACAAGAAATTTCAAGTATGAAGGCAGTGACCAAACAAAGAATTTTATTCGGGTTAGCTTAAAATGATTCGGTTCACGAAATACTTGTAATTTAACGAATTCAAAATAATTGTTCATCCAGAATTTGCACCGAAATTGTTGGTTAAGGACCTTTATTTTTCCGGAATCTCGCGAAAGTGATCTTAACCAAATCTTTCATTTGATCGAAGATTTTAAACTGAAGCCGTGATTTTAAAAAATCTTACATAGGCCTATACTCAAATGATACGAGAGAGTTATACAAGATTTCGTAATTCATTTTAAAATATATGGTCCATGGTTAATATAATTAATCCATTACAATGCGAAATTTCTCTAAGTTTGTGCAGTATTGTGATAATACGCAGGAAATCACAACAGACAGTCGTCCTTGTGTGGCAACCTCAGGGCTATTTACACACAGTTTAGCTCCAGCGTGCCCTGTTTACCTTCTACGTTAAACTTCTACTTCCGTGGTTGGTCCTTTGAAGATAGGCATAATTATCTCGTATGTGGATATCGCTGAAGGAGTTGTGGCTGCTAAAGGCAATCACACCGACACATCTATGTTTATGTTTTTAACGAGGGCACATAAATATATTAATGTTATATGAATGAGCGAAGAGTTAACAGTTTGACATCGTTCCTTGTTATTAATTTACTATATATCATGAAAACTTAAACAAAAAATGTGCATTTATGGGACGACATTTTGGTTAAAAAAAATGCTATTTATGAATTTTAATTACAAAATCCCAGCATACCCTTAAGTGTAGGTGTAAAACTTTATCTCGTTTGGGCGTTTGGAAGTACCTAAAGTAGGCCTACCATGCTAGTGCATGCACACTTTAACCACTCGTTTTATCATTTTCAATTTTAACGTTATTTAGTCAAATTAAAAATATACTTCTTCCACAAAAATAAAGATATCGCACAGTGTGTGCAACAACATTACTAATCATATTTTTTCGTACAGGCCTTAGTTTCTTTTAACAAAAATATATTTGTCTTCATACGTAATTTTTTTTAAACTTTTGATTTTCATTTGTAATATATTTTTATAAACAAAATTGTAAAAAAATATTAAGAAAACCGTAAGTACTTTTGTAAAACAATCTTCAAAGAATGTTACACGAAATATTCAGGTTTATGTTTTAATATTTGATGGGGGAGATAAATTTGAATTTTTATTAAACAAGTCTATCAAATTATTTAATGTCTCGGAAACAAACTGAGATATTAAACTGAAACATGAAACTGTAATAATTGTGATCAGGGTTTAGTTAAATGTGTATACTTTCAAGTTGACAACACAAACAATTTAGGAAATTACTCTCAACACTTCGGACATTCCTTAATACGATCTCGCTAGCATTAAATTTCAGTGTGTAAGGCTATTCCGAAACAGAAACATTTCCAGGTTTCTAACATCTAGCTGTGTAAAGTCAAGACAGTAGAAAGCCGTTCATAAAGAATGATTGAAACCCAAGTACAAGCCACAACGTGCAAGTATATTGTACAGATGTACCGCTGGGACCGGGATCAAATCTCGATGGATCCATGTGGAATTTTTGGTTGGCAAAATGGGGATGGGGCGAGGTTTTTCGAGGTGCTCTTGTTTCCCCTGCCCTACACAATTCCACCAGTGCTCCATTCATCATTGAGTTATTATTTATTGAACCGATGTCATTTTGTATTCACATCCACTTATCTATTATTTTCTTAATGTGGGCAATAACGGGGTGGTCCTGAAATTGAAATGACTGTATTCACCCTAATTTGTACTTATGGCCTATTTGAACATGATCATGCATTAAAGTACCTTTGATATATAAAAAAAGGATTTTCACAGTGTTTACGAATTGCGTGCGGAAAGGGAAAACATTTCTGAATTGCGAGCCAATGCTCTCTAGGAGGTATTAGAGTTGCGTGCCAAGAACGTATCCAATTAAAGTAAAATTCTTCTTCTATAGGTTATCCTATAGTATAACGCACGTTCGTTAATTTTAACATAAGCTTTACAAAATCTCTTGCAACAACCCTATCTTTCCTTATTATTATTTAGCACCTTTTGAAAATAAGATTTAAAACCTATGACGACAATAGTTTCCTATTTTATATCACCCATCATAGTAGCTGCAGTTGGTTCTATGATCCAATAGTTCTTGGATTTAATCCATCAAAATATAACACGTTTATTTAGGTAGTGTAAGTAAAAGTAAATCTTATGTTTGTAAACTATTGAATACTTAATAATTCTACTCAACTAAGACTATTGTTATGATACATAAAATTATTTACTTGGATTATTTAATTGATGATAAAAATAATGTATAAATATACATTTTGTATTAAATATGGGTTAGTTGACGTTACATCACTTATGTTTACGCTGCATTAAATGAATTGCATTTAATTATATGCATGAAATACACTAAAAATAAATTATAATTACACCCAATGTAATTACTTTGTATTGCTGAATTTTATACTACTTACAGAAATAAAGAAAGTAAATACTGTCAGTACCAGAATAATGTTCGAGGTGATATCTTTAAAATATGGGATTAAGTTTGCGTAACTTGTCATAAAATTTAGAGTCCCTGGATTCCCTGTTCTTTTATATACGCTTCCGTCCATAGAGGATGTAGTGAAGAGGGATGGCACAAGGCTATGATAAGTTTCTCAGCAAATGAATAGGGCGTGAGGGACTCATTCCAAAGTCATAGCTTGTCCCTGGAGTGCAATAGATTTCTTTTTGTTGGTGAACACATCTCAGATGTTAATTAGCTTATGAGCGATGACTTTATTTTTGTTTATGGTATGAAAAATGTCGTAGTTGAGTTTTAAGGTATCTTACTGTTGCCAGTGTCATATTTTTAAGATCTTTGTAATAATACGAACAACGACATAACAGGTTCAAGTGATATTAAAACACATTAAGAGGGGCAGTTTTAAGAAAAGGTAATATAAAAGTGGTTTTGTAGTTTTGAACGGATATTTATAGCTATAGTACACATACAAATCGAAATAAATAAATAAATAAATAAACCTCGAACTAATAGCTGTAAAGAACTAACTGAAAATACAAAACATGTTATATTCAAGCAGAATTTTTCTGATAAAGTGGATTATTATGAAGGATATGTTACGTGTTTGGTAAATATTTTCATTTTTCTTGGAGTGAATGGACAGTATTGATAGGCTTATAGGCCTAGATGCAACACGACGACCCAATTTTTAATAAAAAATTCCTTAATTATTAATGCTCCTTAAAGATTAAAAAATAGTGGTTAGGTTTTGATATTATTCTCGTAAAATAAAGCAACTGTAGTTTATTTACTTGTTTTCCTTCTACTATTATATTTGTCTAGTTAAGATACAAAGCTAGGGTATTTTAAATTTATGTTAGTTCGTTTTCTTACCCAATTTACCTCACGTCAGTAGAATAGATACGGATCGCACGACTTTCCTTGGCTGGATGTTAAACGTAGGAGGCTACTCACTTGTCAGACAAAATTTTAAAACGATCAATTACAGAATATGTTCAAACTTTGCCTTAAAATATTTCAATGCTCTTAGAATTTGCAATTTCTAAGATGAAACCCTTGTCATTGCTTATCCCAAGCTGGAACTAACCTATGTATAAATATTGAGGGTTTTTAAATTTAGAAAATACTGTTTCTAAAATATAAAAAGTCTGAGGTCAAATTATATGATCTTAAAGAAAAAAATTAACAATTTCATTTTCAAACGTATTTTATTTAAGAAACACACACACATATAGTTAGCGCTAAAGTAAACCCAGCCTAAAGTTTATAGCTCAGTTAAGAACTAATAGTGAATTATATTGGTTTTCTTCTTTTCCTGTACCGCTACATAGTACATATAATTTTTTCATTTTTGACACTCTTGAGAAAACGAATTGCTTCACAGCTTCTAAGATTTGAGCATAGAATTTGACCAATGAGTCTTATCAGTATACCAAAGCCAGAATCACTATTTTTCACGTCGTGATTTGTTATACCATAGCTCATTTATGAAAAGACAAGGGGTATGAAAGTATAAATGGATTGAGAGTTATGATGATATGAGATGGGATAACCCTATAATTATACTTGTTAATTATTAAACAATATAACATTTACAATATTTACTCGCTGCTTTACTTGAAATTAAATATTTAGTTTCAACAATAAAATTATATAGCCTACCGGTACTCTGAATGTTGATTCTGAGTTAAATGCTTCGAGTTTAAGAACTTTAATATTTAGATGTAACCTTTATCAATTTATAGTATTTGCCTTTATCTATGAAATGTTTTATAAAGGTATCTAAGTATTAAATTGAAACTACTCGAATTCATCTTCTTCTTCTTTACCTTAGTTTCACCTCTCCCTTTTAGGGACATTTAAGCGACCCAAGCCGCCCGGGCACTCGCATTCATTCATGGTAAACATGTAAGTTCTATTAAAAATATAATACTAACAAAAAATGTATAATATTTAATTTATCATTAATTGTTTGGAAAATAAAGCTTTGATTGGCTAGAAATGGAATTAATGTAAGTACTATTATAAAAAGTCATAAATCCAATTAAGCTGTAAATTCTGATCTTGTTTAAATGTTTGAAATGAATGCAGATTTCGATCAGAAACACTCTCATATCTTTTAAATCATGATTTTGTTACACCATTTTTAGAAAGACAAGGGGTATGAATGTTTAATTAAATTGGCAGGCATGTACGTGAAAATTAATTGGTTCACTCTATCAGCATACTCCCATCGGACGAAAACTGTTTCATTTGCCGCTCACACTATGGAATTATCTTACACAACACATATAGCTTTCAGACTTCCAATATTTAACGTTCCTGCCATGAGAAATCAAACTGATCAAACATACTCTTCCCATACAAACACATATAGAGAAGTAGAAGGGGTTACCTACTACCATATACTTCATTAGCCCTGCGCTACTTGTGTCAGGAAAATTAACTAATTACTCAAAAGACATTTCACACACTTTATAATTGTAATACATCATATCGTGTCTTCAAGTTGTGGATAACGATAAGTCTTGAAATTTGAACGGGTAGCTGCTAAGTATAGGTCTACTGCTTTTTAGAAACATCCTGCAAAAAGTCTCGCCAAATGACATTTTAAGTGAAATACAGTATTTTACCATTCCTCTAACTTTGTTTAATATGTTAGTGTTAGTGTTAGTGTTAGCCCATAATGTCCCCGAGGGTACTAGCTTATAATTAAAAGAAAATTAAAACTAACGTCTATAATGCCTACTAAAGGCCTATCTCATTAACCCCTTAAGAGATCGGTAATCATAGCTTAACACGTTGTTAGCTGTTAACAGACTGTTATAAGTTGGGTAATAAGAATTCATACAAATAATAGTTTTATATGCAAAGTCAACTAAATGCGAATTATTAAATTTGTTAGTTGTATCCAATAAAGATAGTATATTGGTATTAAAGCGATTGCCGTAAGACTTCGGTTATGACATATGGACTATTACATCAGTAATAGATGGAAAAACAGGTGTTTTAACGTGTCACAACCACTTTAATGATTGGGTCCTGCTTTTTGGGTTTAGTACTGGTATTGGTATATGGTTATTTAACGAGGGGATATACTGCAACTTAGGCCTGTGACCGTCGCCGGTGTACCGGAATTTTGTCCCGCAGGAGTTATTTTACAAGCCTGTAAATCTACAGACAAGGGCCTGTCACATTTATGCCATTGACCTGGCCCGGGATCGAAACCGTAACTTTCGAAACAGAAAGCCAGTGCGATACTTTTGGGTTTGAAGTTCTAGTCACCCTAGTATATACTGTACATGTGTATTGCGTGCCCACATTGCTGGACGCGAGGTCTGTTTGTTTGTTCTTCATTTAAAGAAACATTCTTGTAATTGAAAAATTATTATTTATTCCACAAATTAAAAAAGTAAGAAATAACAAAGAAATATCCCCCATGTGTTTCCAGAAAGCAAAAGTTTCTTGATAGAAATACAGTAGAACCCCGATAATTCGAGCAAATTGGGGCTGAGACTACCTCGAATTACAAAAAACTCGGATTATACGGAAACATCACTAAATCAATGGGTAAATCATAAATAAATGTTTAATGAGCAAATAATGGTTTAAAAAATAAACAATATAGTAGGCCTACATCTTTAGTAGGCCTGTATGTATATTGGCAAACATTTCCAATTTGCTACATCGGCATCCTTGAAGTATTAAGCCATTGTCTGAGTCTTAATGGAGTGGAACGGGAAAGTGGCGCTACTAGGAAAACACTTTTAATTACCATTGCTGCTGAGTAGGGATTACTGTAACAATACAGTATTCTTTTCTAAAAGTATGGTATGCACTGTATGCACCGTATGATTGACACGAGGTCCCGACAATGAGAGATCGAACCTAACGGTTTCTGCCAATCTGTAATAGAAATGCATTAGCAGTCTGAAGCCAAAGTTATTTATGTGTATTATAAACGAAAAACCCTAAGTGGGACAGTTTTACCTGCATTTTTGTACATGGAAAAATTGAAAGAAAGCTCAAAATGTAACACATTCGGAAGTGCGTAAAACTTACATGCGGACACCGTATAAAAACAGGGTTTATGGAAAATTTTAATTTTCTTAACACCAGCTCGAATTACACGGAACCTCGAAATACCGGGGCTCGAATTACCGAGGCTCTACTGTAGTTCCCTAAAAGGAGGCTCAATTAATAACAAAATCCTACAGGAAGCCGGTTGGAAGACTTATACGTAGACGGAGGAAAACATTAAGGCTATCTTAGGAAAGTAAACTCGCGGTCTTGTCTGTTTCTAGTTCAACAGGCGACCGAGGTGTTACGCTGCGAACAGCTTTCTGTCGTCTCTCGAGAATTGCGTCGATACCCCCTACTAATAGGTAGCATCAGCAGGCTACAGTATCGAGAGAAAATGTTTTTGCACTCCTTAGCTAGTAAGTGGTACTTACGAACTTTGTTTACATGGATCGTAAGTTGACATTCCCACACAGTCTTGTTGCTAAGGCCGGTTGCGATGAGGTTAAAACACTTACGGTCCAAGCGCTACGTCATAATTCATTACGATACACTTCATAATACAAGACTTTATGGCCACGGCCCCCAGGACAAATATTCGGTTCCCATAACAACAAACACATGCGAATCACTTTCTGAAATAAACATCTATTTTCAAGAATGTATTTACATAATATTTTCAGGTAATATCACAATTAATATAATTAAATTGATATAAATAATCATCGTGCAAAAAATAGCATGCAACACACGGGCCGTAAAGGCATTTACGGGTCTCGAAAACTTAAAAACCCTCGGCTGCGCCTCGGGTTTTCAATCTGTTTCCTCGACCCGTAAACGTGCCTTACGGCACTTGTATCGCAATATACTATTTCGGAAATTGTGAAATAGTTACAGTAGGCCTATGTATTTAAAAAATAATTTTATTTGAAACAAATCTTAGCGGTTTTTTCCTCTGAATTTTAGTGCCTTTTTTCTGAGACTGAGTGGTGGGATAGAGTATAACGTAATGTAGGAAGGCAAACATACCCCATAAATCTCAATGCCTATAGACAAATTGATCGTCTGTGTGGTCTAGTGGTTAGTTTTTACGGATCTGCAGGTCTGGGTTCGATCAATATAATATTTTCTTGGCTTTAAACCAATTTTAACTCTATTTTATGTAGGTATACTGTTATGTGTAGGCCTAACGTTACGAGTGTTTTTAAAATTTCACAATCTCAAGTGCAATAGTATTTTATGACAACAGCAAGGATAAGCCGAATTGACTGATCTCAGTTTTAACCATCTGTGCAACTTTTTATATATAATATATTCTAGACTACTGTTATTGTATATTGTTATGCAATTATAAGTATTACAGTATTATCGTGTGTATAAAATACCCTTTTATAGTCGGCGCGCAAATGTTTTAGACAGTGGAGTGGGCAGGTATAGTCCGCTCTAGAACAAATAAGCCTGTCTCATTCTAGCACATTACTCGTATCATAAGAGTGAGCCAGACGTAGGCCTACTTGTTTATTTTAGGTCCGGTTCTAGATGGGCCAACTCATACCCAAACATTTAGGCCTAAGCGCCGACTAAACCTGTCTTATTGAGGGTATAGGATGAAAAAAAAAAAAACTATTCGATGTGGAATAAAACTTATTAAGTTGGGTATATTAAAATATTATGTTCTATAAATTGATATGGCATGATTTATTTTCCGGCAACTTCCACTTGAAGGAAGCTTTCTACAATAATATCTATAGAAATCAGAATTTGTTTGAATATATCTTATGGGTAAAACAACCATGAAAGGTATTTTCGGCTAAAAGGAAAAAAAAAATCAGCGGTATGAAATTAATATTATTTTTATTTTTTTATTTATTGAATAGTGTGTGATTAGTGCGCCCTGAAAACTACTTCAATGCAGGCGAAGCAGTTAAGTCGATTCGTTTCACAGAACACCGATCTATATAATCTATGTACAAAAGGCTGCAAAAAATAAACAAATCACGATACAAGCTTGAGCTTCAAAGCCATTTTAATAAATTCGCAAGTAAATCCAGCATCGGTAATGTATTGAGTAAATATTTATCGCGTAAATGAACAAGCAAAATATTGAAACCAGCAGCGCTCTGGGCTTACGGTATTGTCTGCGACTAACACAATGGGTAATGAACAAAAACAGGCGTGGTTTCTGTGGTCTTCCATTCACCCAATAATAGAGGCTATTTGAGATCATTTGTTCGGAGGTTAGCGAAGCGTCATCGCCATGTTCTAGGACTGCTTCTGGGTTATTAATGTAATTGGATACATCGGACCATGATAATAGGCTTGAACTGCAGCTGTTACTAGGTGTCTCTATTTCAATAACATTTTTATTACCTATTGTTCAATTAGTTTAAAACGTATCTTGTCCAGTCCAATTTAAAATACAAATAACTTGACACAGTACGCTAAATAAAAGTATTCAACATAACAAAACAATCAGCTTATAAAACGTAACTGGGATTATCCGAATAAAAGTTAATTCTTTAATTTAAAAAATATTTATAGTTATCCAATTCACTTTGTGGTCCTTAAGGCCCGGACGGCGGGGGCCGCATAAATATCCATACAACGGGAGAGGTTAAACTAAGCAAGAGAAAGAGATAGCGAAATGCAGATCCAGTTAACTGTTAAAAGAGAGTTTAGTTGATGGCAAGTACAGCCTGAACAATCGGTTTCGGCGTAAGGAGGTTGTTTAAAATTTTTCACCATGTTTTAGAGTGGATAGACAATCATGTGGCTACTTGAGTATAAACTGGCAAACACAGGGAAGCAACTATACATAAACCCAGGGAATGAATTGTCTGTATGTGGTTAAATGGAATAAGAGTTTAAATAAATGAAAATAATAATTAACTTCGTGTTCAAGCAACAGTTAACCGTTTTATCTACTCTGCAATTAATTTTTCATTGTGTTAACCGTTATCCAATTATTTATCCTAGACCTGCTATAAAAGTAGTCCTAAGTACTCAAGCTACTGCAAAAAGAAATATCTTTTTACCTGCTACGAAGACATGTTAATGGTTATTAAAAGGGAGGAATTTTAAAGTTTACAATTTTAATTATCAGCTTTTACATAGTTCAAATTACTCCGTTCCTCAAGTACTTCTTAAGGAAATCTTCTTTATAGATAACTTCTCTCCTTCTCTTCTCTGTTCCATTGCGACATTTAACATAGACTAAGTGCAGTACTGAATCCCTTGAAATGCCTTAATCAGTAGAAATATGTTTGGCAGTGAGGAATGAAATACACCGTTCAATTTACCATGGAATGTCTCGACACAATTTGTTGTTCTATGTAATATGGATGTATAATCTCCTCAACTCTTAGAGGGAAATACAAAACTTCAGTGATGTAGGTTTATAAAAGGTAGTTTCAGAAATCAGCAATTTACCAGCCGCTCTGGGGAAGCAATGACATTATTCCATCTGTAAAAAATAGCCTATCTGTTCCTGTTTAAGTTGAGAATAGCCAAATATAAATATAAAAATCTACCTGCTTCTGAATTACTTCGATATTCACAAGTCACTAGACCATATGCTAAGGGCCCGAGATGGGTCGTTGACAAGTATCACGTTTACATGCGGGATTGGAATCGGTTTGAATCCGATCCCAACTCAATACGTTCCCTGTTTACATGGAAAATTCTGAGAATGTATTTAAATATCTTGTGCCATTGGCTAATTTGGTTATGTATGGCTATTTGTGTGGTTAACCTGTGTAAACAGTCACCGTGTTTATTACATGATTAATGGATGTTCTATTCTTAACTTCTAGTCAATATAAACCAATTTTGACATAGAAAAGCATTTATTCATATGTAACGCCAGGAAAATCTCAAAACATACAATAATATCGCATTATAGTATGTGTAAGTGAGCATTCACACCGAAGTAGCGAAGCATGCGAATCGCACTACGTGGAAGCAAGCTGCACATCGAGTAGCATGATTCACAGTTTTGCATTCATACCGAAGTAGCAAATGCGATCTGCAGTTTAACGTACATTATAATATTTTCACTTGAACAATTGAGAAACCCATTTAAAGTAATGTAATTTACCTAAAGAGGATATAGTTTTAGCAATTTTTAAACCAAGCTTTTTTCCTACTAATTTCGATTACCGTATCGTATAGTCTACGCATGTACAAATTGTATGTTAAATAGCTCTCTTTCCAGCAGTTTTCAAGACATCTTTGCCATAATCTACCGCTACACAAGGAAATATGTGTTGAATTTTCTTAACAATCAGATAACAGCTGAAAAGGCACTGTACGCATGCGTCATCCCGAGTAGCGTCGCATCAAATAAGTCCAGATCTATCTGAAGAAATGAATGTCACACTCTGCGAGATTCATTATTGCCACGCTACTTCGGTGTGAAGACTTGAACTTGTTTATTTGGGATTTAAAATGAGTAACGTGCAGCGTGCATCCAGGTAGCATGTCGCAAGTGGCATGCTACTTCGGTGTGATTAAATGACGGATCAGCAGACAGAACAAAAGACGAACGGACGTTCGAGTGTATGCGCGCTTACATGGAATCGAATTCTATCTGAATCCGATCCGTTCCTCCATTTGCAGAAGATCGAATCGAAAATTCATTCCGGACGATCTCGTGACGGGAAACGGATTCAGATCGATCTGAGTCCTGCATGTAAGCGCACTTAAGTAGGCCTACATGCTTCGGGACCAAGCTGGGTAGTTCACATTTTACTCACGAAGTTAACGGGACCGAGATAGGATGCGTTCGTAGTAACACAGTGACTGGATGTGTCATGGATTAACGAATTTCATCTTTACCAACGAGGGATTAATATCAGCTAAAATGTGAAAAAAATCAACCTTATACCCTCGTTAATATAATAGAATATAAGTTCAACCTAAGAAGTCTAGGCCTAGGAGAGAATAAAAACAATCTTTTAAACATACAACTATACCTTAAAGTTATGAAAGAAAGAATATCTAAAACCAAGTTCCCTTAAAATTTTATTATATGCTGAAATATAAAAATGTTTAGAGAGTATTGCAATGTAAGCCTATGATACTCTAAGTCGATTAAAACTTTACAACAAAATGCAAATTGGTATACAACATCTGTTATTTGAATTAAAAGAAATAGAGTCCAAATACAGTAAAACGAGAGTATAAGGTGGAATTTTTGTCACATTTTAGCTGATATGTCATGGATGACGTAACAAAATGGCGCTCAGATATAATTCCTTGAAGTTGTATGCAAAACGTTTGAATCACTCTGTATGCACGATTAATTTAAAGGTTTTTTCGAAACCAGAATATGAAGCTAGCTATATTGCATTTTATTATTTATTTCTGTAAGCGTATCTCTGGTCCGTCTCATATCAGATACTGCACCGTACATTTATACGATTGTAGTAAAGACTATGCAATTGTATCCAATCGTTAGGTACAAACAGAATATAAAGCGTAGCTATATTGCATTTTATTTATTTGTGTAAGCACATCTCTGGGTGAAGTAGACATTATTGTAGTTTTTTTTATTCAATCACAATAACTGAGTAAAGTGAATATTGTTTGTTTAGAAAAATGCAGGATATACTTCCTGAAACTGTAGGCTCTTTATAAGCCCATGGGTGGAATCGGGCAAGGTTATGACATTTCCATTAAAACGTTCGGGGAAATGTTTTCCAATCGTTATTTACATGCGAGCTCTATGTTTTGCTTTCATTTTAACTGTCAAAACAACAGTTTCATTTCGCTATTTAATATTGCTCCGCATCTGAAATTGAAGAACTCGTAATTTTTTCCTCCCTCTAAACTATGTAATTGTGCACACCTTAAATTAAAAAGCTCCCATTTAGTTCCATTAATTTTAACTAATTAATGGAAGGTTCGTTAAATACGGATCGTAGAATAGCGAATGATAACTTCATAGGTCTACTGCTACTGGGTTCCTGAGGAGTAATAATTAAGGGGCGGATTTCTATGACATGTCATATTTTTCCCCTTTGCATTATTTCAGGTATCCGACTAATTTAAACCAGATTCCAAGCATCCTGGTGAAAATGGAACGGCTTTTATTGTGCATATAACTGCATATTTAGGACATTTTCAACTATTGTAGCATACTTAGTGTGAATATGCATATTTAGGTCATATTTTTGGCATATTTGTGTGCATATTACATAAATTTTGAAGTTTCATATCATATTTTGTAGATTGAGCATTATAATGATACTTTTTGAGAATTTCTAATATGAAAATGCATTTTTTCAAACCATAACAAGCTGAGATGAAGTGTGATAAACTGCAAATATTTTCAGTATAGACAGATATTTTAAATATTTAACACTCTATTTTAATAAAATGTATTGTAATGAAACTTAAAAAAAATATACACAATGTGTAAGTGGTAAAGTCATATTTTGAATTTTATTGGTCATATTTTAATGTTTTTTTAGGTTATAAATGCATGCATATATCCTATTTTTTAGGTCATAGAAATCCCGCCCCAAGTAATAATTATTACACCGCTTCCTTACCGATCAGCAGAGCAACCCAAAAGCATAATAAGTATAAAAAACTGATGTGAAATTCACATAACTTCCTCTGCCCAAATAAAAGTTAGCCTCTTACTGTAATACAATTATTCTGTATGACATTCTCTTCATGTATATTGGTTGTAAAAATGAAGAGAATGTCGTTAGCACATCACATAGCATCCCCTAAGGATACATAACCCAAATAAAAACTAATTAATTTACTCTCGCAACTTTGTTCACTTTAAGCAAGGCCAGTAAAATTTTTCTCACTTTACATTCTGATATAAAACAAGAGGCCATATTGGAAAGAGCACGTATTCCGAGTCGGTGACTTGGGTGGGTGAGTGAGACTTATAACTACCCTTCAGAGAATTTTTTCGAAAAAAATATTTCAAATAAATTTTTAGCTCTTAGTATACCCAACCCATATGCAAAATTTAAAGAAAATCGGTAGAGCCGTTTTCGAGAAAATCTGGAAAAAAGAAAATTTCTTCATGTAAAGTCTCCTTAAAAATAAGAGAACCTGCAACAATGTTGATAATATATTAGGCCTACGTAGTTTTACTTGAAGTTCTTCTTCCTTACATTGCGGCATAACATAGGAATCTACTAAATCGACTAAATCATCGAGGTCTATTTTCAACACCTTTTTTCCTTGAGTGCTGAGAAGCGAACAAACGAATTGACTGACCGAATTACTCTCTTTCCTTCTTTCTTTCTTTCTTTCTTTCATTCATTCTTTCTTTCTTTCTTTCCTCTCTCATTTAGGACTTAAGCGACCCAAGCCGCCCGGGCTTTACAGGGCCGCGACCTTCCGGGAGAGGGATTATCTATGGATCACATACATACTTTTTTGACCAGACAAGGACATGGAGGACCTTCCCGGATGAGAGATCATCCCAATGCCGGAGCCACCTCCGAGACAACACGAACACATAGGACGAGACACACCATTCACACACACACACTCACTCCAAACAAGGCGAGGATGGGATGAAGATGATAATGACGGCCAGATGATATCTGGGGACCACAAGGGCCAAGGGACATTTGTCTCACAGGTGAAGAAAAACTCCACCTAGGTAACTTGTCCCAGGATTCAAACCCGGGCCCGCTGCGAACCCATCCCCTACGCCACAGCCTGCGTTGGACTACTTTCTTACTAGGGTCTGCAAAGAGATATAGCCGGTCCTGTATAAGACATTAGATATTAGTTAAACTTTATATTCTACAGATATAAATGGAGGTTATATATATCTAACATACTCTTTTAGCAATAACGTTTTATGTTCATCATATAACCTAAAATGCAAGCATTTAAATAACAATGGAATGACCCGATCCTACATCACATTCAAATTTTTAGAGGAACGCTTGCTGTGCAATATTTCAGGATGATACAAAACAGTCTATAGTCTAGCTGCAGTTCACGGGAGATGAATTTGTTTCATTTTCCGTTCCATTGTAGAGAAAGTCATTTATATACGCAAAAAATACGATTAAAACACTTCTGAGGTTTCAATAAATTGTAGAGTTAGAACACAGCGCTTATCTTTTGGCCGGGTTTATATTGCGTATCAGCTATATTGCCTTTCCGCCGACAGGAGCGCTAGTTGTCCAATGGAAAATCGTGTGTACAGTGTGTGTGAGATGTATCGAAACACGCCAGCATTCATAACTCGCTGTGTACGCCTGTACGCTGCTGTGTTCTCGATTACAATTGCATTAAAACAAACCAATGTTTATAAATATTTATCGTATTCAACCTGGTCCCGATTTTCGCTTTTATTCAGTTTCCGTATCAAATATGTAAAAATAAATCGATAACATAGTAAATGGATTTGCATGAATGTTTGAATTGCTCGTGCTGAAAAACTATATTTCGTGTTTTAATTCAGCATAAGTAGTTTTTTTCTCTTTCGTAGTTTCACCTCTCCCTAGTAGAGACCTTTATGCGGCCCGCGCCGCCCGGGTCTTACCGGGCCGCGACCTGTCGGGAGAGGAATGAACTATGGATCACAACACAGACAGACATACGTTTTCGACCAGACAAGGACATGGAGGGCCTCCCCGGATGAGTGATGAGCCAAATGCCGGGGCCACCTCCGAGACAACACAAACACATAGGACGAGAGACACCATTCACACACACACACACACACTCACTCCGAACAAGGCGAGGATGGGGATGAAGATGATAATGACGGCCAGATGATATCGAGGGACCACAAGGGCCTAAAGTTACCTGACATTTGTCTCACAGGTGAGGGAAAACCCCGGAAAAACCTCACCTAGGTGACTTGTCCCTACCAGGAATCGAACCCGGGCCCGCTGCGTGAGAGGAGCGAACGCATCCTCTGAACCACAGCGGTGGACGACAAGTAATTAATAATATCATATTAACAATATCAATAGTAAGAATATAAAAATATTGCTAATATGCCTGTACACTGACAACACTTTTTTCATTGGATCGAATAATAATGTGTAATAATTGGTTTGGAATCTGAAAATTATAGTGCTCCAATTCGAAACCTCCCGGAGAACTTCGTACCCGTCGATCGCGGCTGCGTTTGAACCTCGGATTCCGATAATACAACTAAAACGTAGGCCTAAATAATCATGTTAGACAGGCTCGTAGTCAGGGTCAAGTTTTCGAGAGGGCAAACAAAATTTCAGATATATATATAACCATCACAAAACAAAATGAACTGAACCGTAAGTAAGGAGATAATCACTTCACCTGATATAATTATAATATACACTGCCCAACGTACAATGTACACTATAAAATACATGTTATAATCAGCAGTCTCAACGTTATATTGTACTTACTACCGTAGTCTACCTCTGAAAACAATAACATAAATAAAAGTTGATGTCTTTACATTTCAAAAGCTATTTAAAGGAAATTTCCAAAGTACCGTATGAATAAGATTTTATGATTTTAACCCTTAGATAGGATTAAATTTTTGCTTTTTCTCATAACCGTTTGTAAGCGTTGTATGTAAAATTAGTGTTAAAAAGCCTAGAATATCTGTAAAATCACATTATAATCACAATATAAATGAGGGGGAACAGGCTATCAGTAATACCGAATCATTCGGTATTACCGTGATAATCACGTGAGCAAACAGGCGATATAATCACATAGAAGACAAATACTTAAATGAGACTCTTTGAGTAGATGACAGCGATAAAGCATAACCTGCGCTTTGGTAGCTATAGAAAATACCATATCCGTCTGTGAGACGGATGTTCCGCTCTTTAAATGCTAAAAATCTAGAGGGGGGCAAGAAAACGTTTTGAAAGGCAGCGCACCCTTTAGCCCACACCTGGCTATGGGCTTCATGCTAGACTATGTTATTAGTAACTAGTGTGCCAACCCAATTTCCGTAAGATTTCTCTTAACATTGTCCTCCCATATCTGGATCTTCCTACAATTATTTTCTTACAAGATTCTTCTATTAAAAGGTCAGGTACAAGTTAAAACAATGGAATATAGACTTATTAGACATACACATTCTTTTTCCTTAGTGTACAAGGCTCATACAACGTTGAAATTAATACACTGGATACCTACTCGTATCATTTTAAATTTATTTTTAACTTTCAATTAAATTTATAAATTAATTATATATTCAAAATGGCAGCTACTTTCCATGTCAGAAATCAGCGTTTTCCTCTTAACTTAAAGAATTTTCACCATTTTCATGAACTGTTTTATTCTATTTTAAAGTTTCAAAGTAGATACATAAATGGCCACCGTCAACTACTGCGTCCAAATCTATACAGACGGAAGCAAAACGGAATCAGGAGTGGGAAGCGGAGTCGCAGTTTACATTAACACAGAATTAACTCATCAATTACGTTACAGGCTAGATTCAAGATGCTCAAACAATCAGGCCGAACAGCTAGCCATACTAAAAGGTCTTGAAGTTCTAAGCACCATAGACAACGCAACTGAGAAATCAGTAGCTGTACACACGGACAGTAAAATAACCATGGATCTCCTTCAAAATAATGCCAAACATATTAACCTCATAGAAGAGATAAAAATGCACGTAGAGACGCTAACCCACAGTGGTTGGGAAATTCATTTTACATGGATTAAAGCGCATGCAGGGTTTGCAGGAAACGAACTTGCGGACACGTTGGCCAAACAAGCAACAACAGACTTAGAACTGGAAATAGTGTATACTTCAATACCGATAAGCACAATAAAACGCGAACTGTGTGAAGAAAGTGTTCAGGCATGGGAAACCGAGTGGCATAAAACGGTAAATGGAAGAACAACAAAATCATATTTTCCAACCGTGAAACACAGACTAAACAAATCCCTGAGGTTAAACCACAATATCACAGCTATGTTGACAGGGCATGGTAGGTTTGGCGAATATTTTCACCGTTTTAAAATTAAGGAAGATTCAACTTGCGTGTGTACCAGAAATTCGCAATCAGTGGACCACTTACTGTGGGAGTGTGAACTACTGAACTCGGAAAGAGCTCAATTCAGAAAGCACATCTTGGAAACTTTTAAGTGTTGGCCCGTTGAGAAAAGTGAACTGATACAAAAAAATCTAAAGCAATTCGTACAATTTGTGAACAAAATAAATTTTGAAGCTCTACAAACAAACCAAATACATAATTTAGGATAATATTTATAAGTGTACATATGTAGATATTTTTGAGTAGTTAAGATAAAAGGAATGCATGTAGTATTGCTGATTGCAATGGAGCATGTTGTTTAATAAAGATAATTAAAAAAAAAAAAAAAAAAAAGTTAAGGAGATAATTTTCTTTTTAAGTTTAAATTTATGTACAATTTTCAAAGTATTTTACCTACTAAAATATTTTTTTTGTATGGAAACTATTTAAATAGCGGCATAGTTATTTTCATTATTGTAAATTATGTGACACCTTGGACAAGAAATAAAATTGCACTATATTATGTTCAACAGTTTGTGAAATATCAGGGAAACGGCACTAAAAATGTAGTTTGCGGGAAAAGTGCGTTAAACATACAACAATAAAAAAAATCTATTAAAATAATCTGCTGCTTACAGTGAAGCTCAGCATTTTGGGTTTAAATTTATAACTTAAAAAATATTGCAGATAACTATATAATTTTTGCACCAAATAACTTAAAAAGATTCTGCATATTTTAACAATTATTTTGAAAAGTCAGTTTTTGAAGGTTGTAAGCTGTACCAACCCCTTAACATATTTTGAGGTGATATTATTTACTCATTCGAGTCACATATTCTGCCCATCTTGGCCTGCGTGACTATGAAATAGGTATATGAGGTGAGCGATTTTTAGGTTAAATTTCGTCGTCATTAATTTTTAAGCTCTTCGTGTGAGCTCATTCCGCTGAGATCTGAATGATTACGTTTCTTAGTGATTATTTTCAGATATTCTAGATCTGTTCTCCTGCTGATGTGTTAAAGACCCTAGTTGTTAAACACCATGTGTCGCATACATAGAGGACAATAGCGGAGAGTATGTTTTGTATGTCCTCAATTTCAGACAAGAGACGGGGAGATGAAAAGGAGAACGAGCATAATAGCATTTATGTTTTCTAAGTCCTACTTTTAATTTCTAGGGTATTTTCGCTTCATTCGTTCAAATGGAACCAAGCTATTTAAATTTACTGACACTTTCAAAAGCCACTAGTCGTTAGCTAATATCATGTCTTGAATTCTAATCAGCTTTATTTCACATAGTTTTGTTTATTGCGCATTAAAATTCTCTCCCAGCTAATGACGTGCTGAAATTGCAGATTCTAGCAATGAATAGATATCACAGAACACAAGGGACAGTTTTTGCAGGTAAGCAGGTATATGAATGGTGATAGGTAGCTAAACTCGAAACAATAATGAAGTGCTGAAGTATGATTGAAAGCATCGAGGTGGACAGAACATTATCTGCATCGGAGTTGTTTATGGCAGCAATGGATTGATATAGAGGAGCTAGAGCACTGCGTATTATTACTATGTATTCCCAGCCCGCATTTATAAATCAGCCCTCCACTCTCACGCCAACACAATAAATCTAACATACATTTGTTTTGTGCGAATATAAACTACTAACAACCGCTCCGCCTAAAAGATTCATTCCCATGTACACTAACACGGTTGTGATGCTATGCAGCCTATTACTACAATTAAGGACTAACATTTGTGTAGTCTGAGTAGTAAGTTCCTTGTTTTCATAGCTCTCAAAGTAGTGAAGGGAGGTGAAATTTATTGCACAAAATTGCAGAAAAAATGATAGCTCAGAATGTCCTTATATTTTTAAAAATATCTCCAAAAATTATTTTAATTTTCGAAAACCAATCTCTGCTGACGTTCTATCATGTATTAAGTTTACAATGCACATAAAACCGTATTTCATAATAACTCAAGATACAAGACAAAACCAAATATATCCTTTAAATGAACCAAACTTTTTACATCAGTGCATCAGCACGTCTAAAATACAGCACTAATTTTGGTCCAAGATTATTAAATTCCACTGTTAAAGAAAACAGGATTTAATAAATTTTAAGAATTATAAATTAAAAAATTAAGTTTATTGTGTGAAAAATCATTTTTCATATTTCCTTCTGTCTTCTTTTCAAAATTTACTTCCTACTATTATCGGAAATTATTGTAACTGAACTTTTATTTAACATGTTTGTATTTTTATTTAATGTATTTATAGCTATTTCTGAACTGCTCCCGATCACGAGTATGTGCTTATTCGGTGGCATGTTAGTGAAAATATAACGTGAAAAAAATTGTAAACTAATCATTCAAATGTAACATTTTTTCAAGATAATAAACATTCAAATACAATTTTTCAATATCAGAAGATACTGAATTATTCTCAACTTATCCTACTTTACGATTTGAATTTAGCAACTCTTTTACTCAATATAAAATCATTAATAACAATGATAATAATAACAATAATTAGTTAAGTATACAGTAGTTGGAGCAAAATGTCTATTATGTTCCAATAAGAAAACTACAGGACAATGACAAAATGAATGAAGCAGTAACCTAGTACTAGTTCCAAGTTCTATCATAATAGTATGATGTACATTATCATTTGATTTAACGCTACTGAAATACGACCACTTCCGCCAAGCAACTGGGAAAGAATAACCTCGCTAAAATAGATTTTATCAGTTTCTACCACTTCGATTTTGTTGGCCCTCTCCGCTTCATTAATTTGTTTATAACTCAGAGATCTGAACCTTTTTTACATAGGTGGATGGAAGGGGTGTCATGACTGTACACTTAAATGAGAAAACATTGAATGATTTGGACGAAACTACATATGCAGTTTTTTTTTTTGGGGGGGGGGGCAGGGAACTGGAATCTGAGGTCGATTTTTACCGGGTGACGCACTCTAATCATGAAATGCAATGTAGGATTTTAGCTTTTTAATTATTTAATATTTTAATTATGTGTAAGTGTTAATAAATATGTTTTAATTATGTTGCTTTTAAAGAATCTAGCGATTGAATTAATAAATGCGGGAGAAGCAGAGGGCACCTGCTAGTACAAAAATAATTTCAAGTCAGAAAAGACAAATTTTGATTTATTTTCGGTCTCCTATATCATTGATTTCGTCGGCTGCGGTGGTCTGGAGGTAGCGTGCCCGCCTCTAGGTCCTCTAGATCGCGGGATCAAACCCGACCACAGTCGATTGGTTTTTCAGGACGTAAAAATCCTCGGCACGGAGTCCTCCGGGAGAGACTTTAAGCTGAGGGTCCCGTGTCGTAGATTTACGGCAGGTAAAAGAACTCCAAGCCTAAATTAGAGCATCTGGACAAAATTTATCAGCCCTTTCACGTCCAAGTAATACCTTAGTTTCCGGAGAGGGTTGAGAGGCGATGGGCTTACCACCTGTCCCTCTGCCCCCTCTAGGAAAATAACCGTAACAAAATTCAAATCGGTACAGAAACCTCCACTTGGAGGCCCTTCGCCCCAACATGGGGGCATAGGATTAGAGAGAGATATATCATTGATTTCAGAACATGGTTTCCTTAATACACGTTTACCAACATTCACTACAAGTTATAATGAAGCTTGCACTGTCAGGAAAATTACGTGAAAAATGTATCTCTACCCAGGGACTGTGGCTCGTGAGGTAAGTTTTCATGGAATGTGTAATTTGTTGTACCATGCATGTTTCAGCGTCCTCTTCTAGCTACATGTGGTCGCCATAAAAATGGGAATAACAAAAAGAGGACATCCTAATATACAGAGCATACCTTCCTGCTAGAAGCTGGCCTCGCTATATTAAACCCGGTCATGTCATACACGAGATTTTGTAGTGGAAGAGGAGGGGAAAAAACAAAGAACTCGCGGCATGAGAAACAGAGATATAACCTGTGTCACTATCTGTTGTTTCAATTCAAGCATTTCAGAACATTGTATGGTGTAGCATACCGGTGTTGGAACTCAATGAGGTGTGATGTATCATCTGTCTGAATTATTCAACTTCTTCATTCAGAAGCTTCTAAATACAGAGTGGAAATAACGTAACTGTACAGAGTTTAGTAGATTATTCCCGGGATGAAATATGACAGGATGTAGAAGTCTTCTAACAATATCATTACTACAACCCGGAAGTTAATGCGATATCAGAAAACGAAATATGCATGCAAGTTTAAAATCTGTCAGAAATATATCATTAAGTATATTACGGTAAGTTAATAAAATATTCACAAATAATTCAATACCAAGCATATGATGTATTATTGAAAAACTAATCAAATATGCAACAATATGCAAAATGAAACCATCAATTAACTTTTCTCTCTTACATGTCTTTTACACATTTTAATACTAGCATGTAGTAGAGTGCATTATTAAAAATACGAATGCCCTATTCATTACATATTAATTCTGTTGTCAACAACCCTTTTATCTCAACCTATTCTAGTAGTTTTGTGAAACCTCGCGTAAAAATTAAAAAAAACTAAGATTAGCTCTTCATCAGTTAGACGGCCATCATCTAGAAACGGAATAAAAAATAAAAATCCTTACACATACATTAGGAAAAAATCGAACATCTCGTTTGGTCGTGGCTGCTTAACGAACAAATTTGCGGAGAAATGGACGAAATTCCGGTAAACCATTAGAGTTACGTCAACAATGTATTGGAAACATTTTTTAGAAAATTTTACATTCGAAAGTGGATGTAGGCCTAATCTTGAAATTGTATATCATGAGCCGTTTGGCTAGAATCGTTGACAGAAGTTGATTTTTACGTGAAACTGACCCACTGAAACGGTCACCATCTTGAAAGTGTCAAAAAGCCTACACCAAGCATAAGATATTTATTATTTTTTACCGACTTCTGCCATAGCATAGGCCTACTCAGTTTAAAATGTGTTTAAAGTCTTCATAAAAATCTTACATGAACTCACTACATGGAATTCACACTGCAAGGTGATGAGGCCAATGTGCAGACTCATGACAAGTGTGTACACATATCGTTGATTTAAAAAAAAAGGTTCATTTTGACTGTACGTACAACTTTACTGTGCATCAAACCTTTCACGAATATTCTACCATAGGAGAGATAATAAAGAAACATCGAAAATGAACACGAGTAACCTACCCCCTAAAGTCATTTTTGAACAAACACGAATACAACTGTTGTATTATTTTAAGCTAAACATTTTAAAATTTAAAAGGCTTTATTAAAATCATTAAAGTCATATTTGAACCACATACTCCACACAGTTTGTCAAAGTTAAATGTTACGTCAAAAAGTGTGTTAGTTTTTATCCATCTGACAGAGGCCATTTCTACTTATCTTGGAGTGTACTGTTACCATTCTGGGGTACCACAAAACGTAAAATAGGTTATTTTTATGTAATCTATTGCTCCCTTGAATCTGCACATATCCCCTTTCCTTTCGAATTTCTCTGAACGATGTACAGAAAAATAACGGCCCCACAAGTGTATACAAATGGAAAGGGAAGGAGAGAAATTAATTGAGAATTGAAGGAAAACATTTAGAGGTTGCTGGCGCAGTAGCAAAAGCCATTGCTGCATAATCACTTTAGGTAAATTCCTCCCCCCAATTAAAAACAATAGTCTCTGAGCAACAGTGACTACACTAATCGCTCAAAGCAACCAGAGAATGAATATAATAATTTTAAGTTCAGATTTTCGTCTTGTATACCGAACAAACTGCCTAAGATGAAATTATTTATTCAAGAGGTCATCAAACAAGAGTGCCGTTAGCTCTCGTCATACCAACATTTTTTAGAACCCAAGAAGGTTCCCGAAGCGCAGTCTTTCGAGGGTAATGACTAATGAAAATCTTAACTTATGAAAATTCACACTAAAGGATTATATTTTCTACTTAACCCTTAAAGGAATGTTATCTATTCATCTGTTTAAATGATTAACACAATAGTGAAAGTAATAAAAAAACGTTAAATATCAAAAGTAGTATAAATTAACTCTCCAGTATTGTTTTTACGTTTTCTCTGACTTTAGGCCTATGGCATCGAAGCAAGACTCGTGAGGAAAAATCATTTTAAAATTGCATTCTCCAAAGTCACGTTACCAATCTTCATAAGGAAGTTCTGATAGCTTTTCTTCATCTAATTTCTTTGTCCTTTGTAACTTTTCATCTTTTATGTGACAAATTCACGTCCCTGTCCTGGCCGCAAGTTTGCGATGCGGAAATTGAGTTTTCTTTCTATAAGATGGAATGTTAGTACAAAGAAGAGATGTACGGACGCTTCCTTTTTTAGGGCATTTCTTTTTATTGCATTCGTTAAACAACACTCACGTTCTGTTTTAAAATAAGTAACAAAATGTTTCTTTAGCGTGTCCTATAATTACATTAGTCACAAAGACTTCAGTGCATACATTTTCTTTTACTGAGTCAACTGGCTCAGACAGTATGTACAAGTTAATAAAATGTCCCGAGCTTTTCCTAGTTGGTTATTAATTTAATTGGACGGAAAGTCATTATACGATTCAACATACAGATAGCGTTATATATTTTTTGTTCGACCACACTATAGTACACTTATTACATGTGACGTAACGGTGTCATAATGATATCCATTACTATACTGTTTTTCATTACAACATCGGTATAACTTTGGTCTATTATTGCAGAACACATTATTATTTAATTTAAGGCATTCCCGACGACTCGACCTCCAATCTAGTAGGCCTATATGGTGATACTAGCCTCAAGCTAAATTTAGTGAAGACCGACTGAATAATAAAATAATAGTACATTATGCAAGGGGACTATATTGGCATTTTCATACGAGCAGCTTAATTACCAAGTTAAATCAGACTGTTTTTGTTTGCCCAAAATTAAATGTTTAACTTTTGAGATTTTAGACTCATAAAAAAGCTGACCACGGCAATAAGCTGTTGGCAAGTTGTCCCAGTTCTTGTCTTCTGCGATAGATGGCAGCTGATGGCGTATGGTCGAGTCTATCTCAGTCTTCAACTTAGCCCGAACCAACTTGTGCAAGAAATGGGCAATTACAGTGTAGAACAATACATTAGATACAGGACACCAAAACATGCCTTGTAATATAGTAACTTGATCATGGATATGTACCTCTCGTGATATATCAGGAAGGTTATATTATTATTTTTCTTTATAACCTTATGTCTGTTGTAAAAGAATGTTCAATACTACTGTCTTATGGTTATGAGGAATATAAAACAGCTCGTTCTTGACCGTTTTCTTGAAACGAACGGATTTTACAAGACAAAATTAATTCATTTCCCTGAGCAAGGCCGCAGAGATGTCAGCGACAAAAAGCTTGGATGTTGTATATCCTTTTACTCGGCTTACAGCCCGTGATACCATTATTAATAATCAGCGCCGAGAAAGCTCAAGTGTTATGAAATCAACTCAGTTAATTATAATAATTCAATTAATGCGAACAGAATTAATTTAATTCTTTTAAACACAAGCTGTTTATTACGCAGTTTCATTTGGTGCTCTCAAGGTTCCAAGATCGTTCCGTGTTCGATAATAATCGATACCACACCTATATTATAATAAAAATCTGTTTTGCACGACTTAACTAATTAGTGGTACTTACGAATGTTGTTGCCGTGGATCGTAAGTTGACATTCCCACACGCAATCTTGTTGGTATGTGCGGTAAGAGTTTCCGTGCGGTAAGAATTTACTTACGGCACATCATAATACAAGCCATTATGGACAAGGCCCCCAGGACAAATATTCTGTTCCCATAACAACAAACACATGCGAATCACTTTCTGAAATAAACATCTATCTTCAAGAATGTATATACATAATATTTTCAGGTAATATCACAATTAATATAATTAAATTGATATAAATAATCATCGTGCAAAAAATAGCATGCAATATTCGTGCCGTAAGCGCATAACGGATCTCGGAAAATGGAAAAAAAAACTCGTTTTTCAAACTCTTTCCTCGATCCGTATGCATCGCTTACGCCACTTGTATCGTAATATAGTCTACTATTTCGAAATGGATATCATTATGATACCGTTATATCACAGGTAATAAGCGTATTATGGCATGATCGAACAAAAAAGGATTTCCTTACCAGTTAAGTAATAATATTAAATTAGTAACTCTCTTAGCTTAATAATACATCACGTTAGTTTACTTGTAATTTACTACACAATAACCCTCTTCGCATTTTTTTTTGTTTTTTTTTTTTATAATTTATAATAGAAATAGGATACTGTGGTGTAGTGTTTCAACATGCTTCTACAATATAGCGGTTAGCAGACCTAGAAAGACTGCTCGTCTGCGAGAAATCAATGCTTCTTCCATCCTCCCTGTTCTTTACTTAGTTATATCACTGCAAAACTTTTTCCTATAATGATGCGTCTTAATTTTTTTGCTGTTCATTAAATTCTTCTTCTGAGCTCTATAATAGCATATTCTTTTTTTTGTCTTTTGTATATTCTAATATAACGAAGTTTCGATTCCAATTTCAAAGTTTTCTTTTCTTATTAAAGCAGATGAATAAGATCAGGTAATTGTCTTGCTTAAGAGTATTGTCTTTTTTTCAATGAATAATAATCTCTGGAATCATTTACAAACAAAACTGGAGATTAAAAACCAGTGCAGTACCTGCTTTAATCTTGTTCCCTTTCATGACGATATTATGTATTTTCCTTGGAAGTTCCGTTCTATTTTATTACTAATGCCATTATTGGTACCACTCGGATCATTTTGAAATGAATTTAGGCCATGTTTTACATGCAGAAGGCCTAAGTATCCTTTCTAATTTTATTTAGTATTAAGGTTATGTTCCTAAGATTCATCCACTGCATCCATTTTATTAATTAACTAAATTTAATTCTTAACGTATTCACTGTAGTTAACATAAATCAAGATAACTTCTTAATACTTTCGAAGCCGTGTTTACTTCCTTAATTACTCCATAGAAATAGACAATTCCTAGGCAAGTTAAAGGCATATTATCTATTTTACGAAAACCAGAGGTTCATTGTCGCGATTACATAAGCCCGCCATTGCACCCTATTCTGAGGCTAACTCCATCAAACCATCCCTCGCAAATCCAACTCCCCTTACGTCTATTCTAGAATTGTTCTCCCCACCTACGTCCAGGTATTTCAAGTGGTCTCTTCCCTTCGGGTCTCCCATTCAATGTTTTTGAGATTATTTCTTTCCTCTCCCACGCGCACAACACGTCCAGCCCATTTTATCCTCCGTGATATAATTACTCTTATTATATTCGATGAAGAATATAGGTTATGAAGCTCGTCATTAAGCAGTTTGATCCAGTCCCCGTTTTCATCTCTCTTAGTCCGAATATTTTTCTTTAGCCCCCTGCTTTCGAAAACACTCAGATTATGTTCTTCAAGAAGAGTAAGGGACCTTATCTCACATCCATGTAGTACAACCGGCAAACCGTGTTTATATTTAATTAATTGGCATTTTAACCATATATTTACTACATACAGATTCATATTTTTGATAATTTATTTATATACTCGCACTCGAATCGAGAACAAGATGAATCTCTCTCCTGGTATCTATGATAACACTGAAAAGGACCAGGGATTTGGAGTCGTTTATTTGAGCTACAACTGGAAGAATTGTTTAAACAATTTCTATGCTAAGAGGATTGTCTAATAAATAAGTTTCTCTAGTATTAAAAAAAATACTAAACGTATTTTATTTGTTGAAAGACTTATTTTACATAGATATATAAGCTTTCATGAACCACAGATTATTGTCTCTGTTGGACATTACATGAGAATATTATAGGAGAAAAATTCCTCCGACACTGGGACTTGAACCCAGGACCTTTGGCTATTCGCGCCAATGCTCTACCAACTGAGCTAAGCCGGAGTTCAATTCACAGCGCCGGATGGAACCTCTCTCCTATGACTGATGGCCCTAATGGTCTACCTCACAGACAGACAAGTTATGTCATATGCAGTACTGTGAGGCACACTAATTAGTGATTTTTTGTGACCGAGCTCCCACTGTTGTTGTACAGTTGACATTCAAGATAGATATATAAGCTTTCATGAACCACAGATTATTGTCTCTGTTGGACATTACATGAGAATATTATAGGAGAAAAATTCCTCCGACACTGGGACTTGAACCCAGGACCTTTGGCTATTCGCGCCAATGCTCTACCAACTGAGCTAAGCCGGAGTTCAATTCACAGCGCCGGATGGAACCTCTCTCCTATGACTAATTAGTGTGCCTCACAGTACTGCATATGACATAACTTCTCTGTCTGTGAGGTAGACCATTAGGGCAATCAGTCATAGGAGAGAGGTTCCATCCGGCGCTGTGAATTGAACTCCGGCTTAGCTCAGTTGGTAGAGCATTGGCGCGAATAGCCAAAGGTCCTGGGTTCAAGTCCCAGTGTCGGAGGAATTTTTCTCCTATAATATTCTCTTATTTTACATGTTGCAACTCTATGTAGAAAAGATAATCACCATTCTTTGCTAATATGTTTGGTGATGTGACACCAGGTTTTCCAAACCACTGTTGAACCATGCCGTGTCCTGTTGCATCATGTAGCAGGAGGACTTTACGAGACAAGAGTCAAAGGCGTTTTCTTCTGATGTCAACTCAGAGATTCCTCAAGACACCTCATAGCATCTCCCTGCATTCATTGACAGACCCAGCAGGAGGTCTGGAGATTCAACGGGGAATTTTCTCACACCTTCCATATTCTCCAGATCTTGCTCTTAGTGATTTTCACATGTTTCTTCAACTCAATTTTCATCTCGGAGTTCTGCACTTCAAACTGATGATGAAGTGAAATCGAAAGTGAACAGTTGGACACTGGATGGTATAACAGTGGTTTGGAAAACTTGTGTCACGCTTCCAAAAATGTTCGTGAAAATTGGTGATTATGTGGAAAAATAAGCAGAAGAATTATGGTATGTAAAATATAAGTTCTTCAACAAACAAATTGTGTTTACTATTATTTTAAACAATGAGGAAACTTATTATTGGACAGCCCTCGTATATAGATCATCTAATCTAAACTTAATGACGCAACATTTCATAAATGGATAGGATTTAGTCGAATTGCAGAGTCATCTATCTCCACCCTTTATACCACATTAGAAGAAGGCAAGCTTGGGACATGTAGTCAGTATGCCGACGTCAAAGGCCGTTAGTGACGGTTTTCTTGAACGGATGCGTTATTCAAGTACCTCGGGTTCTCATGAGGTACTCCGTTCCAGTCCCTCAGATAATTCCGAAGACCTATCGAGGATTAGGTATTATCTATTCTATGAAGTAAACGGGTAACTCACGTTAAACTGCAGGTCCTGTATACACTACTCAGATCTTCCATGAAACTGCTAAGAAAAGGTGACGAATAGGTTTTAAGTAATATTAAGTGAAGGAGGTGAAGGAAGAGGAGAAAGAAGGAGAAAAAGAAGATTGTGATAATGAACAACTAAACTAAGTAACTAAACGATTTCAGTAATAGGCTATAAATCTAACCCTTTCATTACCTTCGCGCTATGTACCAATTTAAGAAATGGATACACAATATTTAACATTACAATGAAGACTAATTTTACTCCCAACATCATTTTGTAAGTCTCAAGATTTTGTTGGTCTTTTAGCGAGAAATTAATATTTAGTTAGAGGAAACTCTTTGAAGTAGCAATACGTACATTTTTGCATAAGGTATTATATTAAGGGATTTTCCTGTCTGGTGGAGCGAAAAATTGAGCTGAGGAGAAAAGAGATGTCTCTGCGTTAGACATTCAAGGAAAGGCTTGGTTACCAACTCAAACCAAGTGGAAAATTCGCAGTTTTTAACGCAGGTTTAGCTTTAGGCGCTATTATATCTTATATCAAGCTTAAGTTGATAATAGTGCATTAGTTAGGAAATTAGTGGACTCTCTCTGAATAACTTAATACAAGAAAAATGGAGCTTAAAGTAGGACGAATTTAAAGAAAATCTTATGAACGAAGATTTAAAAAAAGGACAATACGTGTAGGCTATGAAGAGTGAATCTGATGTTAATAGCGTATATTTCTACAATAAATTTATGTTCCATCGTAAACTAAAATAAAATTGTGTAATTAAGAGATAAAAAATTACACATGGAGTTAATCATATAATGTCGTTCGACATTAAGTACTATTAGACTATACTTTAAATACTATGTATTAGCCTATGTATGTATTATGTATGGATACAAGTATTTGTAAATTAGTTGATGCAGTATATAAAACATTGAAAATCATAAAAACAGGCATTTGTTAATTAATTACATTTGCCTTCAATATTGTGTCGATACAACAAATGGTTTCGGCGGTCATATAATTAGAAGTTGAGAAAAACATACATCTTTACTTTATCAATCGAACACAATGTTACCCCATCAACATGTTAAATCCCTACAAAAATTTCAAAAGCATTTGTTACATGACATATAGCATTATATTAAATGTAAACGCTATGCTGAAGTAGTATTTAATTGGGGAGTGGGCTTACAGATGTCGATAGAGGAAACACGACATTATGATTAATCAGTGAACGCGTCAGCTTGAAGGTACAAACGAGCAAACATGCTTCGAAACAAATAGCTTCCTCATTGATTATTGAAAAGTATCTTCAGACAGAACAATATGGCGTTCGCTTCACCCCCCATGCTACATTGAATCTACCAGCCTGGCTGGGTTCACTGTTGCTTGAGTCATTGTTAGCTAAGTTGAAAATTGCTTCGACCTAACAGCTTGCCTTGTGCCTATCTCAATGCACAATACGGAACTTCCATCGACATGTTACACAGTCTACAAAGTGTGCACAATATAATAACATTTCTCCGTAAATAAAAGTAAAGTTGAATCAAACTAATTGTAGGAGACAAAATATTTTTAAGATGAATTTATTTTTATATTCGCCGGCGTGGTCTTGTGGTAAGCGTCGCTGACTACAGATTCGTCGGCCCGGGATCGATCCCCGGTACCTCCTCAGAATTTTCTGAGATAGGTAGATCTGGAACGGGTTGCACTCAGCCTCGTGGTTAAAATTGAGGAGCTACTCGGCTCCGGTCATGGAAATCATCATTAACGGCCGTGGGTGTCGGCATGCTGACCACATGCCCCCAATCCTGCCATCTATCTCTGGTAGATGACGCAGCGGTCGGGTGGTAGGCCTTGTCCCTTCAGGGATGTAGCGCCACGGAGTTTAGTTTAGTTATATGCTTTTATATTAAATTTTAAAGCAGCTATCAATAAAGGACTCCCTTCCTATTTATAAGAATATTCAGAACACAAATGATTTTGTACAATATGGAGCGAGTCTTGGAAGTATTTTTAAGGCCAATTCCTGTGAACTATCCAAATTGTCATAAGGGATGACAAAGTGAAGTACAACACCCACATATTTATGCCACTATTTGTATTTACAATGGCTATTTAACAAAAAAAAAACTTATTATTGCTCTACCTGGCTGTACAATCCATCTGTTGTTGTAGTTTACCTTGCATGTTTTGGGCTTCGTATAAAACATACAGTAGTGTAATTATATTATAAGCACTCGCGAACATAACATGAATTATTAGATCGCACTTCTCTTCCTAAGCAGAAAACCCCGAGTTCGATTCCTGCTGAGGACAAATTTTCGTCTAAATATTACAAGTAAACTTATTTCAAAATCGAAAATTTTCTGACACTTGACTTAAACTCTCGAATAATCAAACTAATGATTTCTATCGTCAATTTTAACAGAAGCTAAACGCTATATATGATGCACGTAAATATAATATTCAGCTGATTTTAAAGCTGTAATGTAGCCACATGAGGAGAACTATAAATAACGTTGGTAGCGAATGGAACAGGGAATTGTAATATGGACTTGCAGGGCAATTCATTTCAATATAGTGCGATGGACGCGATTGCTTTGTCAATGATAACTATGCTTGTGCAATGACCTATTAGTAATATGATAACCGATAGACAGCAGACATGGGCATTGTGTCACATCACCCGACCTAATTTATTGTCAAACACAACATCAGTAATACAAACCTAAATGATTTCACCGGGCTGATATGTTACATATGTTCAGGCAATATTGTCATTTGATCCCTTTTCCTGGGCCACTGTAGGGAGTTGAGCTGTGAGGATATCAAATACTTGACTTTTGTGTGTGTGGTTATTCCGAATTCTCCGTAAAGGATTTCGAAATTATCACGAAAAATTAAATATAGAAGTTTATACGATGTAGTTATCCATTTTTGCTCTCGTATTAATTCAAATGATGGCCTTTAAAGTCTACATTGTTATAAGACGAGTTATAATATTTTTAAAATTCAAATTTACATTAACACACCGTTTGCCATGGACGTGAGATCTGTGAGACCGCACTAGAAATATAAACCTTTTCTACAGTCTGGATATTGTCTTCACAAGTGAATTATTTACGCTACCTTCCCTTCTCGAGGTCTTTTATTACCTCATATGCGTCATTTCTCCATCACTGTTAGTGCAGATGTGATGGAAAATGGTTCATTTTTGTATTGGTCTGTGAGACCTCACGTCCATTGTTATCTAAGTTTTTCAATTAACTATTTTTTTAATAACAATGCGTCAACGGCCGAGACCATCAAAAACAGCTTGGCAAAGAGTTTTAAGACCATATTATGGAACAACAATGCGTGAGCGGCCGAGACCATAAAAAACAGCTTGGCAAAGAGTTTTAAGACCATATTATGACAGTCGTAATTAAGTTGTTTCGGTGAATGTATACAGGCAGAATGACTGCAAGTCTCATTTCTAATACAAAGGTGTGGAAAATTAAGCCACTGCAATTCTGGACACAACCACTTACGATTAAATGAGATTAATATCTAGCTGGAAGTGACGTGAATGACGATACTAAATAAACTTTTGTGCATTCTAACTATTCATGTATGTAAGAATAATGCTTTGTTATTTAAACTATTACGAATGAATTTGCTTGAATAATAATTAACATTTATATTTTGTAAGATTTTTTCAGCGTTAAAAGTCCCTTAGCTCTGAGCAGACAATTAGAGCTCAGATCCAAGATTAGTGCTAACCGTAAATATATTATGTCAAACGTTAAAAAATGTCAAATCGGCATGGTTTGCAACTTATTTTTAAAAATCGTGATCATGCAAACCACTGCTAAATTTAAATTTAACAGTAGGCCTATGTTATTTCATAAATTTTTAAACATATTAAGTTGTACTTGATTGGCAGAGATGTGTTAATGTACCGTTAGGGTCAAACCTAATGGGCGGGAAGGATATTTTATGTAAGTTCAGTAATAAGCCAATGCGATGCCCAGTCCGAAAAGCTTAAGGTCATGAGGGTAAAGGCATTTATGCACGGAATTGTATTAAGGGGAACTCGTTTTAATGTTTTTATTCAACCTAAAGGAACTTAATATTTGTACTTCGGCAAAAGTATAATTTACTGTGGTATACGTATTATTTCTTTCCACTAAAGGAGGGCGTGAGAAAATAAATACTTAATGTTCTAATTTGCATCTTCTAATAAAGATAATCTTATTTGAGTGAAGATTTTTATGTTTATTCATACCACATTTATCTTGAGGGAGCGTATTGTTGCGTTTGTTGCAAAGCACGTTACTTTTCTGAGGCTGCTAGTTAAAAAGAATATTCAATTAAAACAGGTTTCTTTTCCTAAAGGGAAGTATAAATTTGGAGCCAGACAAGACGTCATAGAGCTCTGGAGTGTGAATTCCAGCTGGAGCGAGCAAATGAAAGTGGCCTGGAGGCTCCAGTTGTTGTGGATCCTCTTTCTTTATTTGCATGTGTCTTGCGAAACGACGACGAGAAATCGAGACAAAAGGTAACAACTCTGCTCTAAATAAAAAGCTTGTTTTATTTTTCGCTCTTATTGCCTGTTCCTTATTGCCATGACGTGCGTATTCAAATTTCTTGTGACGACAAGTGGCCTGGGGCAACTTAATACCTGACTCTCCCTCAACAACTTTGAGATTCATTATTAGGAAACTCTGCTTCAGCTTATCTCGGTCTGGAGGTCTTTTTCATGCCTCAGATGTTCAATACTGTAAGCTGACAGGCTGATGAATTTCACAATACTTTGCAGATAAGAATATTTCTAACGTCCCTACATTTCTAATTAATTGCAGACTTCGAAATTCCACTATCAAGATCTCTGGCATATGTGATGGGATAACAATGTTGTCATTCACAAAAGCCTCTGTTAATTGAGCCTCATATTCCAATCCATTAGACAAAAGAGATCTACGTGATGATAATTATACTGTAATGTTATCGTTGACGTTGTAAATGGGATGGAGGAATGGCTCCAGGACTGTGAATTGTTAGTAATGAAGTTAAAAATAGACAAGTCTTTATGAAGTCTTATCCATTTTACTGTGAATGGAAATGCAAAATTTATTACATAATAGCTTCAAGTTAAATAGTGCCTCATTGTATAGATCAATGATCACAACTCTCAAATTCTCACAACTATTTTTATCATCACTACCATCGTCATCATCATCATCGTCATTAGCACCATAATGATCATTCATGGTCATCACGATTGCCATTTTCTTATTACAATTTTAGTATCTCGTTCTTTCCTCAATTTTATTGAATGACCTGTATTTTTCGGCTTATCGGTCGGTAACTGATAAAATTACCTATTAAAATCGATTCATTTGGACTCATTGCAAGGGACATAGAACTTTTTGCTAGTCATTTACTAGAGTGAATTTAGCTACGCTTGTTTTCATACAGAGATAGACATATGGGTAGTAAGCCCATCGATTCCTTGGTCATCAATTATAAAATACTGCTCGAAATGACCGGGGAATTTTTACCAGAGCCCTAATTTAATTTTGGAATTCTTTAATGTGCCTTAAATCTTCGACTCTTGTAAAATATTTTCATTAATTTCCGAATGCACGTTCGTACAGCTCCAAATTTTGTTGAGACCTATCTGCTCGTATATTTTTATATTGATTGCATGCTTAGCTGATAATTACATAGAGAATTTAATAATCGTCGACAGCCGTTCAGAACAATTAAATCGGAGTTTAGAAGTCCGCTATGAAGAAGTAATTTACTGCAGAAAGCCCCACAGATGTTATAAATGACTCTATGGCCACAAGATGTAAGTAATTGAAATAACGTGTTGACCTAGGAGAGTTCAGTCCGTGTATAACATGGTTGAAAGTAATACACTTGGACTGAGACTAATCGTAAATCATCGCGAACAGCTATTTGCCGCTTTCAAAAGCTAACTACGGCTTTCATAAACGTAAGGATTATTTTAATAATTTCGTTCCTTCTATATTTGAGGATGAGATAAATGAAAATGGACAGGGAGTTTCAATCTACTTCTATGTTAAACTGAGGGGAGATCGAAGCAGATAATTAAATTCACAATGGTTCGATAATTTACATTGGAATGGTATATATTTTTGGAACCACACAGAGTAATGTGACGTTTGCCAGGAATCATACGAAATTAAAATAATATAGAACGAATACCATCTAACATTATTTAAAGGAAAATATTTCAGCGGTTGATGAATATTGATGAATGAATTTTAAATAAATAATAATTAAATCTTTCTAACAATTTGTGAACTTTTCAGTTCGCAATGTCAAGGTTTCTATCGATTATGGGATATGGGCCGCATAGCGGAACACGCAATTGATTAAAAAACAGGTTTACGATAACTTTTATAGAGCTCCATATCTGGGTCCTGAAGGAGGGCGTTTAATACGGTGAGCTTAGAAATAGCTTGCCACACGCATCGTATTCTGCTTAGGGGTAGGACAAACTTTTAATAAAAATCTTAACCGAGACAAGTTTTGAGTATACTTTGATGATAAACATAACCATTTAAACGTCTTATTAACAAGATAATATAAGTTTAGCCATCTGAATCCAGGTTCTAAATTGCCGAGAAATTTAACAGATCTGACATAATAAATAGTTAAGAAAGACTGACTAAATATCAGCTGTCTTATGTTACCTATACAACATTAACATTGTAAACATTTTATTATTTTGTAATAATTCCAGTTTTTATACCAGTAAATAATAAAAGACCCTCAAGAATTATGTCAACAAAGAGTTCGCGTTTTGTCCATGAAGAATACAAGATCGGGTAGGCCTACTGTGATTATTTCTTCCTGGTGCCCCGATGATATAAGGCTGTCAGACTAGCAGGTTGTTAGTAAATGTACATTCCTCAACATCCTTTATATCTATCTATACTAAGTACAAAATCTAAGATTGTACAGTACGTCTCGCTATATAATGACAGAATAGGCCTATTGGTCAGCCGTCGCAATGTGCGTTCCAAAGGCATTTTCCTTATCTAGTGTCCATGAACCTACGGTTTCGCAGAATTAATTTACATGTCTATATATTAAATTATACATTTTGATACTCACTTTCCTCAGAGAAAGAAATTTAGTGTCCGGTGTGCACGTACTTTAAAAATCCATATCTACTGTGCTAGACGTTGCAGAAATTTGACAATTTTCGAGGATTATCGTATTTACTCGAATATAGGCTAATGTCGAGAATTATAGCAAGGCATTGATACGCAAATGATTAAAGTTACCGCCGAATTACGGAACGGATTTGCATTCTAATCTAATGCACCATCGAATCTAATGCGCACCCAATTTTGAATGATACAAATGTTCTAAGAAGGTGCTCATTACAATCGAGTAAATAGAGTACGTTCTAAGGTAGCTTCTAATTCATGAAGTTTTTCATCGGTGAATAGCAAATAAGAACTTGGCGTGATTCAAAGACATTTTTCTCTTAAACCAGGCCTGTCGAACAGTACACCGAAGGTGTGGAGTCATTAATGTGTCTCTGTATGTGATAAATTGAACCCAGATTAGATCAGTTTTGTGAAAATAATGTTTTTTTTTTCTGTATATGCAATACTAGCAGCACCCTCAACTGAACAAATTAATCAACATTGTTGTTACGTTTGCCTGTAGGCGAGACTAGACTATTAAACATTCATACTGGAAGGCATCTTCAACAGGAAAATCTACAGATGACCGCTCATCCAGGGTTTGTATTAAATTAGCACTACTGATAACCATTTTGTTCAGTCTGGAATATAAATTACTTAGGTCGGTATGCTAGTCATGTAAGTACACTCTTTTCTTTGTCTGTTCCCCATGAACTTCAAATTCCTGAGTTAACAGGCTACTGATTGCTTAGAATGTGTTTAATTATTTTCTATTTTGGTCGATTAGTGCTTGTTCCATAAGGATGGAATTAATTTTTAATTGGCTAGTATCAGTTCAAAAGGTTGGTAACCATTTTACCGTTCTCAACAAGGACGCCTCTACACAGTGAAGTATTTCAGCATTCCACTGTACCTTTACGTTTTGTAGAAAGCCAATAAGCTTCTGTTCTTATCCATTGTAACAAGGAAGGGGTATTATTCCCCGTTAGAGGTTCTTTTTTTAGGATATATATAAACCGTTAGTTAATTTTATTCAGAAAAATGAGAACGACTTCTGGTTCTCTTTAGGGCCCTAATTATTATTTGTTCGCTAAAATACATTCGAAGTGTCACTAATTTAATTACTCACAGGAGAGATGAAATTTACAAAACTGTAAGTAACCGGTCTGGCTATGGCTTAGTGGATGCGTTCGCTCTCCTCACACAGGGGGCACCGGTTCAATTCTCGATCTCGGCAAGTTTCTGGGTAGGAGATTTTCGGAGATTTTCCTCACTTGTAAGACTAATGTCGGATAAACATAGGTCTTGGATATAAACTGGCTAACACTGGCATGTCTCGTCACATATGTTAGTGTTGTCTCAGAGGTGGGCCCCGGCATTGTTCTGATCACTCATCGAGGAGACCCTCCACATCCGTGTCTGCTAAAAAATTTGAATGTGGTCCAAAGAATATTATGACTCTCCTGACAGATCGGATACACACTTCCTTCAACGGGAGAGTTAAATCTGAGCGAAAGTCCAAAAAAAGGAAGTTACCCTTAGGTAAATAATTCCAAGAGGAGTAAAAAACTACTTCAATTGATACGCCATTCATGGACACTGGCACCTTTTTCACTCAGAAAAGTGGACAATGACAAAATATAGATTATATCATGCAATATTATAAACTATGTTGAATTTTCTATATTCTGTTTTACAAAATAGCACATTACGCAACGAGCCTATAAAGACATTTATTAACAAAGAGTATGTTTATGAAACCAGCAAAGCGAGTTCCATAATTTTCAAACGAATATCTTATTTGCCAATATAGGCAGGCCTAAATTGCACACGACTGTTTTTGTTCAAACATAATTAAAGTCTAAGTTTAGAGATAGATTCATTCAAACAAACGGAGACATCTGTCCTTCAACAGATGGCAGCTGATGGCGTTCGGTCAAGTCGAAGCTTCCTTTTGGTCGTTTTATTGAAACCAGCGGATTTTGACAACAAGAAATGAAGTTAATTTAATATAATATTAAAATTATCATGAACAGAATTGATTTTATTTTAAATACATGTTATTTATTACGCAGTTTCAGTTCCTACTATCAAGGTTGAAGATCGTTCCGTGTTCTATAATAATCGAACACCATAACACCTTTGTTATAATGAAAATCAGATTCGAAATGAATATTGTAATGATAGACCCTACCCTTATGTCACACGTAATAAGAGTATTATAGTATGGTCGAACAAAAAATGCCTTCGATCGCATCGCAAGTTTAATGAACTATCCAATAAAAACTGGACTTCTGGAAACTATGTGATTGGATAATTGGCAACAAGAACATGGTGGGGGTAGCCTTGTAATGTGTAATGAGCTTTGAGATGTCACTTGTCTCCAGCGGCTATGAAACAAGATCCTCAAAGTTAATTGTAATCTGTGATCCGACAACAATATCATATCTTGTGACAATATTAATGAGACATCCCCTGCCCAGATAGGCAGCACTCCAGACCAAGTTAATTGGGTGTTAGCAGATGATCTTGACCTCAACCCATTCACTGCTATTATCGACGTATCGAGATAGAACTGATGGTGGCAATAAGCGAGAAATTTGGTAACATCATACGGCAGTGGCATTAATCCATACAGAGATGAGATTCTCATTATGCTCAACCACCATCAAATTTACATTAAGAGAGACGAAGGTTCTTAAGGTGTCATTCGTATAATGAACGTACAGTATGTTTCACGTACGAGATGGCCAATAATGCGGGTTTCTGTGTAGCGGAGACCACAGCTCTAACTGCCGAGCGATAAAAGGCAAATAAAACCGCTAACAGTGTAATGATACAAGTTCTCACAGTTACAGTTAAAATTACAATGAAAATAACCACGTACCTCATCATAAGAGATGTTGAAAATGTTCTCCTCTTGCATCCACATAATACTGGCACCTTTTTAGGAAATTTTCTTTCACGCACATTAGTTTAGCTTCCGAGATAGAGTTAATTTCTCTTGTGATATTGTCTTTAAGTTCTTCCAACAGTATGTGGCTATTAGGCCTATGTATGGGGAACTTGAAAAATAAAGTACATAGGTCAAACCCTCATACATTAGAAGAACTTAAAGACAATATCGCAAGAGGAATTAACTCTATCTCGGAAGCTAACTTATGCGCGTGAAAGAAAATTTCATAGGAAAGATGCCAGTATTGTGTGGATACAAGAGGAGGGCATTTTCAACATCTTTCAGTTCTTTTTCTATTACAAATTTAAAAGAAACTGCCGCATCCTATAAGGTACAATATCTATCTAACTAACTCCGTGGCGCTACATCCCTTGAGGGACCAGGCCTACCATCCGACTGCTGCGTCATCTACGAGAGGCAGATGGCAGAATTGGGGCATGTGGTCAGCATGCCGACACCCACGGCCGTTAATGATGGTTTTCGTGACCGTAGCCGCTATTTCTCAATCAAGTAGCTCCTCAGTTTGTATCACGAGTCTGAGTGCACCCCGTTCCAGACCTGCCTACCTCAGAAAAATCCGAGGAGGGATGGAACCCTCATTTATTTATTATATAATATTATCTGTTTATGTATAACCCCTTATTACTGTATACAGTAAACAGAGAAATTACAAAGTAAGATTCATAATATGAACACAAAAACATAAAAATTAAAAAAACATACATAGGCTAATGATCAAGAAATAAACAAAGAAAAAAATGGATAATTTAATCCAATCATTCAAAGTGTATATGACTTATTTTAAGTGAAATAATCAATACGAAATAAAATATAATAAAAACAAAAAAATAATAATAAAATATAAGTGGGGATAATTGTAACATGCCAACATTGAATTACTTTTTATGTAATAATATAATGAATAACCTAATAATAGTAATAATAATAATTTTATAATAATGACAATAATGATGATAACGATAATAATAATAATCCCGAGATTTGATCTAGACTATAGTGAGAGAATGTGTCTACGGACATTGTGAGTGGTGGAGCATCTCTACTGTTGAAAGCTAAAAGTTAGAGAGTACAATCAGACCCGAAGCCTGCTGGGGTATCGGAGATACTTATCATGGCCTGAGACCAAACCCAAGCCCGATGGGACCGAGATTGATTACGGCTGATAGCTTTTTGCAATCGATGCTGGGATGTGGACCAGAAAGAAAAAGTTGCAACTCGATATCTCTTCTCGTGTCGAACTGAAAACGCTACGTGACCTCTCAGCGGAAACAAACCATAACCTTACACATTATATTTATAGGATTCTAAAAACACTTGTACTATAGCTGAGGAAAAGGTCAAAGATATGTTGTATCTTATCAATATGTTATCAATATCTTATCAATATGTTTGCACTTTCCAGGTTCGTCTTTAATTTGTAATATACAATATTTCGAAATAACATCTATCTACTCTTATAGAATGGCAATCTGTCCTACGATGAGATACAGGAACTACGGAGGCCGAAGAAGTGGAACAAGACAGTAGACTGTTTACGAACCTTCTGTACTCTTTTACAAGGAGAAGTATAATTTGTAGGACCTGAGCGTGCCTTTAATGACAGATTTCAGTCTTATCTCATTGAAGAGGTTGGTGAGTCCATCACAGGATTCTGGCTTCTGTGTTAAATGCTAATTTATGACAAAATAAATAAAAAAACAGAGACATCTGCTTTACAGTATCTTTACTACAACATGGTTCTACTCTCGTCCGTTTTGATGAATTTTCATCAGTAGCTTTCGTTGCTCTCATCTTTGGATTCCACATATTTCCAGGTTTACTAACTTCACCCACGTTACTGTTCTACATTCAAATCAAGTTCATGATCACAACGTACTTTAGCGGCGGTGTTACTATGTTGTAGCGTTGTGAGAGAATCGATCATTCCTGTCTGGGAACCTTAGCGTTGTGTTATTATTTACACACAGTGAGTTTATTTACGTAAAGAGATCAGAGTTGTGTCATTATTTTCACTTAATTGTAAAATCCACTTAATCATAAAACTATTATTTTCCCAGACCAAAACGGGCATGACTATCTAATCTAGAAATAAAATAATCATCGGTGTCTGTCCCTGTAGATGAACAAACAACAGCAGCGATGACGATAAGGAGTTTAGAGGAATAATATTTAACTGGGTAGTGGGTACTTCCTGTTGGCGCCGAGTGATCCTCGGCCTCAGCGTACCAAACTGAAAGAGTATTAGAATGAAATAATATAATGAATTTAATGGGGGACTTAATTTAAGCAAGGGGGATTATACCGGACTTTTCCTTAAAGCTCAGTAAAAATTCGGAATGAGTAAGCTACTTGCTTTCTTAGTGACTTTTCCATACAAATTTTGCCGGATTAAACCTTAGAAATACAAGTTATCATAAAAGAGTGTAGCTTTAAGTTCAATAAAATGATAAAGAATGCGGTGTAAAGTACCAAGATCCAAACCGAATGGCCCCAAGTACAAACCACGACTCACGTGGAGTAGTTCACCAGGTGGAAAAATAGATCGAGCTACCTCCTCTAGCAGGAGACACTAGCCCTTTATGAGGCAAAGGGGGCTATTTAATTTCATTTTATGTAAATACTGAAAACAATCGGTATGAAATTGTATTTTCGTTATTTATATTCTCGTACCTTTATTAAATATTAGCAGATAACGACAAGTTTTCAGTCTTCTCTCACTAATGATAAAACATCAAATCAACCACCGACGACGATGGAATTTCAGTTTTTTTCCCCATTAAACGCTGCTGCATTGATTATCCAGCACAAATGATGCAGATAAATTGAAATGTATTCTTGATGCATTTTATATTTATCTCTCTGTCAATCGTTGTCAAATATCCAACATTTTATGAGATAAAAAAAATCTTACACTTGAGAATAGCCTAAAGAAGAAATGGGGTGTTCGGAAAATAAATCATTCGCGCGCATCTGGCTTAGCAAAGTAACTTAGGGTTCAGGAGAAATCGTTCACATTGTAGTTCGACTTGACGTATAACCAGTGTAGTGCTCTCGATATTTCATTGTCAGCAGCCAATCTCCGTTTAGACGGATATCACTATTTCACCTGTACCGTTACCGGCAAGCGTAAGTTTGACAAATTTGAAAAGTAGGAGAACGAACGAGCCTGCGGATTGCCATCAATCTCTCTTTTCCCCCTCTCTCATACACACACACACACATTTGAACCCTTACACTTTCGATTTTGGATCGTCAGCTGTCACAGAAGTATACAAGAGGAACTCCCGCCGACAAGAACAGTAGAAAGCTTAATTAGAATTCCAAACTTCCAAGTAAGAGAAAAGTTTTACGTAAGCTGCTTCTAAGAAGCCAGCATGTCATAAAGGAGTGAGGTTGCTCTTTTTGAAGTAAATTGAGACAATTTTATGACACCTTCGGGTGGAGATTTTAAAACTAATTCTTTCTGAATATGTGAATTTACTTTTACGGTTATATTAGGCCTGTATGTATAAGAAATTTAGCCTTATGTTTTCACGATTCTTCCACATTTTAATGTACACTGATATGTTACATTTATTATATCTGACAACAAAGAATGCAGAATAGCATACAGCAAACTAGGCAAGAATTATGAATAAATAGATCTACCAGAATACATGAATTTTGTAAAGGAAAAAATAAATAAATAAAGGATTTAACACAGGTAATATACCAACCTGTTACAATGGCGATGTCAATACGAAGTCAATTGTCTATAGAAATAAAGATAAAAAGGCTAATAATCCTCGATGTGACCAGTAGAAAGAAAGACAATTATGGGCCTAATTTTTGAAAATATTACCCTGAATTCATCAAATGCAATTCAGTTTTCATTAAAACAACATTATTTGCAGTGTTCACATATGACTTTTGCAGTTCATATTACTGGGCTTTGACATATAATTATAATTAGAGAGGCTATCGATATAATTCATTTCTGTAAATCAATAATGGAGAGTGGAATAAACGTAAATAAATATCTGGTGTGATGCATCACATAAATTTATCTACCTCAGGCATGAAGAATATAATTTTCTCACTTCACATTTTGATGTAGAATAAAAGGTCGTATTGCGGAGACAGCATTTTCAGTTGTCTCAGCCCAAGTTTGTCCTAACGCTGGGTAGCGAGTAATGCTATAGAGTACAGGCTATCAGAAGTCTTTAAAACATTCTAACCACTGATGTGTTTTCATCGCTGTAGGCTTTGTGTTAGTTAAGCAAATAATAGGGATGTTTATTGTAAGCCCTAAGCATGTACTCGTAAAAAGAGACAAAATAGGACGGAACATTTTTAGTCTTATATACGCAGTATATTATTGTGTCCCTGATTTTTGGGGAAGAAAGTGTGAAAGGGATAGTGATTTTATTTTGATTTTAGCCCCGAAACGGTTGTATGGCAACATGAAAGTGGGAAATAATATACCCGGAAAAGGCAATAAAATGTTATGTTTCTGGAATCTGTTTCTTCTTATTTCAACCTCTACTAGGCAGAGTGTGTAAAAACAATGGGTTGCAAAATTCTAAGTCCTGTATGAGTGGTATAAAGCCGTATCTAGCGTTTTGTGAGGGAACAGTCTGATTATGATAAGTCGTCTTTCTTTGCTTCAAAATAAGGAGGCATGAAAGAAACTTTCCTAGAAAGGTGCCAGTGTTGTGTGAATGAGAGGAGGACATTTCCAACATCTCTTGTGATGAGGTACGTGGTTATTTTAATTATAATTCCAAATGTAAATATGAGAATCTGAACCACTACATCGTCAGCGGCTTTATTTGCGTAGATATTTCACCCGATCACTCGGGAGTTACAGCAAGGGCCGCCGCGACGCAGAAACCCGCATGACTGGCCAACTCTTGCGTGGGACTCACTGTATAAAAATCAATTTAGTTAATGAATATCTCAGACACAAACTGAGACATTAAACTTAAATTAAAACCTATAATTTCTATTTAGGTTTTGGATATGGGTTTCAGATTTCACGTTAATAGCGCAAATAGTTTAGATACCCTCTCAATGCTTCGGCCATCCTTAATATGAGATATAGGGAATGACTCTAAAGATGTCTGTTGCATGTATTATTCAGACATCCCTTCTTAATACAGGGTTAAGATTGATTTATCTTTGGATTGAAACCAGTTTAAGGTTTTAGTAAAGAATATATCACGATTTTCTTTCTCCGAGAAACCACAACTCTTCCTTCCCCTTGCGGAGTTCTTAGTAAATCCTTGTCCATTCATTCTAATTACTGAAACGAATGGGTTGGGCTAAACTCCCTTCCGAGAGTCCCTCTTCCTCGTAATCGAACGTCTTTGCTCAAAAATAGTTCGAAGGATTGGATCCATATTATAAATCACCTTCAGTGTCACAGGTTCCTTGCAGATCCACACACACTTCTTACTATCTATAAGAGGGCGACACGAGGCAATACGAGAAGGAAGATGTGGGCTGAATAGGAAAGTCGTGATGTTTATACTGCACCTTTGGGACTGGAATCTAGCGTCCATTAGTACACACGTCATATTAATTTCAATATCTTGGGAACAAAGTTCTGGCTTAGGCCCAATTAGTGAATGAGTTGTTCGCCTGTGGAATTCCATTGCAATGTCAGAGGTTGTCAAATGCTTAGTGAATTTCAGAGAGAACCAGTAAATTAATTCGAGATAAAGTAATTTAGTTCTTCTTATTTTCTCATCATAATAACTAGCCATCTTCACTGCTCTTTTTTAGTAAGTTTTTCTGTAAAAATGGCTTAAGGGGTACTTTATTATACTCCATTACAGTAGGCGATACATGAAAACTTAGCACAGTAAAGTTGTAGAGAAAATTCAATGAACATGTTTTGTTAAATACATTTCTTTATACAATTAATATGTATCAGGATAAAAACGAAATAATATGGCTTAAATGCAAATTTAAGAACAATTTTTTTAAAAATATGAATATTCTTTTGTTGCCCATACTAACAAGAATATTAATATATCCCGTGGCCGGCCAATTTTAATTGGGGTTTTCCAGGGTTTCCCCAGCCGTAAAGTTATTGAACACTTATAATTTGATATTTCATAATTCTACGTACGTTATAGCATCATCAGACAACACACAAAAACACGCAGACTTTAGAATATCGTGACCTAAATACATTGGATCTCATCATTCTGAAATCACCTAGTGAGAATTCAGAACCTATACTGTTTTACTTCCTGTGTATTGACTCCCTATTTGCCGTATTCACATAAGTATGTGTACAGATCCCAGAGGAAAGTAGGTTAAGTTCCTAGAGTCATGACTTCCATTAAACGACTGTCATATAAAAAATATTGATATGATGTTGATGTACTATATAACGTATTTATGCTTTCGTATATAAATGGAGTTACGGAATATTATATGGAATATATTGAAGGTAGAAAATGATATTCGTTTTTACTGAGATTGTAGGATAGTGTAGGTCAGCATTCAAGCAAAATGAACCGACTGCCAACTCCCAGTTCCTGTGGTGGTGATCGAGGGGATTGCCAATATGTATCGTATATATATAATATAATTTATATACAAGTTATATTTTTAATATTATTCTGCTCCTCAAGGTAAAAGTATTATTGCTGTTCCCACTTCAAAAGTCCTGTCATCCTTTCTGTGGACATCCCAGATATAATCTTTGTATTGGTTTATAATATTTTGACTTCTTGGGATTATATTGTCCTCCATTCTTTCAATATGTTCTTTCCATTTCTCATTATATTTTCGCCTATTTTACTATTTATTGCGTAAAGTTCTTAGCTCATTTGTATGTCTTGTTTTCGAATTCTATCTAACCTTGTACAGCCTTTTATCCTTCATAAAAAATTTCATTTCTGCTGCTTCTATTTTACTTTTTTCTAGATTTGTCAGGACCCAAGTTTTCGATCCATAAATGAACATTGTGCTGCCACAACTTTATAAAATATCATCTTCGTGTCGCTCCATGTTTTGCTTCCAGAGATCTTTATTTTACTGTCTGGAAAGCTGCAATTTATTCTGAATATAGGAATCGTATGTTCATAATTTTAATAATTAGAAGATGACTTATTCATCTTTGTAAATACATGGAATGAAGGGCAATTTAAAATACTATTCCAGCAGTGTGCAATATTATTTGGAAATAGGTTATTTTTATTACAATAAATGCAAGAACTGAAGAGAAGAATATATATATATATAATTTATGGGGTACGCCGTAGCGTAGTGGTTGAGGCGCTGCGCTACAAACCGGAAGGTCGCGGGTTCGATTCCCGATGAGGTCGTTGGAGTTTTTCAATTGGCCTAATCCTTCTAGTGGCACTATGGCCCTGGGGTCGACTCAGCCTCTAACAGAAATGAGTACCAGAAGCAATCCTGGGGGTAAAGGCGGCCGGTGCGTAAGGCTGACAACCTTACCACCTTCACGTGCCGAATGTCCAAAATCTGGGAGCCTCAACCTCCTGGAACCCTCTGGGCCTCCATGGCCTGTATAGGGATCACTTTACTTTACTTTACTTAGCCTATATATAATTTATATTGTGTATGCTGTTATCAATCGCAAGATATTTTCATTCCGGTTGCAAGAATTTACGCAATGTTGTTTAAATAAATGTTTTGGCATAAAGTAAATTAAAAAGTTATCTTTGCCAGTCAAAGGAGATTATTTGTTTCGTTACCTCGATTTTGATAAAGAAAAACCCCCTTACATTATTTATAATAATACCTGCGTAATGTTGAAAACAAATATTTCCGCGATGCTCTGGGTTAAAGACTTTTTTTTAACAACCAATTTACATGAAAAGGATGTCATACATAATATATTATACTGAGAAGCAAAACTTTTATTTGGGCAGAAGAAGTTGCATTTTACATCAGTTTTTATTTTATTAGTTTAAGTTTAGCGCTTAACAAGTAACCAGCAAACTTTCATGATATGATTAATAGATTATCTAGTTGAAATTTCATTAATAACTTTTATTAAAATGTACTTTTAGGTATATTTTATATTATACAAAATATTGGACCTCTAGTTATTTCAGTTCGCTATTATAATTTAGAATGAATTGAGATCTATTCGGAATCACACAGAACGAAACATCAAACGACATAATCCGTCTCCTGTCGATACTGCTTCGTTTGGTTCGAAAACGCTTTGCACAGTCCTATTGAATAACGGGTTCAATACCAAACGATCGGGAATGTCCCGCAAGAGACCTCCTGTGCACAACAATTGATTAGAATTACCCTAAGTTCATCAGAATACAAAACGAATCCAAACGCTGCAACTGAAATCATTGGAGAATAGCGAAACCAATAATTATAGTTTCATCGAACTCTGCTATCTCTTGTACTGTTAACACTTGCACAGTGAAAATGCCCTCCTTTCCCCCTGTTTTATGTTGGCTAGACTGGTTGGCAACACTATTTCACACTACGTTGCTCAATAAAACAGGAATAGAGGTCGGTCGTGTTACTGTAGCAATTCTCATTAAATGAGAGAATGCCACCGTAACTTGGCAATACATTTGTAGCCTCATCTGCTTACAGTATTAATTGCGTACCAAGAAGACAGCTCACCCATCATTCAATAAAACGTAAATTGAAATATTATCAGTCAAATACAGGCTATATCGACAGGTGAAATGATTAAATTTGGATTAGTAATGTACAGTGTTAAATCCTAAACTATACTTGTGACACAATAATAGGTATAACTGTCTACAGAATTCTGGTCAAATCAGTACTGTTGTGTACATGGTCTTCCATAAATCCTAAGTATCGCATAAAAACTAAATTAAATAATTAAAAAAGATCTGATGTGAAACTCACATAACTTCCTCTGCCCAAATAAAAATTTGCCTCTTAGAATAATATATCATGCATGACTATTACTCTTATTTTTTTCTTCCTTCTTTACGTTTTTCATGCTTGCTTTATTCTCAATCTCTCTCGTTCTCTTTACTCTCTCCTATTCTCTTTACTCCATATTTTTACATAGGTAACTATTCTAACTTTTGTACTTTTATTCACCTATTACATATTTGTGTATTGTAAGTACATGATGTATTGCTAGCATAGTCATGAGCATTGTAATTGGGTGTATACCTGTAATGTTCATTCTTGATTAAATAAATAAATAAATAAATGACGTTATATTCTTGTAAAATGACTGTAAAAATGAAGATAACGTTTTTACCACATCGTATTTCATCCCCGAAACCCAATTTAAATCTAATTAATGCATTCACGCATCTTTCTTTACCATAATTATTCACGTTAAATCCCCTTAAATATAAAATAATGTCGTCTTTAATCTTCGTACCCTATCATCAGAAGGTACCTAACCAAAATAAAAAAAAATTGATATTCATACGATTTTCCCCATTCACACAAATACACATACACAGGCGTGTTTCTGAAAATAGTATTTTAGGATTCAGAAGATCTCAAAACGTGTACGTGTGTTATAAACTCAACAACGAATTTGGTAGTTAAACACAGTACTTCCTCTACCTACTTTAGCGCCTACCTATGGTACGGGCAGAGGAAGTAAAACTAATATTCCATCGATACATCGAATTGAATTTTTTTAGAGGAATATCTTACAAAAAATAAACAAAATTTTTATAAACTATTCTACAGAATGTGAAGTCATCTACAACATTTTGCGAGGGACACGTCACAGACACACATTACAAAATGTGTGATAAAATAACACAGCTGATATAAATGCAAATTGCTCCGAAGTTATCAATCCCAGTGATATAACATTCTACACAAGACTTTCTATTTTATGGTGAAAGTAACGGCATAGTTTGCATTACTATTCAGTATCCTACAGATTAGAAATTTCATGTTACAAACTTACAAATCAAAATATTTTCCGAAGTGCTGAGAAAACCTTGTGGTTTATTTTAATCTCTTAAAAATCTTAACGTTATTTCGTTAAATATCTCCGTTGACGTCATCATTGTGAGGAAAATATAACTCTGTCTTTGTTGCTCTTGGTTTCATTCTCTTGAATAAGTTTTCTCCAGCTGTCAACTTCGCAGTGCCAGCACCTAGAAAGCGAACTGAGTAGGCTTCCAACATGAAAATCTGATCACTGGGACTTGTTTTTAATGCCAATATAATAGAAATTGGGGAACCATGTTTTATTTGTCACAATCTCCAAGCCTCTGTATCTTCCCATAGATTCTCAGGAATGTTTTTCTCCTTCACGTATTCTTGTATCTCATTAAAATATGTCTTCTTTGGTCTGTCTCTCCTCTTTCTGCCCAGAGGATTCCATCTGAAGATCTTCTTTGGTAATGTCTCCTCCCCCATCCTTCTCACATGACCACACTACATGAGTTGCGTTTCTTTAATTTCGTCTATTATAGTGTGTTGCACTTCAATTTGTTCCCGAATTTCTTCATTTCTAATTCTTTCCATCCTAATAGCTCTATTTGCTCTTCTCCAAAAGTCAATTTCTGTTACTGATAATTTTCTTTCCTCTCTCTTTTTAACTGGCCAAATTTCTGAACCGTATTGTACTATTTTCTTAACTATTGAATCATAAATATACTGTTTCTTTTTCCTTCTCTTGATATGTCTGTCCCACAATACTCCATTTAATAACTATTTCGCTTTTCTGCCCGGAGTGTTTATATTCCGAATTTATTTCTCCATTCCACCATCTTTATGAATTGTTATGCCTAAATATTTGTAGTTCTCTGTGTTTTTAATATAACTTTATTATTTAACGTTAGATCTTGTTACATATCTCCTATGCACATGTGGTTTATACCTGCTAGGAAAGACGATAAATTTAACGATTTAAGTGAACAAAGAAGGCGTTAAACATCTAACACAGCTTGGTAATGGAAAAAAATCAGAAAAAAGTTAAGCAAATCAACTACAGTATGAGCAAAATAATCAGACTTTACTGTTTTCCTATCCTTTTCTTAAGCATGTACTTTCTTTTCCTTTACTATCTATCGTTACATTTCACTGCGATATATAACTAAACTCGTAAAACGGAACAGAAGCAGGTTTGCTAGTCCATAAACGGCAATGTTCATGAAGAAAGATCCTGTCTTATACGCTTTGTCGTAATCCTCTCGTTTGATTTCAAGAATGAATCGGAGACGGTGTTGTAAAGATGTACTCATACATGGTTTATGTGTTGAGTAGTTATCTAATGTCTATAGACTACTTCCCATAACTTCTACAATATATATGCACTAGTCAAACAGACATTATAATGCATTATAGCTTGCAATAGTATCTCTTAATGTCTCAGGTACTCATCGCCAAATGTCCTTGGTAGCTTTTAAAATAAACCATAAGAATTCTTTGACCCATTTCTCCAGGGATGTTAAAACTCTCTTCTCCTTCTCCCTCTCCTTTCCCTTCGATTTCTTACTGCTCATTTTTCCACATTAATTAAATCGCCGATGCAGGCACAAAGTGGGATTTATTGCTCAGAACCACACACTTCACAATACACCTGAGTTCAATTAATTATTCCAAACATCCCCGCAGTGGGTATGACGTGGAGGCATATACCTATGCCACTGTTGATAGTGAATCGTCCGTCGGATGGGAACGTTAAGTCGGGCGGTCCCCTTTGTGTCTTTCGAGGGTTTCCCTCTATCCTTTCTTAACTCGGAATCATCACTTACACACCACATTATACTACATAGACACCACTACACACACTCTATCACTTCACACATTATACTTCTGCCAGTTACATATATATAACTATGTAATACTTCAAGGTAACAGGGTTGATTTCGGATATAATTTGTACTGTCACAAGTTCTTACGAATTCACTCTAGAAGAACAGATACTTCGAAATGTAAGAAAGAGAAGGAGAAATATTAGGGTGGCAACAATGTATGGTAGGCCTAATTGACAAAATACCTAGAAAAAGTACCTACAGTCTTCTGTATAACAAACCACAAAATCCAGCATTGGGTAGTCCGGGGATTGAGCTAGATAGGTGTTGTGGATGGTGGCCTCTGCACCACAGATACCGGCATTAAGAACAATAGGTCTAAACATGTACTAAGTGTTTGCTATACAGTTCATGGAAACCCTTAGGGTTTTTGAGTTTTGAAAATCCAAGATTTTTAGACATTTTTGGCCTTACAAACAGGCCAACTTCAACGTTAGGATTGTTCCTGCTATTAATTTTGGTTACAAGCTAAATATTCCCCGAGCTTTCAGATGGCTTTGAGCAATTCAAATCCGGGCGGAGAAATACCTAATAATCGTCCAGTTCTCGCGTTCTGCTGGCTGCAATAGAAACGGCCATTGCATGGAAGCATTGTAGGCTTATGTGGGTTAACTTTAATGGGATCTCAAGCAAATGTATTTCTGATATTTTAAGCTTATATTCAGCAAATATTACTTGAAAAAGTACAGTTGTTATATTTGTTTATATATATTTGTATATATATATATTCGAATTATTGCCTTCCCTCGCAAGAAGCGTATTGCTTCCTGATGGAGGTTTCATTTACCGAAGACTAATTTGGCATTTACCGAAGACTAATTTGGCTACCGCTTCATCGTGCCGTTATTGGCATTCGTTCATTGCAAATGTTGTTATCCATACAGTCGCAAGTAGGCCTACACTACTACTTTAGGCTGCATTATTTAATAAAAAATGAACAGTCCGTTCTGTTTTTCTAAGTGCTATCTGATTAAATCGTATTCAATAAAATCGTAAATAAATATATTATAATAATAGTAACAATAATATCTTTAAGGGAATAGTTTGAAAATAATTACTGGTAGTATTTTCTTTCCGTGCGATTCACCCGATTGAACTGGTATAGCCTATCTGCTTTATACTGCATTGGTAGCTAACTACACATCAAGCATTGAATTAGAGAAATTGCTAGAAATAAACACATTCTGTTAATACAGAAATTAATAAAATAAACTTCTACCCTGCATGGACCACTGTAGAACGAATAAATATTTAATAGATACTTTAACTTTAAAACTTATACAAATTATTAAACTTGAATGTTAATCTCAAAACCCTAAAGTACAACAAAGCGATGTCATATTGTCACATTGTCTCATGTTTATACTATGCATGTTTAAATCACAAATTTATAATATTATTATCAAGAGATATTTATGATTTGGTATGACCCTAGATGTAACATAGAACTCTATTTGTCTGAGGAAATAGCTCTATCAGATTTCCATTAAGACCATTATCTCTTTCCCGCCATTTCAGATACCTCTAGTAATAACGGTCTGCAATCTTGGAGGATGAACGAAAGAGATATAGACCTATTACGACCTACTGAATTCTCTTAATGCGTCTGCGGCTCAAAGTAATACTCTACTCGGTTCAGAAACTAGCCCATAAAGTGCACAGATAATTTACTGCTAAGGAGTGTACAAAGGTAGAATCAAAGGAAGAACACCAGAAATAAAAAAATCTTACGTGACGTTCTCTTACCCAAATAGAATGAACGAATCAGTTAATCGATTAATGACCTTTAAGGTGGCCCCAGGTGGACCCTATGGAATTTTCTTACTCTATAACTCTATATGTGGACCCTATGGAATTTTCTTACTCTATAACAGTCAAGTCGATGGAGTTTCAGGACGTAAAAATCCTGGGCACGGACTTTAAGCTGGGGGGCCCGTGTCGTAGATTTCCGGCACGTAAAAGAACTCCAAGCCTAAATTAGAGCCTCTGGACAAAATTTCTCTCGGCCCTTTACGTCCAAGAAATACCTTAGTTTCCTCCGCTTGGAGGCCCCTTCGCCCCAACATAGGGGCTATAGGGTCACAGACAGACAGACAGACAGATAGATAACAGTCGAGCTTTTAGCGATGCAACTCAAAGCTAAGTTTATAGAAGAAATTACTAGTGAATAACGCCCTTCAAGACAAATATTACGAAAAAATATACACATAAATGACAGATTTAGCTGATTATAACTAAAATAATAGGGGTCCAAAGTGCAAACAGAATCCTTAAAATCATTTTCGAGAAAACAACTAAAAATGATCTGTTTTCTTTTTTGAGACGTCTATAAAGAAGTAGTAAGTTACGCGTACTTTTTGACTAAGACGAGCTCAGAACATGTCTTCATTAAATATTTCAGTTAAAATATCAACAATCAATTTACCCATTGAGCCATTCCCCTTTATCGAAAGGTAAAATAGGGAAATCCATATATAATATCAGGGTAGAACATAATGCTTCCTTCACTGACTGACTCGTTTCTGTAACTTCTATGGTGGGGCATAGTGCCTCCAAGTGAAGGTTTCATTACCTATACTAATTTGGTTACGCTTATTTTCCGAGAGAGAGCAGAGGGACAGGTGGTAAGCCCATCGCCTCTCCTTCTTGCACTGGAGTAACTGAAATACCTAAGGCACTTAAAGTAATTAAATGGCTAAGAAGAGGAGACGAGAAAACACGTCAGATAACCAAAGTTTTAAACTTCAGATGTTTGACCCACTACAGAGAGAAGATTTCAATTAGTTTACACAGTTGATCCTCACATAATCACATAGTGCTTGAAATAGAAAGTAATGTATTAAGTATTGTGTAATGGTGATCTGTTTGTGAAATAATTTTTATTGATTAATGCATCTGTTTGTTTTAGAAAAGTAATTATTATTTCCTTGCATCTGAAGATAGAAACAGTTATCCTGAAATACATAAGACGTATAATTATGTATCTGTAGACAATCAAATGGAAACTCTCTCTTTCATACTCATGTTTTTTTATCTTCTTGTTAAATTTCTTCCATACTATATTTTGTTTTCCCTCTGAGTATTTTTCCATTATTTATCTTTTCCCCTCAAGCTCCAATTAATCTCTTTCTTTCTATTTCACACTCCTTCTGTCTCTCATTTTTCGTTTCTCTCCCCCTATTTTACAATACATATACAAATTCTCCGTCCCTCTTTCTCTTCCTCTTGCCCGTATAGGCTACTACCTTCTTTCTTTGTATCTTCCTTCCTTCCATCCTCAGTCTGTACATCTTTCTATTTTTCCATCTTTCTATCTTTTTTTATTTTGTCTCTTTCTTTCTTTCTTTCTTTCTTCATTGCCCTCTTACTTTCTTCTTTACCTTGTTTATTCTTTATTTTTCACTTTTATTACAGCAGGTGAATTTATTATTTTGGAAATCCCTGCCTGCCGGGTTAGAATTCTGCTCTGCTCATCTCCTCTCTACACGACCCTTGGCTTTCGAGTTTACGTCGCTTCCGGCTCTCTTTACTACCACTACTTGCTATGTCTTTCAGTTCCTTAAAAAAACAATATCCATAAAATAGCAAAGTTTGCGTCATCCGATGCGGGCGTGCACAGTAAAATGATAGCGGCATGTCTCCACTTGGGAAAATTCAGCATTAAATTTTGTAGATAAGTCTAGAATGGTGGTAAGAACTTGTATGTCAAGCTATAAAATTAACTTGAGATTTCCAGTAAACATTTAAAAGTCTTGTCTTTTCTTGATACCTAATCTAATAGTTTTGAAAACAATAATAATAATAATAATAATTAGGTATACTACTAATAGTCCTGTGAATAATAATAATGATAATGATGATTATAACAATAATAATTTCAATAATAATAATAATAATAATAATAATAATCCCTGGAGTGATTGCAAAGTAGCCCTCTGTACCCAGAAACAGAAGGATTCATTGTGGATATCCAAAATAAAGTAATTAGAACTGGAAATGAAAAAGTATAATTTAACGAATTCAAATGCAGTAGATAGATGTCGGATATACAGGAGAAACCTTAGAGCATAATTACAATATCTGCATGTCAAGCTCTAGCAGCTCTTGCTAGACATTACAAAATAGAAAAAAATCTTTATATATGAGGGTAAGTCAATAAGTATCCGCACTCTCTTTTTTCTCTTAAATTTATTTCAATAACAGTACAACACTTTCAGTGAGCTCATTTTTCAATATAGTCCCCTTACTTCTCAGTGCACTTGATCCATCGTTGCACAAGCTTCCTGCTGCCCTCAGAAAAAAAAAGAGTGCGTGGAACGCCACGCGACAGAAGTAAAACTTTATTTTATTTTTTTATTTTTTCAATTTTTGATTATTGGATTTTTTCAATTTTGCATTATTGGACTTTTTAATATTGGGTTTTTGGACTTTTTAAGTTTTGGATCGAAACAAGTAAGTAATTTCGTTCGGTTTTGAGTGTGACTAATTTTGTGACGGTTTTAGTGTGACTGATTGTGACTGATTTCGTGACGGTTTTAGTGTGACTGATTTTCCCGATTTACCTTCTACCGCCACTAAAGAAGTTTTACTTCAAAAAGATTTTCGGCCATGTATGCACCGCTTTCTTCAGTTCAAGGCCTTGCCCCTTAAAGCATATGGTTTGCCACTTCGGCATCACTAGTGGATGTGGATGAGTGTCCTGTTCTTTCCTCGTCCTTCACACGCTTCGCCGTGGTAAAACACTGTCCCCATACCGTGCGGAAAGTCTTCGATCTGTACCGTACGTCACACCTCATTTCACATTGGTGCTCTTCTGACGTCATGTACTGCCTCTCCGGTTGCAAAACAACACCGGCAAATCAGACACATTTTAATGGCTGTAGCACGCAAACGATACGTTTCCGGACATGGTTCCTATTCGAAATATTGTCTACTAAGTCCCCTCTGCAGCCCTAGACATTTGTAATATGAATTTCCGAACACCCGGTAGTTTATGCGATTTTTCGTTCTTCGAACTACTTTTTTCACAGACAAAACTGATCACAGGTATACTGAGACACAAATAGATTACTTTCTTATCAAAATACTATAATTGGATTCAGTACGATTTCAAAAACATATACCTAGGCTATAAATATTTCTGGTGGAAACGTGATAGGCCAGTCGATTTCTGGGGTGATTACAATATTACCTTCCTTACCTATGGTACTACTAGAGATAGTAAGAAGATTCTCATTGTAATTATTCAAAAAAAATCACGGCGAAAGACGAATATAAGGTGCACTTAAGCTCCGCCCACTCGATATCCACATTTTGTTTCTCAGCGAAGCATGGAGACAAACTATCCTCGTATATTGTCGCCGACACTCCCGACCGTACCAAATATTAAAAATGCGAGAGTGCCCCTTGTACAAAATATTAAAACTGCGAGAGTGCCCCTTGTACCAAATATTACAAATTCGAGAGTGCCCCTTGTACCAAATATTAAAAATGCGAGAGTAAGTGCCTTGTATCCAACGGTTTATCAGCATGTTTAGCCTCGAAGAATTCGCTAGATCGTGGTATAAAAGAAAGTGCTTCGCTGAGGGTGGGTCAGGGCGGGATATATCTCATGCGACGATGCACCTTATATTTGACTTTTCCCAAAATCACAATGTTTAAAGCTGAAATGTATCTTCAATTAAATCTACTAGACCTAAGTGATTTCCAAATTGTAACAAACAACACTACAAAAGGTTAAAATCGTTTCGCTTAATTCATTGCAACACTTCTTAAGCCTTCCAAATAATGAAACTAGTAGTATTGTGTTTGTTTAATGTATAGTCAACGTGTTGGAACAGTGTGGTATTGGAACACATAAAAGATACACGAAAACCAAACCACAGCAACTACAACAATCTGGATTAAATAGCCTGAGGCACAAAAAACCGATTCCTATTACTATCGCTTCGCTGGTTCCATTCTGTGACTTTAACAGATGAATTGCAAGGCGTCCCTAAACTACATTCATAACTTTTATTCAGCAAGCGATAACGGGAAGTTATTCATCACATAAGTAATAATGTACATTGTTAAATAGATTTATTATAGTTAGGAGAAAACAGCTTCTGTTTCAGCTAAGATAACTGGAACTTTAACAATATATACATTTAAACAAATCTACTTAAATAACATTTTATGGATTGGCATGTTTGTTTCTTTATATAAAAAGCCTAATGTGAAACACTCACGTAATTTTCCACATCGTATAATGAGGTAGCATTCCGGTAATACGCATTCAGTTGACTACGGTAGGCCTACATTCTAAGCAAAGTAATACTTTAAACTAGATATCTAAATTTGTTGATGAAATGTGTGGAGTATGTTATAACCAGCCTTCAGAGAATTTATACAATTTTTAAAAAATATTATTAGCTCTTTAGAGATTCAGTTTGTGTATGAAATTTAAACAAAATGCTAAAGCTACATCTATAATAATAATAATAATAATAATAATAATAATAATAATAATAATAATAATAATAATAATAATAATGAGATATTTAAATGAAAAAAAATTACACAGTCCTGTACACTTACAACAATGTTAAATTTTGTTTCACTTGGCTATGAGGCAACGAGTTTGGAATCAATAGGCTATTATGAAAAACTTAATTCAGAATCATAACTCTTATAAAATATCATAATTATTACTGTGGTTAACCACACTTCCATGATTATTTGTAAATGGTTCAGTCTGTAATGTAATTGTGGCAAGGTAAACAGGCCCCAGAATTAAAATGAAGCAGACGGCTATATCCTGAAGCGATGTTTGAAGAAAATAATCTAACAGAAGTTTGTTCCTACATTCTAATATTGGCCATTGGATAAATTACTGATAGGCAAATGTAGCATAACAGTATACTAAAAGGTACTGTTACCACTGGTTATAGGTTACTTGAACACTTGGTCAGAAGGCGATTCGGTCTAGTCAATAGGTCTATCTGAAACTACAGGTAAATACACATTTATATACCTATTTCATTTCAAAACATCAGTTAGAGAAAAATACCGAACATCCTTCAACAAAATAATTTATTTAGAGATAATCTTTTCTACTATTTATATAGAACATAATTTACCCAAGGAAATGTAAGTTTCTTAAATCCTTGGAAACGAGACTTTGCTATTGGAAAAATTAACTACAGCTTTGCCTGCCGGTGCCGGTTTGTGAAGATCATTATTTCCTCTTGTATTTTTTCCTAACAGCGAAATTATAATAAAAATAGGGTTATCCTCCCGGGGATGCGTCTTTGCAGGGTAGAAGAAAACTCCTCTGTTTGTGTGCTCGGTAATAGTGTCTTCAGGCGTGATATACATTAACGGTAATGAACTAATTACGTAATTTCCCCAAAGCTCTAAGCAAATTCTGAGGTTTCCTCTTACAGCTTTGTAAATTAAACAAATACGCGACTTAGAGTTGGTTTACACTACTCCGGACAGAAAGTCTACTTAAGGCTGTGGTCTATAAATCTAGTTATTCTTTCACATATGATTTGAAACTTTCCCGGCGGATACTGTTAATCCGTTCTCGGAAAATCACCTGGATGATGTCTACTAATCCAAGTATGTATTATGTAGCTAGAGTCAGCCGAATAAAGAATATGTTTAAGTTTCTAGGCTATAATTCAAATGAATGAAGGAAATTAATGTCCGCCGGCGTGGTCTTGTGGTTAGCATCGCTGACTACAGATCCGTCGGTCCGGGTTCGATTCCCGGTACCTCCTCGGATTTTTCTGAGGTAGGGAGGTCTGGTAGGGGTGCACTCAGCCTCGTGATTCCAAATTGAGGAGCTACTTGACAGAGAAGTAGCGGCTCCGGTCAAGAAAACCACCATTAACGGCCGTGGGTGTCGGCATGCTGACCACATGCCCCCCAATCCTGCCATCTGCCTAAGGGGGATGACGCAGCGGTCGGGTGGTAGGCCAAGTCCCTCCAGGGATGTAGCGCCACGGAGTTTAGTTTAGTTTTAGAAGGAAATTAATTTAGAGATTACATTGTATGACCTTAGAATCTGGTCTTTCACATTTCGATTTGCAAAGTAACATCAGAATTTAGTGCCAATTGCAGTTATGTTTTATACAGCAATTAGCTGTAAACACTTAAACTATTACGGCAACTATAATAATTAGGGTCACTGTATTTGGGAACGGTCTGTATTTAATATGCAGGCATTCAGCCACATGGTAAATCATTTATATTAACATGCAGTATTCATGAACTATAACCAACTTTATTCATAATTAACTGAGAGCGCTTATGTTTAATTTATATTACGTAGTGCCAATTTGAGTTGTTAACTTGACATGTACAATATTGATGTGTACACAAGGGAATTGTACTCTGGTTTGGGTAGCATAATGAGAGTGAGACGTATGTCATAAATGACATTTCTAGCCATATAAGATACTCGCCACACCAACTCTATGCACATGACTTTCAGATCTATATTCACTCATGCCCGACTCAATCAACGATTCTTTAACATCCCTTTAATAAGGACCCAGAATTAACCTTTTCACTGCTTACGACGTATAGCCTATAGGTCTATGCGTTACCGCGAAAATCTGCACAAATTCGATAATCCGAACAAATTGAAAATCCGAACTACCCTTAGTCAAAAATTAAATCGGATAACTGACGATCAACAGTACTAGTAAACGCTCTCCTTATTCATTTAAGCCCGGTTTCTACAAACTAGTGAATTACCTATGGGTAAATTATCCATGGAGAAATTAGTTCCATTTAACCTACAATGATATAATGAGCAAGGCCTTGGAGTTGTACATTTAATTTAATTCAGAAGGCTTTGATTCTCATTGTTTAAATATTACTATTGATCCTATGAAAGGTTAAATTTTATCCTGCCATCCATGAAAGGATAAATTAACCCGACGATTTACCTTTGGAAAGATCTAGCCTGAGTTTGTAGGAACATTTTTTCCGTCATTTTCATATTTACCCAGAGAACATTTATCTAGAAACTCGCCACAAGTGTAAGTGATTGCTATCTTTAAATTATTTTTGTTGGTGTGATGTTATTTTTGTGTAAATTCTGTCCATTGGATAATTTACTTATAGGTAATTCGCGAGTTTATAGAAACCGGTCATTAATCTTGTAATTTAATAATTGTACCACTATAAATCATTATCTATAGACGTATAAGGTTATACCGTCTTATTACGTAGTCATCAAACCCCGGAAATAACAGATAAATTCTTAATTGAAGCCTATGTTACAGCTGAACACATTCTAGTAAAAATATGTAATAACGTTTCCCGTTTTCGAGAACTATAATTCTTTCATATTGTACAAAATAGTATAGGGAAGAATATTAACTACCTAAACAAACATTCTTTTGAATGCGTCTATATGACGTACTCCAGGAAGTAAGGACATGCAAACTAAAACCAAACCAGAAGTCGTTCTCTCTGAGCTAGTGCATATAAATCCCATTGTATATCAGACAAATATGTAAATACCCTGGTGGTGTACCAGCTATGTTGTGTGGGCATAATGGTACTTTACTGATAAGAGCAATGCAGATTGCACCGTAAATCCAGAGAGCAGAAACAATAATTCCAGCACTTTGAAAAGGCTGGAGAGCGGCCGGCCTCTTCAATGACAGAAGTTACGGTTATTTTGTATGGGAGGCATGGACGTTTCGTTTCGAATAGGGCAAATGGCAGTGGCAACCCATTAATTAGTCGGGCTTCATGGCATAAAGGAAAGTGGTTTCAAGTACCTCCCCCCACAACTATGTGGTCAAATGAGAGGCATCTCTATTTCTCTAAACAACCCCTAGTGTACCTGTAATCCGTCCAAAACTAAACGGTTCAAAAGACCTATTTAACTGAATGACTGAAACCTCGTCATTCGTTTTAATGCGAAATATGAGTCAAACAAGAAGTGTTGTACGGATTATGAGCGAATGAACGAATTTGTATGACTGTTTAGTACGCTTCGGTGGTTTCAATTTCGAGATAATTTCATGGGACATATTAGATGTGGAGGGCGTGAATATTCCATTAATAATAGCAGGCAAATTTTGTGACCGTACTTTATATAGCAGCCAATGCTAGATACAATTTTAGTTACTTTTAACAACGGTATCATTGACTATTTTAATGATAAGAATACACTCAATAGTACGAACAATTTTGGCGAAAAATGTCTTGTAAATTTATTAACAAAATGTCATCCTACTCTGTGGTATTTTACTTAATTTTGTTCTTCATGAGACTTCCTAACTTAAAATATTTCAATATAAAAGGAATTCAGTTAAGTTAGATTAGGATAGAATAACATGAGGGCCATCGTATTAAGTGAGGTTAAATTACATTAATTTAGGCTAAATTATGACTTAACTTATTATATTTCTATTGTTCGGCCATTTTTTCTGCGTAGCTAAAAGTGAAAAATATTACACACATAATAAATTCTCATATTTGAGAAAGATTTCTACTGAAAATCATACCGTTTTGATGGCTTAAAATATTACAGTAAATTCATCTTATAGATGAGCAATGAAAAGTTTTGTAAATAGATTAAGTGTTCTGCTAGATGATCCCTCAAAAACATTTCCATTCATAAACATGTCTTATTTATAATATATTGTACAGGTAATAGTGATAATAACTGTAATAAGCTAATAACAATAGAAATAAGTTACTGGTATTCATAACAATAATCACACGGTTTTTAAAAGATGAACAACTAACACGATTAAAATATGGCTTGCCATCTCTCTATATATAAGAGGCTTTGTCCTGACTGACTGACTGACAGAGAATCAAAGTAGAGCCTAAACTATAATAGGTAGAGACTTGGAATTTTGACAGTACCTTCGTTTCATAATGTAGGCACTCTCTAAGAAAGGATTTTGAAATTTTTTTTATTTTAAATGCCAAAAATCAAATGTTTTTGAGAATACTTAATCCCTTTTTACACAGAATTATCAAACCCAAATCACAGTTCACATGACAACAGTGTATTTTTGACAATCTTTACATAAGGCTTTGGAAATAAATGAAACAAGACTTTGGAAATTAGAGAAGGTATTAAAATTTATATTTGAGTAAATTATGCATCTCAAAATTTTGTAGATGATGTAAAATAGTCAATAAATTCAACCCCTTAATCGAAATGTTCGAATTAATCAATATGTTCTGTACATCTTACAAAACGCGGGCAAAACCTTAATGGGGAAACACTGAATGATTTGGACGAAAAACACTATGCGGGAGTTTTTTGGGCTAGGGAACTCTAATCTGAGGTCTTTCTTTCCCCGGGTGGCGCACTTTGATCATGAAATGCACCTCGAAACCAGGTTTTAATTTTTTTTTTTAAATTATCAATTGTCATAATAAAATTGTTTATGCATGATTTGGGTAAGGTTAATGAATCTATGGTTCATTTTAATAGTTTCATTTGGAATTTGTATGCCCATATGGTAGCATAAAATTCGTTTTGTTCGTTTATTTATATTTTTAACGTTAAACAATATAATTAAGAGTAAAAGTACGTAATTCCTCCAATTTATGTAAAAACGATGTCAGTGTTAATAAATAATATGTTTTAATTATTTTTCTGTTAAATAAATGATTGAAGCTCAATATCTAGCAGTTGAGTAAGTAATCGCGGGCGAAGCCGCGGTACCTGCTAGTGTAATTATATATTCCGTTACAGGGGTTATTTTATAGATAAATAAAAACAAATAGAAAGTTAGGAACTTATTTTTACAATAATAATAATAATAATAATAATAATAATAATAAAGTAGAGTGGATAGGTTTAGCACGGTAGAGATTAGGCATCCGGAAGTGGAGAAATACAAGAAAGAATATGAGAAAGGAATGTGTCCACTTTGCAGTTCAAATGAAAATGTGGGAGAAAGTTTATAGATAAGAAATTCTTAGCAACGTGGAAAATAAAAAAAAAATAATACAAAAAAGGAACAAGCTTTAAAAAATTAAGCAAAGTATTATTTTTGACAAGAAAGAAATGGATATAAAAATATGGAGGTTTGAAACTAATGACGTAATGAGTGAAGTTTTCTCGGGCAGTCAGCCAGGTGGTTTCGTCAATTAAACCCGACGTTTCGGAGGCCAACGCTGCCTCCATCTTCAAAGGCGTTCAACGCCTTTGAAGATGGAGGCAGCGTTGGCCTCCGAAACGTCGGGTTTAATTGACGAAACCACCTGGCTGACTGCCCGAGAAAACTTCACTCAGCTTCTGCGCCAGGAAAACCTCAGATCCTACATAATGACGTAATGTTTTATTGCACCATTGAACATTCATTGTTTGAAACTTTTAATTGCAATTTTTGATATTGTGGATTGGTTTACGCACAGAGCGCCTGCTGAATGCGACTAGACTACTTGCACAACAAATTCTACAAAATTGTTGTGCGGGTAGTCTAGTCGCTTGCAGCAGGCGCGCTGTGCATTGGATTGTGAATCGACGGGGTTGGCGTTACAATGATCTAAATATGAAATTGTGTGGTGGACAGTAAATGCCGTCCGTCTGTCATATGTCTGTCCGTGTGTACAAGCGATCACTCATATATGCTTTATCGGATTTTCATGAAACTTGGTATACGTATTTATAATGTCCATGGGACGAAGCCTATTGATTTTGGGTCAAATTGGTTGAGCGGTACCAGAGTAATGTCCCATTTAGCTCCTATTTTATGGTAGTATATTAGAAAGAATTTATCAAATGCAGATCAGTTCTCATGACAACATGTTGTTTTACAGTTTCATATACGGTTTTGGAAGTTGCAATACAGTTAGCTAAGACAAATAACTGCAATACAGTTAGCTAAGACAAATAACACATATTCCTTCACGTTTGCTTATCAAACTAGATCTTTGTCCTTCCGTAAGCACTGCTTAATGAATCGATCTGGAGCTTAATTCGGCAATCAATAAAAAATAACTTTTTTATGCATATATAATTGCAATTACCACTGATTAAACAAAAGCATTCTGGCACTTGGTTATATCTGTTTAGCTGGGTTTATTTTATTTTTATTTAAAATAATTTTTTAATAAAACATCTAAAAATGAAATAAATATTCGCGGGCGAAGCCGCGGGCACATGCTAGTCTAATATAGGCCCTAATATTTGAGCTCATATTTCCGTGCACATCCAACCCCATTTAATACAAGACAGTATTCGATTCTGAAATTAATTGAATGTAGCCTTGTTCGGTTTGCCATTGCGACCGGAAAAAAATAGCATCGTTGAAATTGATTCTTTGCAATATAACACGTTAATTAGTGGATAGTTTCGATGTTGTCAACCCGCTCTATTTGATTCATTTATCTATAACACTACGACACTCAGAGATATGGTTTTTTCACATATGTAGATAGAAGGGAATAATGAATGCATGCATAAATGGGAAGGCATCGAATGATTTGGCTAAAACTCACTATGCTTTTAGGGGGGGGGGGGGCAAGGCTAGGGAACTTGAATCTGAGGTATTTTTTTCCCTCGGGCGGCGCACTTTAATCGTGGAATGCACCTTGAAGCCGGTTTCTCAGGTTTTCAATTGATCGTTTTAATTATTTGTGCATGACGGTTTATGAATCTATGGATCATTTTAATAGTTTTATGTAAAATCTGTCTGCCCATGTAGTAGCACAAGATTCGTTTTATTCGTTTAATTATTTATATTTACTACACACAACAATATAATTAAGGATAATAATACTGTATTTTTTCGTGCAATTTATGTAAACGTTATCTGTGTATTGTTTTAATTATTTTACTGTTAACCATATGGTTTAAACAACACATCTATCAGTTGGATAAATAATCGCAGGAGACGCCGCGGACACCTGCTAGTTGTTAAACATATTCACACGTACAGCGATTTCTTTTACTGCTGTCACTGAAGGCTCATGATCCGGAAAGAAATAAAATCATTCAAGTGAAGCAACGTGTTCACACCAATGAGCAGGAAACGCTCACGCACAATCAAGGGGAACGTTATCATTCTATCTGGACACTCGTTTGAGCGTAAGTCTCACCGCAGGGAGGCATTGTAGACGGACGACATGAATTCAGTGGAAATATAAATGGTGGAATGAAGGGACTATACAATATTAATGTAAGGTACAATCACAGAAATAAAACCGAGATGGCAGACGAGAAAACTGATGGGTAATTTATAAAACTTCTATTTTTTATAATGTAACTTATAATGTAATTCAGCTAACATTAGAACGTAAGTATTAAAATTATTTAAATGATCCTCAATGTTTCTGGAGCATATCTTTTAAATTTTAGAGCATATTTGCATACATATTTCGTCTTCTGATAGGCCATTAACTTCCGGATATTGGTTATTACAGATCTTTCAACACAACCTGCGCAACGGCCGTCCAGAAGTTTACAGAGGAAAATACGTTTAAAAAGTGTTTTTAATTCAGTGACTTAAACATTTAATTATGGTCGGACAAAAACAGTCGAATGCAACTTGTCTGTAATTGTAATTAAGACTGTAATTGTAATTAATTGTAATTGTACCGAGCAAGGTGGCAGAGATGGTAACGTCTTGGACTCGCATTCGGGAGGTCCCAGGTTCAAATCCCGTGGCCAGCCAATTTGACATGGGCTTTTTCATGGTTTCCCCAGTCTTAAAGCCAAATACCGAGTTGGATATTTACATATCATAAATCATCCTCACCATTTCATCCTGTATCATATGCATTTAAATTAATATCAGTGAAACTTACTCCATTAAACACACCGACAGTAAATAGTACTGTATATTGCGATACTAGTTCCGTAAGCGGTGCATACGGATTGAGGAAAGAGTCTGAAAAAACGAGGTGGTTGCTCCGAGTTTTTTCAATTTCCGAGATCCGTTATGCGCTTACGGAACGAGTATTTTTTGCACGATGATTATTTATATCAGTCCACCGCTGTGGCTCAGGGGATGCGTTCAATCCTCTCACGCAGCGGGCCCGGGTTCGATTCCTGGTCGGGACAAGTTACCTAGGTGGGGTTTTTTCTGGGGTTTTTCCTCACCTTTGAGACAAATGTCGGGTAACTTTAGGCCCTTGTGGTCCCCAGATATCATCTGGCCGTCATTATCATCTTCATCCCATCCTCGCCTTGTTTGGAGTGAGTGTGTGTGTGTGAATAGTGTGTCTCGTCCTATGTGTTCGTGTTGACTCGGAGGTGGCCCCGGCATTGGGCTGATCACTCATCCGGGGAGGCCCTCCATGTCCTTATCTGGTCAAAAAAGTATGTATGTGATCCAAAGATAATCCCTCTCCCGACAGGTCGCGGCCCTGTAAGGCCCGGGCGGCTTGGGTCGTTTAAATCCTAAAAGGGAGAGGTTAAACTACGAGAAAGAAAGAAAGAAGAAGAAAGATTATTATTATCAATTAAATCATATTAATTGAGATATTAGCTGAAAATATTATGTATATACATTATTGAAGATGTTATATTTATCAAGAAGAAAGATTATTATTATCAATTAAATCATATCAATTGAGATATTAGCTGAAAATATTATGTATATACAATATTGAAGATGTTATATTTCAGAAAGTGATTCGCATGTGTTGGTTGTCTTGGGGACTGAATATTTGTCCTGTTAAAGCCGCCACAAACTGGGGGCCTTGGTTCCGGTCTTCGATAAAAGCTTGTATTATGATGGTTTTACTTACGGCACGTGTGCTTTTTGTCATTTTTACAGCACTGAGATTTCTTTTGTTTTCATAGCAAGCAGATTGCGTGTGGGAATGTCAAATTACGATCCACGGCAACAATATTCGTAAGTATCACTAATTAGTTACGTCGTGCAAAAAAATAATTATGTAATACTTTAATGCCCTGAGCCTCATTCGAACACTCTTAACAATCAGATCATTGTTTTTGTGGACCCTGATGAATATTTACAAGTTAGTCGAGACGACAGTTGGTCAAGATGTCTGATTCCGTCATGTGGAACAGTGTAACGCAGAGACAAGTGACATGAATGGCTGGGGATAATGCAGATCTAATCGCACACGTAATGAAGCACTGCTTGCTCCTGTTACGTCATTCAGAAGCCAGCATTTCCAATTCCGTGGCAAACAAGCGCTTCGCTGTCTGCAGACAATCACCTATTTCCCAGTTCAATCGCTTGCGATATGCTCCGCTAACGTGATGTTACTTGCAGTAGAATGGTTATGGGTTCTTACAAGATCTGAGTCTCTGCTGCTTCGGTACGAGTACAATTGGTTTTCTTGCTATTGACTTTATAAACTTTCGGGGTTTATCAGTAGTTTACGAGCGTGTTCCAGAAGTCGAAAGTTTGAGAGTTCGACACCAGCAGAAGCCAATGCAATTCACTGGGTTAGAAATAATTGCAACATTCTAGATATATATGGCTAGTCTATGTAAGAAATTCAAGTTTATGTACATTTGATAACCGGACTTTGATAATAGAAAAGTTTTACTTTACCTTTGATGTTTCCCAAATTCTAGTTTAATTTTGAAATATAATATTACGACAAGACATTTGATGTATCTGTATTTTTCGTAAGTATGAGGAAATTAATATAAATAAAATACTTTTAAGTTTTAATTAATACACTACTCAACAAACGCTTTTACTTAACATGAAATAAGATAGTAGATAAGTCCGCAATTGTGAAATGAACTTTTATTAGTAATGCAGAGTAAAAGTGATAACATTTTTAAACACACCCATGCATTTTGCATAGTCAGTCCTCAGTCTAATAAAGTGGGAAGGAACATGTTATGATGAGAGAGTTTACACATGGCTAGTGCGGGAATTTTGCTAGAGTTTACGTTACCTAATGCTGTGCTTATATGACCGTGCCGGAGTTTACCATCCGCGGCGTTAGGCCTAACTTATTTCATTTAAAATAACTTCTGAATTTTTCCGAACTTTCTCATGTTCAATCTACCGAGCTATATATATTTCTTATCTGGCAACCTATAAGTCGTGAATGTATTTAAAAAATGTAAGGATAGACATATTTGAGTATAATTATATCCCAATGGAAAGGCTACCGAATGATCGAAGAAACTGGTAAAATGAAATGAGGAATTTCAAAACAATTTGAAATGTTTACAAGGGAGATAAGTTAAAACTTTATTTGGTCAATTCTGGAATTCACCATAAGTAGACATTCCTTAAGCAAACTAAAAAATGCTGCCCAGTTGAATATTTCATCTCGAGGAAGTTACGCTGAATTTAAAATAGACGGTGGTGGTCTTAATTTTATTTCTCCGTGGCGTTTACTGGCTGCTTCATGAATATGGTATGTCGCGCACCCTTAATAAGAAGCTTTTACAGCTGCTGGCTGTTTTTAACTTTGCTTACCACTAGCATGGGTTAGGAGGGTAACTAATTGTGCCTGGCCAGGCAGCTTGTATCATCAAGCCGCTAGGAATATTAATCAACACAGTGACATGGTTTCCCTCTTCACTTTACATCGCTTGTACTCTTTCTCTCCTTCATCAAATTGGCACTCCATTGTTTTCACATTTCAGAAATATTTACGTGATTTTTCGCATTATAAAACTTTATACCCAGTTAAAGCAATGCTTATAATAATATTAATTTTATTACACACGTCACTGAAAATCAACTTCTTCGGGTTGAGGGACCACATCATTTATTTTAGCACCTACAGATAATGATATTTAACTCAATATTATGTATAAACGTATTTGATAATAATTTAATGGTGCATTCAATTCAGTACATAACATTAATGTCGCTGAATTAAAGATACTTTCTTAGTCCATTATTATTTACATTTATAACTTTTTTGGAGAACTCCGTCATTGCCGGCTCCAAGCTCGGATGGGAAAAGAGGAGGGAAAGAAGTAACTCCCTGTTAAAAAACCTTGGTTCAGCTTGCCTGGCTGACAGTACCTCGTTAGGGTCGCTTGCCAGGATTACGGTGAAGTCCTTAATGGCAGTAATGGCGGAGAAAGAGTCTTTCGGTACGGCTCAACTGGCGAAAGAGGCAGAACCCACTGTCTTGCAGAGAGTTTGGACTTCAAAGGCTAAGAGAAGAAAACTCTGATAGAAAATAACCCAACACATGGCAGTGATTGTTGCTGCGGGACAGCTCCCTGCAATGAAAGCCGGACAGTCTGACGGATGCATACCAAAGCAACGTTTACGGAGTATGAATAAATTATATATTGGATCAAGATGTAAAAATGCTCAAAATAAATAACTGATTAAAATGCATTCGTAACAGAAGTGAACGGAAGAAAAACATGGAGAAGGTCAAAAGAGAAGAAAATTTCTGAACGGCCGTGCCGCTGCTGATGTTCCTGCATCTTAAGCAACGTATCAACTGAAATCTTCGGGACCTGGAGTTGACGAGGGGATGTATTATTGTGGGGGATTAGTGGAGGCTGGTGGGACGGGTTGAGTTTGAGTGTCTGTGTGTATTATTATGTCATAACGTGTGTGATTTGAAATTGAGGTGGTTGTTTAAAAGCGGTGTTGGGTGTGATTTTGTGTGGATTTCATGGTGGGCAATCAGAATTAATCAGAGTTTCGAAAAGATTACAACAGAAAAAGATCGCATTACAGATGGGCATTAGCTTACTCAGTCGGATTCTCTAAGTAGAAGAAATTACTTTCATGGAAGAAAATGTACTCTAGCAAACGACCAGCAGTCATCAGCAGTATTGGGGGAAACGAATGTGAAGAGACCATCCTGTGATTGATTCGCTAACTTTTAATGACTAAACTCATAATATTTAGTGGTTTAAGAAGTAATGAGCACTGATGTATATAATTTCGTAGGGTCTGCGGCCAAAACTAACAGGATTATATCAATAATAATAAATATAAATTAAGGTTTAATCTATTGGGGCCAAAAAAATATTACTTCATTGGCCAACTGTATCCCCCGTGCCACCAGTTGGCCATTATTAATCTACGCCATAAGCTATTGCACAGTTTAGCATATATCAGCTGTTTGCTCATTCTTGATAGCTTTTGATAGCTTGCTCAAAATTATTAATCGTTTTATGTTACTAAGCTAAAAGTAAGTAATATTTTAAGGAGTAATATTTGTATGATTCCTCAATTTGAGAAAAGTAGCAAAACTAAGCTGTTTTACGTCTAAAAGTCCTAATATATGCTCTTCAAGATGGAGTTAGTTCAGTATTTTTTTTTCGTTTGTAATAGCCTACCTAAATCAGCTATTAATGAATATCATTTAGCAGGTTTTTATTCATTATATAGGTATTTCTTGGAACCCTATAAATAAAACGTGCTTTAATAAAAGTCGGCTATTTATAAAAAAGTAAATACTTGGGCCATTAAAAACCTCAGGTGTAATCAAAGCACTCTATAAATTGAGAGCATTCTGTGTTCTGAAAAGTCATTCAACCCAATGAACTGATCCGCCTTATGCATAGCAACATATCCAGCTAGTGCGTAAAGCGAAAAGTATAAATAAAGTCTGCAGGCAATTTTATGTCAATAACACGAAAATACTGTATAAGGGAGCTGTTACAGACAGTGGAAGTGAACAATAGCAACAAACTGTGCATATGGAATCAACAATAAGAACGTGATTGCGATGACGTCAACAATGATGATGTAACGATTGTTTAATAAATTAGGTATAGGCCTACTGATAAAACAAAGTACTAGATGAGTTAATAGGCTGGAAACTATTGAGTTTTAGACCACGGTTTCTTGAGAAAGTTTAATCACTATATCTGCATATGTGAAGGAATAATCGGGATAACTAGAATATTAATAGAAAGAATTTACAAGAATTTCAGGAAGTCAACCATTTTATTTTTACTAAAACATATAAAGGCGTACAACTACACTGTCACTTGTTCGCAGTCGCTTATTTGCAGTTCGTAACAGCATATTCAGTTCTATAGATTGTTGTAAATTCCCTATTTAGAAAGCATGTAACCGTTATTTGACAAAATGTTTTCAAGATCTGTCTTGCACTGGAACCGATTGTTCAGAGCGTACTCAAGTCATTTAAGTTAATTGGATAACTACAAACAATTGTATTACTGGTTAACCCTTCGGTTGTTAGCTGGATAGAAGGTAATTATTTTATTCTTGATTATTCTATTAAGCAATTAACTTTTGCCGGATATTCTCAACTTTAGTGGCAAATAATGTCATTATGACAATTCACTTTCGGTAAAGATGCAAATTTCAAAGTATTGAATTAATTAATTAATGGTTTGTCATAGAGCATATTACAACGCTATAAACATAATAAAAATTGTTACATTAATACAGTTAATATAATAAATCCACAATATTCATTAAAATTAACAAAGACAATTAACACTGGTTAATACACAATGCTCACATGAATTGTCAAATTAGCAAGTTTGGTAACTAAGATGAGATTATCATAGGCAATCCCACGAGAGTTGACGAGTTTATCGATAGATTCGCGACTGCGCAGTTATGTTGTATAAAATAATCTGTTTTCGAGATGCTTAAATGGCAGCGTGTGACGTATTAATCACTGCACACTGATGCTTACGTGTCCAGTAACGACCAGACGATAAACAATAAAACAGCACCCTCATATTAATAGCAAGCATTTTAATAAAGAGAAATTGCGCCCAATGGGCATTGTAGGATGTTAGTCCTCGCTGCAGAAAGATATCAGAGATTCACTTCTAAGTGCACAATACATCGCATGATATCTTTCACACTGCTTTCCACATCGCTCACATATGCATCCTATGTCTGGCTGGTGGAACTTCTTTACTTTGCACAGCCGGTGGTGGAAGCCATGCACCGCGAAGCGCGTTACGACATGTCTGAGCTCGTAATTTCCTCTTTTCCACTCGTCATTGGTCATAGCGTCCGTGCTGTAAAAATCACTCCAAATTTCTCTTTTCTTCAACCTTAGCCTCTCCAATAATTGCTCATATCCTGGGGTGGATGGCAGTAGTAACCTATAACGGAGCTCTTCAATAAGGAACAATTCCCCGGTCAATTCATAGGCTAGTCTTGAGGGGGTAAATTTAGAAACAAGCAGGATCTTCTTTAGAAAATTTGCCTTCAGTCTTTCCAGCTGTTCTAGATTACTTAATTTCAGGTGTGGCCAAACAATCTCTAGACCATATGATATGATAGGTATTATCTTTATCTGAAAGAGTTTCAGTGCAGTTTTGATGGATAGCCTATTTAGATGCCTTATGTCGCTCATAGCTCTGATCCCAGCAATTACTCGGTCATTGATGTGGCGAGTGAATACATTTCCGGTGGCTTGAAATGTAACTCCTAGATACTTGAAGTCTGGTACACATCTCAGAGGCCTTCCTTCTATATAGAAAGTTGCTGCTTTCCCTCCCCTCCTAAATGTCATAGTCACCGTCTTTCCTTCATTTAGATCTAGTTCGTTCTCTTGTAGCCATTTCTTTACCAGGTCAAAAGCCTTCTGTAGATCTTCTTGTGACTCGGAGACCAGCACCATGTCATCCGCGTACATATACAGAGTGACATTCTTAGGGATGATCTTTGCGATCTCCGCCATAGCTATGATGAATAGCACTGGGCTCAGGGGATCCCCTTATAGTACCCCGGTTGTCTGTTCTATTAGTCTCGATGTCATAAATCCATCATCTATTACTATGTAATTTGAAGCTAGCATGTTTCTGATGATTCGCTTTGTGAGCCGGTTACCACTTACTAGGTTTTCCATTTTCTCGGTTAGGATTTTCCTGCTGATGGAATCGAATGCTTTCGAGAGGTCAATAAAGATTGCATGTAGTTTGCCCTTTGTGACTGCCAGTGCTGATTCTATCTCCGACTGTAAGCATTGGATCGCTTGAGTGGTGCTCCTTCCCTTTCTAAAGCCGAACTGAGCCTCTGGTAGTTTGTCGTCGACTTCGCTGCTTAGACGCTTGCATAGGAGTGCGGTTAGTATTTTAAATAGTGTGCACTCGAGCGCGATGCCCCTATATGAGTTAGGGTCGTTGATGTCCCCTTTTCCCTTATACAGCATTTTGACTGCTGATTTCCTCCATTGCTGTGGGATAGTGCCCTGTCTCATACATTCGTTCATGACAGAAGTAATTGCTCTTCTCTTGGTAGTGCTTGTTTAATATTTTCGTAGTAGACCCTGTCTGGGCCGCAGGCTTTGTTGTTCTTTGCCTTTGTTATTGCCTCTTCTATTTCTTCTTCTTGAAACATTTCTTTTTCCATTTCCAGTTGGGCCTCGATATCCTCATTCCGGTTGTTAATTGGTCGGGTGTCTCGTTTTTGCAGCAGCTCTCTCATGTGCGTTTCCCACCTGTCTATTGGGATGCTGCCGCCGTACCTTGGCTGTCTTGGACAAAGGGCTTTATATGGGTCTTGTTGGGCTGTGTCTATTAATTTTTGTTCTTCTTCTTTCTGATGCATTATTTTCCTTTCTTTAATGAGATTCTTTATTCTCTTCTCTTCCTGGCATACTCCTGAAGATGCTGTTCGCCTTGTGATGTTAGAGCTACGTGACGTGCTTTCAGGGCGTTCTTCCTAGCTATATAACAGGTTTCATTAAACCATGGTTTTTTCTTCTTTGTTCTAGATTCCGGGACATCAGCCCCTTTTAGTGATCTTTTCAGTGTGGACACGGCTCCATCTAGATTGCCGTCTAGAGCTAGTTTTGAGACTATGTAGTTGTCATTCTCGCAGATTTCTTCCTGCAGACTTCCTTGAGGTCTTTGGGGTTTTCTGTTCCCCTTGGATATCGCACTTTTCTATTTGGAAGGTATTACTCACTGACTGATGCTTCCTTTGTACCGTTGGTATTACTTCCTGGCCTTTCGTTTTCACTCTGCCTTTGTTCGTGAAAACCAAATCTATAGTGCTAGACCCATTTTCGCAGATATAGGTTTTGTTCTCCTTCTTATTCACCAGTGATAGTCCCTCCTCTTCAAGAAATGTTATAACATCTCTCGTCTTCTGCGACGGTATGTCGATCCGGCAGTTTAGGTCTCCTGCCAGAATAATACTATCGTTTCTTTCTGTGGTGCTTAGGGCGGCACTTATCTCATCGATGATTTGGTGTGAGGCGAGGTCCGGCTGAAAGTAAACACATATTAACACGCACAGCTTCGTTTCCACAACAAGTACATTGTCTGTTTCGTGGCTTACGCTAAAAGGGGCGAGTTTCGGTTTTAGCAGACATGCTAGACCTCCTTTTGGTCTGCCTAGTGGCCCTTGTTCAGCCATTCTGTGAACTGTATAATGTTAAGTTGCGCGCCAATCTACAGTCTGAAAAGTTTCTACCAGTAGGACGCTATCATAGTCATCAAATATCTCCTCGTGTGACAAGTTTATGACACTCAGAGCAGCATGTTAAGCTCGCATAACTCTTTCTCTTCCTTCGCGGTCCTTTCCTCTGTCCCCTCTTTAGTTTGGGTGATAATACACTTATTGATCCGCGTCAAGATCTGCTCCTCTGAAGCGTCTTTGAGGGCCTTGTCTGATCCGAAAGGGCCGAATTATGGCTCCCCGTGGCCAGAATCCTGGATCTTCTGCGTCCCTCAGAAACTCGATGGGGAATCCCAGCTTATAGGCTTTGTGTGGACCTAATGACCTTAGTTCCTCACATTCTACGTCCTCCGTTATCCCTTTCTTTCCCAGGAAGTTCCTGATTTGTTCTTCTGTTGTTCTCTGTGCTAGCCTTCCCATATACATCCAGGCTTTTTTTTCCCCCGTTTCTATCTCGCTGTCGGTGCCTGTTCCCACCATGACTTGTCTTTGTCTTGTACGGTTTCGTCTATAGACCACTTCGCTATAGCCATCCTGGCTTTCATCTCCTTCTTCCTGTGTAATCTCCTCTCTCCTCTGGCTGTACGAATGTTGCCATACTTGCTCAGCTACTTGGGTCTCCGCATTCTGTGGTGTTTCTTTCTGTTTAGCTTCGCATCTTGTGTCTTTGCAGACGCCTGTCTTTTCCTTAATTCCTGCCTCATCTTCATCCACTTCCTGCATTTTGCTACCATCTGTCATGCGCTGTTGCTTGGTGGCTTCGTCAGTTCGTTCCTCTTGATTATGTTCTTTTGTTTTTGTGTTCTGCTTCACTGTGTTTCCCGGGGTAGGCTTTTGCCTTTCCTTGGGTGTTGAGTTTCGTATAACTGACTCTCTTGAGCAAGCATTTTATAAGATACATGATCGTGATTGGTCTATATCCAAGAAATTGTTAAACGTTATTGGTCAATATCAAACATGTGGAATATGAGTGGAATACTCATCCAAATACTCCTTTACAGAGTAGTTACACTTCTCTGAAAGACATTCTTTTAACTTTTCTTGAATAATTTTATTGATAGCTCTTGGAAGCGGTTTGGTAATATATTGAATAGTATACCCCCTGAGCAACTGGCGATTTTTCATATTTAGTTAGTTTATGTATGTCAGCACTAAAAGAAGATGCGCTTCTGGTATTATAATGAGGCAATCTAGGTTTCTAACAAAGGAATTATAATTTTCTTTCAATAATATTAATCACTTGTAAATATATATACATGGAAGAGTTAAAATATATTTTCTAAAATTATACTTACAAGATACTCTGCTCTTTAAGTGTAAGATTATTCAGATAATTCTCTTTTGGCTTTTAAATATTCTTTTGCAATTCCCTGAATCACTTCACAGAAATGTGCAATAACTTATGTAAGAAAACAGAGCAATAGACTTCTTTCTAAAATATTTCTTAATTGCATGAGTGCATACCCAGATGCATTAATTTTCTTAGCAATAAAATTAATATGATCATTCCGCAATTTTATTGGTAGAAGTATAATAAGGTAAGAAACGCACATTCCAACAAACGCGTGTACACGATTTCATAATATAAAAACCGATACATAAATAGCGAATTCTGCATTGTAAGCAACGTAGAGAATGCTATTCAAGGAGAAAAAACGTAGGAAGCCAATCGCCGCACCTGACAACAAATTTTATGAGTTTCGCTATATATATAACGGGGGCACCCATAAACTCTGAGATTGGGCTTCGTCTTCTTTTGCCACCTGTTTTATGATTCCAGCTGCAGAGAACGCGATATTGGCTATGTAAAAGGCGTCGTCAGCTTTGGTGAAGCGTGTAGGCCATGTTTGTATGCATTCAAGTGCCTACACTCAGAGGAATTCAATATCAGGTAGGAGCCCTGGGGCTCTACACTATAAACTTTTTATTATATCTCATGATTAGTTTCGTTTTCTCGACAAATCTATTTATAAAGAATGCTTATACCATTTTCTTCCTTGTAATCCATCAGCCGGAAACAGTTCTACGTTAATAAAAATGTAAGCAATAAAACTCAAATCACTATTGCTGAAAGTCGACTTCGTGAAGAAATGATATTTACATGGTAAGAAACACGTTGTTCCCTAGGTTATGTTGTGCTAGTATTTTACGATCTAGACAGAAAGTGTCGACTGAAATTAAGAAATGTTTGTTTTTATGCAATTCAGAAACTTGTCTTTTCGTCTAAGGTACTATCCTGAAATCTAAAAATTAAAATTTATAATGTTATTATCCTGCCGGTTGTGTTGTGGATGTGAGACATGGTCCCTTACTCTTCGAGAATAACATAATCTGAGAGTATTCAAAGAACTGGTGCTTAGGTAAATATTAGGACCTAAGAAAGATGAAAATGGGGACTGGAGAAAACTGCATAATGAAGAGCTTCATAACCTGTACTCTCGAAGCACCTGCTTCAGTGCACAGAACTGAGTACAACTCAGCAAAAACAAGGAAATCTACCAGCTCTATACTGGACAGCCAGAAACAAGATGAACCAGGACTCCGTTCCCTAATAAATATTCATTGTATATTATTATTGTTATTTGTGCATTTCTGTTGTCTAAAGATACCAAATTTTGTATTGGAGTTATATCCCAATAAAGCCATAGGTTACAACAATAACCTGTACTCTTCACTGAATACAGTAAAGAAAATTAAATCATGGAGGATGAAATGGGCTGAACATGTTGCGCGCATGGGGGAGGATTATAAAAAAAACCATTGACTGGGAGGCCAGAAGGGAACAGACCACTTGGAAGGCCTAGATATAAGTGGCAGTACAATATTAGAATAGATTTAAGGGAAGTTGGATTTACGAGGGATGATTGGATGGAGTTAGCAGAGAATAGCGTTGAATGGCGGGCTCATGTACGCGCGGCAATGAACCTCCGGGTTCCATAAAGTAGATAATATCCCTTTGGCTTGCTTAGGAATTGTTTATTGCCATTGAGTAAATAAGATAGAAATTTTCCCCTTATTTTGTATGAAATCCTCCATATGCCCCCCAACAATTGTAGAAACTTTCCACTATACATACTCCTTCATTGTCGACATGTCTGTAGCCGAATCTGCCAGTAAATAAGTATATATCTTCGGAAACATTTGTCCATGTAAAGCCCATGATTCTGAAATTCCATGTAGGCCTAATTAGAAACCTCAATAAACATCTTGCCAAATGGATATTATAGTCTACCAGTAGACCAGTAAACACTTATCACTCGTGTTTATCATTAATAAATATTCAATTATTAAGTTTTGGAAGAAGGCATTTAGTATTTACCTGTTCAGCTCTGTCATAAATTATTTTCTGTCAGAAAGAAGTGCGTTACATTTAGTATTGATCTATGAAAGATGTTTCATTATGTTCACTCTAGGGTGCCAGATATCAATTTCAAGTATACAAGATTACAAAATAAAAAATAAATTGAGGCATTATTTCGTTTTATGCATTTGGGCTAAAATTATGTGTGATACAAGGAGACTTTATTTTCCTTTCGGAAACCTTGACTTGGCCATTTGAAGCATTACTTCCTATTTGAAAAAAAACCTTCCATTAAACTTGTGCTATAAACACCTGATTTAATACTAAGGGACGTCTATTCAGTTCATTTTAAGTTTTGCTTGTTGGATGTATCGTTGAGAGTTTTATTAAGTACACTTAAAAATTCATTAGATGTTTCTTTAATATGTTATCGCTAGGCCTAAGTTTAAATTGAATTTAAATTGAATTTATTATCTTCAAACTTCGTCTTTCATGATATGATCATAAATGAACTGTAGAATGAAGTATACTTTCGATAATGCTACTACAAAAACTCCAAAATAATAACACAAAATTGAATTTCATTCATTAAAGTTTTTTCATTGAGAAGTACGCGGAAATGTATTAGATGAAAGCGGATGGAAAGAAGTATTTTCATTTCTCGGTATTTATTATAATATGAGAGCGGGCAATATCTAATTTGGTAGAGTACAAGAACTTTCTGTGAATCGCTGCAGGAATTTCCTTGTTGTTGTAATTAGGATACCTTGGAGAAAGCGTAATTGGAATACCTGTCGGCATCGCCTTTGGCATTACGAAAATTACATTAAAGGAGCAGCTAGGAAGATGATGAAGTTTATAGAGAGTGAATCCATCCACATGTTTACTCCTGCTGATGACAAGAGCAGCTACGTATTAATTACATCACAAGTATGCTTCATATTAAATTGATGCCTAACCTCTGACCTAACTCGGCAGACCCACGTCATACAGTCCTTTGTCGGCGAAGTATCCAGAAGCTATTGTATTGTATTATTATTAGACTTCGGATTATAGGTAAAAACCTATTTTAATCCTTAAGTGATATATGGACGAAAACTTGTATATGCATATTTCATAAGTGACTATGCATAAAACTGACACTTTTATATGACCTAAAACAGCCTATTTTTACGTTAGAGCATAATATTGCCATTTTGCTTGTTTTTCCTCTAAAGTTCAAAATAAGTTATTTTTTGTTATAAATTCTAGCATTTATTTTCAGTTCGTACTAAATTTTTAGCTCGGAATGTGCAGTATATGACACACTTGTGACGTGGTAAAATAATAAGGAATGTTTCGTCTTCAGTAGAAAAATTCCTTGGAATTCCCACATCTAGTAACAAACAAACAAAAAAAGTAGTTCTCTGAATCTCTGAATATGCTAGCATGCGTTGCTTCTGGGCGCAGGGATTAGGTTTTCACTGTTATGGTAGTAACCAGGCCCTAGTAATAGGTCTTTATAATAATTCTGTGTACCATAAGCCTAAATCTGTGTTTTATCATGATTATTGATTAATGGTGACTTCAGTAAATGTAATATTCTGCATTGCAATTGAGATATTTCAGAAAATTGGCAACTTAACGATTTTATAAGAGACTGTTTTACGATTTTTAGAACCTATTTTCCAATTTTTAGAGCCTATTTTAGGTACCTAAAACAGCATTTTTAGCGACCTAAAAGTCCGAAGTCTAATTATTATGTATAAGGTATACCTATTATTGTAAGCACGTGTACATTTTGTGATATTTACAAATAACATGGCTATGCCTACAATATGAACGGTAGACTACATCTTTCATATAAAGACAAAGTCAAAGCAGAAGTAAAAGTGTACTCTTACCTGAAACAGCATTTTGCCTGTTAAAAATGAACAGCTATATAAATGGAGTTTTGGCTATACCACAGTTACACTGTCATGGCTAGAGACAGTTGAGAGTTATTTATAGAAAAGCGGGCATTTGAATCGATCCAGTAATTAATGATCTACTGAAGACCTAAGGATAAATGTTCCTCTATCCAACCGATGGAAAAGAAGTGTTTTACATAATTAAAGAACTAAAATCAAAACACTCCTCCGGATTAGATGACATACCAGATTTCATTGCCAAAAAGTTGCATTATTAATCATATATCCACTCACTTATTTGTGCAATGAATCCTTATCCACTGGAATTTTCCCTTCTGGTTTAAGTGTAGCATTAATTAAACCTTTATTTAAAAATGGTGATAGGAATGATATAAATAATTGTAGACCAGTAGCTTTGCTACCAGTTGTTTAAAAAATATTATAAAAAGTGTTCTACTGAGGATTAGTCTATATCATTATCTACAATATTCTGTTACTCTACAATACAAGTAACGAGATAGGCGTTAGGCGTTTTGCAACATTGATCCCGTAAGAAGTTTAAAGTTTATATGCAGAAACATTTCCACTTACCAATGTCAGGCTATAGAACGTGACATTCCATGTGTAATCAAATGGTAAAAGATTGAATGATTGAGGTGGTAATTTGGGGGGGTACTGAAATTATTTCTTGCCTAGGGCGCCAAAATAGCTAGAGCTAGAGTTAGTAAGTTAAGTAATTTTACAAACTTAGTAAAAAGTAGCTGATTGGAGTAGAAAGGAAGGATTATTTCTATCAATTTACGAAATTCACGATAGCGAAGCTGCGGGCCACAGTTAGTAATAAATAATTTTAAAAATGTGTCATCAATACCTCCGACATAAACTTCACATTTCGCAGTATACGTTAACACCAGTGTGAACACATTTCCCGCCTAATAACGAGCATGAGTGTCTCATATAGCGCTATAAATATTTAGATAAAAGTGCTAAAGTCTGCTGCATTAACAATGTGTTGACTACAGTGTGACGCCATTCCCCATATCAATCAAGACCGTTATCTCAGTCATATTCAGTTCGATATCTCGATTTATGTTGCATGTTTTCCCGTCCAGCCTGATATGAAAGTTACATAAAATCTGTATGTATACATTACGACCCGATAATATGGAAAGAAAAGCCTCGTACAGTTACAATATTTGTGATGGACTTTACCAATTTACTTTCTTACTATGTCTTCCAATAATATATCTTTACGTGATCTGCTCTAACTTCTAGTAACTATCGTAACAGTGACCTAGTTACTCAGTGAAGCAAATCCACCTGTCACCACATACCAAAGTACGGCACGCGCACTTGACATTCCACAGCTACTATTAATGCACCACATCTACAGGGTGTTCTCGAACTTCTTCATTATAATTTAACTATTATAAAAAAACTCTCTTTTATTGGTAGAACATTTGATATAGGGCGCCATCTACCAATTCCTCTTCTAATTCTCATCCTAATTACCAATATTAATTTCTCTCTTGACTATATGTTTTTTTTTTTTTCTAAGTCCCACCACAAAATATTTATTGCATATACAAGGCTATATATACAAGTACCACGGCGTAGCCTTTAAACAGTGGAGAAGGGCAGGATTCTTTCTATTTAAAGGAAGTTAGTATTTTTAATTCACCCTCTAAATAACAAACCACGTTAACTATGATTTTTCAACAATTAACAATAATATTTTATTTAACAAAAATCAGATTATTCAGTAACAATTTTACAACTTCCCTTTTTAAATTACCCTCATCTCAAGTTTATACACACAACATATTTATTTCAATTATAACTATTTCTATACCATTATTATCTCAAATCAACATTTATCAGATGTAACCCTAAAATAAATTTCTGACTCTTAATAAGGTTTTAATTCCAATATTATACTGTTTTCTTACTTTCCCCATTAACTAACGTAATTTCTGAATTTATTTTTCAGGTCACTTTTGAATTCTACAATCAAATACTTCTTTCATCAACTTCAAAAAAAATCCAAAACCATCAAAACTCTGACAACAAGGAAATTGTATCAAACTCTACCCTGTACATACTCCTCTTAATAAATGTTCATCTTACAATACATTTTATTTTCCTTTATTTCACTACACTAACATGTCCTTGTCTGTCCCGTCAGAGAAGAAGAAGTTTTTAAAGATAGATAGGAAAGACAGTGTTATGAAGAAAGAAACGGAAGTTTAGGCCTACACCCACAGAGTGACTGTGGCGATAGACCACCGATACAGGGGTGTCGTCTAGATCTTGAGTTACAAACAATCTGACTCCTCCTCTGTAACCGGGGAAATAATAACGGGCCGCAAACAAAAATACAATTTTGAAAATCGATGTCAGAGGTCCCTGACACTCTCTCCTAGAGGCACGTGGGGCCGTTGTTCGCCTCCAACACCGACGCCTTTCACAATTTCTCCTAAATTTCTTTCTTTATATATATTTCACTAATATAGGCCTTGCCTACTACTAGATTTTATTCTTTTAATTTTTCTTTCTCAACATTCACATTACCTTGTAGTAGTTATTTTATTCGAAATCTTAGGAGCTCCTGTCACCCAAGAATCCATCTACTAACAATCCTTCTTACTTACTCTATGTATTCATCATCACTTCTACAAGAATTATTAACTTATTTTCTTTCTTTCTTTTTCTTCTCTTTTAACCTTTCCTTTATAGCAAAAACTTCCCGTTTAATGCTTCAAATCTTCTTCTAACTTTTATTCACTATCCCCTTTTTTAACCATTTTTCACTTTACAAAAATTTACTTTTAATTCATCTAACTTCAATTTAGAATTGTATTTTCCTAAGCCCCTAGGCTTCTAGACTTTCTTCTACTTTTTCCAAGTTCACTACTCTACCCAATTTTTCTTCAACTACTTTAACTCTTTTCTCTGTTAGGTTACAATCTTAACCCCAATCAATTTACTTTCACTTCTATATTTAGATGCAATGGTCCTATATGATCTCTAACAATAGGAGTACAACACTTTCTCAGTCTCCCTTATTCTAACGCTTTGATAAGGCGCAAAGCACCGCACACATAAATTAATTAATAGCCATTTTTAACTTTACATTAGATATTACAATAAATTTGGAAGTATGACACTTATTCTATCTCCCAGTCCTTTACTTAAGATAAGGCGCCTAAGCTCGCCGACTATCTTAATTTATGCTACCCTAACATTTCTTTCCATTACAACTTCTCCACGTTACTTAGTTTCAATCTGTGTCCATTTATGTTTCTGAATTTCCTGTGAATTCCAATATGAAACTACTTGACCCCACCTAAGTAACTTATCTTTATTTACTCCCTCTCTACTTCTTTCTTATTATCCTCTTCTAACCTAACTCTGAACTTGAACTACAGAACAGATCATCGTTACTTTCACGACCAACCAACTACTTTTCTTTTTCCTCTACTCTATCTCTTATTGAACTACTTTTGTTCTGTTAGGAATCTATTGATCACACATTAAGTAGAAACTACAAAAATGTGAATATCAATTTATCTTTTCAAAAACTGACTAAGCGTCTGATAATACTAGTTTTTAGTATACTCAACAGGACGTAGACTACTGTTGGTCTTCACTCTTCCCTCCAATGTCCATTTCTTTGTAGGATACCATTCGTCATCCAAGTCTCCCTTAGACTCGGCCCATATTCTCCTTCGCAGCGGTTGTCCGTTGTCGGCAGCCACGACATAATCCAGACGCGTTTAGACTCATTCCAACCATAGCTATTTCCATATAGCCATCCATCGGTGATTCCAATTTTTCTCTTCTCGTCGGCTCGCTGATGCTTATGTTCCACCGACCCATTTCTACTGCCTGGCGGCGTGCATACAGCACCCACCCGACGGGCTAGGCCCGCCAGACGCGGCGACCTCCCTCTTCGTCGGCTGTCTGTTGCTTACTCTTCTGCTGACTAACTCTTACTCCTCTCTCCTCACTACTCTGTGTCCGTTACTTCTCTCTCAGGGGTCACGGTCGTCTCTCTCCATTTCCGGCGCCCCGCGCCTGCGCACTTTCCTCTTCCTGCAATTCAAATAAAACTGACACAGTATCGATAGTTCCTAGGATTTCCTTTGTTTATCACTAGTTCCCTCGTGGTCTCGAGCACTGTTTTATACGTAACGTTTTTGCAACGTGACAATCTTCCCTTTCTTACCAAAAAAAAAATATGTTTGCTGTCTTAAGGGAACATATTTTTTTTTTCCTTTTATGAACCAACCAATAGGGTCTATACTGGCACAAAGGGCTTAAAATCTTTAGCATGTCACTTCCCTAACTTTTTGCCATAACGGTTCATCAACTCGTAACTGTTTTCACTCATTCTTTTCTTTATAACGTAAGGACCAATAAATGTTTCACTTAAATGCATAACCTTGTGTTGAATTAATAAGTTTATAGTTTCTTCTCAACACTAGATCTCCCAGGCAAAATTTCACTTCTCTCCTTCGGAGATTATAATAATGACTCTACTTTTTATAAGCAGTTTCTAAATTATGTCTGACCATTAGATTTACCTTTTTTTTTTTTTTTTTTTTTTTTTTTTTTTTTTTTTTTTTTTTTTTTTTTTTTTTTTTTTTTTTTTTTTTTTTTTTTTTAACCTATCTAATCTTTCACTCAAATTCTTTGGAAGTTCCTTAACTATAGGCTGATTTTCAATAACATTTAGCCTACTTAAAACTTCAGCCTCCTTCCCAAAATCTAGCATATAAGGAGTGCATCCAGTGGAACTATGTTTAACAGTATTCAAAGCAAACGTAAATTCTTTCAGATAAACAGATAAACATACATTTTGAATGTAACTAGCAAGACCATCGTTTACAATACCCGATTAACTCTTTCTACTGGTTACTTTCCTTAAAGCTTTACAGTCCACACATTTGGTAAAGGTAGCTTAAATTACAACAGTATATTTGTTTCTTTGCTTGGAACGTGGGTATGGTCCCAATAAATCAGTAGCTATAGTAATCCAAGATTTTCTTTCTGATAAGTAGCCATATTAATATATTAACAATTCCACAATGACAAAAAAGACTGAAAAGAGAAAAGAGATTAGAAAACAATAGTCAAGTCATCTGTCATAGTCACCTATACTAACCTAGAAAAATATGAACTCCCCTCTTTTTTTTAACTCGCCCCACGCTATGGGTCAAAACTCTTTTGTTTTTAACACTATCTCGCCCCACGCTATGGGCTATCAAAATCTGTGATTTTACCACAACTCGCCTCACGCTACGGGCGACCAAAATATGTGAAGACTGAACTTCACAAAACTTTAACTGAATAAAGGTTTCTTTTTACTTAACAATTTTAACTAAATTAAGTTGCAACAATTAGCAATACTGTTTTGTTTTAACACTACTCAGCCCTACGATATGGGTCAAAATTACTATCAAAATTACTATCAAAATTATCCTACTATGAAACTATCACAGCCTCACGCTATGGGCTCCAAAATATATGATGACTCGTATTTCAAGTTTCCAATTCTAACTGATTAATGTTTATTTTCTTTTTTTATATCAAGCCCCACGTAATGGGCGACCAAACTATGTGAGGGCTGTACTTCACGTTACTTTGCTTTAAGTAACAACGACCATAATTTATTTAATATATTTCTTTTTTTCTTTTTTCAACAATAACAATCTTATATACAATAAATTACATTTACACTACATTAACCATTCAACACTTTTATTGGTAGGATAATATTTGATTATTCAAGGTTAGTATACCCAATTTTAACTATATAAGTACGTTCTCTGTTCAACAATAACAAATCCTTAATTAATTACTTTAATTTTCTTTCTTTGTTTTTCAGGTATCTACTAGAACGTCTTGTATTGTTCTTCTAATTTACTACTGACTTGTGTAGTCATTTACATTTGCAACTTCAGGATAGTTCAATATATATATTATACCTTTTTTTTTCTGAATAAATAAAGGTTTTCAATTCATAATCCAGTCCTTAACTCTACAAATTACACTCAATAATCCCACCTATGTCTCCTATATTAGTCTATTTGTCAGCTTAGTCCATGAAGAATTGTATTTAAAGATAGATAGGAAAGACAGTGTTATGAAGAAAGAAACGGAAGTTTAGGCCTATACCTACAGAGTGACTGTGGTGATAGACCACCGATACAGGAGCGACGTCTAGATCTTGAGTTACAAACAATCTGACTCCTCCTCTGTAACCGGGGAAATAATAACGGGCCGCAAACAAAAATACAATTTTGAAAATCGATGTCAGAGGTCCCTGACACTCTCTCCTAGAGGCACGTGGGGCCGTTGTTCGCCTCCAACACCGACGCCTTTCACAATTTCTCCTAAATTTCTTTCTTTATATATATTTCACTAATATAGGCCTTGCCTACTACTAGATTTTATTCTTTTAATTTTTCTTTCTCAACATTCACATTACCTTGTAGTAGTTATTTTATTCGAAATCTTAGGAGCTCCTGTCACCCAAGAATCCATCTACTAACAATCCTTCTTACTTACTCTATGTATTCATCATCACTTCTACAAGAATTATTAACTTATTTTCTTTCTTTCTTTTTCTTCTCTTTTAACCTTTCCTTTATAGCAAAAACTTCCCGTTTAATGCTTCAAATCTTCTTCTAACTTTTATTCACTATCCCCTTTTTTAACCATTTTTCACTTTACAAAAATTTACTTTTAATTCATCTAACTTCAATTTAGAATTGTATTTTCCTAAGCCCCTAGGCTTCTAGACTTTCTTCTACTTTTTCCAAGTTCACTACTCTACCCAATTTTTCTTCAACTACTTTAACTCTTTTCTCTGTTAGGTTACAATCTTAACCCCAATCAATTTACTTTCACTTCTATATTTAGATGCAATGGTCCTATATGATCTCTAACAATAGGAGTACAACACTTTCTCAGTCTCCCTTATTCTAACGCTTTGATAAGGCGCAAAGCACCGCACACATAAATTAATTAATAGCCATTTTTAACTTTACATTAGATATTACAATAAATTTGGAAGTATGACACTTATTCTATCTCCCAGTCCTTTACTTAAGATAAGGCGCCTAAGCTCGCCGACTATCTTAATTTATGCTACCCTAACATTTCTTTCCATTACAACTTCTCCACGTTACTTAGTTTCAATCTGTGTCCATTTATGTTTCTGAATTTCCTGTGAATTCCAATATGAAACTACTTGACCCCACCTAAGTAACTTATCTTTATTTACTCCCTCTCTACTTCTTTCTTATTATCCTCTTCTAACCTAACTCTGAACTTGAACTACAGAACAGATCATCGTTACTTTCACGACCAACCAACTACTTTTCTTTTTCCTCTACTCTATCTCTTATTGAACTACTTTTGTTCTGTTAGGAATCTATTGATCACACATTAAGTAGAAACTACAAAAATGTGAATATCAATTTATCTTTTCAAAAACTGACTAAGCGTCTGATAATACTAGTTTTTAGTATACTCAACAGGACGTAGACTACTGTTGGTCTTCACTCTTCCCTCCAATGTCCATTTCTTTGTAGGATACCATTCGTCATCCAAGTCTCCCTTAGACTCGGCCCATATTCTCCTTCGCAGCGGTTGTCCGTTGTCGGCAGCCACGACATAATCCAGACGCGTTTAGACTCATTCCAACCATAGCTATTTCCATATAGCCATCCATCGGTGATTCCAATTTTTCTCTTCTCGTCGGCTCGCTGATGCTTATGTTCCACCGACCCATTTCTACTGCCTGGCGGCGTGCATACAGCACCCACCCGACGGGCTAGGCCCGCCAGACGCGGCGACCTCCCTCTTCGTCGGCTGTCTGTTGCTTACTCTTCTGCTGACTAACTCTTACTCCTCTCTCCTCACTACTCTGTGTCCGTTACTTCTCTCTCAGGGGTCACGGTCGTCTCTCTCCATTTCCGGCGCCCCGCGCCTGCGCACTTTCCTCTTCCTGCAATTCAAATAAAACTGACACAGTATCGATAGTTCCTAGGATTTCCTTTGTTTATCACTAGTTCCCTCGTGGTCTCGAGCACTGTTTTATACGTAACGTTTTTGCAACGTGACATATTTTCCTGTTTTGTGCAAAATATAGGGTAGATATTCAATGTTCAGAGAATAATACGTCATTATCATACAAAAAAAATACTTTCATCGCTCTTAATTTTCATATTATTTCAGTTCAACATATATGTTCAGAGAATAATATGTTATTATCATACAAAAAATACATACTTTCATCGCTCTTATTTTTCATATTATTTTCAGTTTTTATAATTTAATTTATTTATGTACAGATTACAAAGTTATCAACATATTTCTATGCCTAAAGTTTTATTTGTCCTCCATTTAACTCTGTCAATCCATCCCATATATTGTAGTTCCCTTTATTTTGATTTCTGTACTGATCTCCTACAACCATGAGTTTTGATGCCTGCATTCTTTTCCTAGGTGGGCATCATTGCCATCCCTTCTTGGTATCCTTTCTTCTTCGATTCTTCTTACATGCCCATACCATTGTACTTGTTTATATCTTACAGAGTCCAAATTGGAATTCTTGAGAAAGAACCCATTTCCATTGATAACAATATTAATCTTAAATTTGATTAAATTTCTATGTTTCAGCTCCATACTAAAAATTATTTTTCATTTTTGAATTGTATATTTGTAATTTTTCTTCTCTACTTCCCGCCAAAGCCTGTCCCAAGTCAAGTTAAAAAGGGTGAAGGGAAGGAGTAACAACCTCGTTAAAAAACAGGGGCTCAGCTGGCCCGGCTGATAGCACCCTGTAAGTGCCCTGTCTAAGATACAGACACTGCTTAATAACTTAATTATTTGGAGATTAATATAAAAATAATGTAAAGTGATTTTTACCAAAGCAGTGAAAAGTTGATGCATTATAATACTTTATCCATGTATTTGAAATTAATAAAGAACGCAACTGCGAAGCGATGTATCACTAGCAAAACATTATTAAAAAGAACAAACTTGCACATAGTAATTCCGTTCAAGCATTGACCCCATAAATATGTCAGCCAACAAGTGAGTAAACTTTTTATATTGGACAGAACTTTATTTATGTTCCGCTACAAGTCTCTTCATCTTGAAATACACTTCATTAATCAACATGACGCTACACAATATTGCTGCTATCTAGTACTAGAAAGTGGATTCAAAATGGTGGCTTCATAACAGTCGTAGCAGTGCAAGGGTAATTAGAAAATGATTACAAAGCAAGAATAATTATATGAATTGAACCCATACAAATTATTTTTAATTCACTGTGATGTGGTCTTACGAGTAGTTATAACATTTTTCTTTACTAATGATAAAAGCAAACTCTAATATCAGAAAATTTTCATAAACATTTCCCATATATGATTTTGAGGGCACGAAAAGGCTTCTAGATTAAATGCCAATTTATGAAAAAAATATACATCTACTAATTCACGTTCGTTTGCCCCAGGGAATTAGCCTATTCAATACGAAGGGCATTTTCGAAAAGCAGCCACAGGCTAATTCATTCCATTTTATTTTATCCTTGATTGCTTTGGCCAACGCTGATACTCATTTTCATCTTTGATTACAATATATATTTACTACAACATGTTTCTCCTCTCGTCCGTTTTGATGAATTTTCCTCAGGAGTGCTCGTTGCTCCCTTATTTGGATTCTTATTATTTCCACTTTTACTAACTTCACCCACACCAGCGATGCTCTTCTTACCCAGTTTGCTATGGCAACCGATCAAGGCCAACTTCAATTAATTCCTCAATTGAATACGTTAAACACGGAAACACCAGCTCAAATATTATATTAAATAATACATTGTTGAAACACATTTTCCTTTCGATTCTTTTATTGCGTGCGAAAAAGAAAACAACTGTTTTTCTTCAATATTATCGCCTCTCCGTCATTAGATAATATAATTTACTTTCTGTTCAGTAGGCCTAAATGAATAGAATTTTATCCGAACAAATAAATAAAACAGCGTTGGTCTTGTATTGCATGTTTAAGAACTTCCAGTACTTCTTCGGAAAATTCACCGGCCCAACTAAAGCTCTGCACAGAATAAAATTAATTATGCATTTGCATTAATACTCTTGTATAGAAGACTTCCTGGAGCTTCATAAAAAAGTGATATGGTGTTATCACACAAGAGTGACCTCTTTTTTTGCGTTAACCTCTACCTATCTAAAAGAAGCATAAAGAAGTTGTCTTCTCAACAGAGGAGTCTTTTTTATATTTTGAAGAAGTCATGTAGTGTTTGAGCAGTACACAAACTTGAGAAAATTAAAGTTCCAGCGTCTCCAACCGCTGCAATCTGCTACTTTTATTCCCAAGGGGCTAATCTCGACTATTATCCTGCCTCGTGTGATATCTCAAGTTCCCATGAGCTCCATAACTTGCACACTAATTCACGTATTCAGGCGGAGAGGAGCTACTTTCTTATCTTTTGCTCCCAACTGTCAACATTCAGTTAACCCTCATCTTCACAAAAATATTCAAAAAGTGGTTGACACTGAAAAGTGAAATTTCTACCATTAGGCCTAGGTCTTCTGGATAAATAGTAGATAACATAATGTATCTTAAGTGGGAAAATGTGAAAAAATTAATAATCATATTAATCATGTTAATATTAATAATGTAAACTTATTAAACTAAATTTACATTACATATATCTGAACACCTCAAGTTCTCCTTAGTCTCCATAATTATGCGATATTTTAAAGCCTAAACTTACTAAAATCATTCTCTTTCACAATTTATACGAAAGCAAACTTTAAAACTCAATTATTGCATTTTTCTTCATACTAAATTATATATCTATCTTTCACGGATTTTCTGTTACAACGTTTAATTTTTTTTACAGTACGGTATATCCTACTCATTGTAGTTAATGAAACTATCAATACGAATTTTTTAACATTGAAAATTTCTTAAAATAAAAGAAACCGCAGAGTTAGGTGGTTTTGCACACAGATCAGTGGTTCTTTAGAAATTTATTCAGCTGTGTTTGGTTATGTACGAAGGTGGAGACAGATTTTTTAAAACGGTTAATTTGTTAGTTAAAACATCAATGACACCAAAGGTATTGCCGCTACATGAAAGAAACTAAAGCACATTTCTCTGCTTGCTATTGTAAATCTACATGCCAAAATTTAAGTTAATAGCTCAAACAATATACAAAATAGAAATTTTACTTTGTGCCCCCGTATAGTGTCATATTTTAGGTAGAAAACGACACTTTTCTCTACAGAAACGAAACATCGGATATACTAGGTTAGTTATTTATCGTGCTCATTAGGTAAGTTACATGTTTGTTGTAAATATAGATAATTTATAATTGGAACAATATACATCAATTTATATTTTTAATTAACTGTTAAGCTTCTGAAACGCTAAAAAATTGCAATACAATAATTAATACAATAAAATTCCTAACATATTAAAACGAATTAATCTTTTACAACCACGATTCAATTCGTTCTTGTATACTTTCATTCTGAGTTCGTATGTATTTTCTTTCGTACTTTTCACCCCCTAAACTAGGTGACCTGTGCGTGCCTCACATCAAACTTTTGAAGTATCAAATGTTTATATTTTTTGTATAATGAACATAATTTCTATATAATAATAACTGTTAACCTCTCCTCTTCTTGCAATTATTGAAAGTAAATCAACTTGACTTTTTAGTAAAACAAACATTGTCCAAGAAATTTACCTTTTAAAAAAATCGTATTTCTAAGATTAGATCTGTATGAGGGTGTTACGTTATATTTGAAAAGGAAAGGTAACTTATTGACTTAACTTATTTCTTATTAAGTTAATTTATTTTTATATCATAGCAACTTATTACTTGAATCTCAAACCATCTTGTAAACAAGTGACCTTATGGGTCCAGTAAAGGGAATTCTTATGCAATATATTTAGACTTTGATTCTAAATTTCTTAATCTAATGATAAATGTATTACGCGGGTTTGGCAAATCGAGTGCAATTTATATATTTTACGGTACAATGAGTCTCCCATCCATTTAGTTGACGGGTAAGTTGAGTCACTGTTATGTCATGTTCAAAGAGCGAGGGAACTCCTAGGACGTCGTCAGTAAGTTATGTTTGCTTCTTCATTGGTTAAGTCCGGTGGAAAACAAATGTGGAGCACTCACACATGCTTCCTTCATAGATATTCATGAAATGAATGACTTCCACTACAGTACATTACAATATATACTTGCCAGTAAACAACATGCAATATTCATATCACACAGTTTGAATAGTGTAGCATCGAGTCTTTTTGTAGTCTAATACAAACTCTATTGCATACCGACTAATCGGATTCGGCAGTTCCAGTGATTGTTCGTTCACACTCCCACTCCTGGATTCAATCCTTCAATGTTTTACGGAAGCAAATTTTGTAACCGTTAACATCAAAAAAGTGTTTTATTTTTCTCACTGATCATTTCCATTCTGCCACAACACGTTCACGCTTCGCCATACTAAAAGACGGCAGCTTTACACTAACTGCATTGTACCCCATAATACCCTAACATCACAGTGCTGAGGGAGAAAGCAGGTGTAGCCAACCGTAGTGGATTCAAACAGCCGCAAGGATTGAAAACTATGGTACTCAGTTTACCGTCCAGAGAAAGATAAACAACTCAATGTTAACTCAGTTCACCTAACCCCGTGGTATGTTTTAAATTCCAAGCAAGTTGTGGGCCCTATGAGGTATCTGGCGTAACCGTTAGGCGATTAACATAAACATAATTATTCCAATACCCTATTCTTATATGATAAACATCAGACGCATTCGTCGTGTCCTCAATTTTCGGTTAGGACTAATACAGCTAATTACGCCGTGCTAATGGCACAAGCATAATTTTATTTTCCCTTTTTGCACAAATGACCCATTTACATTATAATGACAGAATTTCCATTGCAAATTTCAAATTACATTTTATGTTAAAAAATAAGGAAAGTAAAACACTTACCACTTTCCATCGGTGGCAGATTCTCGAATCCTGGAGCAGTTAGACTCCTGTAAAATTCAAACATCGTGGCATTTAACAGGAAAGCCAAATTCGGCACAACAATTTTTAGGTTGATTTCACTATACCCCAAACAAATTTTCAGGCATTTTTTCGCATATTTCATTATCTTGCTGGTATTTCTTGTTGTTTTTAATGTTTCATCGTGAAAATGAGACATGACAGAAGGGTAGCAAGATTGAATACTAACTTCACTATTAGGTATATTTACCCAGAATATAGGATACGTTTCAACGGGTAACCCCATCATCATCAGCTGATTCTGACAGATGATCTGGTAGCTGGTGGTTGAACTAGTTGATCAGAGTTCCCTAGATGCCCACTGATGTGTCAAAGTTTAGCAGTATTTAGCGATTCTTTTGAATCAATATTTCCTCCCGAACCATGAGTTCTAATGGTTTTTGAACCTGTTATAGTAATTCACGGCCTTCTTCCCATGAATATTTTCGTACTGAATCTTGCTAAAGATTTCAACACTTCATTGTGCTATTTCCCTAGAAAGATTATTAATAAAGCAAGACGTTATAGTTATTATAGGAAAATAAGTTTAAAAAGGGGGTGATCATTTTTGAAGATGCAGTTCAGTGTAGACATAAAATGTTGATAAAAAATGCAGAGGACAAGTATGATAATAGTCAAACAGAAAGGCGAGAGAAAATAAACCAATTCTAATTCTAATTCTAATTCTAAAATACAGTACATCGAACCTTTTTCTTATAAATCAATCCGTCCTGAGTATGGGACGAGTATTAGAAAGTCTCACCCCTTTCATTTTCTTGCTCCAAATTGCGTGGAAATTGTCTACGAGTATTAGAAAAGTAGAATTTTTTTTTTTTTTTTTTTTTGTGGTGTATGGTGTTATCAAGCCGTAACATTTTGTGTAAGGAACTTGCCTACGTAAATGCAGAATTATTCATTATTCTGTATTGTAATAATAATTACAATGGAGTATATATAGTCAACCCTCGATATAATTCCTCTAACATTTAATGACACAAAGCGAGGGTAGCACTAAAACAAAACTTAATTTTTTAAAATAAAAATCGCATAAGACAGCGCTGTACCGTACTGTATTATTAAAGAAAAATTAAATGAAAGGCAAATAAAGAAGTTTAGCAGAACATAAAATACTCGACAGTCTCAGACTAACAGTTTTCCCCCACAGTAATGAAACATGTGATGCAGTAGCCTGCTAGCTAGACTTTGGAAATATTTCACTGTAGGCTATATACAAACTTCTCGTTTCTCTTGAAATACGAGTATAACAACAGGTCTCTTCATTTTAACTATCTTACGAGTAACTGTAGTGTAGTGTTTAACAGCTGAACGGAAACTGACTGAAATAAGTGAAAGTTTGAATGTATCATTGTATGAAGGGCTGTTTCTAACTGATCCACCTTCATGCAGGCTGTCTATCCGACTACTTAAAATAGCTTCCTCATTTCACCGCACTACATTTACATTCACTACTTGGAAGTACAGTGAAGTATGTTTCTTAAATAATTTTTCTGACATTTACGCTAGTTTTAAAAGAATTTTGCAGCAGCAAAAAATCACTGCAAACCATATTTTGTAAAAATCTTGTCTCATAGTCACTGGCACTAAATGAATTGGCACAGTAACGAGGTTTCTTATGTATTTTATATGGGAGAAGATTTGTTCACTTGCATTTATTGGCGCAGTGCGAGGGTGAAACTGTAGTTCCACAGATTCTTAGATAACACATATTATTAATAAGTTGTGTGTTAAGAGTCTTCAATAAAATATTACCGTATTTTACGGACTATAAGACGCACTTTTTTACCTTGAAAACACAGCCTTGAAAGTTGGATGCGTCTAATGGCCCGAAGTACATTAAAAAAAATTAAATTATGGTAAATATTGCCGGAATATCATAGGTATAAACAACGATACGATAGTTACAAATTTTGGCACAGACTGTACATCAGTGCACTTGTCACAATCGTAAAATAAGGGTAGCTGGAAGCTATGCGAAAAGAAAGGAATGTTGAGTTCTTTTATACGAAAGGAGTTGTCTCGGCCGGGTGGTTTAAACGAAGGCAAACACCTCTGAACAGCCTTGTCCCGTTACACTTACCATATGCTGAATTGAGGGTTAGAGGGTGTAAAAGTATTTTCAGCCTTCCATGGGAAATCAGTTAAAATTTACGCGATGCCATAGAAGAGATTTTCGTACAACGCAGGTTTTAAATTGGAAGTTATTTAAACTGATTATCTACTCTTATACAATTCAACGGCCCTAAAAAGCGTGCTTGCTCGCTCACCCGCTTCGTGAGACATCGGGTATACTCGGCGATGTTCGTCTCTCGCGGTGTAAACTTTAATGACGACTACAAAATTAGGTAAACCGCTATTATATAATTTTATTTTTACTTACAATTTTCATAGCTGAATTGATAAAATAAAATTCACATCATATTCATGTCAATAAACAATACGTATTATGTGTTCATAGGTTCTTTGGAACTGCATAATCGATTCTGATATAGTTTTCCCAGGGGCGCTTTCATGTTGTGGAATGTACTCTAAAGCAGCAATTTTAGCTGTTTCATTAATTATTAATGGCTTAGTTTATGAATGATTCGCGTGCAAGTGTTAATAAATATAATGCTTTAATAATTATTATACTCTTAATTTTTAATATTTAAAAGAATTATCGTGGCGAAGCCACGGGCACCTCCTAGTATTGTACAAGGTTATAATTTGTTTATGCAATGAAGTATACCTTTGACATTCTTTTCGTTTAGAACACTACATTATTTTTTTTTCCTTTAAATTTACATCCTAAAATCAAGGTGCGTCTTATGGTCTTCTAGTCCGTAAAATACGGTATACAAGTTGAATTTTATTCTCATAAAATCCTTCCTACTTTACCTGACAATGCAATCTGTCATAAGCTTAACTTATGTCATGTGTTGTCATTAGCCAAGGAATCAAGTCATCAAGGAATTATACATTATTTCATGTTTCAGAAGAATAAGGAATCGAAAGAGAAAAATTGTAGTATTGCTTTGGCAATCAAATTAGGCCAGGATAATTTGTATGTTACGTCAGGGATTTACTGCAGCGAATTTTTGTGGTTTATATTCTGGAGCTAATTTATCGTATGAAATTTATAAAAATGGTACAATCATCCAAGTACAGTGTAATAATGCTCACCATATAAAACTACGAAGTATTCAAATAAATAATCTGTGAGGTAACTATACAATTTAAAAAAAATTACAATTAACGAAAAAGTTGTAAACAGTTAGGATGGCAGAATCAGTCACCCATAGTCCAAAGGATAAAATAGCGTTCTAGTAGGCCTATAAGCGGCTTTGTCCTGACCGACAGAGAATCAACGTAGAGCCTAAACTATAATAGGTAGAAACTGGAATTTAGACAGTAAGTTATCTTCGTTTCATAATGTAAGTGCAAAGAGAGAAAGGATTTTGCAAAATTTTGTTTCTCGATGCTAAAAATAAAATACTTTCGAGGAGACAAAATACCTTCCATAAGAAACACACGAGCAATTCGATTATGGAAAATAGTATTCAATTGTAAAATTAATCCAAGATGGCCTTGCTCGGTTGCTATCTTTATTCATTTGTTTACGATTCGCAGAGATCTGATTTTTTAAACAGGTGGACTGAAGGAGAGATTAAAGCACGCCATAATGGGAAAACATTGAATGATTTGGACGAAACTCACTATGAGGGATTTTTGGACTAGGGAATTCTAATCTGAGGTATTTCCCCCCCCCCCAGGCGGCGCACTTTGTTCGTGAAATGCACCTCGAAGCCGGTTTTTTAGATTTTTAAATTATCAATCGTTATAATAAAATTGTTTATGATTTGGGTAAGGTTCATGAATTTATGGTTCATTTTAATCGTTTCACTTCGAATTTGTATGCCTTTATGGCAGCATAAAATTAGTTTTGTTTGTTTAATTATTTAAATTTTTAACGTTAAACAATATAATTAAGAATAAAATTGTGTAATTCCTGCAATTTATGGAAAAACTATGTCAGTGTTAATAAATATAATGTTTTAATTATTTTTCTGTTAAATAAATTATTTAAATAATACCAGTTGAGTAAATAGTGGCGGACAAAGCCGCAGGCACCTACTAGTATTTTATAAAAGTAATGATTAGTGAAATATTAATCTCTTTGTGCTAATGAATTAGTGGCTTCTAGAGAACACTGATCATGTTTTGAAGTTGTACAGTACGACAATTTGGAAGTGGTATTAATGACGTTAAAACTTTAAAATAGACAGATATCACAGTTTCAGCAAATTAATATCTCAATGGAAAGAACGAAACTACATTTTTAGCCTGGAAATCTCTATACGAGAAGAAGAGAGATTTTTCTTTACTCAGTAGATTTGCTATTTGGCTAATGACTTGTGAATGTCGAACTGAATCGAACTTGTTCGTCATACTCTCGACATTTCATTCGCGTAATAAATTTCCACTCATACCTTCCAGAGAAACAGCTTGAAGGCTTTTTTTTTAACTTTCCACCTCCTTGATTAATATTTCTACATCCCAGTCCGTGTAAATCCGTTTGTTCTCTGATGAGAAGAAGGAAATTTAATTTCAGTTTCTCTGGGTGCAGAGAAATGCATTTCAGAGTGCTTCCTCAGAAAGGAAGAGGGATATTAATTAATTAGGTATATACGCAAACTCGGTGACAGATATGACAAATGAGTTTCCTAAACCGTAATCTCACGTTTGCTGCGTAAATTTTCTCCTGGATGAGGCTTGAAGCGGGAGATTAGGCCAGTCATTAACATGCAGGCCCATGCTCCGGCCGTGCAACTAAATAGCATCAGGTCACTGTGTCTGTTCTTTAGAAATGTGAACCTCTGTTACTCTTATGCAGTGATTATTTATTTATTAAGTGCCACAATGGTACGTACTAAGATTGCATGGTGGACGGGAAAAATGTCTGTCTGTGCGTCTGTCCGTCCGTCCGTGTCTATAGGCGCGATAACTAAAATACGTATTATCATATTTTCATCAAACTTAGTATACGTACTTATAACGTCAATAGGACGAACGCCTATGATGTGTACCTGTGTAACGACCAATTAACGGTTGCATTATTTTCAAATGGCAAATAATCACTAAACTACAAAACCGCTCACTCAATGACATAATTGATGTCTACTTCTAGATGAGCCAGGAATTTGAAATTTTGCGTAGGCCTATTTATAGGTTACGGCTTGTAACCGATGGAAATAATAAAAATAGAACCATTTTACTTTTTATCCCCAAAAAACATTCACACTGACGGGCACAGCTTTAAGATCTTTTTGGACCGGATTGTACCAGCAGTAACGGATTTTGAGAGAACTACAAGTTTCGTTCTATGATTTTTTTGTCGTATCTCCATCGGTTATACCTTAGAATGAGTTAGAGTTTTTTTTTATTTCATGTAAATTTTGTATATTTTCGTCCCATTATGTAATTTTTTACACACATAAGTATAGGACAGATAGAAACGTAAAATTTAATAGGAATATAGACACATAAACAGCCACAGGCGTGCAAAATCTGGTGTTTCTACATACTCAATAAGTGTGGAAAAACTGACTGGATAGACGTCATTCACATCTACCATAGTCTAATCATAAACTTATGAACATCGATGTTTACTCATTTCTAGATGAGCTAGAAACTTCAAATTTGGGAACTTTAACTTATAGCTTTTAGTCTATAACCGATGGGAAAATTCCAAAACGTTAAAATTATTAAACGTTCACCTTCAAAATAAACTTTTAAGTTTTGACCGCGTGTTCGTACGGTTTCAGATGTTTTGACAAAAATAAAGGAATAGGCCTATTGTTGACGTGACGAAATTCGTTTTAAATTCGTTATCCAACTTATTCCTTCATATTCCTTTCTCAAGAAACCGTGGTCTAAAATTTATAGTTTCTGAAATATGGCCAATGAACTCAATCTTTGTTATATCAGTTTACCTTATTTTTATATACACAGAGGAAAAGCGGAACCTTTCTATAGCTACTCTCTTGTGACTTCATGCATGCATTCCTAGACTGAAAAAAACATACCATTGTAATTCCAGTGCAGTATGGAAGCCTAAAATGACGTTTATTTTATTAAGATACGAGTTTGTTTACGAAACGAGCAAAGCAAATTGCATTATTTCATACTAGTTTCTTAATTACCATTATAGGCACGTTGCATACGATTTTTTTTGTTCGACCATAATTAAATGTTTGAGTTTTAAGACTTTAGATTCATAAAAAAACGAAATCGCCTGACATTTCCATGCGCCCAAACAGTTTAACATTTTACATTGTTACGCTTTAGGAACTACTTGATTTTTTGACATTAAAAATATAGTTTGGAGTACCAAAATGGCTAAACCCGTAAAACAACACTTATGTCATCCCTTAAACGCTGACATACTCCCGCAAAGAGGAAAAGCTCATCGGTGAACCCAAGAACCCATCGTAATTTTGCCCGTACATAATAAGTATTTATCTTCTGAGAATTTCTAACTGTAATATTGACTCCAGAATCAATCTATTATATAAATGTTAATTCTTCAGTGACAGCACTTACTAGTGCATACAGGCGGATATTCTTAACCTTACCTACATTGAGCACTAGCGAAATGAATTTCATCAATGATTCTATATGTTTTATACTATACTTGTAATATTAAATTCATGTTAGTAAATCATATATAACTAGCTAAAGACACCTATAGGAAACATCTCAAGACAACATCTTAGACCTTTCAGAACTGAATCTATGTACTAATATAAGCAGATTTCGAGTGAAATCATCAGTGGGCTCTAATTTTAAGTCAATGAGGACAATTTCAGTAGCATAGCTACTTTCCATCAATGACAGTCATAACACGTAATAACAAATCTTCATATTTTATATTTAAGCACTACTCTATTAATCTTATATATCTGTTTTTATACAATTTTCAGGGTGATTCATTTTTACGTCAGCAGCAGTGAAAAAGTTAACAAAATAATCTGACTGAAGGACGTTTTTAACACCGAAGAGATTGGCTAGGTAAAATTAACGTAACATGGAGAGAAGTAAACTATAATAGACCACTAGTTGAATGGATTCCTGAGAGATCAATGGCCCGTGCAGAGAATGGGACGTCAGTGCTAATGTTGAGTATCAATCTAAGCTACCAGCATTCAACAGCTTAATCTCAACAGTCAACAGCAATTACAGCACGCACAGAAATCTCCTGCATTTTCATAATACCCTGTCCCAATCAATAACGTACCGTGCCGTGTTCCAGCGCAACATCAAACCAATTCAGATGTTTTCCGAAGTCGAATGTACAATACAGGGTGTTAATGAATAACACCGAAATATTTTACCTGTGTATAGAGGGGACATAAACAAGCAACTTTTATTAGGAGATGTTTGCTCTATGGATTCAATATTTCCTGTTAGTGCATAAAATCTTCCAGGGCATGGCCGCCACTGCTTCTAAAAAAAAAATGCAAAACAAAGGAACTTCGTTGTTAACCCTGGTGTAATGATTAAATAAACTATTGCAGTGGCGACGGGTCATGTGATTAGTCTGTAAATGTTGCAGGTTATAAAAACTCTAAATTATGATACAGCTGTTGATGAATTTTTAAGAATCAGGTTTTTATCGATCACTAAGAAAGCGTAAAGTCAACTTAATGAATATTTTAACCTATTTCGCTTTATTATTGACTTATGAGCACCAAATTGTAATTACTTTAATGCCCTGTAGAATACACATTTTACGTCATAGAGCAAACATCTCCCAATAAAAGTTGCTTGTCTATGTCACCTCTATATACAGGTAAAATATTTCGGTGTTATTCATTAACACCCTGTATATTATGTTGCACAAACTTTCTCACATATAGGCTACGTGTTAAGATATTTTCTGTTATTGAGGTTTTTAAGTTGACGAAAGGAACCAGTACAATCTCCAAAAAAAATGGATTTAGGGATCTTATAGCACCATTATCTTAACTGATTAAATATTTTCTCCGACTATTCAATAGGTTTATATTTCCTACTAGGTCAATAAAATGAATTGTAAAATAGAGTGCAAATTAAACAGATTCAGGTCCGCTTTACTAATTAGTGCAATATTTATGTGGGCATATTTTTATGGACCCATGTTGTACAATTATCAGTATACTTCATAGTATAGTATAGTATAGTAGTCTTAACTCTATATTTAAACGTACTATTTCATTTATTAGGAATATCATTACCAAGAATGTTATTGTTGCTGTTATTATTGTTATAGTATTACTTAGTTTATTTTGCATATTAACCAAACAAGTAACAATTGACTTTGCGAATGAAGAAATAATGAAAACTCCAAGTCAAATTAGCCGGCTACGAGATTTGAGATTTGTAACCAGGACCTCTTATCTGGCCATCTCACTCAGAATATTTTTAGTCCCTGGTTTGGTCATCACGAATCAGCTATTCTGCGTAATCATATTTTTCTTATTACTATGGGAAACAAAAGAATAGCATTCGTATTTCAATTAAGGTGTGTTTTGATATTGTGTATTGAAATCACATTTATTTCGTGTGTATCTCGATACTTATAAATTTTATAAAGAAATCTGTATGACAAAAAAAGTTCACTTTAACGTTATCTCAGGAATTTTTTATAATTTTAACTGATGCAGTGTCGCAGAAGTTGTATACGACATAATCCACTTCAAAATGACGTGTTATTCGCACTTTCTTGTTATCACTCTTTACAATACATATCCTGAACGCATGGAACATTAGCTGGCCCTATTCCAATAACTGGTAATACTTAAGCATACAAGAGCATGGAAAATTCAGTTCACCGCACAGGAGAAAGACCAGAATCCAGCCAAGTTTGCTAATGTGAATACTGCTTCCTGTATGTATGTAAGCAAGCACATCAAGAATTCGAAACAGGAAAAAAGTATGGAATAAAAGAAACCAAGAAAGAAGAAATAGAGCATTAGAAGTCAAAATAAAAATAGGTTGCTCGAAAATAAAGGTTCTTTCGCTTATAGAGAGGCATATAAACAGGAAAATTTACAAATAACATCTTTTTTTTTCGCATGGGATCTATTCCGAAAATTGTTACATTATACGGTTATGTTACATACAGTATAATATATTGGTGCAAAACACGTATGGTAAGGGCATTACTGAAGAATCAAGGAAGATTTGAAAAAATTCCTTTTTAAAATTCCCAGATTTTCCAATGCACTTAAAGAAATAGCAAATAATTTTTTATTAGATGAGGAAAATTACGTGGAATTACATATATGCCATATTATACAGTGGACTCTTAGTAATTCGAACCCCAAGGGGAATCAGAAAAAATCGAATTATCCAAATTTGGAATTAACCAAAACTGTGACTTTTTAAACGTAAATGCCGTAAAAATGTAAAAAATAAACTAAATTTAATAAAGGAACTGGTGTATGCTCTACGCTTTGACATTTTCAAACACATTCACACTTGGAGGATAGAATGAACACTAAAATTTTCACAGAAGTTTTGAATCCCTTCAAGACTGTAGCGGACGGGGTGAATTCGCATCCATTGAACATCTATTCAGCAGGAGGAAGATAACGTGGTTAAAAATAACTTTAGTACGGTACCTGCTATCTGCTAGGGTTCTTCAGAGAAATAGAGAATTCTTGTGGAATTCCTGGAAGCAATGAACTCTTGGAATCCTTACATTACTTGAGACAAATTTTGGCTTCGATTTATCGAAATTAAGCTTCAAAAATTCGAATTAATTGCAATTTTTTAACATATATTTATATAAGAATTTCAAGGGGAATGAGTATTTATTCAAATTATACAATATTTCGAATTATCCAACGTCGAATTAACCAAATTCGACTGTAATAACATAGACACAGCTGTTACGAGATGATGGTTTTTTTTAAATCGTAACACGCGTCTCAACTTAAAAATGTTAGTGAATATCTTAATGTTCATATTAATCGATACATCGATTGGCGGGTTGGCTAAGGCAGTAGCAAATTTGATTTGGAAAGCACGTTGGAGAGGATGTTCTTGTGGTGTTTGGACTATATTATCTGGTGAGAATTTCGATATAGCTTTCCCCACTCCATTATTGAATTAAAACAATGCCTGATGATTAATTTATCTTGGACGAGGACCTCGGATTCATTGGCTGTTAATCCAGATTTTGAATCGTCCACTAAATATGTATGTCCAAAACTCTAATCAGTTCATGCCGATTGATGAAATTACTATATTTTACCGAATTATAACGAGCAAAGGTCACGCATGTACAGGTAGGAGGGGGGAAAAAGCGGACCGACTAAAATGTCTAAGTTACCGATATGAGCCACTGCGCATGCCTAGCGGCATTCACAGGATAGTAGGGAATGTATTGAAATTTGTTTTAGACAATATAGACGATCAATTGAGAAATAATTTCAAGTAATTTGCATTGCTTGTGAAAACAAACGTTTCCGTTACATCTCTTACATTTATTTACGTATCACAAGGCTCTGAAATGAGATACAAGAGTCGGTCCGCTTTTTTCCCCCTACCTGTACATTTAACGCCTGTACGTAGGGAAAGTAGGGAAAAATTATAAGATCATATAAAGTAACTACCGTATATTAAATCCTTGGCTTTGCAACCCTGAAGGGACTAGGCTTACCATCTGGCCGCTGCGTCATCTACAATTAGACAATATGGCATATTTGGAGCATGCAGGTAATGACCGTTAATGATGGTTTCTGTGACTGGTAGTATTGAAATATTCTTTTATTTATTATATCCACGTGTTCTTGACTTCAACAAATCACATAACGCTATTTAATAATGAGAATATTATAGGAGAAAAATTCCTCCGGCACTGGGACTTGAACCCAGGACCTTTGGCTATTCGCGCCAATGCTCTACCAACTGAGCTAAGCCGGAGCTCAATTCACAGCGCCAGATGGAACTTCTCTCCTATGACTGATTGCCCTAATGGTCTACCTCACAGACAGACAAGTTATGTCATATGCAGTACTGTGAGGCACACTAAGCAGTGATTTTTGTGACCGGGCTCCCACTGTTATTGTACAGTTAACATTCAAGATAGGTATGTAAGCATTCATGAGCCACAGATTATTGTCTCTGTTGGACACTACATGAGAATATTATAGGAGAAAAATTCCTCCGGCACTGGGACTTGAACCCAGGACCTTTGGCTATTCGCGCCAATGCTCTACCAACTGAGCTAATCTGTGGCTCATGAATGCTTATATACCTATCTTGAATGTTAACTGTACAATAACAGTGGGAGCCCGGTCACAAAAATCACTGCTTAGTGTGCCTCACAGTACTGCATATGACATAACTTGTCTGTCTGTGAGGTAGACCATTAGGGCAATCAGTCATAGGAGAGAAGTTCCATCTGGCGCTGTGAATTGAGCTCCGGCTTAGCTCAGTTGGTAGAGCATTGGCGCGAATAGCCAAAGGTCCTGGGTTCAAGTCCCAGTGCCGGAGGAATTTTTCTCCTATAATATTCTCATGTAGTGTCCAACAGAGACAATAATCTGTGGCTCATGAATGCTTATATAGCTATTTAATAATTACAGTATCTTTAAATGCTAGGACATTATGAGCAAATAACTTATCTAGGATACATTGATGGTACTAATTCTCAAATACCATAACTTATTTCCCAAACAACAGGATCTTATGAAGTCCCAATTTTAAAATTTAGTTATTACTGTAAGTTATAGCTATTATCTTACTCTTCTATCTCTTAGAAACAGGGTTGCCATACGTACAACTATAGTCGTACACACACGACTGTTTTAAAGATTTGTGTCTCTCGGTGGTCGTGGTAGTACGCCTATTTGTACGACTATTTTTAACACAGCGTTTTATATATTTTTAATCAATCTACTGACGAATTTTAAATTTTGATACAAAACCAGACTTTTCTTTTCTCATGGTTTTTGTTTTAAGCATTGTTCCGTTATGTTTTAGTTTAGTAGGTCATGCTTCTGTAATTCGTTTTTAGCAGGCCTTGCTTGCTATCTTGTTTTTTATTTATTGAACAAATGAATTTCAAACAGTTGTTATGTATGGGTATTGTAATATCAAAATTATTCTTTTTATGTCTTGCATCCAATCAGAGACTGGAGATTTTTATTATATTGTTTTGATAGCCAATAAGGTTTATCTTTAGCTTCATTCTCCTTCTTCATCGATTCAAGTTAACTGTGTCTCATAAAGACATTAGTTTTCTAGGCTTTAAATGCCTATTCTTCGTTGTATTCAATTCAACTACTACTCATAAGGACATGAGTTTTCTTCTTGGCTTATCAATGCCATTATTTACCTATCAGATAGATCTGGTGGTTTACTTTCAATAGCTGAAGCAATCAGCTCTTCGATTCACATTAAGGTTTCACATGCCTTATTGATTCTGAAGACTTCGAACGATTTAAGGACTATTATCACCCATCGTGTGATTCATCGGGTCTTCTTCATTTTGGTGTTGGCGTTGCAAGATCTCAGGCTAACATCTGTATCAACTATCAAAAGGTGGTATTAATCAATTCAAAGGTACGTCATTTACTACCTAATTTATTTGAGGAACAATTTGGACGTAATTTCATCATTGAACTAATATATTTGTGGTTTTGATCAACTGATTAAGCCATCTCAAAGATATTTATGACCTTTAACAAAGGAATTTGTATTAAACATTGTGATATCCACAAGTTCATCAGTGTTTATGAATAATAATATTATACACGTCCAAGAAATCAAGAATTTATGAGCTGAGCATGATGTATGTATTGTTGTTGTGACAATAAATTGTTACATACCAGAGAAACTTATCTAAAATGTATTGGGCAAGTTTGGCTTATCTATTTATAGTTTAAGTCTCTATTTCAAGAAGTGTTACGTCATATGATTCTTGTTATACAGTCCGCTTGCTTTCAGCTTGCCCGTACATTTTAATGGTCCTCCTATTGCCGGATAATTGAATCATTACCGGACCATTTATTGGACTCCTATTGCCGAATCTTGAATCATAACTGGACTATTATCTGGTGAATTGAACTGTAACATATACCAGAATTGTTCTCATCATAACAATAACTAAACAATAATTAATATTGTTACTGCCTCCATGTCTTCTGCATGTTTGAGGTGAAGGCTGGAGGATCTATTGTTAAACTAGTGTTATAAGTTTCATGCTTGTAAAACCTACACAGACAGCAACACTTACACTAGTACACATATCACACCTGATATTGTATTGTCTCAACGTCCATTGCATTGGACGTTTATGTACTGATTTGTCTTAACCCGTAATCGGGCATTGTATTTATTGTTATTTTGGCCCTAAGAGCGGGCAATTATTGATATTCATTGTAATCTGTGCTGTAAATCTATAGAGATGGCTAATCAGGAGTTAAACATTAATGCTCTTAAAGCCAAGAGAACTCCTATAAAGGCTCAGATCACTCGCCACGTCAATACCTTTCTATCATTCACAGATCTCGACGATGAATCTTATAATGAAATTATAGCCCGTAAGGCTAAGTTTAATGAAGTCCTGATCAAATATGAAGATGTTCAGTCTCTGATTGACCAAATTGAGTATTCAGAAGCTGAAGCAGATTATAGAGAAGAAGTGGAAAAGGCTGTTTTTGCAGGCATTTCTCGTGTAAACTCTTTAGTTACAGCTTATGAGGCTAAACTTAAACAAGAAGTAGATGCTAAACTTAGACAAGAAGCTGCAGAAGCAGAAGCTAGGGCTAGGCAAGAAGCTGTAGAAGCAGAAGCTAGGACTAGACTAGAAATTGCAGAAATAGAAGCTAGGACTAAATTAGAATTAGCAGAATCAGAAGCTAGGACTAAATTAGAATTAGCAGAATCAGAAGCTAGGGCTAGTCGAGAAGCTGCTCAAGCTGAATCTATGGATAAATTAGCTTCTGTTGATATTGTAGCAACTCAGTTCTTTGATTACGTTGAAGCTATTCAAACGTTAGTCATACGAGACAAGGTTTCATATTTCAAGGCTGTCAGTATGCGTAATGCATTTGAAGCCACATTTAATCAATACAAGAATAAGTACTCTCAAATCAGACCACAAGAAGTGACTGAAGTCATTAAACTTCAAGGTCGTCAAGTCGAAGCGGCTTTTCACGAGGCAATAGGTCTCTTAAATAGTTCTATTGCTGAAAATAAACATTTCTATGACCCTGATCAGGTCTCAACTTCTGTAGTACGCCAGTCATCTACAGAATTGACTCCTTCACTCCCAAAACTTCCCGAGATCCGTCTTCCTCAATTCACAGGCGATCCTGCCTTGTGGATTGAATTCAGGGATACATTTTATTCCCTTGTCATTCAACATAAGCATATTTCTAACATGGACAAGTTCCAATATCTAAAATCATGCTTATCGCCAGAAGTCATGACTGTAATACAGAATATTCCTGTATCCTCAGCTACATTTGATGTAGCCTGGGAAACGTTGTCAGAAAGATTTGACAACAATCGTCTGATTGCTAATAGTCACATTGACAAATTATTTTCACCACCCTCTCTTGAAAAGAATTCTGCAGACTCTCTGCAAAGATTTATAGATCATTTCATAAGCACGGTGCATGCATTGCACTCTTTAAATACTGATGTCGATTTATCCGACTTAATTATTTCTAAAATGATCTTAGACAAACTCCCAGTTCATATTATTAGAGAATGGGAATCATCGCTGAAATCAGACAGAATGCCTGAACTCAAGGAACTACTTAAGTTTCTGGAGACTAGAGTCCGAGTCTTGCAAATGACGGATTCAGCTCTAAAAAATCAGCCTTCAACTTCACAGAATTCGCAACCTATATCGGCTAAGAGCAAATCAGCTCAGTTTGTCAACAAATGTATTTGTTGCAAAAAGGATTCACATCAAGTCTACCAATGTGATGTTTTCAAAGCAATGAGTCTTGCAAGCCGTAGCAATTTTGTCAGGACTAACCATTTATGTCGTGTATGTTACTCTTCAAGAGGACATACCAAGGCTTGCAGCTCGTTCTCTTGCAGAGTGTGTGGAGAGAAACATAGTACTCTTCTTCACGATTATAGTGCTCAGAACGAGTCACAAATATCTAATACTGCAGGGATTATGTCAGCCTCTCATAATCATCAAGGCTGCTTACTTCCTACTGCAAATGTGTTTGTGATAAACAAGTATGGTCAACCCGTAGAGGCCACTGCCCTCTTAGATAGCGGCTCTGATTGCAACTTAATCAGTGAAAGGCTATTTAAACATTTAAAACTATCCCCTTGTCAGCAGCAAGCAAGGCTGACTGGAATACTATCGTCTAAAGTAAGCACCCATAAGCTTGCTTCTATAGAAATCAGGTCTCGAACAACTCGTTGGTTTTGTAATACTGTTGCTCTTGTTGTTCCGGAGATTTCAGAGTCGAAACTTCCAAGATCTCCAATTAATATCACTAACTGGAACATTCCGCCTAACCTTCAACTAGCCAATCCTGATTTCAATACACCTAACTTTGTAGATTTATTGTTAGGTATTGAGATTTTCTCGCAAATTGATTGTGTGGGTAATATTTCTGCTCCTAACCTACCCATCATTCATAACTCTCAACTGGGTTGGTACTTTGCGGGCAAGCTGCCCCAACCTTCCTCTCCTAGGTTGTCTGTTCGTAAGTCCAACAAACTTACACTTCATAAATCTAAGGACTTTAGCAATGGACTTCCTGATGATGTATCTTGCCAATCTAATACCTTAAATACGCATTATTCAGCCTTTCTGAATTCAGATTTCGAAATCAGTGAACAGCTAACTAAATTCTGGGAGTTGGAAAGGATTTCTAATGTATCTATTAATTCCAATGAGTTTGATTGTGAGGTGCATTTCACCCAGAACACTGAAAGAAATTCTGAGGGTAGATATGTGGTTAAGCTACCGTTTAAATCTGATCCCCAGTCTTTGGGTAGCACCAACCGCCAAGCACATTTGAGATTTGCATCTCTTGAAAGGAGGTTTCATTCTAATCCTGCATTAGCCGAGGATTACAAGAAATTTATGTCTGAATACATCGACTTGGGACATATGGAATCTGTTGGTCAGGTTTCCAACAATAATTCTGACTACTTCATACCTCACCACCCGGTGCTGAAACCTTCAAGCACCACGACTAAACTTCGCGTGGTGTTTGATGCCTCTGCCAAGTCTTCCAATGGTAAATCTTTAAATGACATTCTGGCAGTTGGGCCTAATGTCCATCCTGAGCTGTTTTCCATCCTATTACGCTTCAGGTTCAATGCTATAGCCTTTACTGCCGACATTGAAAAGATGTATAGGCAGGTGATGATTCATCCAGATCATCAAATCTATCAAAAAATACTTTGGAGAGATTCTCCTTCGAAACCTATTGAGGTGTTCAATCTCAAAACAGTTACATATGGCACTGCCCCTGCCTCCTTCTTGGCTACTAGGGCCCTGAAGCAAATAGCAATTGATGAAGGTTCCAAGTATCCTTTAGCCAGCACTATTGTTAATCGTTCAATTTATGTTGATGACATAGTTGCAACTTGTTCTACGTTAGCTGAAGCTAAAGAAGCGGTAAGTCAACTGCGATCATTGTTGCCCTTGGGAGGTTTTATTCCTCGAAAGTGGAGTTCAAATATTCCTGAATTGCTTCAGGACATTCCTCTTCATTTGCAAGAGACTTTAGACAGCCGCACATTCGGTAAATCTGAAGTCAGTTCTATAAAGGCTTTAGGTTTAATCTGGCAGCCATCCAATGACTTGCTTAGAATAGAGACTTCTATTGACTTCACAAAACCGTTCAAGATATGCTCTAGGAGAACGTTGTTATCTTGCATCGCTTCAATCTTTGATCCTTTAGGCCTTATATCTCCAATCGTTGCCTACTGCAAGATAATATTTCAGTCTTTATGGAAGACTACTACTTCTTGGGATCAGCCTATTCCTCCTGATGTAGCTGATAAATGGCTAAGGATTCACAGTCAATTGACTATGATAGAGCAAATTGCTATACCTCGCATGGTAGTATCGGAGGATTCAAGGTCTATTCAGCTTCACGGATTTTGTGACGCTAGTGAATCTGCCTATGGAGCCTGTTTGTATTTGCGCTCTTATACTCACTCCAGCAATGTTCAAAGTTTCTTGCTGTGCGCTAAATCTAGAATCGCGCCTGTAAAGCCTACCACGATTCCTAGGTTGGAGCTATTAGCTGCCCATCTTTTGGCCATTCTAATTCGTAAGGTTCTGCCCATGCTGCTCCTAAATATTGATAAGATTTTCCTCTGGAGTGATTCCAGCATTGTGCTATGCTGGCTATCTCGTTCACCTGATACTCTGCAAACTTTTGTTAGAAATAGAGTTTCGGATATTGTTGAGTTCACCTCAACCTGCGAATGGCGCCATGTATCCTCAAAGGATAATCCAGCCGATCTTATTTCTAGAGGTGTTTTGCCTTCTGACCTCATAAATAATCAGCTTTGGTGGTCAGGTCCAAATTGGCTTCGTACTCCTCAATCTGATTGGCCAGGCAATAGCCCACTTGTTGTTCCTACTCCATTACCAGAAGTTAAGCGAGTAGCTATAATTCAATCAAGGAATTTTGAAATGAACTCTAAGATTTTAGAGTTTCATCACCTAAAAACTCTAAGAATCATGGCCTATGTATTAAGGTTTATTGATAGGATCCGTAATCCTCATTCCATTATTAAAGGTTCATTGTTGCCTCTTGAACTTGACAAGGCCCTCAGATATTGTATCAGAGTGGTACAATTTCAGGCTTATTCGACAGAGATGAAATGTTTGTCCTCAGGACAAGCCATACCTACTGCTAGCAAAGTATTGCAGTTTTCACCATTCCTTGATGAGAATGGCCTTCTTCGCATAGGCGGACGCCTCAAGCATTCTGCCTTACCATTCGAAATTAAACATCAGATTCTGTTACCTTCATCTCATAAGTTTACTAAAAACTTCATTGAATTCACGCATCGTAAACTGCATCATGCAGGCTTACAATCTATCATTGCTCATGTAAGAGAAAAATATTGGATAGCTTCCATTAGGAAGGTTGTTCGTGGGGTTGTAAACAAATGTATCATTTGTTTTCGTTTTAAGGCTCAGTCATTGCAGCAGAAGATGGCTGACCTTCCTCCCTCTCGAGTTAATTCCATACCCCCATTTACGAATGTTAGCATTGACTACGCAGGCCCATTTACCATTAAGTATGGTGGTCCTCGTTCTAAGACCTCTATCAAGGCATATTTATCTATATTTGTGTGCATGTCCACTAAGGCCATCCACATTGAGCTTGTCACGGCGCTTACTTCCCGTGCCTTTCTTGCGGCTTTTTCTCGCTTTACAGGGCGTAGAGGTCTCCCGTTTTCTGTCACTTCGGATAATGGAACTAATTTTGTAGGTGCTAACACAGATCTTCATCACCTTAGCGAACTCCTAAATTCAGAAGAGCATCAATCATCAGTGCAAGATGCTACTTCTCATTTGAATGTTCTTTGGCATTTTTTGCCGTCTAATTCTCCTCACATGGGAGGTTTGCATGAAGCAGCTGTACGCTCTATAAAGTACCATCTTAAAAGGATGCTATCTTCATTCAATTTCACTTATGAGGAGTTTAGCACAGTTTTGATCCAGGTTGAGGCATTACTGAATTCCCGTCCTCTAATTCCACTAAATGAGGATATAGATGACTTCGCTTATATCTCACCTGGTCACTTTCTTGTAGGAAAGCCTTTAATATCTATTTCTAGCCCTGATTTGACAGGTGGTTATACTTTACGTTCACGTTGGGATGCCTTACACCAATTTAACATTAATCTATGGAAAAAGTGGTCCAAAGATTACTTACTTACCCTGCAACGACGTGCTAAATGGACCAAGGTCCAAGACAATGTATCTATTGGCACACCAGTGCTAATCATAGATGATAATGTCCCTCCTCAGAGATGGATATTGGGCATTATTCATCAGATTCACCCTGGCAAGGACGGGCTTGTTCGGATTGCAACAGTTCGGACTGCCACGGGTTCTTATGTGCGTCCTATCATTAAATTGGCGCCATTGCCAATTTCAGAAAATGATGAATGATTTAGTCATTCTCTGCATTCATGTTTTTCAATTCATTTCAATTATGTGTTCTTATGTTTGTTTTTTATTTATTTATTTTTTCTTTCCCTCTCTTCTTTAATTTATTTTTTTTAAACATAACTCCACATGTAATTTTAAATTATGCCTCAAGTGTCATAATTTGCGGGCAATATGTTCCGTTATGTTTTAGTTTAGTAGGTCATGCTTCTGTAATTCGTTTTTAGCAGGCCTTGCTTGCTATCTTGTTTTTTATTTATTGAACAAATGAATTTCAAACAGTTGTTATGTATGGGTATTGTAATATCAAAATTATTCTTTTTATGTCTTGCATCCAATCAGAGACTGGAGATTTTTATTATATTGTTTTGATAGCCAATAAGGTTTATCTTTAGCTTCATTCTCCTTCTTCATCGATTCAAGTTAACTGTGTCTCATAAAGACATTAGTTTTCTAGGCTTTAAATGCCTATTCTTCGTTGTATTCAATTCAACTACTACTCATAAGGACATGAGTTTTCTTCTTGGCTTATCAATGCCATTATTTACCTATCAGATAGATCTGGTGGTTTACTTTCAATAGCTGAAGCAATCAGCTCTTCGATTCACATTAAGGTTTCACATGCCTTATTGATTCTGAAGACTTCGAACGATTTAAGGACTATTATCACCCATCGTGTGATTCATCGGGTCTTCTTCATTTTGGTGTTGGCGTTGCAAGATCTCAGGCTAACATCTGTATCAACTATCAAAAGGTGGTATTAATCAATTCAAAGGTACGTCATTTACTACCTAATTTATTTGAGGAACAATTTGGACGTAATTTCATCATTGAACTAATATATTTGTGGTTTTGATCAACTGATTAAGCCATCTCAAAGATATTTATGACCTTTAACAAAGGAATTTGTATTAAACATTGTGATATCCACAAGTTCATCAGTGTTTATGAATAATAATATTATACACGTCCAAGAAATCAAGAATTTATGAGCTGAGCATGATGTATGTATTGTTGTTGTGACAATAAATTGTTACATACCAGAGAAACTTATCTAAAATGTATTGGGCAAGTTTGGCTTATCTATTTATAGTTTAAGTCTCTATTTCAAGAAGTGTTACGTCATATGATTCTTGTTATACAGTCCGCTTGCTTTCAGCTTGCCCGTACAAGCATTTTGCTAAAATCAATATGATTGGAAAGCAGTTGTTCCTTTTGCAATAATTACAACACTGTGGCAACTACTGTTTAATTAATTTGATTGTATTTTATCAAATTTAGCACATCGGAAGATAATAAAACATGGCTAATCATTTACAAATAAGATGATTTATTGACGATTACATGACATATGTAAGGTATATAATACAGATTAATTATTATTATTAATGCAATACGTTCATTATACAGAACATCACAAAGTATACGAAAGTTTTAACTAGCATACGACTATTTTCGAATATTGGTACGATTGTTCTACGTTTCTGGTCTGGCAACCCTGCTTAGAAACAAATATTCAGCTTGCCCATGGACCGAAAAAGAAAGAAACTTTATGAAATGTACGCTATGTTTCTACGCTATTCAGTTGCATCGCATGAATTTAATTTCCGTGAACTGATTACGTTAAATAACACTATTGGTGTTTAATTACATCAGCTGTTTATATCGTTATTGTGTAGAGATTAGCATCAACATATTGGCTTAATAATGATAAAAGGCATTATAACGTTTACACTTCAATCTGCATGAAAAGCTATACAGGAATATAAAAAACTAGTTGATATGAACACAATGTACAGAGTTAATGCAGTTTTCATGGGCTAGAAGCGAATGTTCAAACATTATAAAGGTCAAACAATTTCGAAACATATTAAATCTCTATGGGAATGAAATAGTCCTTTCTTTGATGTTTACTTGTAGCCTATACATAATGTATGAAGTCTTCAACGGAAAATTTTCTGAGCACAGTGACTTAATTGACTTTAACTCAACATTGGCAAGTGCCGATTAGTTTTGAAGCAGTAATCAATTGAATTCTATTTTTTAATTCTGTAAGAGTGTAATCGGGGCCCGGGTGGCTTGGGTCGCTTAAATCCTAAAAGGGAGAGGTTAAACTTCGATAAAGAAAGAAAGAAAGAAAGAGTGTAATCGGAATGCTTAATCAGTTCCTGGGGAGAAGGTTCAAGGCTATGGCAGCCCTGAATTATCACGTAAGTGCTGAATTACGCATTCCGATACACAGCGTCCTCCCTTTGTTCGTAAACGCGCGCGTGTGTGCTGGCCAGTTTGGGAAGGGCTCACCATGGAAGTTGACGTTATTATCATGTATTAGCAAAAAACCCCGAGAGGGCAGATTAAGGGGATGGAGTAAGAGGATATGGGGATGTTGGATACAGGAGCTATGTAGTGGTTAGAGGGATGTATATATTGACCTGTAAATAAACGCTAGGGGATGTAGATAGAAGGTTTCTTGCTATTCAATTCAACAACAATCTCCCATGAAATCAAATATCCCAATGACTGGAAGGGTCAGCCAGATCTTCAGGAGCAGCCAACAGCATGGAACCAGAGGGATAAACACCGCAAATCAGCCATAAATATACCACACACCAGTCGACACGGAACATACCTCTACAAGAGTATAATTTTTTATTCCTTTTGTAAAAGCGGTATGAATCAAACTGAAAAGAAGCTTATTTATAGAGCATATTGTACTTGAAGTTGAACTCTTTAGCAAGTAGGCCTACATTAATTACTGGTTAATTTCAGATTATTCAGTCTTATCTCACTGACAATATATGCAGTGTTCTTTAGCGAGAAGTATTCATTCTGAGCGTCAGAGTACAAAGCTTTTAAAATATTGTTTTATTTGATTAAAAACTATTTTTAGGAATATTTTTTTCATAATCGGCATTGCACAGTAACATAGATTAATACAGTTTAAACCCTTATAGAGCTAAATTGGTATAGTTATACAAATGAAAATTATACAATGAAAATAACCACGAGCCTCATCACAAGAGATGTTGGAAATGTTTCACTCTTGCTTCCACACAACACTGGCACTTTCTTAGGAAATGTTCTTTCACGCGCATAGGCTTTCTCTTGTTTTTAAGTTTCTCACAAGAAAAATTGTCTTATTGTTATATTGTGGATGTGATATAGTCTTTAAATTCTTCAGAAGAGAAATTAACTCTATCTCGGAAGCTGAGCTTACTCGCGTGAAAGAAAATGTCATAAAAAGGTGCCATTGGTATGTGAATGCAAGAGGAGGACATTTCCAACATATCTTGTGATGAGGTAAGTGGTTATTTAAATTTTTAACTGTAATTGTGAGATCCTGAATCCTTACACCGTTAGCGGCTTTATTTGCGTAGATATTTCACCCGATTGCTCGGGAGTTGGAGCTGTGGCCGCCACGACGGAGAAACCCGCACTATTGGCCAACTCGTACGTGAAACACGCTGTATAAGAAATCGTTAAATTCAGCTCTAAGTTTGAAATCGTTGAAAAAAATTCAGTAGAATAGTTGACTTCCACAAATAATTTATCTAAAAAGTGCATAAAAATCCTCAATTTTGCATAAAAAATTATAATAGTCTTATAAACAAACTAAACTCCGTGGCGCTACATCCCTGGAGGGACTTGGCCTACCACCCGACCGCTGCGTCATCTCCCGTAGGCAGATGGCAGGATTGGGGGCATGTGGTCAGCATGCCGACACCCACGGCCATTAATGGTGGTTTTCTTGACCGATAATAGTCTTATATGTTAGATTAAAACAAATGATCGAAGTGACGCATTTATACGTCAGCAGCAGGGAAAAGTTTAAAGAAGTCATGGTTTAAACTAAACCCTGGGCGGATATGCAAATGCACAGAACACAGCACGCAATACAGTTCCAGCAGCGGAACTCTGGAATCCGAAAAATGAAATGACGAAGTGTATCATTGTCCAATAGAATATGTGTAATATTGAATCCCTGAATAAATTCATTGGAAAATACGGATTTTACGATATTTTGAGGTTAGCGATATCAACTGTTACATATTACAATACCAGATACGTAATGATAAAAGCAGAAATATATATTCACCCACAATGAACAGTGAACAATATTACTTCCTATTATTGGAATTTTGCGGCAAGTATATTGAGTTCACAGATTCTATACTGACCAACTGAAATATACTGTCCACAACTTCACAGTAAGATGTTATTATGTGCCATTTTTTTTATCCATTATGTGCCCTGTCGTTTCCTTTTAATACGAAAAGATTTAATCCAAGAGTAGCTTAAAATATTGATACCTATTATGAAATTCCGGTACACCGGCGACTTTCACAGGCCTAAGCTGCAATACACCTCCACCTTAAATAAACATAAAGCCAACCAATCACCTCCTATGTTTGGAGAACGTAAGAACAAAAATTGTCAGTGTCTCAGGTTTGATAGTATTCATCAATATTTACATTCTGACATGAATTTAGATTTTTCCATAATCTTTAGAGTTTTTTGAGCCATTATAAAGTAAACCTTGAACTAGGACAGTTTTCATTGTTGGTTTATTATTCGGGGGATTCCTTCATGCTCCCTTTTAGGGCAAAAAATAAAACAAGAATATATAAAACGGAAATTATACCAATTTTGGCATACAGAGCAGAAGCCAGAGCGGATACAGTAAAAGCGATACAAAAAGTAATCACATGTAACATGCAAATTTTAAGGTATATTCAAGGGAAGAAACTATTTTACAGGATACGTAATATATAAATTAGAAATAATAGCATAATTCAAGACCACAAAATTGATGAAAGAGAGAAAAAACTATTGGAAAGAACATGGGCCTATAGATATAATGGTGGTATATCGGCTTGTGAGAAGAGCTAAAGAAGATAGCCTCTTAGATGGGAAGAGAGAAAAAGGAGACCTCGAAAGATATGGACAGATCATCAGAGGAAGGTTGAATGGGGAAACAAACAGATACGTATCCTGCAATTAAAGAAGAAGGAAAAAGAAGGTATTATGGTCATGATGGGGATGAACTGCTACTAGGCCTTCGGTACAGAAAATAATCATGAACAATGCAGTCTGAGTCACCAAGTCGAAAGTGCATTTGAATACGTGTTTAAAAATGTGCATTTAAGTGAACTGAAATAAAAAGAGACGTCATATCGCAACTGAACGTGCTGAAAGGACATCGAGAAAAATCGATGAATAAAGTGCTATGATCGACATTATGTAAAATATCAGGCACACTCAGCTGAATTAATTTCTTCCGTAATTATTTTATAATTATTTGTAACCTCTATCGAGTTTTATTTCTTAATTAATTGCAATTTATTCCCTAGTTATCCTTTAGATTAGAAACTTACTTATGCAATAATAATAAAATAGAAAAGTGGAGATTAGGTATCTGGACGTTGAGAAATACGAGGAAGAATACCGAGTAAAGAATGCGTCCGCTGTGAATAAAATTACAAACGAAAATACGAAACACGTCCTACTTGAATGGGAAGCCACAAAACACTAGAGAGAAACGTTTATAGATTAGAAATTATTAAAACTGAATTTTAGTAATGTAGCCGTTAAAAAATCGTATTCAAATTAAGGTAACAAGAAGTTTACAAAAATTAGGCAAAATGTTGATTTTGACAAGAAAGACATTTATATAAAAAATAGAAGAAACTAAATAAGAGGCTATTATATCCATATGTAAGACTTGAGGCTTTCTCGGCGTTGATCTAATGATGGTTTCACGGGCTATAAGCCGAGTAAAAGGATATATTGCAACCAAGCTTTCGGTCGCTGACATCTCTGCGGCCTTCCTCAGGGAAATGAGTGTAGAAAAAGGGTTGCAAAAGGGAAGAGAGAGCTTATATATAATCTCTCTCTTCCCTTATATATATAAGTTTATATATATAACCACTTTCTTTCCTACTTCTGCACTCATTTCCCTGAGGAAGGTCACAGAGATGTCAGCGACCGAAAGCTTGCATGCAATATTTCCTTATACTAGGTTTATAGCCCGTGAAAGTATCATTAGTATTATATCCATAGTTAAATCTTACTTACTTTGGTGCTGTGGTTATTCTTGTGTTGTATGTTTTTAATTAATTTTCATTGTTTCATTATGTATCTGTAGACGTATTTTCTCACACACGAGGATTTTTCAATATAAAAGACACCTCGCAATGTAACCGAGGGTCTTTGAAAACAGCATTATGATTGAGAATAAGTCATACCATACCATAAAAATTAGCTTATAATGCTGTTCGTACTTTTTAACTGCTTTAGAAAGGCTTAAGTGCCCTGGCGACTGCTAGGATTGGACTAGTAGTTATAATGCATTTCACGAGACTGTAAGACAAGTTTACCTGAAGGTAGTACTGCAACAAGGAAGCTAACTTAGGATGGTTGTAATACCGTCTAATTCTGCTAGTTCCCTTCCATCAGGGATGGCACGGTGCTCTTGTACGCACAGGGATTAACACTAGAGTCGCATGTAATCCCATTCTCGATTACCAATTTCTAATGCGAATAAATCGACCTCGCCAGTCAAACCCCAGCCCACACCCACCGAGGTCGGTAATTGAGGACTTGTTTGTGGAATTAAATTGGGATTCCATTAGCAGTCCGTTCTCTGATATTGAACTATTAAATCATAACGTCTAACAGGTAAAGATAGATTACCTTTCAAAGGAAGATTACTTTTTGTCACGATAACACTGTATAACATGAAAAATGTCCTTTAGATGAAAATATGCGTAACTTGTATACAGAGTGTCTCAAAAAATGTACTAACACTTTGAATGAGTATAAAAACATATTTTATGAACATAGAGACAAGTTTAAAGGCTTGAATTACAGAAGAAACATGTAATTAAAGAATCATGTTCGCAATGTTCAAATTGATGACTATCATTTCCAGACAAAGCTGATAACGCAAACGTCACGACACAGTTCATTTGGAATTTCGCGACATTGTCTTTCAATTTCCAATTTAAATGCATCAATTTCATTGGTTTAGTGCGATAAACTCTGCCCTTGATGTATCCCCATAAAAAGAAGTCCGTTGGCGTAAGGTCTAGGAATCTCGCAGGGTATTCAATGCTACCCCTTCGTCCAATCCGTGTGTTTGGATAAGCTGCATGGAGGTGAGCTCTTATGTCTCGATGGTAGTGTAATCTGTAATCTGTACGTCTGTAATTCAAGCCTTTAAACTTGTCTCTATGTTGATAAATAATGTTTTTACACTAATTCAAAGTGTTAGTACATTTTGTTTTGAGACACCAGCTTTATCTGGACAATGACGGCCATCAATTTGAACATTGCGAACATGATTCTTTAATTACATGTTTTTTCTGTAATTCAAGCCTTAAAACTTGTCTCTATGTTCATAAATAATGTTTTAACACTCACTCAAAGTGTTAGTACATTTTTGAGACACTCTGTATTTTTGGCTGAAAATAACGAATCTGTAATTATTTTTTACCACGCACCATTATTAAAATAATCCACATTTTTGCTTTTTACGTAAATATGCTCATTTTAATCATTCGTTTTCTTTGTGTCATTGTTGGGCTATTTATTGAAACTACGAGTACGTTAAAACCCTTTCAAACAAAGACCATTCAATCCCTGGAACGTACTCAAGTCTTATCTAAAATTCCTCTAAATTCTTACAGACCACCTCTCTAAAAGCAGAATTGTATCGAAGTACATTACTAAGGTTTTATGTATCGGGGTTTTAATTAGTTGTACTAGTATGTGACTTAACATCAGTTAGAAGTTTACCCATTTCCGGAATATAATAATTTATATAGGAAACTAGCTGAGTACTGAACATTATTTTCTGAAACAACATTCCATAACGGTAGGAGAGAATGACGTCAGACGAGAGGGAGTAGAATACAGCCCAGAGCCGTTATTTACATGGCTACAAGGTCCGGGATGACATGGGACTCTTGAACCTCGTTCAGGACCACAAAGTAGTGTCGGAATGTGTGGGCTGACACAGCAAGATAAGCCTGCTTTATCCGCCTACTTAGTAAACTAAGTGCACATATAAAGCCACTCTTCCCACAGCTTACATTTTGATAATAATTTTTAAGAGCTGATTCTTCCCTTCATAATACTAAAGGGAGAAATACTGTGTTTTATCTTCCATTCTAATCTCTTGACGTTATACTTGACGTAAAGCAGTTTTATGTGGTGTTAGCTTCAACAATTTACAAGATTATACGCATCAAACAAGGACCTTTCAACGAATGTCACTGTAAAAAGAAATCCGTCCAAAGAAATAATCTTGTACATCTTCCTCATCTACGCAACCAATAACACTATTTAAACAAAATTACAAGATGGATATAATTGTTTTACGGGTGTAATGGATGTTAAAGTCTTTATAAAACACAACCTTTATATCTTTTCTTTTCTAGATCTAGATTCTTAACCCTTTATTTACTTACTTACTCAATGGAAGGAAATAGACCGCTTGGAAGAGCGAGACATAGGTGGGAGGACAATATTAGGATAGATTTAAGAGAAGTAGGATTTGAGATGGTTGGATGGAGTTAGCACAGAATAGGATGAATGGCGGGTTCATGTAAGCGCGGCAATGAACATTCGGATTCCAAAAATAGATAATATTTCTTTAGCTTGCTTAGGAATTGTCTATTGCCATTAAGTATGTAAGTATACATTAAATACAATGCTAATAGACATTTTTTAAGAATCCCTAGTTTATATTGATGAAAAATTTTGCTATCCTAATTCGGAGCCCACACTTTTCATTTATTCACGAAAATTTATTCCGGCACTTAGGTAGTGACATTCTTTAGAAGAGTTACGGAGATATTCCTGCTGCAGTCACTTGTTTAGAGATGTTATAAATAACTTACTGATGTGTGAATTGTGAATCTAGATCTAGAAAATACTATCTTGAAGTGATAAATTTAGCAAGCCCATCCTTATTTCAGCCAGCTGTACGTACATCCCCACATTAATTCCCATATTCCACACATTTATTTGTACCTTCTGTCATGATAATTATAAGTTTCGCTTAACTTGAGAACACGCTGTCAGATTAGACACACAGATACGAGTTGTCTGAATAGTTTGATGAACTTGTCACTATTTTCATGGCGTTAAATTGGTAATCACTAATCAGCTTAAAGGCATTAGTTACCTGTCATGGATGTAAATGGCGTTTCTAGGATTACGCCTTCAATCTCTGAAATCCTGTTTCTCTTTAACAGCAGGTAATATGAAGCGATTCTATTACAGTAGGTTTGTTCCTAGAGCCATATACTGCCGTATAACACACAACACACAAACATGCTTCTGAAAGTTGTACTTTTAGATTCAGAGGAAATCAATACGTTCGCTGAAAAACGCTGAAACCTCGACCATGAAAAGGTAATATGAAGCGATTCTATTATAGTAGGTTTGTGCCTAGAGCTATATACTGCCGTATAACACACAACACACAAACATGCTTCTGAAAGTTGTACTCTTAGATTCAGAGGAAATCAATACGTTCGCTGAAAAACGCTGAAACCTCGACCCTAAATTTCAGGATAGAACACAATACTTCCTCTACCTGTAGTAGGCTACCTCTGGTTTTGAAAAAGAAAATTATATATATATATATATATAGACCTACTAGTGGTGGGAGGTCTCGAATAAAAGAACAGAATTATTCGATTCTTGGAAGTTCTCGGACATCAAGAACCGCATAAAAAGTAATCGAATGATTATTTGAATGATTTAGGCCTAATGCTAAGAGAAGCTAGAAGTGGGCACGACTCGTATCACTCGGATAACTTCGTTAACGCGGTATAAGTTATGCAGGAAAGAATGGCATATATGTACGCACAACTACCATACGCCTAGGGCAGTTCACTGTTGCCAGACTGCCGATTCTTAACAGAAAATCGCAGGACAGAAGAGACAGTTTTCTTATCTCACGGATCTTTATTCTGTGAAAGTATTACAGTAAGAATAACACAATATCTGACAGCGCTGCGTGAAACTAACTCCTATTGGTTTGTGGTTCGCAGTGTAGGCAAGCCATGCCCATTGCGGGAACCAATAGCCGTAGATCTTATAATATGATGAAACTAAACATTGAATAACGATGTGAGTTATCAATCGAATGAGTTATTAGTAGTTCTCGGCTACATCTCGCATCCGAGTTCTCGGATCCTGCATTCATCCGAGAACTTTTTCATTCTAATTATCATTCCATTCTTTATATTAATTAAGAACAGGTCCCAGTTTCATAGATCTTGCTAATAATATTAGTTAATAATATGAGAACTCATAATATTATTCATTAGTTATCAAAATCTTGTTTCATACAGATATGAACATCAGTCGTTAAATCTCTAACTAATATTGCTAGTTCATTAGTCAGCTGCGTGATTTGGAGGTTATGTTTGGATTGTTTGTGTTTTTTCCCTTCTTTGTCTTTTTTGTCAATTCTATTTCAAAGCAGCATGGCCTACGTTCATAAATGTAACAATAACTAGCTCTAAGAAATGAATAAACCTGCAGGCAGTTATTCAAGAAAGCAGTAGGATTACGTACTAAAATCTAACCTCATATCCTAAAAACTTACGATAAAAATTCCTTTGATAGCGTATGTAAGTTTTTTAAATTGATAATTAAATAAGAGTAATTATTTTCCAAAATTTTAAGATCACGAAATCTGAATTACATGGGATTGAGAATAACTTACTAGCCCAAATATACTTATAGAAAAATATACTTATGTTAGTAAATTTTATTAGTTCTGCAGTCTATGAAACAATTTACTAGTATTATTAGCAATAGTTACTAATAATATAGAGCCATGAACTCATAACTAATATTATTAGAAAATTATTATTATCAAACAGAAGATTAACAATAATAACTTAAATTATGATGTATTTGCTAATAATTGGGTATAAAAGTTCTATGAAACAGGGCCCAAGTTTGGCTACTCGATTCTGCCTATCACTAAAACGGATCGGATTTTGAATTTTCTCTTTTTGTGATGTCGGTTTCTTCTTAGAGAATTAGCTTAACTGCTCCCACATTTCCAAAATAAGGCATACATTATGTTGATTAGCTCGGAAAGAGTGGGCCTGTATCGATTGCCAGTCTGCAGTCTTCACGCCTCTCCCGGTCACTGCATCGTTTAGTCGCACTCTCGCATTCATTATAAACCTGTCTTTGCCATATTAATACACGTTTAAAACGAAGCTCTTTATTCTGATACGTTTTGGTATTAATTTAAAGGGGGGACATACAGCTTTCGGTGACATTCATAGGTGAGAAAAATGGCAATTTCATTATTTCTTTCCTCAGCAATGAATTGCTGTACAATCTTGCAATCTGGCGTACTCTTTATTGACTACTTCTACAATTGCATATTATTTTCAAAAATTAATCAAACTGTTACAGTTACGGGTAATTATCGTTTCAAAATGCCACCCACGTTTTATGCACTGAAATGCCCTTTCCTTAATAATTTCCAGAAATATCAATATTTCTGAGTGATTTTTTGTGGGCATTTGTTAATGTCATACCGCCGGCTTGGTTTTGTGGTTAGCGTCGCTGACTACAGATCCTCGGTACCTCCTCGGAAATTTATGAGGTAGGGAGGTCTGGTAGGGGTGCCCTCAGCCTCGTGATTCCAATATTGAGGAGCTACTTGATAGAAAAGTAACGGCTCCGGGCATGAAAACCACCATTAACGGCCGTGGGTGTCGGCATGCTGACCACATGCCTCCAATTCTGCCATCTGCCTGTGGTAGATGACGCAGCGGTCGGGAGGTAGGCCAAGTCCCTTCAGGAATGTAGCGCGACGGAGTTTAGTTTAGTTTTTGTTAATATCATATGAACAACACTATCTACAAACATTAATTTAACATTAATAGTTTATTAAATATATATAAATATATGAATAAATAAATAAACAAATATATATATATATATATATATATATATATATATATATATATATATATATATTTACATATATGATACATGGGCTCGTTCGCAAACACAACTTGAAAAATAAAATTTCTTTTTAACACCTGGGTCATAAATAACTATTTCTTTCCATCTATCTACAAGTTGAAAAGTTCATCCCATCCACTGCTGCAATTCAAAACTAGCTTTATACTATAGGAGTTACATATCCTTTTACGTTTAACGGTGTATGCCCTTCACTGAGTAAAAAGGAAGCTGTAATAATGGGGTGGGAGTAGATCATCGGAATAGAGCACTATGATGGACCTTTACTAGTCACGATCAAAGGAGTGACTTTTGAGTGGAATAGTTAACGCTATTTCAGCAATGTAGCTATGATGCTATTGCTGACTATGGTCGCGACTTTTTAACTTTACAATATGATTTGAATTTATGACGGCCAAACGTCAAGTTAAAGTAAAAATAACACATGGTATGAACATTCATAATTATCTACTCCAACACGATTGAACAGATGTTGCCAGTGACCTTTTGATTGTGGTAATGCGTTGTTTACATAAATAATTTGTGACTGGGTGGAATATTCACTCACCTCATACATCACAGACAGTTATTATTACGTCTGACACAGTAATATAATGCTGCGGAAACTAGTAATGGCACTGATAATTAATGAACTAATAACTCACACCTTTTATTTAGTAAGTCGTACTGTTTGGATTATTAATAACTAATAGTGAATAATATACGTATTAACCATGCGGTCATTACATTTAAACGTCTGAATTGTCTTATAATGAAATGCACACAAAAATTATTGATGGCTATGTTTTTAATGCTAAATTTTATTAAAAATGTAATTTAAAAAAATTACTTCATCACGCAGGCCTACTAAAAACAACATTTTCTCTTTGAAAATATCCCAAGCTTCATGAATCCTGGGATTATTTTAATGGCCTAATAGTCCTAGTGTATAACAATGAATTTCAACCAACCCGAATTGACTCATTTTAAAATAAATTATATATGTACAAAACACAACTTAAAGTTAATAATATGTTTATAATTAATTATTATTCGTTACGTAATATTATTCTATAATTGCTGAATTATATTTATCATATTTTATATACTATTGTATGTGTATAAATTGTTTTTTCATACTTATCAAAGACTCAGAACACGTCTTACTCCTTTTGGGAAGAGATTTCCCTTTTCGTGCATGAATTTCTCATATTAAATATATATATTGTATTTTAAAATAATTGAGTTTTTCCATTTTGTATTATGTTTTGTATTTCTACTAGCAAAAGTATACTGTGTGTTTTAAAATATCCCATCATAAATATCTGATTTTTTCCATACTATTTCTTTTTTACTGCTATGAATTTCTCAGTGATATTATAACAAAGGGAAACAAAAACACTTAGAACTTAGTAAAGGTTATCCATGTGTTATTCGTCACTGGATCAAGCACTAAAATTCAAGTAGGCCAGGAAAATATTAATAAATCTGGAGAAAATCTCATTTCTTCAACTTAAGAAACATCCTGTGTTCTATTTTATCAAAAAAGGGTTGTTGAATGAAATCAGAAAGATAGACTTTCCTCCTCAGTTACAGAACATTCTTATTTCTTCCAATTTGTTTCCCAGAAACACGTACAAAGACATTTACCTTTTTAGAACATAAAGAAATGGATAAAATGTAATATGTATTTACTTACCTCACTATCCAAGTCCATCCACCAGCGGCCAGCTGAAACAGATACTCGACGGACTGCTGTATCCAAAGCAATGTGGTTATGGAGGCATTCTATTTGATCAATTTCTTTCCAACACAAACACTAAAAGCAAATAATAAAAACGAAATAAATGAAACATACTACATAGTTAAAGAAAAACAGGAAAATTAAAAATGTATTATTAATATAACAAATATAATAATAATAATAATAATAATAGTAATAATAATAATAATAATAATAATAATAATAATAATAATAATAAACAATACATTATAGAAACCAAGTTTTTAGAAAAGTAACAAACAAACAAAAGTGTTGATTCAGTATAAAAATACTCGTATATACCTATAATTCCAGGAAAGAATATGTAATAAAACTGAATAAGAAAAAATAGCACCGATTTAAAAAAAGTCAGCGGTTAAACAAAAAAAAAGTTTAAACAGGACAGATGAACCAGAGAATGCACAAGCGCCGAAGAACCGGAAGCGAAACGGAACCAAAACACAGAATAAATAATGCAGAATGCTTATAAAGGGAAAATCAGAGCATTAGACCAAAATAGCTTTCTTAGTAAACACTCTGAGGTTTGGAAAGAAGAAAAAAATGCACAAAAAAAAGAACTTAAAAGAAAAATAAGGTGATAAAAGTAGGATATAAATAAATGAAGATATAAGAGGAATGGATTAACTGTACGTGACAAACTAATATGAAAAACGTGGATAGAACGGATTTTATTACTAAACCTACTGATAGAGCAATGGACTACAACTGACAAATGGATCCCAGATAAAGCGTTAGGATTCAGATGTGGGACTTCATCAGAAAGTTTCATATTGTTGTTAACTTCTCTGAATATCCATTAGTTTGTTTCACTGCAAATAGTAACATTTTATTCTTTTTTGTAATGCTATTACGTTTTATAGGCCTTTTTCCGACTATCATCGTTGTCTCAACTGGGGATTTTGTCATCAGCAAATATTATAATTATTGATATATCTCAATGCAGAAATAGCATAGCCTATTGATGCACCGGGAAGCCTTTTCGCGACGAAAAAAGGAAGTACTTGACAACAGAAGATCAGAAAAGAAACCACAAGAAGAAGAAATAAAAAACATATAAAAACAGGTAAATAGATGGAAAAGAGGAAGAAGAAGAAGAAGTTGATTCTGAAGTAGAAAGTAGGCAGGCTGATATTAAAGTTTACAAAGATACTGTACAGGCCTACAGTAAATATGAATTTGAAGATTACAAGTTTAATAATAACCCACGTCGCTACGAAATGTCTTCAGAACAAGTAGACTATAACAGAACTGAATGTGTTATATACTTCATATCACTTTATTAGTAACAATCATTTACATTTCATTATTATATTGCATTTAGTTGAAGTCACCAATTCACAGTTTGTAGTCTTTAAAAAATTGACGACAAAAATTTCAACCTTGCACTTAGATTGTTATAAAAATAGAATTTGATTTAGTGCAATGTGCTGTAGTGACGAAGTGTTGAACACTACGGATGAAATGTTCACTAACACATTTCGGATCAAACAATCACTTCAGTACTGTAGTTTCTTCAATACTGAAAACGTAAACACTATGTACAAGTCCTTTAACACACACAACATAAGTTTATTTTATTTACAGTCAGCAGTTCTCTCCGAATTGCTTAAATTACTCATCACCTCCAAATTAGTACCGATTTTAAGGCAAAATGGCCCTCTTAAATTAAACACATGACTTACATTCTACAATTTCACTGAAATAAGATGCCTCCCAGTTTACAAAATTTCGTTTGCTAAATCATCTTGTTAAATTCTTGCTCCAGTACATAATCTGTAATATGTATTATGATATCTTTAATTAAAAGAATTAAACAGTTATATCATCATAAAGGATGTGGTAATGGAAAATAACGAGACTAGAATACTCCTATATTCTTCATTCGTCCATTATTGCACCATATTGCACCTTTTGTGAAAAGTAGAAAAAATCTTACACACTGTGGTAAGAAACTACAATAAATAACTGAAATAACTTGACAAACAAATTATGTAAACTAGCAAAGCATTTTGCAATAATAACCTGGAATAAATTGAGATGTAGAATGGAAATATGTATATCCTGACATTTTCTTGTACTGTTACAAACAAAATTCTCCTGGAATATTCTGTTACACTAGACGTCATAAGTAGATTAAATAAACATAGGAAATGCATAACTGATGTAAATCGTAACTGTGTATCAAGATTATAAAGGGAAAAGAATTAAATTGAGTCGTTAGCATTAAAAGAGTAGTTAAACATAAGTTAGGCCAAATCCCTTCGGGATGGGTCGCGCCACGGAGTTTAGTTCTCAAACATAAGTTAAAAATATTAATATAAAGTATTCTATGTATGGTTCAGAAAGTACTATTTTTACAAAATACTGATGCCACAAAATATATTTTAGGTAAATTAATTTGAATGAATTAAGTTGAATTAATATTTTTGGAGTAGATTGTGTTATGAATTTGGTAGAACACAGATCTAAAGATAAAATTCGGTACCTAAGTGGCAAACGAGTACAATGTGTTTAAAAATGTTTTAATATACCCTTCAAATTTTAAATGAATTCATTGTTAAAACTCTAAATAGCCTATATAAGCTAAATAAATTAAAATATCCCAAACGGTTCTGTTAATGAAATGCAAAATGTACAGAATCTCAAGCTGTGTGGTTTATTGCAGTATTGTGCTTTGCGCACTAAACATTATTTTCATTGCAAGTGGCAAGACCATTCCAGCAACTTACCGACATCATACAATAAACCAGCAAAATGAAAAATCATTATTTCCATTATACAGTAATTAAACATATAATTTCTGCATCACCTTTCACCCTTGTCCTCGGGACTAGAAACATGTTATATGAACTAAACATTTTCGTTTTGTGTCAAAAACAATCCGAAGCTAGTAACAGAAAGAAGTAAGTTCAATCAACTTGATTTCTTCTTGTTCTTTGGGTACTGGAATTTAGACTGATATATTATACTGAATGAGCAATTTATAGGCTACATACCATTTCAATATGGGAATATTTTCATTTATTACAAATTTCTTGTGTATGCATCTTAACAGAAACCGTGGCACTTAACTTCAGTTGTCAATAAACTAATTGCAAAAGGGAGATACCAATCCCAAACGCCATTATCACTACGGACAAAAATATTTTTTCAGAGTGTGAGTATAATCAAATTCGATTAGGTTTGGCGGATTAATTTCGCCAAACTGTTTTCCATTCCCATACCTCTGATGAGAGTACCGTATCCGAATATATCACTAGATTATGATCTTTAGTCTAATCACTAGCAGAAAACTTCCCATAAAATTGGTTTTGGAATATGTTTCGTTTGTTTTCAGTAATTTTAAACTTCAGTTTCCTCATCCTCGTGCCACGACTTCAAAGATGACTTACTTCGATTTGATTCCACCCGCCTTGTGTGAATTTTATTACAACAGTTATTTTTATCTTAGATTTTTATAAGTTCTCTTATTCTCTGACTTAAGTTTTCGTAATATTACTTTTTGGTCTGAAGTTACTACGATGTCCTTCGTGATCTTATAGTGTCCTTTAAAAGCCATAACTAAGAGTAAATGGTCTCAAATGAATTAAAATAGGTGCTGTATATGCCAATGATACCTATTATTTAAATATTGTGGTACTTTCATGAAGATATTGCTATTTTTTAAAACTTAAACCATACCTTTCTAACTTTACTGATATTGTTTTAGGATCATGGAAGAGATGTCATTCAATCGTACGACCCTGATTCTTTTTGGTATTACATCTTATCGGCTATCTTCCCAAAGAGCTATCACATTATGAACATTTTTATTTATTTAAAAACCACATAATTAATAGCAGTTCTCAAAGTGTAGCAAGTAATTCATTAAAAAAATTGAAGGATAAAAGTATATACATTTCTAGGCCAGAAGCAAAATATTTTGCTCATAATAGCTATGATAATTAATCATCATAGCTGTCTGTGACATTTTACAAGTTGTTATTATTTTTACTGTTACACGGAAATTTGAGAAAGACAGACATTTCCTTTCGTGGCTGGAAATTCGTGTAGTCTCCGAACAAGCTGTTTAAAAAATTCAAGAAGTTAATGGAATGATTAAAGGAGGGAAAGTTCAGGAGGTTCATAGGCCAGATTCCCGCTATTAATATGTAAATTTCAGTAGTCCTTAATCCGTACGATGCTATCCATCTCTTCTATTGAAGAATGGTTACCACCCCAACGAGTGATCGTTAAAAGGCTTATAAAGTAGCGTGGCTAACTAAACAGTCCTTAGAAGCACAATAAGAAAATAGAGATATTACATGAAAGAACGCTTTTATAGAAAGGACTAATTTACAGACTTTCTTTCATTACTTTCCAAAAAAATGTAAGAAGAGTGGTTTATGAGTGATAAAGAGGAAGTGAATGACATGTGATAAAGAAAATTTTGTTGCATTTGTAGAAATCCACAGAATGTACCGAAGTATTTAATAGACTACACACAAAGCAGGGTGTATTTTCTTTAGTGGAACGGTTGAAAGACACTCATCGCTTCTAGAGTATAAGTACAGTTGTCGTTTTATATCTGTGCCTCTCGCCGACCGTTGGAATTTTGTTACAAGTGCTTGTGCGGGAGCAGGTAGTCCGTGTATTCCAATACAAAAAAACATCCGGTTCCCTTTCTAGTCAATGCTTGTCCGAGCTCAAATCTGTTCACATCTACTGCCCATTGTAAATTTAAGAAATGTTTTTGTACACACTAGTAGAATCGAGCCTCTCTCTCTTCTGCTACCAGGAAATAGTCACGTGACAGACCGGCAGAGATATAATACGATGTCTGTATCGAAGACTGTTCAGACAGGCAAGAAATGTTTCCACATATAATCATTACACAAAATATAGTTATGGCTCCTCTCTATGTGTGAAATTTGGTAGACCCTGACCTGTGCTATCGCAGCTAATGTAGAGCAGGACGCTTTAGTCATTACTATTCCACATCAGTTGTACACCTGAGCCCATGTACCCATACGGGTGTTTTATGTTTAGCCTTTATCCAGAGTAAGGCATACATTTACTAAAGAAATGAGTAGGAGGCAATGTTGACACTACGGGCATTTCTCTGGAGTGACCGCTTGAATAAGATAAAATTCGAGCACTTTAGGCATTGTTTTCTTTCATGCGTTTCTTAATTCCCTTCTATGTGTTCTTTGTTATAGGTTGAGATCAAGATATAATAATAGGTCATATGTTTAAGTGTGAGAATCCTTACTTTCAGGTCTCGTATGTACGAGGGAGAATCAAATGAAAACAGCAATTAATTTTTTCCCACTATTTTACTGCAGGAAGAATGCTTGCTTGTACATTATTTTATATACTGTCCCCCCCAAGTTCAATGCACTTACGCCAATGGATAGGAAGAGGTTTGATACCGCATGAGAAAAATTATTTTGGTTGACGCTGAAGCCACTCTTGCACCATCGATTGGACGTCTTCATCAGATTTGAACTTCTGCCCTCCAAGGGGATTCTTTAAAGGTCGAAAGATTTGGAAAGCTGGTGGTGACAAAGCGAAGAGGGTTGCTGAGAGCAGGTGTTTTGCTTCAAAATTATAACGCCCGTCCTCATGCTGCTCGTGCAGCCGTGAAAACCATCGGCGACATATGCTTCAAGTGCCTCCCACATCTGCCATACTTGCAAGGATTGGCACCATCAGATTTCCACACCTGTAGTCCATTAAAGGAGCAACTTGGAGAGCAGAAGTTCAAGTCTGATGAAGACGTCCAATAGGCGATGCACGAGTGGTTACAGCGTCACAGAATTTTTCTCACGCGGTATCAAAGCACTTCCTATCCGATGGCGTAAGTGCATTGAACTGGTAGGGGACTATGTACAAGCAAGCATTCTTCCTGCAGTAAAATAATGGAAACAAATTAATTGCGGGTTTCATTTGATTCTCCCTCGCAGAAACAGATTGGCCGAGTCAAACGACTAGAGAGTGTCTTTCATTGAGTAAAATATCTCCGACAACTGGGACAAAACTATCATATTAACCGGTTTAATTAAGTTAAACGTGTTCTTATTTTATGTTACTATCTTTCAGACAATGTTTAGTAGGCTCATTTCCGTAAATTATGAAAACATTTTATGGAGTATTGCGATAGCCTATTGAACTGTTTGACAACTGCAACAATGAAAGGCAACTAACATGATGGTCTCGTTATTACAATATTAAAATAATTATTTATATTAAAATATGAGGATTTTTATTCTCATGTCAAGGTTGTCAAACTTGGAAACCAGCTATTTTTTGGAAATTTTTCAAGTAGAAGTAAAATTTATATTCCACTGATGATTTATTTGAATGCTTATATGAATATCAGTTCAGCAGTGAAAGCGTTAATAAGACTGCAGTCAGTGGGTCAGTCTCTGATGCGATTGGAGTTAAATTCTAATTTTATGTTATTTATTTATTTGCTCAAAGACCCCAACGAGCGAAAGCTCATTTCAAGGGGCAATATACCTATAATTAAGAAACATACATTTTTCTTATATCAGTTCTTTCTTGTGAATTTATTTTTGTAATTAATTCAACGAATCTGATCTAGGCCCAGGGTTGTCATACGTACGACTATAGTCGTATACATACGACTATTTCATAGATTTGTGCGACGTACGACGCAACCATGAGTCGTACGCCTATTTGTTCGACTATTTTTAACATAGCATTTTATATTTTTTTAAATAAATATACTGACGAATTTTAATTTTTGATATATGTCCAGCTCTTTGTTGTAAGCTTACTGCTTACTGCGGCAATTTCTGTTTATTTAAATTATTGTATTGTATTTTATCAAATTTAGCACACGCCTAATCATATGCAAATAAGAAGATTTATTTACAATTACATTATATATGTAAGGTGTATAATACCGATTATTTATTGTTATTATTATTATTATTATTATTATTATTATTATTATGACACAATGAGTTCATTACACTGAAAAATCACAAAATATACGACAGTTTTAACTAGCATACGACTATTTTCGAATATTGGTACGACTGTTCTACGTTTTTGATCTGGCAACCTTGTAAGCCTAGGCCTATAGAATTATTTCTTGTTTACCTATATCGGAATGAGGTATACAAGTGAGCATTTGCTTCCCTTTATTCTTTCGGCGATACAAGCTAATACTTTTCACCCCTGACCTGCTCTGTAGTTATGTTGAGGAACACTTTTTCCAGCATTGCATGGGAGCTTTTACACGGGATATGATCGTTACACAGAAGAGGGTATTTTTTTTAGGTAAAACGGTGCCATCATGAACATCTGCATGTACAGAAATGTCATGCGTCATATGAGAACCACTTCAACCTAATGACACCATCTTGTCTCTCCCATTTGTCACCAAAATATGTTCTACTTTATTGTGTCAGCTCTATACGAAGTCTAGTATAGTCCGTAACATATAGCAAGGTCTAGTGAAGTGTTAAGCAGCGATTGGCATTGTGACGTATTACGAAAAACAAAAGTGAGAAGTAAGTCCTTAATTTGTCGTTTTTCAGGCGTAGAGAGAAAAAATATTCGATATAAGTATACTTTAGGACAGACTAAAGTAATTTTAGCGGACTCTTCTATCAGCTGGATCCAACTATGGCACCTAGATGTCTCTACAGTGTTTTCCAGAGAAAGTTAGGTTAATATTATTAAGAAGGATGGGATATCTTGTAGGCCTACTAAAGAAATAATTTAATAACAATATTTTGTGTTAAAACTGATTGATAGGCGACTCGAACGCGCAATGTTTGCATTAGAACGTCATAGCTTATAACCAGGGACCGGATTTTGATGACATGTCATCTTTTAACTGGTACATCATGGACTTTACCCACTAGTACAGGTATTCTGATCATGACTCCTAGATTACAAAAATTGCAAGTTTTAGGGTAATTTTTGGTAATTTTTTTCAATTTTTAATTTTTAGGTTTCAATTTTTAATTTTTAGGTTATTTTCAGAATCAAAAGTCATGATTTGGTCATTTTTTGACCATTCTATGGTCTTTTATTCCCATATTTCATATCTTTAGGTCATTTTTAAATTTTAAAGTCATTATTTTTTTTCATTTTATTGTTTCTTGCATTAGGCCTATATGGAGTTTTTGTGCATTTGCTTACATTTAATATTATGAGAACTGTAAATAATTATAATTAAATATATCTTGTTATAATTTTAATTTGAATACTGAAATACGGTGTTTGCTATTTGCATTTAACCGGATGTGCCAATTAACTAATTACAAGCCTATATAATGGGGTCAAAAACATGAATGTAGAATAGACACAAATCTGATTAATAAACTAGCATTTTCACATAAATTTTTGGGTCATTTTTATAAATTGTTGGGTCTTTTTTTCTGTATTTGTACTTTTAGGTCATCAAAATCCGAGCCCTGCTTATAAAATTACACAACGACAGCGAGTTTAAATGAAGGAGTTCAGATGAGCGTCTTGTACAAAATGATTTTTTTAATAAGGCATAATAGGTTTTGTTGCGATAAAAATGGCGTGTAATTTCAACTGAAGTAAATACATTTAGTTTAATTAATCACAATTAATATCTTAATTATATTTTTAAAAGTATTTGTTAAGAAAAAGAAACAAATCCATAACAAACATGCACTACTGGTACAAGCGTCCTATCTTTTTTGCTTTCTTTAGGCAGCAGATTTGACAATGAGTGAAATATCTGAGCAAATTAGTTGTAAAATGAGATAACTTTTACTAAAAACTATTGTAGGCACCATGCACGCTAAAGTCTTGCATTACGTTGCGTACTTGATACATAAATAGCTATAATTACAGACTTTCAGTCTTACCTCACTGAAGAGAGAAGTCACTAGGTGTCTTGAGGGGGTCTTTACGACAAATTTTCCGCTATAGAATATTAAAATCTATTGTTAAACAATTTCTTTACTTCTTACATTAAATTTTCCGATATTTGATTTCGAAAGTAGATTTTATTTATGTATTTCATTCAGTGGGGGGTATTTATAATTTGTATGATTTATATGTGGAAAAGAATGAAGAGTATATTATAAAACGCTTGAACGTAGTATGCTTAGGTATATTTGTAACAACTTGTAAAATGAACATTGTTAATTATGGTTTAATCTGCTTTCAAAAGGTGTAGCAAGGAATTTTAATGTTAGTGAAGTAAGGTGCGATAATGTCTAGTAGTCATATAATTTAATAATTATGCCTATAAATTTAAAATATTTGAAGTACAAGGCTTAAATAGATAATGCAATGCTGTAAAATATGACTGTATAAATTAAATAATACTGAACTGATTGAGTATGTTTACAAGGGAACTTTCTTGCCTAATGACTGTCTTAAGTGAAAGTTAGAAAGCATTGCATTAAATGGTTTTTGTGAATGCTGGCCTAGAAAAGTATACATTTGCCTCCTCTAATGTTGGGGATCAAATATTTGTAGGCCGTTATGTTTTTAAAATTTGTATACACGATTTGGATTGTGTCCCCCTGTCCCTAATGGTCATACCATTGAAGATAGCTTACTGAAATAATAAGTGGAACAGAGAAAATTCCAATCTCTTTACTAATTTTCTCCACTTCATTACCAACCCAACCAACCATTTAAAGAACATTAGTGAAACAAAGCAACAAGTTTAACAAAATACAGATAACATCAAAATGGCCGTATATTCATTTTCCCTTTATTTACGACAGGGTCGGGATGCTGTTAAAAAATATCGTATTTTTAATAATGCACACGATTACATGCTAGTGTTAGAATGTGTACAATGCAGTCAATTGACGGTTTTAATTCGCATAATCTTAGATTTTTTAAATTTAGTGATAATACATCATATTTGTTTAATAATAAAACATTTGCGCACATTTTATCAGCCTAATTTCTGACATTTTAACGGTATATTTCTGACATATTTTAAATACTGTGCATTTCACTGTTAATTCCAACATTTAGAGTATATTTGGCTATGTAAATGTTTTGAAAACCGATTGTACAATAATTTACAGTATATAGCCAAATGTTTTAGGAGCTGATTACATAAAATTAAAGTGACGTTTCATTTCATTAGTTTTCAATTTACTAAAATTTGTGGCCTTAGCCTTATTTTTGAAAGATTTTAACGAAATTTATACAGATTGTCACTATTTTCTGTAATTTATAATGTAATTCAGCTAACAGAATGTAAAGCAATAAAATTACTTGAATAATAGAGCATAGGCCTACATAATTGGTTGTGGAGCATAATTTACCATTTTAGAGCATATTTCGTCTTCTGATATAAAATTGGTTGTGGAGCATAATTTACCATTTTAGAGCATGTTTCGTCTTCTGATATATAATTGGGTGTGGAGCATAATTTACCATTTTAGAGCATATTTCGTCTTCTGATATATAATTGGTTGTAGAGCATAATTTACCATTTTAGAGCATATTTCGTCTTCTGATATAGCATTAACTTCCGGGCCTTGTTTATGATCATAAAGGACATCGGAGTAACGATAAAGGGGCATAGAAAAAGTGACTCACCATGAACGTATTTTTAGAAACCACTATTTTTCTTCAACACCAAATTCACGTCCTTAAATGACAAAAGAGGTCTGGTATTCACAAAACAAACTTCAAGTCGCTACTGTGTAATGATGAAGACCACTTGCGCTCTATGATCTTGTTAAGAGATGACATTTTCAAGCGCCACAAGCGCAGTCTTCACGACGACTGCTATGTGATACTCTGAAACAGCCTGGAACAAAAGAACATACGAAATTAGCATTAATAATAATAATAATATAATAATATCATCACAAGATATGTAAAAACACAATGTATCATGAACCAGACAACAGTTGCGTATGTTCGTTATGTGAAGAATCGTGTGAACATTATCACTTACAGAACTGCAAGAAGAGAACAAAGTCCTTGATGGAATATAGTAAAGAATAAAATTAAATGCACATAAGTGCGCACTCTGACTTTATTATTAATAATAATAATAAGAAATAATTTGTTCCCTAAACATAATACATATTATGTAATAGAACTCGTCAGTATATAAAAGTATGAACATTAAATATCTTCTTGTTGAGCTTCTACAAATTCTGAAATTGAGTAAAAAGGATTCGAAGTCTAGTTTTAAAACTCCTTAAGGGAAGACTAGTCAAGGCCATTGGCAGCAGATAGTATAAACTGAGTCCCTCAATTTTATAAGATTTTGAGGTTATATGGAGTCGATGATATGGTATGTCAATTTTTTTTTTTTCATGACGTGTTTGGTATTTGTGTACACTATTTCTGACAGGAAAATTTACTTCATTTTTCTTTATGAACATAAGTACATCATAAATATACAAATTTATAACTGTCAAAATTCTCTCAGATATAAATAGAGGTTTACAATGATCTAATTTTCTGGAATTTGTTAATATTCTTATTGCTTTTTTTGTATTAGTAAGACTTCATGCATACCCGTACCATTTCCCCAGAGCACCAACCCATATCTCATTACACTTTGAAAAAAAGCAAAGTATGAAATGCGTAGGTACTGAACTGGTACATGATTCTTTAGAGCTGCAAGTAAATAGATCACTCTAGATAACTTTATTATTTTATTATTACAAAGAACGATGGAAATATTCTCATAACTAAATAAAAATGATTTCTTATACATTTATTAAATAATGTTTTGCATTAAAATATTAATATTTAGGCTTCGGATTTTCAAGGAACGATTAGGTTCACAAAGCATGTTCTATAGGAAGAGATGGGGGAGTGTAGCACGCGATGACAACGAGAATGCTCTTAGGTATCAGCAGGTAGAGATAAAAAATGAACACTCTCCACATTGTTTTCTTAACGAAGAAATGATGAAATAAATGATCTCCGTGTAGATTGTAGACTATAGGCGTGCAATGTTTATGCTGTGGAGTGACTGTCCATACACAGTGAAGTTATGCTGAGTACATGTCACACTAATCCCTGTATACACGTTCGAAGCCTTTTTTATATTCATTGAGATGCATTGTGTACGCATTAACTCGTTCAACAGTCATTCTATCGAAATTTTATGTAAGTGTACCATTTGCGGAAATTCACTACATTCTATCATTGTGTTAAAAAAAAGTGATATTACCAATGCTACTCCACTGCTATACAAATGACTTATAACCTTCACAAAGTAAAATTCTGTACAGCAACATTCAGCTTAAACAGCATGAAATGCAAACTAAATATTTAGAATAGCAATTAAGTAGCCTTATTATTATTATTATTATTATTATTATTTTATTATTATTATACTTTATAGCAATGCATATTTGTAGTGTCCGTTCCTCGAAATATATCATGCAAGTAATTACAGATGTACATTCAATTCATGCAATCGAGGTCATGTCTTTATCATGTTTAAGAAGGTGGTAACGAAATTTTGATGAAGACTGAGTGAAGCAGGTCTATGATGGCCAAATTCAAACTCATTCTTATGTTACTGGTACAAATCGAAAGGACCCTGTAAGAGTTAAATAATCGTCCAAAGGTTTGGGATAGAAATATGGCAAACATGTTATTTAAATAAGACATTCTGCTAATGAAAAACGTAGGCCACTTTGACAGATTTTTAGTACAATAATTTTAAAGGTGGTAAATTTGTTACGGTCTGAGACCCCTCCCCATTTGGTAATAAAAGGGCCCATAGAATCTGTTTTAATTTCATTTTTAAAGGCATTTTTATTATATTTTAGATTGTCGCAAAACATATTGAAGTAGTTTATGTATTTACATGATACTTGATTTCGTTCTTGGTATTTATGCTTGGACATTTTTATTTTACCAAAAATAGTCATTATTTCTAAACAAAGTATAGTATTAAATGTTATAAATTTTGAGTTAGAATTTATAAACTAGAAAAATAGTTGTTGATTAAATATTTAAAGATCGTAAAAATAACTAAAACAAGGTGGGGAAATAATATAAAATATTTATCAGTGGGCCTCAAAAGTCTCCCCTACGCAATGTAGCGGTATGTAACAAAAATGACTTAGTTTGATATTGTGAAAAATCGTGGGCCTTGTACCGTTGAGCTTGATCAATTAATTAAATAATTGTACAATACCTTAATCTCAACTTATTTAAATTTTTTGTGGGCCGTTAGGACACACAGAACCAATATCAGGGCATCTTGTTTTGAAAAATTACATCTAAAAGAGTAAAACTGTTTCACTAGTGGCGTCATTGTTAATTAAAATCATTGACGCCATTAGAATGACAGTTTTACTCATTTTAGATGTAATTCTACAAAACAAGATGCCCTGATATTGTTCTGTGTGACCGAAAGGCCTAGGCATAAATAAAAGAAGTTGAGATGAAAGTATTATGCAATTATTTTAGTTTGATAGGGATAATACGTAAGACATAAGTTTGCATCTCATAATGATCAGTAATGTGATGATGCTGATGATTGTTTTTTTTCCGAAGATAGGTCCACATCCGAAACGACGTCATGTGATGATGACTACCACTGGTTCGAAGCTCTTTCAGGCAAGAGTGATACTGAGGATATTTCCCATTGCTTCTCATGGGATGACGATGATGGACAGCATACACGCAGTCTTGAACCGACCTGGCCGGGAATCAAACTCGAGTATATGCGAGTACCAGCACAGTATGAATTATATGTTCAACCAATGATATGCAAGTAATATGCATAATCATCTGAAAAGTAATACTGAGAATCAATATTTGTATTGATGTGCAACATTGCATATTCCTGGAATTTAGTTAATTCATAAATATGTGGATTAATACTGTAGGAAAGCTTCAGTAGACTCCCCAATATATATTTTAATAATGAAAATAAAATAAATACGGGATTGTTACAAGTGAATGTTTCAAAGAAGAATTTCGTCTGGTAGCTGAAACATGGTTTAAAACAATTGTTTAATTTGGCATTGAAATACATAATTTATAACTTTATATATATATATAAAACTAAACTCCGTGGCGCTACATCCCAGGAGGGATTTGGCCTACCACCCGACCGCTGTGTCTATATGTGTGTGTGTATATATATATATAATTGTTAAGAAATGAAGAGAACTAAAGTAAAAGACAAGATGCATAATTTATCTCACTGAGTAGACTAAATTAGTGTTAGAGGAAACAAAGAAGGAACTGAAATTAGACAAATGAACTCTTCGTGCCATGTTTGTAGAATCTATACTTAAAGCTCTATCCTTTTCTAATACCCCAAACCCTAACTCCTCTCTCTCTCACTCTCTTAACTAATAAGTTAGGTAAACAAACGAAAGCGTTTCTTCTAGTACATGAATATTTATTAACCTTTATGCCTAGAATGCAATAATCCGAAGTTATTTTAATTTTTGCTGTGAAGCTAATAAAAAGCGGAGGTTTCCACAAGGTTTCAAGCTATTTGCATCCTTATATGTACTTCATGACTTCATTAAAATTGCAAATTAAAGGATACCAACATTAAACACAGTACAGCATCACTCAACGCTCGAGTAGAGAGAGCAGGAAAACGTTGGTAAGACTGAACGCACACTATTAGGGAAAACAAAGCTAATGTATGTAATGGCTGAATGCTAACGAATCTTCTTCTCAGAACTGTTGTATTGAATCATCTACTCAGAGCGGTCAAAGATCATAGTATAACTACTAGTGTTCGGAATTAGTATTGTAAATGCCACTTCTTAAAGACTTTTTTTTCCCAAGAACTGCCTCTACCTCCTGCCACCCTAATCCTCTTCTACCTGTCAGTCAGTGATTAGAAAGGTAATTAGGTGCATTCACCCTTGTCTGCAGTCCAGTACTATGTTGCCAAATTAGTACCGCAGCACGTTTGTTCACCTGAGAAGTGGTGAATGACAGCGGCAACACTGGGGAAATTCACGCGACTACAAGATCATCTGTTCTTTGTCGGTGTCGGCGTCGGTGCAGATTTTCGGATTAGGGAACAATGTTATTATATTCTTTTGTAAAGAGACGATGGTTTGGGACGAGGTCTTCTTAAAATGGCAAGAACAATAATGCTGTTGCGTTGTGTATATTCCAATAGAATTTAATAGTTGACATTGGTTGTAATAAAAGACCCTATAGCTTTCTTATATTTCTAAAATGCTTACCTTTTGTAATAACTGAATTTTGAAATACTTCAATATTAAGAGTGAGCTAGGAACGTGTCCACCGCTATGGCGCAAATGCGTTCGTTCCCCTCACGCAGTTGGCCCAGGTTAGATTCCTGGTCGTAAAAAATTACCTAGGTGAGTTTTTTCCCGGGAATTTTACTAACTTGTAGGACGAATGATGATTAGTTCATACTGAAGAAATTAAAGCTACGTGAATATGAAAATTTATACAGTAATTGTTTTTAAAATTGGGAACTTAAAAATGAATTTAGTACCTGGATTAATTCGCTATTACGGGAAGGCATATCTTTGACAAATTAGAAAGAATTTAATATTTTAGTAGGTGGTGGAGAGAATGACTAGGAGACACGATGCCTTTGAGGAATTTCAGTGAGCCCGACAAAGTGAAACCCTGCAGAGTATTGGATTGTGAAACACCTACAACGCCTTCTGGTAAAAAATATCGAGTTCCAATTTGTGCCGCACCGCATCGCTTCCTCCGTATCTGGTCTGGGAAATAGTATTCACACCCGACATGTTCCATACAACACCCACTTGCAAACACTTAACATAAAGTCAGTATTGGCCGGGATGGAAGAAAAACGAGTATACAGTATTAATAAAAAAATACCAGCCGACGAGGCTTATTATGTGACATGCGGCTGCCGAATGAAACAGCAATTTTAGTATTACACATATGATTTGCATAGGCTGGAGATGAAGAGCAGAAAGTTTGATTTATTTTCCGCTTCCACAGTATCATCATACTGAATACACAAGTGAGAAAGGGCTTTTAATAGAAATCAAATTGTGATATTAGGGTATCTGATATTTTTGTATGTATGTATGTATGTATGTATGTATGTATTTTTTAAATACTTTATTCATCAGTATGCCCGTAATATTACATGCTATAGGCTACATTATCTTCGTACAAAATTATGTTTATACTATTATTTAGATGCTGTAGTTTATAACTGTTTGAGCCTAATATATCTTAACTATAACATTGTCGATTATAGAGTATCCATTGAATTTGTACGGTATACGATTTCATTTTCACTTAGCTGAACTCAATCCCAGAAGATAATATATTCTTCGTTAAAATTAAATAAGCCAATCCTTAAATGTTTCTTCATTCATTTTACTTTGTAGCAAAATGAGGATGTTCCTATTGTAACATATATACAATGTTCTTTTCTGCCCTGCAGTCCAATTTATTTTGAAGTTCACAGAATGCATACGACTACTAAAATGGAGCACTAAAAAAATGTTAGCTTCTCATAGAGCGCGGCAACACTTGATACAGGAACGCAGTCGAGCTTGATCCGCCGGAAGAGGGCTGCTTTTTAATTATCCGATTTAAACTAAATTCTAATTAAATTTTTACAGTACAATCCACGTTATGACGACTGCAGTCACTGTAAAAGCGACTTAAGAAACTTGAAAATTACAATAAATACATTATGCACTACTCGTTACAGCTGAGCTATTTGAAATCGCCATGGAACTGTTCACCTTGAAATACTAGTATAGCAATAATAGGAATCCAGTAATCACAGAATGTTTATTCCAGAATATGAAGGATGCTGTATCGTAGCAAGAGTTATTTGAGCGAAAAGGTTTTAATTTCTACTAAGTTCTGGACCGGTCATGGTACCTTTGCATCTTATTCTCACATAATTTACCCAGAACAATTTGTTGTCCATAAGTAGAAAGCTAAGAAACTGTGGAGTATATTTTATTACAATTTATTTAATATTCCAGTTCATGAGAGAGCTAGATATCGGTTAATTTACGATTCCATTTGGACAGTTGCAACATAAATTTAGGAAAATCTATTTTAGTGATATTGTAAACTTCTTGAATTAATTAATTACATTCATCAAGTGACTGAAAAGTTGAAGTTTATTATTATTATTATTGTATTGTATACTTCACAAACTAGAATATATATATTATACTTTTGACAGCACAACTCAACGTTTAATTTTAAACTAGTTATTATTATTATTATTATTATTATTATTATTATTATTACTATTATTATTACTATTATTATTATTAAGGGCAGTGGCAGTAGCAGTAATATCATCAATGATAATAATAATGTTAATAATAATAATAATAATAATAAATCTATTTAAAAGGGGTAAAACAACTGAAAAGTAATTTAAAATATAATAAAATCAGGTAAACTGATATAACAAAGTGCCAGAATGTTTTTGTTGAATCAATTATAATTGCATTATGATATGCAAAAAATATGTTTTTCTAATCAGATTAAAATCGATCAGCGTCAGCAGAACTACAGATTTGTGATATCTTGACAACCGCGCACTAGCATAAAAATGAAAATAAAATAAAAATAATCCATGTCAAATCGGCCGATTCCGGGATTTGATCCAGGGACCTCCAGAATACGAGTCCAAGACGTAACCACTTGGCCAACTCAGTCAATTTGACGGTCTAGTTTGATAAGCATATGTGAAGGAATAGTGTTATTTGTCAAATCTAAAATGTATTTAACTTGAAATTCTTAAAATAGGCCTATGTCAACATTTCACAAAATTCCGTGGCAAATAACTCCGCTAATTATTTCACAGTGATGCACCTTCTGTATATAACAGTATTCATGTAGTACTCAATTTCAACTAGATCAACGAAGTAAACAAACATCTGAATGCATTGCATCAAAGCCCTCAATGATAAAAAAATGCGGCATTGTAGTATAGACATGATTTAAAAAACCATGTAAAGCGTGTTTGAGTTATGGCGCCTTTAAAATAGACGCTAAACTGGGTTTTACTCCGGTACCGGTCAACCGATTTCGTCCAATATCAATAGGGTTCTTCCCATGGACATTATAAACGCGTATACCAAGTTTCATTAAAATCCTATAAAGCGTATTTGAGTTATCGCGCGTACAGACACACGGACGGACGGACAGACATTTTCTCGTCCCTCACACAATCTCATAAAGTACCATACCGGCACTTAATAACAGGAAGTTAGGGACATATTTCTTGGATCCAGATTTGGTAAGTCCGGACATATGGCTTAATTGCTTGGCACTCCGGGGGCAAGGTAGAGCACTAAAAAAATATAAACTTCAATTAGATTTTTACACTTATATGGGTTGTCGACCAAGAGCTAAGCTAAGTTAGCTTAGCTTAGTTCACATAGCTGCGCGGGTTTTCATATGTAGTTGTGCCGACAGCAAACTAAACAAAGCTAAGCTAAGGAAAACTAAGTGAGTACGTCAACTAGGTTACCTGTGCACATAGTCCCACGCTGGGTAAGTTAAGCTAGGTCCCCCCCCCCCCCACAAAACATTTGCCTTCTCCCCAAGTACTGATCATTTTCGTTGTAGCGTCCGTCCAATTCAACAAATCACCAACAACTGATTAGCATTCACTTAGTTTTTAGTGGGCATCCAACTTTAGCTTAGCTGAGCTTAGCTTAGCAGGGAGTAGTTTAGATCTTGGTCGACAACCCACATTTACTTAGATCATTGTAACGCCAACGCAATGCACAGCGCGCCTGCTGCAAGCGACTAGACTACCCGCACAACAATTTTGTGGAATTTGTTGTGCATTCAGCAGGCGCTCTGCTTAAGAACCAATCCACAATATCAAAACAGTGACAATTGAGATCAAACAATGGATTTTCAATAGTGCAATAAAACATTTTACGTCATTAGGTTGAATCTCCTATATTTTTATATCCATTTCTTTCATATAAAAAATAATACTTTGCTTAATTTTTAAAGCTTGTTTCTTTTTCGTATTTTTTTTTTATTTTCCACGTTGCTAAGAATTTCTTATCTAAACATTTCTCCCAAGTGCTTTATGGCTTCACTTTCTAGTAGGTTGTGTTCCGCATTTTCATTTGAACTGCAAAGTGGACACATTCCTTTCTTATATTCTTTCATTTATTTCTCCACGTCCGGATACCTATTCTCTACCATGCTAAACCTATCCTCTCTACTTTATTATTATTATTATTATTATTATTATTATTATTATTATTATTATTATTATTATTGTGAAAATAAGTTTCTAACTTTCTATTTGTATTTATTTATCTATAAAATAACCCCTATAACAGCATATATACTGTAATTACATAATATATATATCTTAATTTAAAATAATACAAAATTGTCAGTCGTCTAGGTCTATGACCGTCGCCGGTGTACCGGAATTAGATTTCGCAGGAGTTCTTTTACATGTCTGTAAATCTAAAGACATGGGTCCGTCACATTTATGTGTGGAGTAGGGGATGCGTTCGCTCTTCTCACGCAGCGGGCCCGGGTTTGAATCTTGCCGGTACAAGTTACCTACGTGGGGGTTTTCCGGGATTTTTCCTCACCTGTGAGACAAATTATTATATTATTACAAATTATGACAAATTACTTGTATTAAAAATGCATGTAAAAAAATAATAATATTGACATGACCACGGATAAAAAAAATGTCTTGTGGTTCCCAGATATCATCTGGCCGTCATTATCGTCTTCATTTCATCCTCGCCTTGTTCGGAGTGAATGTGTGTGTAAATGGCGTGTCTCGTCCTATGTGTTCGTGTTGTCTCGGAGGTGGCCCATGCATTGGGCTGATCACTCATCCGGAAGGCCCTTCATGTCCTTGTCTGGTCAAAGAGGTATGTATATGATCCATTGAAAATCCCTGTCCCGACAGGTCGCAGCCGTATAAGGAACGGGCGGCGTGGGTCGCGGTAGAGGTAAAAATAAGGCAAAGAAAGAAAGAATAATAATTTGTCTTTTGTTAGTATGTTTTAACCGACGAAGCAGAAAGCGACAATGATCCTTCCGAATAAAGTATACACACTTTAGGGACTCGGTGTGTATTCCCAGGTTTATGTTAAGTAACATATCCCCTGAAATAAAAAAAGAGAACACAGGTGACTACTAATGACTTAGAAAGTATGATATGAAGTATACGCTATAATTTTAAAGCAAATCTTTTAAGTAGCAAACTTTATATTAAAGTGGTGATATACATTACGTGGGCACTTTCTGGTTGCAGCTTATACGTGCCCTAGACCACACAGTGCAGGATTTACTTTGCACAGCGCATTATTTAGTGTGTTAAGGCTCGACTCTGGTTTTCCTGTTGACATCTCTCCAGTCCCTGGGGCTTTGCACGTGCCTCCAAATTACTACTGCAGGCACTTTTTCTTTGCTCAGATTGTAACTAACTGCCTCAACTCTCTATCTTAAAATATTTCAGACTAAACTTACATAGACAAAATTAATCACAACACGGTTCTCTCTATCTTGTAAGTTTAACAGCTAGGACACAAGTACATAGAAATATAATTTTTCATCTCATGTGCAATTGTTACTTACGATTATATGTTGAACACATGAAAGTTCAAGTGAAAGTTGATTTATTGATTTAATTAATGTTACACGAAAGATTTGGTCACATTATTTTTAGGCCTGTAGATGTAAAACGTTCAGGTTCAGTTAAAGGATTTGTTTGGATTTGTTTTGTATCGTATGTATGGGAATGTGGAAGTGATCTAAAGCTTGCGTTTATAATGTACATAACTGTATTCACAAACTTGATAGACACTATGTACTGTCTGTCAAAGTAGCCAAGGCCGAGCCGATGCGCCTTACTCTTCACCCAGCACTTGACTAGAACATACTTCCAATCTTTCCCCCACCAAGAGTCCAGCTGGGCCTGGGTTACTTCGACAGACAGTACGTTATATTTCGATAATGTCAATTTAGAGGGAAAGTCAAGTTGTTTAGATAGACAAATTTTAATAATACGTTTTCGAAGCAAAATTAGTAACTTATAAATGTATAATATTATGTGAAGTAGGTATTTGTAGGATTTACATTTTCAGATTTTTCTCTATATGTTTTGTGGCTTTTAACGACGTGATGTATTGCTACTAAAACCTACGGCCGACAATGGTATGGCGGGATTTTGATCCTGTAATTCTATAGATATGGGTCTGTTACATTTATACACATGTAAATTACTTTGGAAAGGAATCGAAATAGCAAACTTGGTCACAGAAAGTCAGTCACCTAGATCGACAAATTTCCTATTACTTTTCGTCAGTTTTTATTAAGTGCCAGTATGGTACTTTATGAGATTGTGTGGGGGACGAAAAAATGTCTGTCCGTCTGTCTGTCTGTCCGTCCGTGCGTCTGTACGCACCATAACTCAAATACGCTTTTTCAGATTTTCATGAAACTTGGAAAACACATTTATAATGTCCATGGGAAGAACCCTATTGTTATTGAACCAAATCGGTTCACCGGTACCGGAGTAATGTCCAATTTAGTGCCTATTTTAATAGATTATATTAGAAAGGCGCCATAGCTCAAATACGCTGTATCGGATTTCCATGAAACTTGGTATACGCATTTATGACGCCCATGAAAAGTAACATATTGAATTTGAACCTAATCTGTTGCTCGGTACCGGAGTAAAACCCAATTTAGTGTCTATTTTACAGGCGCAATAACTCAAATACGCTTTATCGGATTTTTATGAAACTACGTATACGCATTTATAAAGTCCATCGAAAGAAGTCTATTGATATTCGACCAAATCGGTTAGATAGAACCGGAATAATGCCCAATTTAATGCCTTTTATATTAATATGTAAGAAGTCGCGATAACTCAGATATCCTCTACTGGATTTTCCTGAAACTTTGTATACCCATTTATAATGTACATGGGGAGTCGTCTACTGATTTTGGACCAAATCGGTAGACCGGTACCGAAGTAAAACCCAATTTAGTGTCTATTTTAAAGACGCGGTAACTCAAATACGCTTTATCGGATTTTTATGAAACTTGGTATACACATTTATAATGTTCATGGGAAGACGTCTATTGATATTGGATAAAATCGGTTGACCTGTTTCGGAGTACTGCTCAATTTAGTGCCTATTTTATGATAATATACGTATTCGAAAGAATTTATAAAAAATAGCAAATCAGTTATCTTGACAACATAGTCAATTGTTTTACTGTGATCTTATAAGGCCTTGGAAATTAAAATACAGTTAGCTATGACCAAAAACATTATTGTTTTACATGCGCTTATCCAACTAGATCGTTAAACTTACCCAGATGGCCGAGATGGTAATGTTTTGGCCTCACATTCTGGAGTTCCATGGTTCAAATCCCGAAACCGGCCAATTTCACTTTTTTTTTTGTATTTTTATGTGAGTGTGCGATTGTCAAGATATCACAAATCTGTACAGTTCAGCTGATGCTGGAAGATTTTAATCTGATTAAAAAAAGAACTAGACCTTTGTTCTCCCGTAAGCCCTGCTTAATGAATAAATCTTGAGCTTAACTTGGAAATCAATTAAAAAAAAACATTCTACATATCATAATTGCAGTCATAACTGATTAAACAAAAACATACTGGCACTTTTTTACATCAGTTTACTTGATTTTATTAGTATTTACAATTATATCAGCTGATTTGTTGGGTAAGATTGCTCAACTTCACCCACTGCAGAGCATGGCTAAGGAATGAAGAATCTGTAGCGGTGCATAAAACCTTTTTCCATTACGACTTAAATGCTATCTTTTAATTTTATTTAAAATAGTAAATAATTAGATCACAAGATAACATACAACACGTCTTTGGTATAATATAAGAAGGTGCAGTATCTAAGATTTCTGCTGAAGAAACTCTACGATTAAATTCAGAAGCAACCGCGATTTTAAAACCAAACACCAGAATTCGCATTGTAGTCATTTCGAATAAAACAGATGATATAAAATTCACGGGAATTTGTCAGCCCTACTGTTATCATGATGTTATGTATGAAGCTTTGAATCACCCGGTATTTGCTCACATATATATTTGCTACTGAACAGCGGGAAGTTTTCCAAAGTCTATGTTTCCGGCGAGGATGATGAAAGATAACTTTATTCCTCGAATTTTCTGTTTTCGTATACATTACTGCCTACATGTGGATTTCAAAAGTTTATGTTTATGAAGTTTGATAGCCCAGAGATTCACTTGAATTAATTTGATAAAGTAACAATGATTTTAGGTATGTGACTAATTTGTGTGGCCATTCTTCAGGACTTCATAATGTTTTTAGTTTTACGATTAATTATACGAGGCGTGTTTTTAAAGTAAGTACAGATACTTTGAAAAACCACAGAACGTTATTTTCCAAATACTTTATTATATCATTACTTTACACCTTACAGTACTTCTACACATAGTCACCGCCGTTATTCAGGCACTTGTCGCAACGGGAAACCAGTTCTTGTATGGCTTAGTCAAAGAAAGATACCGCCTGTGATGAAAGCCAAGTCTACACTTCTTATTTCACATCATAATCGTCGTCGTAATGTTTTCCACCAAGGAATTTCTTCAGATGAAGAACGATGAAAATTGCTTGGTGGAAAATTCAGACTTTAGGGAGGGAGGTCTAGTTGTTCCCTTATCACACCTGGTCCTGATCGCATCATTTGGTTGTATTTAATATGATTCCACGAACAATAGGAAATAAATATTGAACTAAACGAAGAAATTAGCATTGAATTATTTATGTATTTGCTTATCACGTCAGCCATATCTTTGATTCAAAGCTGGTTTTTAACAGAGAGTAACAAGTAGCGATAAAAAAGAAAACAAATGCCATGGAAGAGATTACACCAGATAAGGGCTACTCACGTGGTATTTCATCATGAAGGTCAAATGTGAATTCAATTTTAAATTTCATTACACTTCAATGGTTATATAAATGAAATAGCACTAAAAATAAGTGTGGTAAAATGTGTCTTTTCGAAATTCCTGTCTATTATTTATAATATACTGTGGCTCATGCAAATAATTCACGAAATTTGAAAGTCCATATAATCTATAGGTTATATACATTAAAACATAGCCTATTAAAGTTTTTGTTGTATATCTTACCACAGTTATGAAAGAATACGTAAAACTCGGCACCCGAAACATGAATGCTTAGGAATGAAAATAATTGTTTTTACTAACCTGCAGAACTTAAAAACCGTTACTTATCTTCCCTTCCTTTCGAGACTCGTAATTGCAGCATCGCTTTAAGCAAAAAAAGAGGTAAAATGAAGAGAAGAAAGCTCTGCTAATGACAATCCATTGGTTATTTACAGTGTCAATACATTTCTTTGTGTTGTTTATTTTCTTTCTCTCTTCAGTTCAAGGAAAAAATACTTTGAAGAAATAATCATGATAAAACCAGTACCATTGTCAGAATTAGAACTATTCTTCAGCGCACTTTAGCATGTGGGCTATACGCAACACAAAGCTGTATAACAGTGTGGTATCGATTATTATTGCACATAAAACGATTTTGAAATTTTGAGAGCAGCAAATTAAACTGCATAATAAACATTTTGTATTTAAAATAAACTAATTCTAATCGTGTTAATTTTACAACTATACTAAATCGAACTTATTTGATGTGTTTTTAAAGTGCGTTTTTCACATTAAAGCTCATGAGAAGCCCTGCCGTCTGCATGCGTTGTAGTCTGCCATCTTTCGGAAAAGGACTGTTGTCCGACAGTAGTTTTCTTTATCGATTAGAATATGGTCGAATAAAAACAATCGTGTGCAACTTGCCTATAACGGTAATTACGGCACTCGTATGAAATTAATGAAACTCGCTTTGCTCGTTTCATAAAAAGTTAAAACTCATTATAGATTCGTTGCCATAATGCACTATTAAAAATCAAGCTATCGTATGTAGGAATTGAACAATTTTCCAGCGTCCTTTAACATGTAGCCTACTGGTTACAGACTACTGTGTATCGTACGCGTAGTACACAAAAACCGGCCGTAAAATTTTACAGTGTAGTTTACAGTTACTCTGGATCTGAAGTGAAAGATTTCAGGATACTTAAAGAAACTGAAATAGTTATTGACAATGTAAAAGCGTTACGTAGAACTTAACAGGAAAGTAAAAAATCTGATGTGAAAGTCACATAACTTCCTCTGCCCAAATAAAAGTTAGCAGTATTCACATATCCTTTTACAGAATCGCAAGACACAATTTTACGCTAATTATCCTATAAATATATCTTCTTTCAATGATGCGACTAAAAGCGCAAGACTATATAGCAAACTTAAAAAAAAAGAACAAGTGACTGCAGACTTTCCGCCGTAAAGAATAATTTCCGAAATTTATCGAATATTTCCCTCAGATACTTCTTTACTCTATGCATGGCCAACAATACATCTTTCTCACTTCACATTGTTATATAGAATAAGAGGCCGTGAAAGAGCGCTATCCAGTTGTTCATCACACAAGACAAAATTTCTACAAATAGTGGGTGAACAGTGGGTGGCTTGTAACTACCCTCAGAGAATTTTTTCGAAAAAAAGTTTCAAATAAAAGTTTTAGCTCTCAGTAAAAGGAACACATGTGCAAATTTTAAAGAAAATCGTTAGAGCCGTTTTCGAGAAAATCGCGAAAAACGAAAATTTCTTCATGTAAAGTCCCCTTAAAAATAAGATAAATTTGTCGCCAATCTTCGAATCACATCTTCAGAAGGTACCTGACCCAAATACGAAATTTTGTTTTCATACGATTCTCCGTTTCGGAGCTAGCCTGTTCACAAACTTCCACACAGACAGACAGACACACAGACACACACACAGACATGTTTCCAAAAATAGCATTTTTGGATTCAGGGGGCCTTGAAACGTGTATATATGCTAAAAACTCAACTTCGAATGTTAGGGTCGAAAACAATACTTCCTCTACCTATAGTACCTATGGTACGGGCAGAGGAAGTAAAAATTAACAAAACGAGCACTAGTGAGCCTGTTAGATTCTTATAACGGTCGAACACTGTACAAAGTTTTATGTTATTTTGTACCGTAAGTTTTAAAAGGAAAATGATTTCAGTATGCTTGTGCTTAGAATAATAATCAATATACTTTTTGGTAATTTCGTATTTAGGGGAATTCAGACTCTTTTGATTAGCAACAATTTGTTTGGAACAAATGGCATTCTCTTGGATGCGGAAAATATTGTAAAAGATCAGGTAATGTTGACAGTACAACATCGACCTTAAATATGGCCGAAGAAGAGACAAAGCTCTGACAAAGCTCTGACAAAGCTTTCGGGAGATAAACCGAAACGATAAGCCACATTTTTACTTCCTCTGCCCGTACCATAGGTACTATAGGTAGAGGAAGTATTGTTTTCGACCCCGAAATTCGAAGTTGAGTTTTTAGCATATATACACGTTTCAAGGCCCCCTGAATCCAAAAATACTATTTTTGGAAACATGTCTGTGTGTCTGTGTGTGTGTCTGTCTATCTGTCTGTGTGGAAGTTTTTGAACAGGCTAGCTCCGAAACGGAGAATCGTATGAAAACAAAATTTCGTATTTGGGTCAGGTACCTTCTGAAGATGTGATTCGAAGATTGGCGACAAATTTCCCTTATTTTTAAGGGGACTTTACATGAAGAAATTTTCGTTTTTCGCGATTTTCTCGAAAACGGCTCTAACGATTTTCTTTAAATTTTGCGCATGGATTGCTTGTACCAAGAGCTAAAACTTTTATTTGAAACATTTTTTCGAACAAATTCTCTGAAGGGTAGTTATAAGCAACCCACTGTGAATACATGCTTTTTGCAATACGGCTTCTTGTAAATCGTACGAAAACAAAATTTTGTATTTGCGTTAGGTTACCTTCTGAGGCTGTGAAGATTGGCGACAGCCTTCTCTTATATTTAAGGGGACTTTACATGAAGAATATTTTGTTTTTTGCTATTTTCTCATAAACGGCTCTAACAATTTCCTTTAAATTTTGTACATGGATTGCTTATACCATTTCAAAAACATTCTCTGAAGGGTGGTTGTAACCTACCAACTTGCCTGGTGAACAACTCAATACGCGGACATTTAAGGCATTTTATTCTATATAAGCACATGAAGTGAGAAAAATGTACTGTTGGCCCTGCTTACAGTAAAGAAATATCTGAGGGGAATATTTGATAAATTTCGGAAATTATTCTTAACAGCGGAAAGTTCAATAAACGTTTGCAGTCACTTGTTTTTTTCCCCCATAGCCTGCGTTTTTAGTCGCAACATTCAAAGAAGGGGCTATAAGATATTTATAGCATAATTAGCGTAAATGCTGCAAACTTTTATTTGGGCAGAGGAAGTTATGTGACTTTCACATCAGATTTTTTATATAGACTTACTTTTCTGCCGACACCGGTACAGATCGACCATTCCTACAATCTTTGTGGATTTGAATTTTCATTAATCTCATCCTCTTAAGTGTACATACGAGGCCTTCATACATAAAATCATCCATTAAATTAACTTGTTAGAATTCAGACGTGCAGATTTCAATAAGTTAAGAGGTTTGAGGAGAGAGCGTGTTCACCTCAATGTAGCAAATCGTGAGCAAACTGGAGTATGTATGAGGAATCGTGGATTTACCATTCGCTCACGTAGTCACTGCAATTTGTGTGTCGGGTCAAGAGGTCAGATGCAAATGTTTGCTAACTTTCTTCCTGCTGGCCACTTTGACACAAAGTGGATGTTCCTTCTTGATGATCCAAGCGGAAATGTCTGTTTGTGAATCACTGTTATTGTAGTCATCCTCTCGGAGTGCACTTGTTAGATATGGCTAGCAAGGCACTCTCAATGGCAACATTGAATTTTATATATAAAATATTTTAATGTAACAGCTGATACCTCTGTCCGTCTCACGATTCATAAAACCTCGTAAACGGCTAAATATATAGGCCTACGTTAATGGTAAGTTACCCTACGTTTATATCCGTGGAAAAGCATTATTGTTTATTATTTACTATTTACTTTCTGCTTTATAATTTATTTGCTTATTGATTTATCTTTTTACTTATTTATTAGGCCTACTACACAAACATTAATCTGATTAAAATTTTCGTCTGTTTTAGAAAGCATACAAACAAATAACAAGAATATTGTGCTAATATGTCTTTTATGGAAAGATTTTCTATGGAGTCAGGCAGAAAAATTCAAAGCCATAGCATCTGGATTTGAACCAGGATCTTGGACTCTGCGTGCCGCTTCTCTACCACTGAGCTACCATGGCAACCATTAATTCTTTAGATTGACTCTACCTTTCTACCTTTGCCTACACACGGCCATTATTAAATTATTATAATTCTAAATTTTTTATCTTTGTGCAGTAATATAAAATCAAATAAATAATATACTCAAATGAATGTTCAAATTATTTCTAACAAAATAAAATAGTTACTGAAATTGTATAAGGAAACTTAAAACAATTAAGCAATATAGCTTAGTGTATACTTGTGTTACGGAATAATAGAAGTAAAAATGACATCCCCTCTTATCCTTTTACTGGTTGATTTTTCTTGGGTTTGAACCCTTGGCAAGGCTGCAAAAAGCAACTGTAAGAGTGAGGTGAGCGAAAGAATTTCAGAAGTGAATTTCTTGCAACACGTAGCGCCCGCCTGGGGGATCGAATTCTATACATCTCGTCAAGTCTTCTCCCCAGCAAGTAGAAATTCGGTTTATCAAGTTTTTATATTGCAGGCGTTGAGTTCAGCTGCCCTACTGGAATCTCACATTTCATGTGCCGGTAATCTGTACTATGAGAATATTTGCAGAAATTTAAAATATCAGAATTTTCGAAACAGAGTATTTCATTAAACTACGTGCTATCGCATTATCATTTTAATTTATCTGGAAATTCGCACTTTCGAACAAAAAATTATCCATTTATGCTATCCTAAATATTTACAGGTGAGTTGTGGGTTTTTATGAGTGTTGTTTTGAAACATATTACTGGGCAGTAATATTGATTCTACAGTGCGTTTCATGTACGAGTTAGTCAATCATGCGGATTTCTGCTTCGAAACGGCGGCCACAGCTCTAACTTCCGAGCGATCGGGTGAAATATTTACGCAAGTAAAGCCGCTAACGGCGTAATAATTCAGGATCTCACAATTACTACAGTTGAAGTTATGATGAAAATAAATAACCACGTAATTTTACTTCATGTGAAATCCCATTTTTCTAGGAATTTATTTAATATCTTCATTAAGAAGTTTCTTAACTTCCTACTAATTTGATCAACATGAAGCATATTGTACTTGGTTACGGACTTTGTTTAATGAATATTCTGTGGGTATTCCGGTGAAAATTCATGAACTAATTGAAAGCCAAATTTCATAGAATTTGTTATCAGCAGAAGTTGCTTGGTTTGGAAAGTCATTATTGACGCTTAATGGTTTATTCTAGGGAGCGTAATAATTTATCTAAGCGGTAATTTTGTAATATCATTCCGAGTATTGTGCAGCTCGTGGCTTCCTTATAGCGACAATAACAAATAAGTTACTTTCATAACAAATGCACAAGGTTTGGTTTTGAGGGTGGAGAAGAGAGACAAACTTTGCTCACTATCAGCTAACTTCCAGTCGCTTTCACACTTGAGCAAACCGTTCTGCGCTCTACCAATGAGAACGCATTGTCTACACAACAAAGGAAATGTTCAGACAACGTGTACAATTCATCCATCTCCTTCTACAGAAGATAAGTATTTTCTTATATTTCTGTTCCAGTCAATGGGTCATTCACTATCTTCGATTCAGGCGATTGTGGTTGTAGCTAGCAGTCAATAGTTGTGAAGTATTTTTCTACAAGTTGTGACAACTCAACTCTCAAGAATGTTTTTTCGAAGTAAAAACGTACTGTGAACATCTAATCTTTACCACCTTAGGAAAGTAATTGAGTACGCGATGCAAGAAGTATTTTTCTGCTTCTATTTCTGTACACAAATGTTAATACAATTTGTTCGAGAAACGTAATCCACCACATCATAAGAAACGAATTTATAGGTTTTAACTTCGGTACAGACATTTCTTAAACATATACCAGAACTGCAGGTAAACTTAAACCACAGAATAACATTATAAAGGTGAAGTTACCTATTTCAGCATAGACTCTTAAAAACGAATTGCGAATCATGGAGTATGTGTTTTTTTAATGATAATGATAATAATAAATTTGAAAAGTTATAGTTAAACTGAGGAGTTCAGAGCATCAGTGGTCTAAACTCTCCTGCTTATTCGAAAGGCTTAGGAGTGAGTTGTATTATTATATTCAGGGCCCTGTTTCATAGAACTTGCTAATAATATCAGTTAATAATATTAGAACTTATAATATTAGTCATTAGTCATCAAAATCTTGTTTCATAGAGATATGAACATTGCCCTTAAAATCTCTTCCCTAATATTGATTTGGAGGTTATATCTGGATTGTTTGTGTTTTTTCCCATCTTAGTCTTTTTGTCAATACTATTTCAAAGCAGCACGGCCTATATAATTATATCTCCTTAAATATAACAAATAAAAACTAGCTCTAAGAAATTAATAAACCTGCCAGGCATTTATTCAAGATAGCAGCAGGCTTATGTACTAAAATCTAACCTCAAACCTTAAAAACTTGTTATGAAAAAAATTCCTTTGATAGCGTATGTAAGCTTTTTTTAAATTGATAATTCAATCAGAGTGATTCATTTTCCACAATCTTAAGATCATGAAACCTGAATTACATGGGTTTGGGAATAACTTATTAGCCCAAATACACTTTTATTATTGAATCTTTAACCTTAAATGAAAATTATTTAGATTTGAACCCAGGACTTTTGGCTATCCGTGACAATACTCTACCAACTGAGCTAAGCCAAAGTTCACTTTAACAGCACCAGATGGAACCTCTCTCCTATGACTGATTGCCCTTAACGGTCTACGTCACTGACAGACAAGTTATGTCATATGCTTAGCTCAGTTGGTAGATCATTGGTACAGACAGCCAAAGGTCCTGGGTTCAAATCCCAGTGTCAGAGGAATTTTTCTCCTATAATATCTTCATGCAATGCCCAACAAACACAATAATCTGTGGTTCATGAATGCATATGTCTGTTATTATATTTAACTATGAGAAACCGGAAGTGTATAATTTTAATTTCTTTATCTATAATTTTAAAAAAGTGTATAAGACCATTGTTGCCCTGACCTCCTCTATTTCATTTAAAAATATGTTTAATAGCCTACTATGATGTATAACGTCCAAATTTTGTAAAGTGAACTTAATGGCGCTAAACATCTTGGACATCTTGGACATCTTGGACCTACCATCGGATATAACATTATTAAATGCTGAAGTTAGGTGTTCCAGTGTCCATCACAGTAAGGTATAGGTTTAGTTGAGTAAATTATAGTTTTACAGAGCCAAATGGTGTGAATTGCGAACAAGCTCTTGCCGGGCATTGTGTTGCCTCATATTTAATTACAATGAACGAATCACCCGAAGGCTGTCCGGCAGTGCGCCTGGATTAGCGCCATCATTTGGAGTAACAATAGCATCTCGTAACAATGCCTGATACCAGTCGTGCGAGCACACCTAACAATAGCAGGATTTATTGTGTATAGAGCAAGAAACACAACGTATTCACATGCATGCGAGTACACGCACTTTCTTCCTCCCCATATTTTCAATGCGGACCTTCATTAGGGACCACTGAACCATTTGAAAATAGAACTAAATGACTTAGGAAGCAAAGATTCATGCTATGATTCAAGGTATTTATGCATAAATCAGCATTCCGATATAGACTTCCGATATTTCAAATACTCCTCCCTACAAAAATAAAATTAGGTGACTTCTTTTGTATTCAAACGCTATTTTCAGAAATACTCGTATGTCTGTTGTGTGTGTGTGTCTGTCTGTGATGAGCATAGCTCGTTCTCGTATAGAAACAATTTTATTTGGGTTAGACACCTTTTGAGGATGGATCACGGAGATTGGCGACAACTATCTCTTATTTTTACTACCACTTTACAAGAAGAAATTTAAATGTTTTGCTACTTTTTCGAAAACGGCTCTAATTATATTGTTAAAAAATTGTCTATTAGTTTCTTATACCAAACCTATAGGCCTAGCCTATGAGACATTTTTCATAAATATTATCTGAATGGTAGTTGTCGCTTTAAGCCAACCATTTTTTATAGTAATGTACAAACTCAGTGTTCAAGTCAACGGTGGCGAAGAGTACATTTTTGTTATCAGGCTGAACAACTGAATACACACCATGAAATAGGCTTTTTATTCTATATCCCAATAATCACTTCAAGTGAGAAAGTCGAATTGCCATATTTTATGGAAGATAAAGTTATGTGACTCTGACTTTTCAGATATTTATTACTACGGTATTATTATTGCTATTTAATATTACCGTTAAGAAAATAAATTTAAGTACCCCAGTCTTTTAAAAAAGGAACAGAACAGTGATATCTCATATTTGAACATGACTATACAGGCCTATATGTATGAAGTCCGCATTTATTGTAAATTTTTACTCAGCATTTCTTCCATCTCATTTGTTCATCAATAAAATGGAGGGAGATGCAATTTAATTTAATTTTTGCGACTGCCTCGTAATACTTTTTTAAAAATAAAATATTCCAGTGAAAACGAGTATTTATGAGTCCCTTCATTAATTATAGTGGTCCACTCTGCGTTTGTGTTTTCCTGCAGGCCGAAATATGCACCGGACATGCGTCATTACAGTTTCCATTTTTAGGTGAAGCACCTATTAGCATCACTTACTGTATGAATGGATTACTCAACTGCATGCACGAATCAGCAGTTAGTTCTAAACATAGCTTTTGTGCATAATTTAAAAGATTGTCACATCATAATACCGATAGTTTTCTAAACCAGGCGATTGTACTTTTAGCATGAGCTGTGAATAAATTAAAATAAGGGAGATAAATCCACTATAATATCTCGTGGTATATGGAATAGGCATAATTTAAAACTTTAACGTCGGACGATGGGAATCATACTACACCGATCGATGGTTTTGTTTTATACCACGAACGTAGAGATCTCGCACCTTTCGGTCTCAATTCCTCGAATATCATTCCATTATGCCACAAACAATCAAACAAGGCTAGATTTGGCAAATAACTTTGAAGTTATTGCTAACTTAACAACTACAAATACAGTTTTCTTCTTATTCTTAATATTTGTATTATATGGATGTAAGACATGGTCCCTTCCTATTCGGGAAGGACTTAGGCCTATCTGAGAAAGCTCTAAAGCAGGGTGTTAGGACCTAAGAGGGATGAAAACGGAGACTGGAAAAAACTGCATGAGACGAACTTCACCGAATAAAGTAAGGGTAATTAAATCACGGAGGATGAAATGGAGCACTGGACATGCCACGCATGGAGTAGGAAAGACTTAGCCTATCAAAATAATATTGACTGGGAGACCCGAAGGGAAATATACTTGGAAGACCTAGACGTGGGTCGGAGGATATTATTGGAATAGATTTGAGGGAAGTAGAATTTGAATGGGATGATTGGATGGAGTTAGCACAGAATAGGATTAAATGGCGGAATGGCGGGCTCATTTAAGCGCAGCAATGAACCTCGGGTTATATAAAACATATAACATTCCTTCAGCTTTCTTAGGAATTGTTTAAGGCCATTGAGTAAGTAAGTAGATTATTATTATTATTATTATTATTATTTATTATCATTGTTATCATCATTGTCTATTATATCGTTTGTATATTAAAGGGGACGAGGCATTTTCCAGCTATCGGTATTTATTATATTTGGCTACGTTCTTTCCTCTTTGAAGCATTCTTTGTTTCGATTATTAGCATGGAATTATCTATCCGAATACCACTTGAACGTAACTTAGTTAAATTTATGTTTCTTGAAATGATATAATTTTGTGGAAGAACCATCCATTGGGGTCAGTGAAATTACCAGAACTCATGGTATTACTATTGACAGGAAAAGAGAGGGACAGCATGGAAAATTGTTGGCCACAGAGAAAAAGTTTCGGAAACAAGACATGGTATATGTTTGTTAGTACTACTTAATGAGGGGTTGCATACCGATATTCATACATCTCACGCTCGAATTTACGAACAGCAGTTAAATATTATTTTAAATAACTTGCTTATATTATATGAACTCTTACATACATTTCTAATAAAATTATAATTTCGAAATTTAGGAGTGTCGCCCACTCCACCAATATTTTTTGGAAGATATGAAAAGGTAACCGAAAACCACAGTAATCTCATTGAAATTTGAACTCAGGATATTCTGATACCTTTAAAATCAATACCACTTTTGGCTTGTTTTACTTGAATAGTTGCACAGGAAATGAGAGATAAGATTTAACTACTGCATGAGGAAATTCATTTGACAATTACCAAGAATAAATCTTTCATAAGAAAATGCAATTATTTTTACTATGGATAGAACTGAATTTCCAGAGAATACAGAGAATTTAATTTTGTATAAAATAGGGTTCTCTGTCAAGTGTAATTTAGTCACCTAGTTATATGTGATATTATAAATCCCGTGAGTGATAAGTTGTTCACTCTGCTATAATGAAAACGACTGCTGCTTTGCATAATGCCTCATAATACCTTTTGTGCAGCAGCGTTTATATCAAAAGTACCACACACAGTATAAAATCCGTATTAACGTTTATAAAATATACAGAATAAAAGGTAAAGAGCCTTTTTATTTAAAATAAATGCAACATTTTTATGAAATCTGATTGTTTAATCTTCTGAATGTATGAAGTAATCTTTTACTCGTCTAGTCAATACTACTGTCACATTTCAAAAGGCTAATTGCACCTCAGAATTAACCAGACTAGGCTTTGACCAACCGCAAACATGGGCCAATTCGTGAATATTCCCACCTAGCTAACTTCTTTAATAATTTCGTGGGCAACAACATACTTTCGCCCGACTCTAGAACAACAAAAGCCTTATGAGGTAGAGCTGTCGACTTTTTGGAGCTAGACTAAAGCTCGATTGAGATCTTTAAAATGTCTACTCAGCGACACCATCCCCTGTGCTCACTGTTAAAGACGACGGACTAGTTTAGTATTTTATTTATTTAATTATTGAATATTCCAGAATTATAAAACCTACTTTACACTTAGGTATATTAGAGATAGGTTTAGTAAGCTGACAAAACTACAGATGCACAATATCCCATCCCAGCTTGCATTTACTCGCATAATCCATCCAGCTTTCTCCTCTTGAATCCAATTATTTAGTGAATACGGTAACGTACTCATCATAGTTTCACTCGTATGACTGATGTTAAAACAAAATATATTTTTCGATACGAAATTTGGTCACATCAAACGAAGGCATTCACAACTGTGTGCATTGCAGAATCGAGCTACTGTGTATATCTAATTCCCACCGGCCGCAAATGCTTTCATTTAAAATTCCGCTAATGTTCCATCAATTCTTCATACTAACTGAGTGGATGATAGACCTTTGTTACATAAAATTCCATTTCGATATATTCTCCCCTCTGTCGTAAACAACCTGCATGTGAATTGTGTGTGTTTTGTGTGACCTATTCCCCCGATAATAGCTTCATTTACACGATGTAATCGCGAGTAATTTGTGGCCATTATATTAGTTTAAACCACTTAACATTCTGCACGTATAACCGTAAACCGCAATATTCGTTTTTAATTTGCAATACGAGTGTAAAAATGAACGAGTCTTTGTTACGGAGGATGTCCATAATGTTTAATTTAGGGAGCCATATAGGGGAATTACCTCTACAATATTGCTGCACTTAAACGTCCGAAAATAATTGTATTGAACAGTGGTAGAGATGAAGTAGTAAAACCGTAACAAGAATGATAACAATAATGCTAGTAATAATAATAATAATAATAATAATAATAATAATAATAAAGGTAAAATATTATGTGATAATAAATCAATTAGAACTAAGCAGTGATATCTAAATACAGTCATGTAAGTAGTTTAATATGGTACGCAGACTACCTGTTTTTAGTTTTAATTTTACTTGGGTTCATTTTAGTTTAGTTTATTTGATTTTTCAAACCTTAATGAGCCATTCACAATGAAAATTAATCGTAAACGTAAAGTAAAATTAAAATTTTGGGGCCATGTTTTTCAAAGGTGCCATTCAGAATGCATTACGTACTCTTTAAAAATAACGCAAAATTAAATGTTAACTCAGAACCTTCCAAACTCCAAGCTTTTACGTTAACTTTAGTCCATGCTAACTTAAACGAAACAACCAATCAGAACTCTGCTCAATTCTTAATTATATGGCAGGAGAAGGCAGTAGAAATAGTCGTGCTGTATATTATTTCTTTGTCCGGTCTCCGGTCAGGCATTGTATTTTAGTTTTAATTGTTTTAAATTAAAATATAAGGTGTTAAAATTAATTGACGAATTGTGATATTTATTTAATGCTGCACTTTCTGACACGGAGCCTAAGTTTATGAAATTTTACGGAAGTAATGAAGTTTAATTAATAATTATTTTAAATTAATTACCAAATTATTAATTAATTAATTAATTAATTAATAATATTTATAATATTCCGTCCATTTGAAAATCATATTACTGAAGTAATAATATTAATGCTATATAGCGCTACATTTTCTTGTCCCACTATAAGTTACTGTGTGTGAGGGAATGTTCATTGAGACGCAGCTATAATTACTTGTATAGTTCAGTTGTTCTGTGCACACCCTGACGGCTTCCTTTTGTTAGGAGGAAAAGTTTGCCGATAGCTCATCCCATGCTCTTTATTTTTACCGCACCAACCAGCTATTTACCTCAGCCAATCAAAACCTAAGGATGTCCTGTGACGGCTGTGACAGCTACTCGTCTACTCCTCGTGGAGTGAAACGCGGAGTTGCAAGATCTAGTTACAGTAAGTATTGACGCTATTCACACCTGTGAATTCATTAAATCGAGGGAAGAACTGAGGTCAGTGATAACAATGAAAGAATATTGCAACCGTTTCTTTTGTTTTGGGAAGCGGAAATTACGACCAAATCGTATTTGGTCAGATCAATTAACATAAAGAAACAACGACTTAACGATTTATTCCTTTGAAGCCGCCTGGGTATGTAACGAAACAGTCTACTATAAGGAGAATGGAAAGATGGGAAGTCTGTGGAAGGAGTTATTCTGAGAAACCCGCTTATTCTTTCTGCCTCAACATTAATTACAGTAGTGACACTTACTTGTAGTGTAGAGCGCTACATCTGATTGCGGTGTCACCTGCAGATGGCGATGTGTAGCGCCATGAGTATCGCTAACAACGTCCACGCGGGGCGCCACTGATCGCACGCCACGTTCCCATGATGCACTGCGGCCGGCAGCTCACCTGTAATAAAAACTGAAATGTAATTAACTGCTCGGAACCACAGCCACATTTTTACGATCTCATCCGGAGATGGGTTGAAACCAGGTGCTTGACGAATAAAGTCACGTTTATTACTAACAAACTTTGTTTCATAGACGAGTGGCAAGCAATTTTATTTTATTACAATTTGTAGAGCAGTATTGTAAATATTGCTAGATAGAAATTGCAAAAAAAAAAAAAATCTATTTTACCCGTTACTGGTAATAAAAGTAAAATTTGTTTATTTATCAAGCAATATCGTATAAAACTTAATGTGCTTTATCTTTTAATTTTCTTAAACGATGCAGGAACCACGTAACCAGTTAATAGAACTTCATGAGGGTTAGGATTTCAGCATAATTTTAGTAAATGTTCTTAAATTATTATTTGCATTACTATTCGGCCAATTGTTAGCGTTAATGGGGATTATAGTCGCCTCGCTCATTGCGTTGACTCTTAACATCAAAGAAGTCGCCGCCCGACCTTGTCGCTTTGCGTAGTTGCCACAGAGAGCGGGAAGATATAGATGCAGCAAAACACTTGTAGCAATAATGACATTGAGCAATGAGAGAATTGGCAACACGAATTCAGTCAGCGGTTTCTTTTGAGAAAACCTTTTACAGTAACAACAAACATAGTAATATGAGAACAAAGCGAGCCGCCCGTCAACGCTATGAGCGAGGCGACTATACAAGGCAACTGGGGTTGTCATGCGGAAACCAACCCTCAAATTTGGCACTAGTCTTTCGTAGCAGACGCAAAAAAATTAGCTAATGAAATCAAATGTAATTGCGTGAAAACTAATTGTGAATCTCGTATATCCGAATTATTGAGTAACCTCACAGTTGGCGGAGAAAGAAGTGAGGCGTGTCTTGTCTATTGACCCCTGTTGCGCAGGCCTGTCATAGAGCTGTTAAGGTTCCAAAATAGGCCTTTATGTAGTTTGCCTATCTCTCCCTGCCATTCTCACTATGAAAGTCAATGATGTTATAAAAGAGAATAATACTATCATCTGAAACACGTGCTTGTGATCAGGATTCCAATAAGTACAATTAAAATACAAAAATTACTAGAAAAATATAATAAAGAAGAGAACATAGCACTGACTCTAAAATTAAGATATGAAATTACATTTTGTGAAGTAATTAATGCCTATTGAAATATTTATATATCACGTGTGCTATTTCAATTAGTTATTAAATTCATTTACCTTCATCTATAATAAGGGGCACAATATGCAATTCGAGTTCTTAACACATCAAGAATTTTGTCTGGAAAAAGAAATATTAATATTGGAAACAAGGAATTGAAGGGCTTGTGTTTTGGTCCACTGTACACGGCACACAATTAACTTAATCACGAAAATAAGTGCTAGTATTTATATAATACCCATAAAAACAAAAAATCAATATCAACATTCAAGTCTAAATTGTTTAAATAGTTTAATGTGGAAATGGTAAATAGTGCTATCCAGCGTTCTTGCCTCACCCCCATGTTTTGTTTAAAATGGGTTTATTGCCAAATTTACAAATTCTTACATAAAAGTTTTCACAGTTTCTGAAAGTTCCCTAGCTATGATCTAAATCACTGTATTTGTTCAATGTGTTTTTCGTTAAACACTTCAAAACCGCAAAGGAGCTGCAAAAAATAATTGTTATGCACACGGAGGATATAATCTCGGCCAATTGCATTGCATACGCTCGCGAAAACTACGTTGAATGACAGAGATTTAACCTAACCAAAGCGAGCATAATTCATAGAAATTAAATCCAGTGATTTGCTCATTCGGCAGCTTCTCTGTGACCAATCCGGTGCCCTGGAAATTTGGAATCCAGCCGGTCGGGCAAAGCTAGTATAAAAACCACTTTGCCTATGAGGCGACGGTTTTAGACATTCTGTAGCCAACATTATTGTAAATACTTATAATTTTATTAGTAAAATACATTAATATTATTTACCTAAACTTTTCTCAATTTACACAAAAAAGTCCATACCTAACAAAATCAAGTGATTTTTCTAAGTAAATGGAAAAACCAGAATTTTTCACCTCTCATTGTTCATGTCACATAAATTCTGCATACAAAATATATATTCAAGTCCAATGCAGCATGTACTCTTTTCTGTGTGAGTTGCAGCTCATCCAACCCCATGATGTCAATGTATGGTTATATAACTGCAAAGCGGCTGGAACAGCAAAAATAGTTGTGACTTGACAGACCACAGCGATGCCCGTAATAACAAGAGCTGGCTTTATAAATACCCCGCCCCCAGAGAGTGGAGGCGGCACTATTTCAGGCAGAGCAGAGTTTCAATGCCCTCCACACTCAGCTGTATTCATCTGCTGTTCCTGGTAATGGATTGACGTTCTGCTTCAAACCAGCATCCGTACTTTTGTGATTAGTGTTTTCCCAGCACACTGTATTTCTTCATAATCGTCTTGCGTTTTCATCCTCTCATCGTACTCATTAGCGAAAATACTAAGTTCGGTTGAAAATAAATCTGTTCTGTTTGAGTGTATAATAAACTGACTAGAACTTCGTGGAGTTAATGGTAAATTATTATTCTAACCAAACTGAATTTAACGGTTTGCATGTAAAATAATTTAACGTAACCTGTTTTTCCTACGAATTTACAAGCCCGAAAAGGAATTATGTTTTTATTAAAAAAATTAGGGTTATATTTTGTCATTTATGTCTATGTTACAATGATAATTTTTCAAAATATAATATGCATTTACATAGTTCCTGCGCTTGAAATTATGGCAAGAAACTTAAAATTTTGATACATAGAATACAAGACTGATTATGGAACACTGAACAGAACTTAATAACAGATAAGAATACAGATAAGAATACAGTAAAAAAGAATAATTACTGGTTCACTAATTTTCAAGTTGCTATCAGTAACTTCACGAATGAAGGAAATTAAAGCTTTTTATAAGTGCTACAGTAGATTAATTGGGAACACACCCCAAACCGGAGAGTCAAATATCCGGATAGTTGATAAATAATGGAAAAAAGGTAATTCCATAAAAAATACTAAATTGTCCAATACGTAACTTACATAAAGTGTCACATTGTGAACAAATTGCTCAGAGTGAGTTTTTTGCTGACAAACTGTCGATTTTGTCAGTTTTTTTTGTCGACTCAGAAAGTGGGGTTTTCAATGCTCACTGCTGCAAAAACAATTTGAATACAGCATTAAAGCGATCCGGATAATTGGCGAACCGGATGATTGGAGTTCTACTGTATTTATAAACGAACTGAAATATTGAAAATATATAGGCCTGTTGTTTTATGTAGCACTGTTTGACTGTATTCTTTCTACATTTACATGCATCATAATTTAGAATTTATTTTGCAATGTACAAAATACTTTAAAAATAACTAGATCATTGGATCTTTCGCGCAAAGGTATATGTTTAATGAGTATTAACACAATAAGAAAATGATATATAACGGAAGAAATGTTAAACATATTTGCAGGAAAGTTTGCATGATTAATCATGGTAGGCCTACAGCTACACTTACAGAATTTTTCATGTTATCAAGAACTCTTTTCCAAAAACTGCTGCTTGCACTACTCTACTAGAGGTGTACAAATCTCGATTTTAGCTTGCCCAAACCCGCTTGAACGCCAGGCAAGCAAGTTGCCAGCGTCATAGCTAGGAAGCAGGCAGGTTTCTTTAAACTTGATGGGTCAGGCCAAACCCAGCCTAGGCAAGTCAGAATAAGCTTGCGACATTCCTATCAGCTAAACAACTGTAGTTGCTAGTGTAGGTAATACTTTCTTGCTTTTCTACATGCTGGTAGAAGAAATTCACCATGCAGATAAATAAAAGGTGGATAAAGTATTAAAATCCTTTTAGTGTCTTAACACAATTATTATTTTTATTATTAGGTAGATTTCGAAGAAAACTCTACCTAATGACTTTCAAAAAATTCGTTCATATCTTTACGTTTCACGCCTACCTAAGTACGAAACCACCACCTGTTAAAAAAATTGAGATATTTATATTTATATACAGTATATGTATATGTATATGTATATATATATTTATATATATATATATATATATATACATATATATATATCTTTACACGCTAGCGGCCGTAATTTTCAAGATATTTGAATCAAATTGTATTATGTTATTTCTAGGCCCAATAGTTCAGACAAGTTCGTTAATGAGCAAAATTGGCGCAAGAGGGTGGTCGGGGGAGGGGGTTGAAATTTTAAAACATTTATATCTCGGCCCCTATGAAGTATAGAGGGAAACTTTGATTGAATAAATTAGAGTACTCCTTATGGAGTTCACAGTGACACCAACGATTCGGGGGTTTTGGGAGTACGAGTGGGGGTGGGGGTATGGGGATGGAAATTCGAAATTTTCGAAACTACGTCTTGTGGGGTATCGTTGAAAAGCTCTTGATGAGTACTCTACAAATCAATAACTAGTTTCTTGATAGTTCTCATATAAGGCGAGATTTGAATGTTTGAAAAAGTTCTCTTTCCTCTTTTTTGCAGTTATTATTGCGGGTTTGTCATGCCAAGGCTAAAGAAGAAGAATGCTACGCAGCGACAGTAAATTAAAACAAAAGCACTTCGAAATCTACCTCAGCTTGTAGGCTTGCCTAAAGGGAATATTGTTATTGTTATTAATGATTTCATGATGTTTTCTCGAAAATGTTGGAAAATTTTTCCCATGCCGGACTAGTAGGCCTACTACCTTTGTTCATTGATAATTCAAACTGTCCACATTTTAGTTTCTCCTCGGCTTCCTTCAGGGTAAAATTCTCTAAACACATCTGAAGTTCCTCAACTACGTAACTGCACGACTTACCAGTGCACTGCTATACCCAGTTTCATATTCTTTCCGCCAGGCCTTGCAGTTTCCTTAGGTCCTGTGCAACCCATCAGGTTATGAAGAGCTTGTGACTCATAGCGACAGCATTTCTTATCATCGTTGTAATCTGGCTTGCTTTCAAGTCAAGCAAGTTAAAAGCTGTGACTGGTTGCAGAATTTCAAAGGGCCAGGCAAGCTAAAATCAGAATATGTACACCTCTGTACTCTACCAACTCCGCTTACAACAATTCAATTAGTCGTAGGCAGGAAGATCCGAACTCTATCAAGTTCAGGTAACATTTGCCCTGTTTCAGCTACAGTACAAAGAAGCTGGTCGTCTTGTGAACCCGACACAAATGTAAAATGACTTCCAGCTGTGTAGTGATTCTGATTAGTAGAAATCGCTAAGTAAAGAAATAGCCACACTATTGGGAGAAAACAAAGATTCTACAGAAAAACCTCTATAACCACAAATCAGCATAGTTTTTCGCATTAGAAAACAATGCTATTGAATTCTTCTGTAGAAAAACGATGGTATGGTAAGAAGTCGTCTTAACATTAATCGACTTTATTGATTTAATTTCATTACAATTTCTGCAGAATTTTATTTAAAAAAATTCACACATGTATCTCATATTCTAATCAAAGGATTTTGTCAATTTAAATTATATTTTATCTAGTATAAACTTAAAGCATTTTATCTGAAAGGGACGATAAATAATCTTACAAAAAAACAGAGGTTGAAAACTTGAATTAAAGGGTTATGTAGCTTGGTTACCAGGCGACCATAAATCACTCAGCATAGAATTTTACTTCACGCGGAATCTGAATTCCATTTCCATAGAAAGTAGGAGAAGCGGCCCGCTTGAAGGAAGCACTGGATTAAAATCCTGCCGAAGAAGTCTCTTACACATCAAAGCGGTCTGTAGTTATGTATTTCAATGTAATGTTTTTTTGAATATATTGAAAAGAAAGTTTGCACAGAAACCATGTAATTAATCATGTCACTATAAATAGATATTCTGCATTTAGCCGGTGATTAGATAAGTATATTATTACTGTTTGTTCATTAGATAAGGAAGTCAACAAATATTATAAACAATGATTTTTAAATTCATTAAATTAATTAACTGACTACAACCTATTTAATATAAAGGACTAGTTTTATGTATTATGATATGGTTGTTACCTTACTTTAAAGATTAAATCTAACCTCCAAATCAAGTACTAGGTAATAAATAATCTACACACTAACACATTTTACAAAATACATTTTATCTGTAATGAATAATTTTTTGTAAATTTTCACTTTAAAAGTATACTCTATGGTGCTACACCAAATGCAAGCTAGTACGAAGATATCCAATCTTCGTTGCCAAACTTTCGAGATGGTGTGTTTGAATAATATTTTTGCGTAGGTCCTCGTCGCCAGGTTGTAACTATACAAACCATATGATTAATGATGAACATGTATACAGTCAGTGATATATTTATTCACTTCTAACACAATAATACACATAAGTTAACATAATTTGTACTTCTTTGTAGTGAAATTAACAAATGATCTCTTCTTAAATGTCTGTAAATAATGTTCACAAGAATAATAAATCTCTTTAAAATATGAAACTGATAATGTCTATAATTCCACATTTAATGCAGACTTGAATAGAAAATTGTGTCTGTAGAGCATTCATTAAACATGCTCACTATTACATGATTTTGTACTTAAGAACTGTCTGTGTTTGTTCATGTACATTATTCGTGTAATATGATTGTACTAAATACTGTCTATATTCATTCATATGCTTCAAGTGTTATATTGATATTCATTGACATGAATGTTAATTCAGAAATAACTCACGTAACTTTGCACTGTTGCGTAACAAGGTCAATGACTGCTGTTGCTGTATGCTGTGCTGTATGCACATGACGTGCGCTGACGTGATGATACAATATTATAGTTACTGACTATAATACCCACTGCTGATGTTGTAAGAACAAACGTTCTTTGTAGAAATAACTTCTGCTGAAGTCTGTTGAATTGTGATGATTTGTCTTTCATAGACAAAATGTTGATACAGAAGGGCAGCTGATGCCGCTGTCTCGATGCTTCGAGAGTAGTTTGTTGAGGGGCGGTTGCATCTGCCTGTAGCGAGAGAGAGGCGGCTGTTGCCGCTGATGCAACTGCTGGATGAACGTTGCTGAAGTTCAACTGATGAGAGTGAATGTGCATCACCACAATTCTGGAAACTAACTCACACACTGAAGATTCCGAAGTTTCGGCCTCTCCAAGAAACCTAGCGTGATCGCTAGGGGCGCTGAGTCGCTGCTGCCATGTGACGGTGACGTCATTAGACGTATTCTCGAACTCCACTAAACTGCTGTGGTTCGAGCAGAACCACTCTATATATATTTGACTTAAATGAAATAGGCCTATAAGAAAACTTGTACCTGATATGTGGCACTCATAGGCCTATGAATCCTTTTCAACACCAATTTATATATAGTTAATATATAGATATAGGTCATACTTTGCCTTGTTTGTTAATATATTATCTATGGAGTATAATAAAAAGGTATTCTAAGTTATGGCAGACTTCTACTTGGGTATTTCTGTATTACATTATACCAGTAATAAGGGTAAACGGTGGACATTATGGTTAGTTAATAAACCTTTCAAAAGTTTGTTTTATACAGTAGTTATTAAATGCGCATTTTGCATGGATCGTATTCTCATTGCGAACGAAAACATAAAATAAAAATAAGTACTTTTGGAAGTTCTGCTTAAATGAACAATCGCGATATGCATGGAAATTCAGTATTTCATTTTATAACCACTGAGATAGACACACGGATATAGACATGGATGCAAACACATATGAACCCAGACAACTGATTTCATGAAAGTAGTTGAAGGTTAAGAATATAATACTTAATGTACTCATCATAAAACATTTAAATGTTAACAAACTACTAAAATTGTAGTATAGAATAATATAGGCCTAACGAAATACTTTAAACATAAATTTACAATACTGGTTTAAGTATTATAAATTATTTACACTTCCGATAAGTCATTCGTGTTAATTTTGGATGAATATATAAACGAACACAGCCAAAGTTTTTATTAATTTAGTCTAATGTAATGAAATGTGATTAATGTAATTCATGAATATTAGGCAATAAAGCTTAGTTCAAAGCTTATTTAGATTTAATTTATATTCGGGTGTGTACATGTCTAGCATTATAAGTACGAAAATCAATTCTATTCTTGTGCATGGACTTTTCCTATACATATATAGAAAGGTGATATAGCAAGGTAACGTTAAAATGCCCAATGGCTTCTTCATCGTTCAGCTCTAAAAGTCTTACGCTAAATGAAGAAGAAACTGTTTCAATCTTATTTAATTACTAGCATGTGCCCGCGGCTTCGCCCGCGATAATTATTTCAAAAATAAAAAATAAAAAATTAAGAGCATAATAGTTAAAACATTATATTTATTAACACCAAAACCACGTGGACTACTTACCACGATTAGAGAGCATCGCCTGGCAAAAGCGATCTCAGATTCGAGTTCCTTGACCCAGAAAATCCCTGTATAGTCAGTTTCGTCCAAATCGAACAATGTTTAATCATATTTAGGTCTATGTTGATTATCCCTCTTCCGTGTACGTTGAAGATTTCGTATGTCTACGGGCCTTGAAATTCTAAACAAATGAACCAGCGTGGGCTTACAACATTCAAGCGATCGCGATGCTTTTATTTCCAAAGTATGACAAAAATAGCCAAAGCCAAATGCAATTGATTTGACATTGAAATGTATTACTGAAATCTGATGCTTCGACAGCGCTAAAATCACGTTTTCTGCCAGTTTTTCACTCATAACTCGCGAACGAAAGCTAAAATTAAAAATCCGGCTTCGAGGTGCATTCGCCCATCTTTCCGTCCATCTATGTTTAAAATTTCAGATATCTGCGTTCAGTAGATTTCGCTGGGCATCACGGACAGACAGACAAACACGTCCTTTTATTATAATATACTAGCATGTGCCAGCGGCTTCGCCCGCGATAATTATTTCAAAAATTAAAAATTAAGAGCATAATAGTTAAATCATTATATTTATTAACACCTAAATCACGTGGACTACATACCACGATTAGATAGCGTCGCCTGGTAAAAGCGACCTCAGATTCGATTTCCTTGGCCCAGAATACCCCTGTACAGTGAGTTTCGTCCAAATCGAACAATGTTTGACCATATTTAGGCCTATCCCTCTTCCGTGTAGGTTGAAAATTTCATATGTCTACGGGCCTTGACATTCTAAACAAATGAATCGACCAGCGTGGGCTTACAACAATCTAGCGATCGCGATGCTTTTACTACCACGGTATGACAAAAATAGCCAAAGCCAACTGCAATTGATTTGACATTGAAATGTATTACTGAAATCTGATGCTTCGACAGCGCTAAAATCACGTTTTCTGCCAGTTTTTCACTCACAACTCGCGAACGAAAGCTAAAATTAAAAATCCGGCTTCGATGCGCATTCGCCCACCTTTCAGCCCATCTATGTTTAAAATTTCAGATCTCTGCGTTTAGTAGATTTCGCTGGGCATCGTGGACAGACAGACAAACACGTCCTTTTATTATTTTAAGATAGCATGTGCCCGCGATAATTATTTCAAAAATTAAAAATTAAGAGCATAATAGTTAAATCATTATATTAACACCTAAATCATGTGGACTACATAATTATCACGATTAGATAGCGTCACCTGATAAAAGCGACCTCAGATTCGAGTTCCTTGGCCCAGAAAACCCCTGTATAGTGAGTTTCGTCCAATTCGAACAACGTTTGACCATATTTAGTCTAATATTGATTATCCCTATAATAATAATAATAATAATAATAATAATAATAATAATAATAATAATAATAATAATAATAATAATAATAATCCTCTTCGGTGTAGGTTAAAAATTTCATATTATGTTTGCGTGCCTTGACATTAAAAACAAATGAATCGACCAGCGTGAGCTACAACATTAAAAAAATCGCGATGCTTTTATGTCCAAGGAATGACAAAAATATCCAAAGCCTAGTGTAATTGATTTGTATTACTGAAAACTCATGCTTCGAAAACGGAATAAATACACGTTTTCTGCCCGTTTTTCACTCATAACTCACGAACGAAAGCGAAAATTAAAATTCCGGCTTCGAGGTGCACATTCCGACCCTTTAGTCCATCTATGTTTAAAATTTCAGATCTCTGAGTTCAGTAGATTTCGCTGGGCATCGCGGACAGACAGACAGACAGACACTTCCTTTTATTAATATAGAAGTTAACATGTGCCCGCGGCTTCCCCCGCGATAATTATTTCAAAACTTAAGTGCATAATAGTTAAATCATTATATTTATTAACATCTAAATCACGTGGAATGTAGTCCACGATTAGGTAGCGTCCCCTGGTAGAAAAAGCGACCTCAGGTTCCAGTTCCTTGGCTCAGAAAACCCCTGTATAGTGAGTTTCGTTCAAATCGAACAATGTTTGACCAAATTAAGCCTATGTTGATATCCTTCTTACGTGTAGGTTGAAAATTTCATATATCTGCGGGCCTTGACAATCTAAACAAATGAATTGTCCACGATGGACTTACAAAATCAAGCGATCGCGATGCTTTTATTTCCAAGGTAGGCTATGAGGTATGATGACAAAAATAGCCAAAGCCAACTGTAATTGATTTAACATTGAAATATATTACTGAAACTGATGCTTCGAAATCGCAAAAAAATACACGTTTTCTGCCCGTTTTTCACTCATAACTCACGAACGAAAGCGAAAATTAAAATTCCGGCTTCGAGGTGCATTTTCCGACTCTTCAGTCCACCTATGTTTAAAATTTCAGATCTCTGCGTTCAGTAGATTTCGCTGGGCATCGCGGACAGACGGAGGACAGACGGAAGACAGACGGAAGACAGACGGAGGACAGACACTTCCTTTTATTAATATACTAGCATGTGCCCGCGGCTTCGCCCGCGATAATTATTTCAAAAATTAAAAATTAAGAGCATAATAGTTAAATCATTATATTTATTAACACCTAAATCACGTGGACTACATACCACGATTAGATAGCGTCGCCTGGTAAAAGCGACCTCAGATTCGAGTTCCTTGGCCCAGAAAACCCCTGTACAGTGAGTTTCGTCCAAATCGAACAATGTTTGACCATATTTAGGCCTATATTGATTATCCCTCTTCCGTGTAGGTTGAAAATTTCATATGTCTTCGGGCCTTGATATTCTAAACAAATGAATCGTCCAGGATGGACTTACAAAATCAAGCGATCGCCCGCGATAATTATTTCAAGAATTAAAAATTAAGAGCATAATAGTTAAATCATTATTTTATTAACACCTAAATCACGTGAATTACATACCACGATTAGATATCGTTGCCTGGTAAAAGCTATCTCAGATTCGAGTTCCTTGGCCCAGAAAATCCCTGTAGGCCTATAGTGAGTTTCGTCCAAATCGAACGATGTTTAACCATATTTAGGTCTATGTTGATTATCCCTCTTCCGTGTAGGTTGAAAATTTCATATGTCTACGGGCCTTGACATTCTAAACAAATGAATCGACCAGCGTGGGCTTACAACATTCAAGCGATCGCGATGCTTTTATTTCCACGGTATGACAAAAATAGCCAAAGCCAACTGCAATTGATTTGACATTGAAACGTATTACTGAAATCTGATGCTTCGACAGCGCTAAAATCACGTTTTCTGCCAGTTTTTTACTCATAACTCGCGAACGAAAGCTAAAATTAAAAATTCGGCTTCGAGGTGCATTCGCCCACCTTTCAGTCCATCTATCTTTAAATTTTCAGATCTTTGCGTTCAGTAGATTTCGATGGGCATCGTGGACAGACAGACAAACAGCATGTGCCCGCATGTGCCCGCGGCTTCCCCCGCGATAATTATTTCAAATTATAATTATTAACACCTAAATCACGTGGAGTGCATTCCACGATTAGGTAGCGTCCCCTGGTAAAAGCGACCTCAGATTCGAGTTCCTTGGCCCAGAAAACCCCCGTATGGTGAGTTTCGTTCAAATCGAACAATGTTTGACCATATTTAGGGTTGATTATCCTTCTTCCGTGTAGGTTGAAAATGTCATATGTCTGTGGGCTTTGACACTCTAAACAAATGAATCGTCTAGGATGGACTTACAAAATCAAGCAATCGCGTTGCTTTTATTTTCAAGGTAGGCTATGAGGTATGTTGACAAAAATAGCCAAAGCCATCTGTAAGTTATTTGATATTGAAATTTATTACTGAATCTGATGCTTCTAAAACGCAAAAAAATGCACGTTTTCTGCCAGTTTTTCACACATAACTCACGAACGGAGGCGAAAATTAAAATTCCGGCTTCGGGGTGCACATTCCGACCCTTTAGTCCGCCTACTTATAAAATTTCAGATCTCTGCGTTGAGTAGATTTCGCTGGGCATCGCGGACAGACAGACAGACGGAAGACAGACAGACGGAGGACAGACACTTCCTTTTATTAATATAGACTAGCATGTGCCCGCGGCTTCGCCCGCGATAATTATTTCAAAAATTAAAAATTAAGAGCATAATAGTTAAATCATTATATTTATTAACACCTAAATCGCGTGGACTACATCTCACGATTAGATAGCGTCGCCTGGTAAAAGCGACCTCAGATTCGAGTTCCTTGGCCCAGAATACCCATGTACAGTGAGTTTCGTCCAAATCGAACGATGTTTGACCATATTTAGGCCTATATTGATTATCCCTCTTCCGTGTAGGTTGAAAATTTCATATGTCTTTGGGCCTTGACATTCTAAACAAATGAATCGACCAGTGTGGGCTTTCAACATTCAAGCGATCGCGATGCTTTTATTTCCACGGTATGACAAAAATAGCCAAAGCCAACTGCAAATGATTTGACATTGAAATGTATTACTGAAATCTGATGCTTCGACAGCGCTAAAATCACGTTTTCTGCCAGTTTTTCACTCATAACTCGCGAACGAAAGCTAAAATTAAAAATTCGGCTTCGAGGTGCATTCGCTCACCTTTCAGTCCATCTATCTTTAAAATTTCAGATCTCTGCGTTCAGTAGATTTCGATGGGCATCGTGGACAGACAGACAAACAGTATGTGCCCGCGGCTTCCCCACGATAATTATTTCAAAAATTAAAAATTAAAAATTAAGAGCATAATAGTTAAATCATTATATTTATTAATACCTAAATCACGTGGAGTGCATTCCACGATTAGGTAGAGTCCCCTGGTAAAAGCTACCTCAGATTCGAGTTCCTTGGCCCAGAAAACCCCTGTATAGTGAGTTTCGTTCAAATCGAACAATGTTTGACCATATTTAGGGTTGATTATCCTTCTTCCGTGTAGGTTGAAAATGTCATATGTCTGTGGGCCTTGACACTCTAAACAAATGAATCGTCTAGGATGGACTAACAAAATCAAGCGATCGCGTTGCTTTTATTTCCAAGCTATGAGGTATGATGGCAAAAATAGCCAAAGCCATCTGTAAGTGATTTGATATTGAAATTTATTACTGAATCTGATGCTTCGAAAACGCAAAAAAATGCAGGTTTTTTGCTCATTTTTCACTCATAACTCACGAACGAAAGCGAAAATTAAAATTCCGGCTTCGAGGTGCACATTCCGACCCTTTAGTCCGCCTATGTATAACATTTCAGATCTCTGCGTTGAGTAGATTTCGCTGGGCATCGCGGACAGACGGAGGACAGACACTTCCTTTTATTAATATAGATAGATAGATAGATATAGATTCTTATATAGCCGGCGCGGTGGCTCATGCTGTAGCGCGTGAGCCTGGCATGCTTGCGGTCCTGAGTTCAAATCTCGGGACCGGCGGGTGTGTCATTCGTGGTGGACGAAGCCGTGCTTTGGGGGTTTTTCTCGTGGTTCTCCCGTTTCCCCCTTTCATTCCACCAACACTCTCCACTTCATCTCACCTTTCCCCCTTTTCATCCTCATCCCGTTTCCACTTCTGGCATCGGGTCTGCTTCGGCATTAAGAGCCCTTTGGGGGCCTCTCCCGTTCTCCCCGCTGCTTGTGGTCAAGAGGTTGTTGGTGGTGTGTGTCACGAACCTGTCGGGGCTCCCGGTTGGAGGTACCGCAGGGGGTGGCGCACACGTGGCATGGTTCTAGGCTTGTTGGATGTAGGGGAGTTCCGTGGGGGCCCACGGGGGGGCTTTGCTGGTCCGGGGCGGCCTCTGGGCCCGCAACTCATCCCATCCCGGAGGTGGGTACAATAAGTCGGCAACGGCTGCGGTGCTTAGGGGCGTTCCCACCCCGCCTCCCCGCCTTAAGGGGCACAAAATAGAATAGAATATATACGAAGGATGGGGCATAAGTAATGACAACTCAGTATGTTTTGAAAATGAGGGGTCATTTTGAAATTCTGAAATACACAAATGAAAATGCAGGGTATGGAATGTATGCATGATGCAGATTATAGGTACTAGATGTAGGCAGAATAGGGAGCATACACCCATAAACATACATATACGACGGCATCGTGCCTCTCTTCTATATTGCAATAGTTGGAAGCATGAAAGCATGCATAGCCCAATTATTAACCCTCAAAGTTCGGTACAGAAGGTCCTTATTCTCGAAGCTTCCACAAGGTTCCTGTGGCATTTCCTGGCATTCTGACTCTAAGAAAAAGCTATTATGACGTAAGATCGCAGTTCACATCTTGTCACATCCAATCTGCACGGCGGTTGTACTCGCAACTTAATCCCTCTGTGCATATAAAATGCCATCAAATTACGTGTCTCTATGGAGTTTTTGTTTGTTTCTACGGTTGTGCCCCTTTCAGTCTGCAAACACAATGCAGCTATTAATGGATATTTTTTTTTGTTTCCTCAGATTTATAACGAATCTAGCTTCGATTGCAGTTTGCTCTCCAAAATACAAACACTGGCATGGGAGCTGCCATAGTATGAAAATCAATAACAGTATCTTTCAAGTTATATTAACAAATAAAACCCATGGATAAAGCTTAACTATAGAATAAAGTCTTTAGGGAGCACTCAGTCTTATGATATAAGGGGTGAAGAAACAAAACTTTCAAAACTGACTTGATTAATTCCTCTGTTGAAACAATCAGCCCAGAGAGGATATTTTATGTGCAGAGGTTACTTAAACTTGGCGAAGTACGCCCAAGCCTCTACCGCAGTGAAATGCTTCATTCACGGTCGGCTTCTTGAGAACAATTCGCAAGAATTAACTTCCTCGACTTAATCCAGAAAATATGCTTTATTTTGTTCGTAATCCAAGCTATTTCCTACATCTTTCAATATGAAGTTGAGCGCTAATTTCGCTTATTTGAAGTCAGCTCTGTGAATGAAGCGATACTAACTTCCTGCACGGACAAGCCACGAGTAAAAGAAGGAGCATTCTATTAATTTTGTGAAGGGAAGCAAATGGCATTGAGAGCCAGTTTAAACTAAATACTGGATTTGGAAGCTTCAATATTCGGAAATATTTTGATTCCATTAAATAGTTTATTCATTTAACTTCTTCCTAGAACTTAACCAGGCAACTGCAAATAAAATAAAATTATGTGATACACACAGCCCTTTGAAGTGTTGCCATGGATCCGTCTCAAAGATCGGAGATTATATTGTCTTTGTCTCTTATTAAAAATTATTTATACTTCGTCATCATCATTATCTGTCTATCGCATCCTGATCTTTTCCTCCCATCACAACATAACACACGCCCAGAATATTATAATCTTGTACTTTCCATCCATATACATCAATCATCATTCCATTCATCCTCATTCACTGTATCAGTTGTTCACCTCTGGTATTCAATTCCTCGCTAAATCAGAGGCTGTCGAAAGTTATGTGAATTTCAGAGATAAAACAGTAAATTAATTCGCTATAATATAATTTTAGTTTCTTTCCCCATCTTAGTAACCAGTACTTTTCAATTAACTTTTTATAAACTTGGAACCCTTAGGTTAAATTTATAGTAATGCTCAATTTTTCTTTTACTAATTGAGAGAAATCATAAAGTGCTTTCAATCAGTAATTTATAAATCATATTCTTAAATTGTAGTTACCAGTGCTATTGTATTAATTTAATAGCCTACCTAAGTAATGATAGATTTATATTTCCGGTGTGATGTAAACAATGCTTTCTCTACCAAATAACTATGGTATGGGATCGGAAAGTTAAAATCTGATTTTAATTTTCTTAGGCCATCATAATTATGTTTGATTCTGAAAGTTGATATCGTTCAGCCTTAATCCGTCTTACGATTTTCGGAAATAAGAATTTTTGTATCTGTGAATAGAATAGTTCGGGAACGGCAGGTTGTATAAAATGTACGTTTTACATTGACTTAGATATCGTCTGAGGAATTGACATGTTGACTACCGAGGACTTTATTTTACTTTCAGGCTTACTAGCACCACTTAAGGAAGAAAATTACTTTCGCTATTTCCTCGGATACGACTAATTACTTTAATTGTTTACGCAAGGTGATTACAATATTTGCTAAAACTTTTATTTGAAATTTTATTACATACAAATTATCTGATGGATAGTTTATACATAATTTTTTTGTAACCCATTTTGCTGAAATGCAGCTTCCTATACCTAATCGCCGTGTTCAATGTTTTTTTTTATCAAATAAGCTACAGGTATGAAGATGTTTCAGTGTTCAGTGCTTGTAAATTTAAATAAAAACAAAGTGCACGTAGGCACGATAAAATGAAAATTATAAAAATAAAACAATAATATTATGATGGAATCTTAAATTGACTTAGATATCGTCTGAGGAATTGAATTGGTTGAACTTACACATTTCTAATGAGTCGCGAAAAATGTTAATTTATTGACAGCGAAGAGAAATACGCTTGGAGAATGCTTTCAATTCTTACATAAATTACAGTTTTGTTTTGAGAATTGTACACGACTTTAATCTTAAGAGAGCAGAATGCGTGGTACAGAAAGTGCAGAAGAATGGTTACGGAATCTCAGAACCACAGGTCTCTTGCGTTTACGTCATCACTCACTTCTGTACTTGCCACAACTATTTGTTTTCATCACTCTGGAATTTCCAACTACTTTGCACATAGTAATTTCAAAGGCAACTCTGGTATGCAACTTCTTATTCAATTGCTTACAGTACTCCTAGTCTTTACAAATTCTACGATCTCTCTGCCTTTCATTTGCAATCTAAATTACACACCCACATCTGACACCATTTTGTTATAGAAATGGTGCTACTAAAACCACAGTTTCATTTCTCCTTGTCTTTTCATCTGTTTTGAAGTTATGGTTTAAACTTTAATGCGTGTGAGGTCATGTATGATTACTGAGCCGTTCGTTGTTATGCTGTAGACTGCTTAATCTCTTCCACCCACTTTAACTTCATCCTATCTGTTGTGTAACCGCAGTGTAAATGCGAGCGCTCAGCCACATACAGAAATCTGGACCCTTTAATACGAGCCTTTGAAATTAATTATATCGAAAAGCTTATGCAAGTTCACGGTTTTGTTTCTGCAACCTCATGGTAAATTATTTCTAAGAATGTTTTATATTAAACCGTTATCTAAATAATATTCTCTGTACTCGAGCTCTAAACTATAGTCGGTGAAATGGAAAATCATTTTGTTTGAAATTTGACCTGATACTCTGGCAGTTCAATGTTCCAAGTTTACAATAATAATTATATTCATATTGAAGACCAGACATCTTACCAGTTGTAAATATCTTTATTAAATTATTATTCTTTTCTATGAAATAAAATCTCAAAATTGACTTAGTTTCCTTCCCACGGAATTATCCAGCCGAATACCACTTGACTTCGATAAGTTAATTCCGCTTTTGAAGTCTTGTTTCTTGCCATTACAACAAACATTAAATACCTCTAGAACGTCAGAACACGTGGTATTAGTACAGTCAATTAATATTTACATAACAAAATTAACCTTGTATTATTATCCCATTAATGAATCTTACGTTAGCGGAGTTACAGCTTGGATTCACATTAGCGATATGTGTGTATGTATGTATGTATGTATGTATGTATGTATGTATGTATGTATGTATGTATGTATGTATGTATGTATGTATGTATGTATGTATGTATGTATGTATGTATGTATGTATGTATGTATGTATGTTTGTTTGTATGTATGTATGTATGTTTGTATGTATGTATGTATGTATGTATATATATAGAAAATGGGTCAGAGCTCTTCCTCAAAATTAAAAAAAAATTACAATAGAACAAACTATGGTGTATATTGTTTCAATAAAGTAAAAACTGACTATAAAAAATGTCATCAGTGGGGAAGTTGTATTCTGAAGATGAAATGTAACGATCAGAGTCAAGTAGACCCAGTTCCAAATAAATCACTAAAGGCTATGGAAATCGGTATAAAACAGTATATTCCGTTTACTATGATCCATAGCTTATAGTAACTTTTTTGGAACTGGTTCTACTAGACCCTGATCATGCTATGACCGGCACATGAAAATAGACTAAAATCACTAATAAGTTAAGTGAGACTCACCGTTGAGGATGTGTACTGCAACTGTAGCGGATGCTATACTGCCCACAGCACAGGTGTAGTTACCAGAGTGATGCTTTTCAGCCCGCTCCACTGTGAGTGTTGTAGCCACGTTACCAGCACCCAAACTTCCATTCATACTGTAATAAATATAAAGAATTTTTTAGACAGTCGAAGGTAAAAAAGTAATTTTAGCAGTAGATGATATTAATAAAATTATAAAATTATGTCACTCTAGGATGACAAACTTGGATTTCTTCGCATGGAAAACACAGTTTTAGTGAAGAATAGTTGCATATGGTTATTACGTCTGACATAAACTGAAAATTTTAAAATTCATTATGCCTCTCTAAACGCCAAATTTCTCACGGTGGTCACAACTGTGTCATACTTGTTGACTGAAAAAAGTTGTCCATTTATCTCTTACATTGTCAGCCATGTACGAGAAATCAATAACCTATGTTTCAAGAACAGCTGTATAGCTCCCAAAATGGCTGCAGCGTGTGTATTAAAAATTATAATTTCATTAAAATTAACACCCTTATGGAATCGTTCCCCAAACATACCTGCTTGCAAAATAAAATCATACTTTTAGCCCTTGTATCATAATAACTATTTCATTAGCCCTCTTTCTTAAACAGTGACACTAACGAAGGCCTATATATACTGTTTCATTCAAAATTTTCATTGAAATCATGTAATGTTTCTAATTGAAAATATGATAGCTCGTTACACATAAACAGCTTCGTTACAAGGCGTGAGTTTATAGTAATATGTTGAATCTTAGTAAAACTATGGCATTATTTGTGGTGTACAGTCAAGTGCACTGAAACTTTCCGATGCTCAAAAGTTTAAATATCGCCATGTGACCTCTCCTAGTATCTCTTTATATAATATAATCGCAGTGTAGGAAATGGGAGATGCTGTGACTATTTGAACTCAAATTCGTATTATTTCTCCGACATACATTAATTTTAATAAACGCGTCTGGGCAGTAAAATGTACATTTTAAACATTAAGTATTATATTTTTAAGAGGAAGAAGTTTCAATAAATTTAACCGGAAAACATGCTTTTAGTGTCTAAAAAATTACAAACTACACCTTAGAATAACACATTCTGAAAGTATGAAATTGTTACGTCATAAAGAGGCCGATTACTATAATGCTGTTTAAAGCATAATGCAAAAATGTATTTTCTCAAATTGAATCATTCAATTTTTGGATTCCCAATACCGGAAAACGGATATAATTAAAAAATACCTTGACAGAGAAGATTTAATTCAAAAGTGAACATTGTCTATATTTTTCACAATACGTACGGTCATCTGTTTTTATTTTGGTAAAGTGACTTACTGATTTATTCAGTTTCCACTTTTATCATAGATTTTTACATTAACTACATTGTTCATTTAATAAAATGTAAACTGTTTAATTCTCTGGAGATGCGTTGGTTTTCCAATTCATGTAACTATTGGATTTATTTGTAAGGGATATAGTCAGAATATGTTATAGCCTCTGGCTACCACATTCAGCCTTGCCTTTATAATGTGAAGCCAGCTTAACAAAGGTGAATTAGTAGGCTTGTTAATACCCTAGTGAAAAACTGTTCCCTGGACGCCTCTTGGCTGTACATCAAATCCTGGCTCATGTTCCAGTGTACTGAACTTTACTTTCATTTTCTGCACATCCTATTAGAAATTACGCCTCGAGGTATGGTATATTTCTGGACACCGACATAAGCGAAACTTACATTAAGTAAAAGTAGTATTATTTGTGGAAACATAATATACAATTACAATTACAATTTACTGTTTCAAATTACACGAAAAATATACATAAAAAGTTGATACACCACCCGAAGAAGCAGAGCTTGTGTTCGGGGGTGGTTCAGTTCTATATATGAGAAAAACTTATACTAAATAATTACTTAAAACAATACAAAATTTCGAGAAGTATGACAGAATATTATGTATAAAAGGTTTTGAACATGTTCTTTTTACAATACAAAGATACGAGGTAATACAATATTAATACATAACAATTTATTTGTTCAAATTTTAGTAAAAAACAAAAAAAAAATGAAGTTCTATCCAAATTTTAAATTTTAATATGAAAAATGTTATAACAGCAATAGTAGAAAACAGAAGTAATAATTATATGAATTTTCTAATTTTAGACCTAAATTGTTTGTTGTTTAAGCTATTTGGATCAGGATGGTTGGTAATAAATGAATTGAATAGTCTTGGGCCAAAACTTGAACAGTGCTTAGCTCCAGCAGTTGTAACATTTTTCGGTTCAAGTAATAAATTAAATTGATTCCTTCGCGTGTTATATACGTGAGATTCTGACTTGTAATTGTCACGATGTTTATGAAAATAATTCAGTATGACATACTTGTAAATTTGGTCTATGGTGAAAACGTTAAATTCAGAAAATAATAATTTGGAAGAATAGTCAGGAGGCTTAGATAAACAAATCTTTATGATGCGTTTTTGAAGACAAAGCAAAGGGCTGAGGATCGTTTTTGCAATTCCTCCCCACCCAATTATATGATTCTATATTTCCTCTAATACTCACGGAGGATATTTTTCCATCTTCTCAAGGAAGAGTTGGGATTTATACGTAATACACATTTTACTCTTTTACCTTCACACAGTGGAAAACCAAAATGCCCACGGTATACCATACGACAAAAATTTTAATAAAGTTTCATTTGACACAGCTTTATATATTTACTGGTAATTTAAATATTCTGGTATTACATAAAATTATATGTTTTATGTTAATTTGGATCGACATTGGTTAACAAAACTCTCTCCGTCTATGCAAAGTTCCATTTTATGGTCTGGGCCCGTTAGGAGTAAAAAAAAGGTGCTAGCACGTTGAAGAAATTATTGAAGATATCATTAGATCTCACTATCGTTCTGTTACATTTCGTACAAAATAATAATTACCCATTTCCTTCATTACCACTACAAATACTATTTTACCACTAGACCCTACTATTATCGTGTACCTATTAACGATTTATAATTCAAAATAACATTAATAACTAATTCGGCAATAAAAGTTTGGTCCATAACTAGATACCGGCAATTATTTACAAAAGACAAACGTGAGCCAACACAATATTTATTTTTAACACAAGACGTTATGACCATGTCTCTCAAGGCTTCGACTAAACCAAAGACGTAGGCTTCATTCCCTTTCCCTTATCCATCAAACACAGAAACATTCTTCACCTCGTTATCGCGCATCGCGCTTTCATTACCTGTCCTCTTACCATAATTTGGAAACTCGGCCCCAAGAAAATTTGCAATTATCCTTACCACGTCATAGAGGACATCTCAGTCATTTACGGTCTCTGTGGTTCGCTGCTGGAATTCACTGTCTGATGAAATCAGGAACCGTCGGTGCCTCAATAGTTTAAAATCAGAGATAACTAGTCAGTTACGGGGGCGAAATCATCTAGCAAAAATTTGTTTTCCAGGCTGGTATTGCATTTTACATATTTTTTTCTTTATGTACAGTATTTAGTAAAATAATCAATTAATTAACGTTCACTCATTATGTAATCTAATAATGTAGGGTAATTCATAAGTTAAATCCAACTAACTTGAACATCATCAGTTTATTATTATTATTATTATTATTATTATTATCATTATTAACAATAATATTATTTAATTATTATCAATACTATTATTATTATTATTATTATTATTATTATTATTTCTTTACTTCTGTAATTGCTGAATGTATTATATAGCTTATATTTTTCCCTTATCTCACATTATTGTACCAGTATCGTATTAATTTTGTAAAATAACTATTGTAATTGCATTTTAATTATTTTAAAGGAATTATTAGTACTATGTAATGTAAATTACTGTATCTGCTTGAGTGGAAGAGATGGCCTCAAGGCATTAACTCTGCCAGACAAGATAAAACAATTCATTATTATTATTACACGTCTCACGATTTTTAAGAAAATAGTCAAATAGGACGTAGGCCTACTTGTAAACTTGGTCTATGTTAAATAAGTTAAATTCCGAAAATAATAATTTGGAAGAATAGTCAGAAGGCTTATGACACAATACTTCAATCGAAGCACAATTAGTCAAAATAATGGTACAATAACGCATTTTTCGGAAAATGCTAGATCGCGTGTGGGACGCTTTTCGTCTACCATGGCGTTGGCAGCAATGAATCACTGCATGTATGTGTTGGTGGTGGTTTACGTTGTGATCCCAAATTAAAGAATTACCTGAGATTAAATTATTAAGTTCATTGCACTCTAATTCTATGTAGTACTCAAGAATTTAATTAGCTAAGGTGTTCATATTTCACTAACTTCTAGGAATGAATACAAGAACTCCATGTGGTAACACAAATTTCTGCGGTGTAACTCATTACACAAAGCAAACTGGAAATCAAATAATATTAATTACTCCCTACTACAAAGCATACATTCCTTTGATGTCGTATGCTGCTTTCATCAGAAAAATATGGGTATTTGATTTTAATTAATATTTTCTATTATTCCTGTTTTTTTTACACAATTTCACGTACTTTCCGTTTAAAAACACAAACAAAAGAGGCAACAAATGAATTAAAATTTAATTTTCTGTGATTGACAAATTAATGTGGGCTGCCAATGTTAACGTTACGTAAATCATGAATGTACAATTATTTTAAAATGATTAAATTTATACATACAATTATGGCATAAAATATTAAAATACTTATATCTTTTAAATTTAAGTTTTGACGCACCGGTGTAACTACTTAAGCCCTAAGTTAAATTAATTTTAATAAGTTCTTTTCTTCTTCTTTTTAATATTTTGATTGTTATGAGTGTCGGTATTCCATTCTTTCGACGGTGTTTGGTATTGATCAATAACATCAGTTCCTCGGATGTTGATCAATTACGATCGTTTATCGTATAATATGCTTGCTAGGAGTACAAATAAGTCTATTGCGATTTTATCAGATGAAATGTCAGCTCGATACTGGAAATGCAGGTATCAATATGCATTGATTAATATGCCACATGAACACAATAAAGAACATTTTTTTTTTTTTTTTTTTTTTGTAGAGTATAACATGACATAGAAGCAGCCGCAGGTTCGTGTAATGTCTTGTGCGTGCTGCCAAAATTTAGCGCCTTAGAAGGGGTAGGGAGGATTGGCCTCCCACCCTACAGATTGATTTTAGAAAAGTTTATACAAAAAACACATAGTGCGTTTCTCTATTCAGTAATGGTTAATTGGTCGGCAGCTTGCGTTTCAAACGATTTCTCACATCTAAAGTCTGTGAACCCTGGGCCTAGCAAAATTTAATGATGTAGGTCTTATTTACTTATTTACTCAATGGCAATAGACAATTCCTAAGCAAGCTAAAGGAATATTATCTATTTTATGGAACCCGAGCCCGCCATTCAACCCTATTCTGTGCTAACCCCATCCAATCATCCCTCGCAAATCCTACTTCCCCTAAATATACCCTAACATTGTCCTCCCACCTACGTCTACGTCTTCCAGGTGGTCTTTTCCCTTTAGGTCTCCCAGTCAATACTTTAGAGATAAGTCTTTCCTCCCCCATGCGTGCAACATGTCCAACCCATTTCATCCTCCGTGATTTAATTACCTTTACTATATCCGGTGAAGAGTACAGGTTAAGAAGCTCGTCGTTATGCAGTTTTCTCCAGTCCCCATTTTCATCTCCCTTAGGTCCAAATATTTTCCTAAGCACCCTGTTTTAGAATATACTCAGATTATGTTCTTCCCGAAGAGTAAACGACCATGTCTCTCATCCATATAATACAACCGGCCGGTTAATTGTCTTATAAATTTTACTTTTAGTTTTATGGACAGAAGACGAGAAGATACGAATTTCTGAACTGCATAAAAGCAGTCATTTCCTGATTTGAGTCTACACTTAACTTCTACTTTAATATTATTTGTGTCTATAATTATTTATCCCAGATAGGCTATTTGAATTTCTCCACTTATTCGAACGACTCACCGGCTATTCTAACACGACTATTTTGTAGCACATTATTTTGACGTTTCATGAAATTATATAGGTCTTCATATTAACTATCAGATTCACCTTCTTACAGTCTTAGGTGAAACTGCTTTCCATTTTCTCTGATACAGAGTACACATCATCTCAGGAAATGATCATGCTTCAGCACTAGATTTTCTACACTAATGGGCCTAATTTGTGTACAAATGTTAAAGTTGCTTTTAGAACATGTGTTTAGTGTGAAGGCCTACACACGCTTACGATGAGAATATTTAATAAAATACTGAATAACTAATCACGAGGACTAGCAAACTGCGCACATAATATAGGCTACCTACTGATGCGAGAAATGCTAGCGGAATACATCGAGCGACAGGGACCAATATCACGTTATTACGTAACAAGACGCACTGTACTGTATAATGAAGTTCAAGCACAGTTATAAATAATAATTACGAGTATTATTTTCCAATCATTACTCTGCATGACCCTAGCATAAACTACAGAAAATATATTAAATAAGCATAACAATTCAAAATGAAGTCGTTTTAGTCTAGTAATGCTATTAGCATCGGAGTCATGCAAGCATAAAATTAATAATGAATAAAACTAATTCTGCTTTTGCTGGTAACATAAAGGATATGCTGGACAATACTACAATCACAGGTTATTATAGAACAGAATTTACGCATTAATGAATTCTTCTATGGAAAGAGTTTGCATATTATTGAAAGTATTGTTAGAAAAATAAACAAAGCTTCAATTGTGAGTTCTCTACCCACTAGAGTTAACATTAATTAAAAGTTGGGCAGCGTACAAACTGTATTCCGGTGTAGTGTAACCAGATTTCAACTCACACACATTGAGTGAGACCCATGACCACAGTCAGTTTCATGCTCAACATTCCGTAAAATTAATTTTATTACGCATTTACCTGCTTACGTTGCTTGTATTCAATTTTTCAACCACAATTTACTCTCCGTCCTTCATGAAATTTATAATAAATTCTTCTTTTTCACAGCAAGTATCATTATACTATAGGTTTAAGTTGACTTGTAACGAACCTTAAAGAAACCATATTTATAAATATACAAATTATTCGAATCAAATTAACAAACAAAAGTACAAAGGTAATCTCGAGTTGGTAACATAAAGGATATGCTGGACAATACTACAATCACAGGTTATTATAGAACAGAATTTACGCATTAATGAATTCTTCTATGGAAAGAGTTTGCATATTATTGAAAGTATTGTTAGAAAAATAAACAAAGCTTCAATTGTGAGTTCTCTACCCACTAGAGTTACCTGCTTACGTTGCTTGTATTCAATTTTTCAACCACAATTTACTCTCCGTCCTTCATGAAATTTATAATAAATTCTTCTTTTTCACAGCAAGTATCATTATACTATAGGTTTAAGTTGACTTGTAACGAACCTTAAAGAAACCATATTTATAAATATACAAATTATTCGAATCAAATTAACAAACAAAAGTACAAAGGTAATCTCGAGTTGGATTTATTAAGACTATTTTTTGAATGAGATGTAACGGATTACATAAATAATAATTAATTCCTTACTTTGTTATATAAAAACAAATCTTCCAGCTGCGAGATCACGGCATACTTCGAATAGACAATCTATGAATTGATTCGATCTATCAGCTTGTAACCAATGCTACCAATGGTGCATATGAAATATAGGACTAGTTAACTTCATTCAGATAAGCTAACATCATAAGAGAATAAAATCACAAGAACTGACTTGCACCGAATAGAAACTGTGTTTTCAATCAATGTACATTTATATTATTTCAATTTCCAAACAAGTTATGTTGTATAAAATAATGTGTTTTTACTGTGGCCACTGGCAGCATGTGACGTATTAATCACAACATGTTGATGCCTTACGTGTCCAGTAATAAGATGACATTTTATCAGATAAAATCGCATCCTCATATTAATAGCAACCATTTTATAAGATAAACGATCGCGATTGGTTGATATTCGAGGAATTGCTAAACATTATTGGTCAAATATGCGTCGTATGAATTTAATAGTCATACATTACTGTCGTATGAATTTAATAGTCATACATTACTGTCACACAAATAAACTCTCTTTGAGAGTCTCATGGTGAGCAAAGTTCGTGCTCAGGGGCTGAAATTATTACAATAGAACCCCGATAATTCGAGCTAATTGGGGATGAGGCTACCTCGAATTACAAAAAACTCGGATTATACGGAAATATCACTAAATCAATGTGTAAATCATAAATAAATGTTTAATGAGCACAATAATGGTTTAAAAAAATAAATAAATAAAAATTAGTAGGCCTACATACCTGTGTTACGCCTGTATGTATATTGGCAAACATTTTCAATTTTCTAGATCGGCATCATTTAAGGATTAAGTCATTGTCTGACACTTAATGGAGTGGAAAAGGAAAGCGGTGCTACTAGGAAAACACTTTTAATTACCATTGTAGCTGAGTAGGGATTATTGAAACAATAAAGTTTTGTTTTTTCTGAAAGGATGGTATGCACTGTACAATTGATTGACACGAGGTCCCGACAAAGAAAGATCAAACCTCGGTTTCTGTCAATCTGTAGTAGAAATTCATTAGCAGTCTGAAGCCAAGGTTATTTCTGTGTATTATGAACGAAAACCCTAAGTGGGACAGTTTTACCTGCATTTTTGTACATGGAAAAATTGAATGAAAGCTCAAAATGTAAAACATTCGAAAGTGCGTAAAACTTACAAGCGGACACCGTATAAAAATGGGATTTTACTTTAGTTTTATGGAAAATTTTAATATTCTTAAGACCAGCTCGAATTACACGAAACCTCGAAATACCGGGGCTCGAATTACCGAGGCTCTACTGTATATCAATTAAATAAGAGATATCAGAGAAATTTACCAATATACACAGACATTAAATAAATTAGACAAATTTTACAAAGAAGTTTAAAGCAGGAAATTAAAAGCTATTTAATCATTACACAAATCACTATTATTTGATTGACTTTTACCAAATTTTACACAAAGATTCTGTAGAATAAGTAAAACAATATACGGTACACTGAAATTATAAAGACCCTTAATCATTTTGAGGTAGACTCCATCCCTCGAACCAGGAAAATCTAGGAAACATTAAAATTAGAAAAAAAAACACCCTCTTCTTTCAACAGCTATCTCTATAACGTCTTCTTTAAACTAATATTCCTGCTCTGGCCGATTTCAACCCTCAAGACAAGGAGGGAAAAATTAATCAATCTTAATCGCAAATCAATTTTACATTAGGGGATTTTCTTATTAAATATAAGATGAAAAATGATATTGCTCTGTCTAACCTTCCCCCATATCGCCCTTTAAATTTTTCACTGCTACTGACATATATTTGCGTCACCTCAAAAGATTGTATAAAAACAGAGAGAGATCCTTTACTTAAAATGTGAGGATTTTTTATTCACATGATAGAATTTCCACTCGTAAAAAAACATCTAATATGTTGAAATTTTCCTAATAGATTTCAAACTTAAGAGCCCTCTAATGATTTCCCTCGATGATTGGTTACATAAATTTAGATCTGAAAGGTTTAACCATGTCAATATGTACTCTTTAAGCCCTAAGTTCTGTGTACATCGATCGATATAGTATATTGCGATACAAGTGCCGTAAGGCACGTTTACGGGTCGAGGAAACAGATTGAAAACCCAAGGCGCAGCCGAGGGTTTTTAAGTTTTCGTGACCCGTAAATGCCTTTACGGCCCGTGTGTTGCATGCTATTTTTTGCACGACGGTTACTTATATCAATTTAATTATATTAATTGTGATATTACCTGAAAATATTATGTAAATACATTCTTGAAAATAGATGTTTATTTCAGAAAGTGATTCGCATGTGTTTGTTGTTATGGGAACCGAATATTTGTCCTGGGGGCCATGTCCATAAAAGCTTGTATTATGAAGTGCATCGTAATGAATTATGACGTAGCGCTTGGACCGTAAGTAATTTAACCTCATCGCAACGGCCATAGCAACAAGACTGTGTGGGAATGTCAACTTACGATCCATGTAAACAACTTTCGTAAGTAACACTTACTAGCTAAGGAGTGCAAAAAATACATAACACCAAGCCCCATTTTCTTATTTAACAGTCAGTAATCATTTCATAACATACGTAGGGCTAGTTTTAATCTTACAGTGATACCTGACAAGTGTAAATGATGTTTTATAATTTAACAATCTGTTAATTGTTAATCTGTTAATAATTGCTTGATCTAAGTAGTTTATTATATTCTTAAACTATGTTAAAATAATACGTATATTAGATACATCTCTTATTTTGACTTTTAAGGGGAATAAACAGTCGACACAACACTGTTTCCTTTTTCTGCTTACCTTGATTTCAGTCTCTAAACCGTCGTGTAAGAACAAAGTACATCAATCTCCTTTATTCACAGCAAAATTTTAAAATCTGGAAATTTCTATTTCTATAGTGTGAACATGATATTGAGTTCTACATGCCTTCTGATTTAAACCCTTAAGCAAGCACATTAGAGACGAAAAGACGAAAATCTTAAATGTGCTAAACAATATTTTCGTTTATTTTTTCTTATAGCTGAAGGCTATACAAGAACTTAAAGAGTTAAAATGTAAAGCTCTTCATAAAATTTAAGAAACATTTGATTAAAAATACAGGCATAATAGGAAAACCCAAGCGATGCCAAGTACATTGATCTACTTACAAAAAATGATGCTGAAATTCCGCCAGTATCAACAATTTTATATTTCGAAAAAATATACTCAAATATGTGAAAACAAAAGTAACAATGAATGCTAAAGACGAAGAATGTGTTAATGCGTAATTGAAAGAATAATTAGAGACTAAAACAGGTTATTATAAATACAAAAAAACACTCCTAAAGAGAGGTGCAGGAGTAATGTGTTTCCTCCAGTTTCCCATCATCATTGCTTGTTTCTTGGCCGAAGACACTATTAAATCAGATGCTCTTTTTATGACAGAAGACAAAATAAGTTAATAACTTTTACATACTTTACCTAGTTCCATCAGTTCGTTCTCGAAAGAATGGTCTATCATTCGAAGTGGTGCATTTTTAAACATCTTCATTGCGTTTTCCACTATTATCAGATGAAGTTTCGTTCCATAACCCTAACTTGAGGAGGAGATTTAAAGGATTATTCGTTTTCTGACCATAAAAATTAGACAGATAGCAATACCTTACAATGCATGTGTATTCAAATTATACGAATCCCAATACTACGAAAACTTTTAGATTGAATCGCATTACTCGGTAAGAGTAATTTCTTGAATTGCAACATCCCTATGCAAATAAAAAAACACACGAACATGAAATTACAGTATTTAAGACTCACCACGCTATTGATTATCCTTTCGAACATCAATGACAAGTTAAAATAAACATTTCGTATTGCCATTCGGTGGGGTAATAAGTAATCTAATAAATTTGCGTTTTATAATTATTACCATTATTATTTTTATTATTAACAATTTTTAATTATTAATTTCATATTGTTATATTACTTATCATAATCATCATTGTACCACCATTAACTCAAAACATTTTGATATATTACTTCGTTGCACTAGAGTTCGCTCATACTTATATTATATTCTTATATATTATGTGTATTATATATTATAAATATATTATGTATTATATATATATTATGTATTATATATATTATATGTATTATATATATTATATTATATATTTATATTAATCTACCATACCAAACACGAGCTTTGCTTATATAGGGGTAAGTTTGGTTTTATTTGTTTTTACTTGTATTAAATGTGTAATAATAACAATGTAAGTAAGTAATGTTAATAAAAATGTTTAATAATAATGTTTTTATTTACTTATAGATGTAAGGACTTTTAGATCGGGGTAATAGCAATGAGGTGACACTGAAGTAGCATATCAACTGTTATGGTTTAAGATATTTTTGTTTTGTTTTGATTTGTTGTGAATTTCTTACCAAACTGTACCTGCTTTTAAAATAAAGTAATAAAATACTAACTCTCTCTGTGATTAACTCCACTGACTGTCTTCAGATCCACTCAAAATAATGTTTGCATTAAACATCTATAACCAGCAACCAGCAACACTAGTAAGAATGGTTGTTCTGAATTGAGAAGTAATACTGCTCATTTCTTTTATTTTTATAGGAGCTAAATGGCTCAGGACGCTTTTAAGAAATGGTTATTCATTTCCAGTTGTGCAAATCCTTGGAAGGTTAGGGTATGCAAGTTGTCTGACTTGTGAGGCTGCAAGACGTAATTATTCAGTGTCCAGTAGTGTTGAACTGTTCAACTCCGACTACAAATTACAAGGCGACTGTTTGACCTCAAATAACTCAGGAGAGCAAAGTCTATTTATCAAGCTATTTCTCGATATCCTCGCACAAGAGTGGACCTAAGCTATTAAACAAAATATTAAGCAAGGGTTATAACACTTATAACTGAAAAACATTGTAAAGCGCGACCAGCATAATTAATGTAGCCAGGATAAATGTGGAGTTCTGAGCTGAAGAGCCCATATAATGAAGAGTTATTTCTTAATCGGGATTAACAGGAAGAAGCAATAAGACACTGCTCTAGGACAAAAGTAAGTTGCATTAAGTAAATTTCTTTAGCTCAAAAATAAAATTAATTTATTAAGCTTCCTACTTAACTACTACGTATAGGCTATATGCGTCACCAAAATAAATAATACAAAAGTAGGAATTAAGATTAAAAGCATTAATGTTTTATGTAAAATGTGATGATTTTTCCATGTGTTAGGATTGTCATTTATGTAAAAAATAATTGTACAAAGCTTAGTGCCTATTGATATCTTAACTTGATGAATTCCTTATTAATGGTTAATTCGTGTTCGTAATAATATGGAAGGATGCTAAAAAAATATCGGTTTGACAGGGTCAGCAATGAAGACTTTTTAGAAGGATGGGTGGAAGAGTTTGTTAAACATAAGTTACATGCAATTTCAGACTTAAGAACTTTGATGTGAGAAAAGGCAGACATGTTTAGCACGCATCCTTCTTATAAATACTCGTAATTTGCAAACTCTTTCATAAAAAATAAGGTGAAATTGGTCATTTTCCTACAATAGCAAAATATAAATAAGTTGTTCCTAAGAACAAGAAGCATTTTCAAGACCGAGGACTAATTTAGTTAGGATTATTTTTATGTATAGAAATAGCTACATTTTGTGACCAGTATTTATATTCTCGTCCACCGCTGTGGCTCAGGGGATGCGTTCAATCCTCTCACGCAGCGGGCCCGGGTTCGATTCCTGGTCGGGACAAGTTACCTAGGTGGGGTTTTTTCTGGGGTTTTCCCTCACCTTTGAGACAAATGTCGGGTAACTTTAGGCCCTTGTGGTCCCCAGATATCATCTGGCCGTCATTATCATCTTCATCCCATCTTCGCCTTGTTTGGAATGAGTGTGAGTGTGAATGTTGTGTCTCGTCCTATGTGTTCGTGTTGTCTCGGAGGTGGCCCCGGCATTGGGCTGATCACTCATCCGGGGAGGCCCTCCATGTCCTTGTCTGGTCAAAAAAGTATGTATGTGATTCAAAGATAATCCCTCTCCTGACAGGTCGCGGCCCTGTAAGGCCCGGGCGGCTTGGGTCGCTTAAATCCTAAAAGGGAGAGGCGAAACTACGTTAAAGAAAGAAAGAAAGAAAGAATTTATATTCTCAATGCATCTCGAAATGTAGATCAAGGACATTGTATTAACAGGTTTATCTGCACTAGAGCCAAGGGATTATAGTCAACTGAAAAAAATTCAAAATCTGGAATACATAAGGCCCAAAATCCCTTGATATGTTTTTGCAGAAATATGCAATCATGTACACCACATGAGCTGTAAACATTTTTTGGTTTTATCGCAAAATAACGAAGAATATATTTTATTATGCGAAATAACACAAAAATTAACCCAACTGTTGTACCAAAATATAACATTCATATTCGCCATAATATATATTATATTATAGTAAGATTGCATTGTAGGCTGTATTAACCAAGGCCAGTGGATCTCCAATATCTACTGGATTCTAGTTCTTTCAGGGATTACACTCGCTTCGGTCGAGTTCTGGTCGTTTACTCTGTAGTAATTTAATATTTCCTCACCTTTGATATCTTACCTATCCAGTATGTTGCCATATTTTGTCTATTATAAGTCCCATATGATGTAATTCATCCTAGCAACTCTTGTAGCGTAAAAAATTCTCCTATAAAAACATTATAACGGCACGGGAAGAAAGCTTCCTCTCCTAGTGGCATTTGTAAAGGACATGCACACAAGTCACTATGTGATTGTGACGTCAGGTAAAAGTGCGCGATAATTAACGCTAAATGCTACAGTATTAAGAATGTAGAATTCCGCTTCCTGCAATTCTAATTCCCCTCTCTTCTCCCCTGTTCAATGGTGATTACAATTATTCACAAATTCCTCGCAGAAGTCTACCGCGTGAACCCAGAGTCAAGTTCATTGACGTCACAGAGCAACCTTCTGTTCTCGCCTGACTTAAGGAATATCATACCTGATTCCCTTAGTGAGCGTGACATCACCATGTCGCCACGTGACGGAATCGCCAGGCTCCTCCACTTGAGTGGCTAGGCACGTAAGCTCCACAGCACTTCCAGCTTTGTAATACCTCTCCGAGACCTCATGGCTATTCTCGTCCATGATCACCACCTCAGGAGCTGAAACACATTAGAAACAAAACTTTATTTAGGGTGTGGAAGGATTACGCCTAACAATATTTAAACATCTATCCATCTGACAGATAATGCTGATGTGGACAGAAACATCCGTCAAGCGCCCTTCGAACATTTTTAATAAGGATGAACAAGAAGAGGTTTAATGCCACTGCATAAGGTAGTAAAACATGGCAAAGTAGTTTAATTCAACGATAAGGACATATAAAAACATATTTACTTAGTTTATGTTATTTTGGATCCTAACATTATTTAACAGAACTACAGCATCTCCGTCTATGTAAAGTTCTATTTTATGGGCTGAGCACAATAAGGTAAAGAAAAAGGTCCTAGCACGTTATAGGGAATATAGAGAATATCCACTGCCATTCTCTTCCCCTTCGTATAAACGGATAATTATCCATTTCCTTCAATTTAACTACTGTAACGTCTATTTCTGCTACTAGATTACTTTTATCGTGTACCTATTATAATTTACCAATCAAAATAGCATAAATAACTATTTAGGCAGTAAAAATTTGGTCCATAAGCTAGAGACCGGCAGTTTGACTAAAAACACAAACTGAAGCCTACATAATATTTAGCTTCGCTCAAAACATTAGGCCTACTTACCACCATCTTTTCTCCCCATTCATGCAATGTCTGCAATTCCTTATCATAGTGAAGGATTTATCAATATTAGTTTCTTATTGTCTTTTCTATAACTTCAAGAGAAATATACATTTCTTTACAAATAGGTCAATCTTTTACGCAAGGGTTCCTGCAACTGTTTCAAACAGAGTCAAACAGTTACTTTTTAAAAACAAATTCCTGCCCAAGGTACATAGATATACAAATGATCATTAAGAGCATAACAAGATCTGGGAATTTCGGAGTAAAATTTTAATTTTCATATAAGAATTCATCAACTCAAGTCACTAGTGGGTTATAAGTTCGAAATCAACTAGGACAATTAATTCAGAAAGTAGCTGATTTATGTGAATGACAATTTTAATCCGTGAATAAATATCTTATTATAAGGTAAAACATTGATGTATTATGCTTACTGTTTAATCTTTATGCATTTTTTTGCGGTGACGCATATGCACACCTGTAGTAGCGAAAAGTTTAAATCAGTGCAGAGCCTACATAATTTGCGCAGAATACTTGGCTAGGTTACTTATTTCACAAGTTAATTTGCCATTTGCGAAAAATTATATTTTACTTTATCGTGGAATAATTTTGATAATGTTTTATTTTCACAATTAAAAACTAATTTTGTGCAGATGATTGTATTCAAATCAGGCAAAATGCTAAGTTGTGTCAGCATAGTTTATAATTATTTAATTTGGGTAGAATGGTAAGTTATATTAGTGTAGAAAGTTAAGCATATTTTACGAACTTGGCCCCTACTTTAGAGCCTAAGACGAAGTGAAAACACTGTAGATAATATAGAGTTTTCTATGGGCATGAATATTGCACTTCCGATACTTGTCAGGTAAGTATTAGATATAGCCTTTAGGTTTTGTAGACATCTCATCCATGTGTAAGGGTTAATAGAAACCCGAACTAAGAATCCGATATACAGTGTAATGTATTCATGTATACATGTTATCGGTATGTAATTTATATTATTTATATGTTACAAGCATGGTGTAGTAAGAACTCTGATGTACTAGAACGTAACAATGTCTTCCTGGAATTGTCTATAATATTACTTATGATATATTGAGAAACTTTACAGGAGATCTATCTGGTTTCATCAACTAGTAGGAGGTTGATCTATAGAGAAGCTAAGGTATCGTGTTGCACTGTTTATTGCACTTCAGAATGAGGAGGTACACTTGACCTCAAGCTACGTACTATGCTTCGTTTGCCACTGACATGATTTTGCAAAGGCAGAGGCATGTTACTGTCTGGGAGCATCATAGATACGAGATCACTCCAAGTGTCTCAAGTGTCAGACTCGAAATTGATTTCACCTGAAAACCTAGAGTTAACAACGTTCCTTCCTACAGAGGGATGATTTTATCGTATGTATCAGTTTGGAACAGAAGATTTATCCGGTAACTGGTAATATAGGCCTTTCACAGGTCACCTCGAGTTATATTAATTACCGTGACTGTCAGAATTAAGCATGAAATGAATAATTATAACCACAAAAGTGAAGAAAACACATCACTATTTATGTCATTGCAAGGGAGATAGCTTAGGCGAGATAATCGATATGTTATAAATTAATAGATCGATCAGTACGCCACTTGCAACAGTCACTCTACCTGCAGTTATTACCAATACTTTCCATCAGCTGTTTTTTATTTTAGATTAACCTCCTTGCAATAACTAATAATACTCCCTCCATCCATTATAACTGAAGTTGTTTTAGCAACCCTCAGAGGATCTGTTGCAATACGGAATCATATATATATAAATCTTTTGTAACTGTTAAAGATTTTCTATTTTGTATTAACTTTTCATTAATTTTATTCTCTTATTTTTTCTCAATGTTCAACGCTCAATTACATTTTTTTCTTTTCTGGCACTCTTTGTGTATGTAGACAACCTATAACTATGGGAAGATTGTTTAAATAAATAATAATATTGTATTTACTATTGTACGAGATTTAATATGCTTCACAAGACATAAAATCATAGGCTTACATTACTTCCTTTCCTCATCTGCAGCTTATATACGTCCAATCGCTCTGTTGAATGATTGTTATTTATCAATGAAGCTACAAGTGTGAAGATGTTCAGCCCTTGTAAATTAAAAAAGTACACGTAGGTGCTATAAAAAGTCAGTGATTAAAATAAAACTATAAAATTGAGACATACACACTTGAAACTGACTGAAATTTAACATATTGGAAAACCTTAAACTGAACTGGACACTGGCTCATGGGCTATATGAGTATAAATCTATATTGCAGTTCCCAAACTACTTTTGAGAAAAGTCTGTATATGTTTCCGTGTTTCTGCATGTGTCCATCTGTGAAATCCTTTTCTATAAACTTTTTATATTCCTAGTCCAGAAAGTTTATTACATTACTTCTGCTCGCCCACACACTGGTCTATTTCGCTTCTACCCCTCACTTAAACTATCCGTAATAATTCGCTAGCTTCAAACAGTTATTTACGATGTAAGGCAGTAATATAGAACTTTACAAGCGAGCACGAAGTTAACAAAACGAACGCAGATAATTTTATTATTCGTGTAGCCTGCTAAATTCTTTATAACGGTCGAACAACATAAGAAGTTTTATGTTATTTTGAATAGGAAATTTTAAAACGAAAATAATTTCATTTCACTTGATGCTTAGAATAGTAATCGAAAAACGTTCTGGTAACTTCGTACCGTAATGGAATTCAGATTCTTTTGGTTTGCTCTTTTATTTAAGCTTGTGTTTGTCAAAAACATATAGATTACCTAATTTATGATCAAATTTCTTCAGGCTGAAATATTTATTTCTGTTACTTTGAATTTCTAATGGACACATGATAAATATTATTAGGAAGAACTTTATCTATAGTGGTTACAATTAAGAAAGTGAGAATTTTTTATTTGTACGAAAGGAAAGACAACAACAGTGATATCTGGTGATATCTTCAATAAATATCATAACGGATATCACTTTTTCTTTACACTTAACAGGCTAGCACCATTTTTTCAGCACAGCTCTAAAACGAAACCTTACATCGGCGGAGAGAGATTGTTAAACAATTTTTACGATTCAATTATTCAATTTTTGTAATCGAGTTTCCACCCTGAAAGCATGAACGGGAAATTTATGAATACACTATATAGAAAAATAAATAGAGGCCTACAGTTCCTGAAACGCAATCATTAAAAAATTCAATAACCGTTAACTCTTAATAATTTTTAAGCACAAACTAAGTAAATTTTATTAATAAATTAGTTATTATAATTAAAAAAAAAACAAATTATAAAATATTATAAACATCAAACGGCTTAATTAATTATGTTCCTTGCATAATTGGCAGAATATTTCATAAAACAAAATTGTAAATATGAAATACCGTACTATAAAGCTGCAAATTGTTAAATATGTTTAAACCTTAAATGCATGAGATTCAATTTCTTACACAATGTAGGAAATAATGCCGGACTGCGAAGAAAACAGTCAACACATTGATTAGGATCGTAGTTACTTTCTTGTACCTTTTCCTGTAATTTTACAAGATTTTTTACAATCATTTTATATAATTTTGTCACAAATCTAACACAATCTATTGTATCCCATAGGACACATTATGTATTTAAGGGTTAATGTTTTTAGTATTAACTTACAATCCAATGAAACGGATCGTGCTGAAAATAAGTTTTAAAAGCAATGTATCTCCTTAATAATAAGTAGGTTGGCCATTTTACAGTGGATAGCCTACCTAAGAGGAAATTATAGGCTACTTCTGTGAGGGAAAACTTGGCAAGTCATACAAAGCCGCTTACAACGTCTTAGAGCCTTAGATGAAGCAAGAAGCTGTATCTGTGTAGTCCGTCTAAACTTTAACATTTACATCCCTCCCATTTACAGTTGGTACTAGCTCAACTTTCTTAACGTTGTTTTGTGAGTTAGGACCAAGTAGTTTAAACAAAAATTCTGTAACATTGCAGTATTTCATTATAAACACTATCTCCTGCCGTCAACAACAGGTCAGAGCAAATCCTCATTAGAATGTTTCAGTTCATTCATCATCCGACACTATGCTCTGATGTTTTATATTAATTTATAGCTTATGAAAAGACTAGAATTTCGGGATATCACACATTACTTGTATAAAACTGTAGTAGTTCCTATCAGTTTCTGGAAGAAGAATTAAACTTATATTAAACCATTTCAAACTCCACAATCAATCAAATCTTATCAATTATAAAAAACAAACCAATCATAAAATTTCTAATATCTTCATCACTATTATCTCTTGGAGGATTACCTCCTTTCCTAGGATTCTTACCTAAATGAATTATTATACAATCTCTAACCTTAAACGAAAATTATTTATTAATTGCCCCAATAGTTGCACTATAAGTTACTACTATTTACGTATTTCCCATGCATCCTTACTAATTGTGAAATTGTTGAAATAGTGCAAGAACATAATGTTTAAACTCATGAAAGAACAGAAGACAATAGTCCTTGACTCATCTAATTATTCAAATATCATATCATTAAAATTCATTATCAGTTAAAATGAATACAAGCCACGCGACAATATAAATTTAGACAGATGTACATGAATATTTAATGGCCTCATGGGAAACTCAAAGATCCTAAGCACATGGAGACTTATGAATGAGGTCAGGACTTATCACTCATTTAAATTATCGACTTAACTACGCCCTCTTAAGTTAAGAAGGTGGAATTTGTCCCGCTGGAGGTCTTTGAGATGCCTGTAAGTCTACACATCAGGCCAGGATCGAACCCTCTACCTTGGGAAAGCCAGCAACATACGGCTGCACCACCCGGGCCTACCTCTTTTCTCTTTGTGATCTCCAAGATGATATATGAACGTTGGTGATATGGAAAATGTAATTCCTATAATTTTCCTTTTCGGTCTTTTGCAAAATTAAAAAACGAATTCGATGTTTCTAATTAAAGAGAAGCTCATTTATATTAACTACTGGTAACATATATTTTAACAAAATGCAGGAACTACAGGGAAATTCAAGACAGTGGCATATTGTGAGAAGCAAGTGTCTGAAACAGTGCACTTGAAAAGCAGACAGTGTCGAGGAGATTGGAGGAGCGCTCTTGTCTTCGCGTCTTTGACTGTCAATGTGCTTTCCGCTAGAACCCGAATGTAAATAATGTGTTCTCGATCCACTGAGCCAGAAGCTCGCAAACACGGAGTTCTTAGTTTCAAAAGACAACAAACAAGCCAATTCATACCGTTGACTCTAAAAGCGAAAAGTAGATGCTGAAGACCGAATCTTAAAGCTCAAATCTCATATGAATTGATCAGAAAGGTATTTAATAACAATCTTATATAATAGTAATAATAATAATAATAATAATAATAATGTTTCATTTTGCCTGGCAGAGTTAAGGCCATAGCTGTAGCCGCGACTATGGCAGCGGAAGATAATTTTTAAATCATTCAGGAACATTTAAATAAAATATACAGAGTGTTAATGAATAACACCGAAATATTTTACCTGTACATAGAGAGGACATAGTCAAGCAACTTTTATTGGGAGATTTTGCTCTATGACGTAAAATGTGTGTTCTACAGGCCATTAAAGTCATTATAATTTGGTGCTCATAAGTAAATAATTATGTGAAATAGGGTTAAAATTTTCATTAAATTGACTTCATGCCTTCCTAATGATCCATATAAACCTGATTCTTAATCATTCATCCACAGCTATTACATAATTTAGAGTTTTCATAATCTGATAAATTTACATACTAATCACATGACTGGCCGTCACTGCATTATTCATTTTTTTCATAACTACTGACTACAGTCTCAACAAAAGTTCCTTTGATTTGCATTTTTTTTTCTAATGTTAGAAGTCAGTGGCGGCCATGCCATGGGAGATTTTAGGCTGTAACAGGAAAAATTGAATCCATAGAGCGAAAATCTCCTAATAAAAGTTACACAGGTAAATTATTTCGGCGTTATTCATTAACACCCTGTACCTTATATGTTTTACGAGGGTGTTTGTAATACAACGACAAAGATCTGTTCTTTATAACATACATAATTACTATGTTGTTATATTTTATATTATTGCCGACTCTATGTGGGCACATTTAAACAAATTTTCCTCGCAGTCACAGTAACAGTTACAGCTAAATTAAATGCTATTATCGACATGCTTCTGTAAACCTATCTGGTAAGCTCTCGAAATAAAATAATCACATAGCTTCACATTGATGTAGGCCTACTATTTCCGTAAAAAAGTACTTCTTCAGGTAGAGTTTGTAGTGACATAACATGAAATTCCTGCGACTTTTATCAGTTTCACTTGGGCATAAATCAGAAACTTTACGAATTATATTTGACATGGTGGTATGGAGAATAATTAATTTCTGATTAATTTTTCCCGCAATATAATCGCAAATCATGTTTTGTGAAATGTAGGCCTATCCATCTGCGTTAGATGGGGCGAACTTATTTGTTTTAACAACTTCCAAATAATTAATAATCAGAATAAAGTATACCTATGTGTAAGCATAATTATTACAAAAAAGTAAAATAGTATGACCACTTCAATGCAAAATTAAAACCATTAATAGGGGATGTGTCACCAGTCCATGGGATCGTGTTATTTGCACGACCAGGAAACCGCGCTGTATGCCTGCACAGTAATTAGTTCACATGATAAAGCGCACATTTTTAATGTCGCCCGTTGCATGTATACGAGAGCAATCATGCAAGGTAATTGCTTTTCTCCTGTGGTCAGAATTTGGGCACAGAAGTCATTACAAGTTAGCTGTATTTGCTAAAAATGGGATGGGTATGTAATTCGCAAGTCGTTCAATTGGAAGATCTCAGTGTTCCCATCTTCACTTCAAAGTGTCACGAACAGGGTTAAGGTTTTTAGGTGCGAAAGCTTTCGTTTTACTCCAGTTGACAATGCAGGTATTTTTCAGCACCTTCTCCTCCTCTTTCTTTGGATTACGTCTTTCTGCTCCACCATTTAAAAAATTCTTGTTTACACATTCCATTTAACTTCAATGCAAAATATATTGCATAACTTTCTCAGATTATACGTGCTAAGATATAATTATTGAGGATTTTAGTTGTTCTTTCGTCGTTTTTCACACATGTCCGACCGTTTTTTAACTTTTCAATCCATTCGTATTCGCTTCACGGTGGTAAAACATTGTCCTTACATTGTGCGGAAAGTCTTCGATGGATTTCGGTCCCTGGTTCAAATTTAGACGAAAAAACGGATCGCTGCACGTCGTTCAACTTTGGTGTAAACGACGAGCAGTGTAGCCATCATGTTTAATGTGCAACAGCGCAACACACAGTGGAGTCATAACGGTCAAACATTCCACAGGCAGAGATAAATGAACAAAATGTCTACACCCAACCTACAAAAGTTTTAAAAAAAGTGCGGATACTTAATGACTTACCATGGTATAATGGAGATAGCTTTGTTAAATAAAAAATGAACACGAATAAAGCACACCCAAAGTAATTTTACAGAAAAAATATTATAACCCTTTTATTATTCATAGATAGATATTTCCAATTTAAATATTTATTAAAATCTTCAGAGCAATTCTTAAAAAAAAAATTAAAAAGTTTTCATGAAAAATCCCTTCAATATATGGATTACAGAGACCAAATTATGGGCGGTTGGAAGAAATAAAAAACTTAATTAAAAGCAGAGGTAGATACAATGAACCGTTTACCCACAACGCTTGTCCACAGGCAGACAGACAGACGTCGTTCCAGAAATCTTTTTTTTCGTTTTCTAGGCATCGTGAAACAAGTTAGTGTAAAACAATTTTAAAAATACTATTGATGGATTAATTTTTTACATACTTATACTGTAGATATTTTTCTGAAATGATGTTTCTTATTTGATTTTTACAAACATATAGAAAAATCACTCAGAAAAATTGAAATTTGTGTAAATGATCACGGAAACAGCATTTCAGCGTACAAAACATGGCTGCCATTTTGTAACGAAAAATATCTGTAACTGTAACAGTTTTAATAATTATGAAAATAGTATGCAATAATTGTAAAAGTCATCTATGAAGAGAATGTCAGATTACAAGGTTACAGAAATATTCATTGCTGAGAAAAATAATGAGTTTCATCTATTTCTCAGGACTCAAACCTGTACGTCCTCCATTAGGCCTAGTAGTCTAGTTCACATATACTGATCAAAGTTTCTTAAGAAACTGTGGTCTAAAGCTTAATAGTTCCTAAATATGGCCTATTAACTCCATCTGGCGCTTTATGTTAACAGTTTATCTGATTTTATTTATACCTCATTCATAAATTGACTAAATTCTCGCGCATGTTAAGGGATCGTTAAACAGAAAAATGTCTGTACAACTCACGTTTATCTTCAGTATAGCTGTATGTGATCTTTACTTCTACTTGCTAAATTATATTATCTTCGTAAAGAAAAGTCCAGCTACTATACAGTGACATCTGTGGTTGCAGAAACTCTCACTGCTAGCTTAGCATCCGCAACAAGGTTTTCCTTGATCTAACCCAAACAGACAGTGGGTTCGCAAGCAAACAATTGATCGATGAAACAGTCTGTTGCCACAGTTTGCGTATGCAACACTTCCTGTGAACGCTGCCACCACACAATTAATTAATCAGGCACTTGGTGCAAGGTTAATGGTTTAACACACCGGCCTGTGCCGTGTTACACTTTCTCAAACCTCCTCTCCCGTGATTTCAAACCAAATTCTATTCTCCCAGCTTGCAGCGATGGTGTCTTAAACCGCACGATTTAACCTACAACATCTCTACTAGACAAAGAGCGGTGACTTTCTTACAGTTTAGAATGAATTCCCTTGCATGAATCCCCTAGCTTGATCCGTAAAATGTTAACAATTCACCGTGTGAAAGAAATTCTTAGCGGTCAATACACATGGTCATTTCTAAATAAAACTAATTCTTGTTAACATTGATACAGTTACTAAAAATGATTGCCGTATTATCATCGGAGATAATGTTCAGTCTGATAGGCTCCAAATTATTTACGACCTAAAAATTCATGAAAATTATTGCTTTCTTCATTATTGTGACAATTATTGTTCCTATTATCACTTCGGTCATGCCAATACTGTCAACTTTTGCCTATCTCCCCTGGTACTTTGCCATGTTATTATACTATTTAGCCTTAAAATCAGTTAGGTTAACATTACACGTAGGCTACATCTTTTATAAAACATAAAGAAGCTTAAAACTGGAACTGCCCCTGAGCATGAGCTTCTGCACTTTTGGGCTTTCAGGTCCAGCTTATGAATCACTTACGCATCACACATGAATTAAACACATAAAAACAGAGAAAATATAAAATTTGCAATAGAGCAGAAATAAATACAAAGGAGTTACCATAAGTCGCATTAAAAGTATTAATCATTAATCATTAGGCCCAAAGTATTAATCATTAAATGGTAACTGAACATTTTGGAAGGATTTTAGAACACAATCTACTATTAGTTAAATATATAGCCTAAGTATATCTAAGCCAGATATATCGAATTAGCTACCTAAATTATTAAAAAAAATACTTTATACAAAAAATAAGTGAATTTTAGTAAACTTTCATTAATAACTTACAAAAGCTTTTAATAACTATGTGTGTTAAATCCACTAATTGTTTCTCGAATATGCATTATAATTTTCTGAATTCGGAATACTGGTGATTAGTCATCGTCGGTAACCTTCCACAACATAATTTTCTTCATTTTTTTAAACAGTTTCGAAATTCAACTTTTCAGTGCACATACTTTGCTGTGGCTTTGGTTTTTATCACCCAACGCAAGAATAGAATAAATGTATATGAAAAGAACGAGTTTGTTATTGTAATGACATTGTATTTTACTGCTTACAGTTTTCTATCAACAATGTAACAAATATGAAAATTTAAAGCATGTGGCTTATGTCTATCGTTTTCATTTTCATGAATTATGTGGGTTTGTTTTAATGAAAGAGTATATAGATAAAATATCCACAAGTAAAAGGAGAAATTATGCGTACTTCCAATAAAAGTATTATTATTATTATTATTATTATTAAGAAAATTAATTAAGAAAATTTTGGATTGGAAATTAGAAGGACAAAGAAGAGGGAAGCCCAAAGAGTACTGGATAGATGGGGTGAAAAGTAGTATGGTGAGAAACGGATTAAGTGAAGACGATGCTATGGACAGGGAATTATGGAGGCAAAAGATTGTTGTGGGATGAAGGAAAACCATTGTATTGTGGAATGTTCCTTAATAAAAAAATTATTATTATCATTATCATCATCACTATTACTAATGTTGTTATTAATAGTTTAAACATATTATAATTGCGCATGCCAATATGGCTAACAGAGTTTAAGAATTAACTACGAAATTACGAACTTATATTCATTGCGTAAGCAATTCATTTTAAAATTTCCTCGGTCTGGTAGCTATGTGATGTGCGTGAATAACATTGCGATGAGAGAGATTTTGACATTATTACCTTCACACTTTTATTGGAGAGTTCACTCACTAGCCATAAAATGTTCTTACTCTGGAATCCCGGATTGCGTCCCCAACATGATGGCTTTCCCATTACCTCACCTTCAAGTCGATAAAATCCCATTTTATTCCCTCCGAGACCCATTAACTCGCAGAGATCAATCTAAAATTCATGCAGACGGTTTTATGACTTAACCCTTACCTTTCGAGCATTATGTGACACTATTAATGTAGTGGCTAGTGTTTGATGAAAGAAGAGGAAATAATATGTCAGTGCGATGAATATATCATTGTTATTTTATATTAAAAATTGTAGTTTTATGCTATTCAATTGTAACGAAATGAAATTAAAAAGCTTGATTAGTTCAAATCATCATACACTTCAATTTTACTCAATTATAGTTTACAATGCTCCAATAGTTAAAGCAATAATTTCTTCTAGCATGCTTCCTTTTCTGATATTTCTAAGCCTACCGAGAAGTTATCGACTCTTGCGATCGATAAGGCTACAGCAAGGATTGAGGAATGAATGCTATTCAGTAATCACGATACACTCCTTTTCTGTAACCTCCGTGCTGAGTTTGTGATGCCTACGTTAGAACGTGGCAAAGAGTGTAGATTCAAGAGTTTCGTATTTTATCCACAGTAGTTGGCACTTATGTGCGTATACATTATGTCATTTTAGGTTATATAAATTGCCCACTTCACGAATTTTCTATCATTTCGCATATTTTGTTGCAAGAAATTGATTTCATGTATTAATTCTATGGGTTTAAAAGAATAATATAGCTTCATATAATTTATGACCATTTTTCGTGCAGACTGCTTTAGCATTCCCGTAAGGATTATTGTATAAAATATTTTATTTCGTGAAATATTCACGAAATAGAAGTTAACCTCCAAATCAGTCATTTTATTTTCCCCCAAAAAAGCGCTCCCTAATTCTCTATTATATATGATTAACACTATAGGCAAATAAATACTCGAAATAGTCCGACAAAATTGTAACATTGGTAAACATCTTTTTATCATGAAGGATAATCCTATAGGTTTAAAATAACATTATACGTAGCTTCATATAATTTATGACTATTTTTCGTGTAGACTGCTTTAGCACTCCCATAAGGATTATTGTATAAAATATTTTATTTCGCGAAATATTCACGAAATAGAAGTTAACACCCAAATCACCCATTTTATTTTCCCCCAAAAAAGCGCTCCCAAATTCTCTATTGTATATGATTAACACTATAGGCAAATAATACTCGAAATAGTCCGACACAATTGTAACATTGGTAAACATCTTTTTATCATGAGGGAGTAAGAAGATAACGTCAGAAAAGAAAGTATCTTACCAGTCACTCTAAGATAGACTTTCTTGACTCGAGGAGGATGTGTGGCCACTTGGCACTCGTAGTGGCCTTCGTCCCTCCTGGTGACATACTGGATTTCCAGCCGCCAGTTGTTTGGGTACCGGAAACTTAAAGTGATCCTCTGGTCCGAGCTGTATGCTTGTCTGCCCACCGTCAGCAAGTGCATAGAGTCGTGCTTCCTATGCATCCAAGTCACCTGCAAAAGAAGAGAAGTGATTATAACTTCAGTAGACGATGAAATTCCGAATTCATAATAATAAATGTTTGCTGTTTGTGCATGATGTGACGAGTAATGTTATAATAACAGTTACATCCAGGTTTGAATGATTATCGGAATTTTTGTGTAGGCTATATTTGTGTGTTGTCTACATGAACTGAATGTGTTACAGGAACTATGGACTCAAAGGATATCAGGTCATCACCAAGGAGCATCGGGACATATTGAACGACCAAAAATGCACTTTGGAAAGAAGACCTCAAGCCATAAGCAGGTCTGTGAGAATTATAATTTTATTTTGAATCTCTTCATGTTCTTGTCTAGCAGATGAAGGGTCCGTGCTATCAGTTTGAGAGTTAGTACTACGCACAAGGGTTCCTTTTCGTGCCTGGGGTAGGGTTGATTCCAACTTAGCTTACAGCTCAGTAATTTCCGTGCATTGTCACCTCCACGCTCGGCTCTTTGCTCTCAAAACAAAAATAGTTGCTCTTTTTTTGCAGCATGAAAAGAAGGCCTATAAAAAAATTGAAGTCCATTAACTGATGGTTGCAGACAGTGCTTAGTGTGTACTTAGCCTAATTAATAATACTTAAAATTTGTATATTCGCTTAAACAAAATTAAGTTCCCTTTACATTGATATTGCAATAAATACTTAACATAACCTTAAAACCAAGTAAACAATTAGAATGTGCAGGTCAGCTTAGATAAATGATTAAATAACTAAATACGGGAGAAATTAATGGAATTTTGTATTTAAAATGCAATAAATGTTACAGTTTTAGCTAATTTAACATCTCCAAAATTCAACAAGAGTTCTCGCCTTGAAACCCCCTCCTATTCTGCAAGAACTGAGGTACCGGAATTCATAATATTAGCCTATGAATTCACTATAACTCCCAGAAAATTAGGTTTCATTTTTTATGTTTAAATATTAGCTACGTACGAAATGAAAACATCTTTCAAAGTATTTATGCACTTCTTTAAGTAAAAAAAAAAATTCCAATATTTTCATTAATGCTCTGTGTATTTGAGTATAAAAAATAACCGACTCTTCAGTACCTACAGCGGAATATGTTTATCTGGGTCAGATTACCCACTGCTCTTTACTTTTACCCTGAATGAAGGAAGCAGTGATGGCAACAGTCAAAAGTTTGGTTCTACTCACAGCCAGTTAACCACTATAACATTGTCTGGAAAGTTTCAGACCATATAATTTTAAGTCTGACAAGTTTTTAATATAAAAGCATACCTTCATAGTTTTCTTCTTTACAATATCTTTTTTTCATATTTGTTCATTTGCATGTAATTATTTTTCATGACTGGGTAACACTTGTATCTTTTATGAATAAGCGTAGACTTTCGTGGCCTGGCTCCATATTATGATAAGTTAATTAGAAGCTTCTTTCGATAAGTTTTACCGTGGTCTGAATTCCTTTCGCCGTAATATATCCAGACGAAACAGCCCATATAAACTTCTAATTCTAATAATTTTTATCTCCTTTTTACTAGACGGCATATGGCTGTATAATATTATATAATTTCCTCAAATATTTCCATCTTCAGAACTGCTTTCTCGTCTCCATACATTTATTTGGGTTTAGCGCAGTGATCGGTGATGGTTTTCCTAATTAAAGATATAAAAACTTTAAAGCATATAAAATTAAAATACTGTTAAGTTATACCACAATAAAGCAATTTGGCGTATGAAGCTCACTACAACTGTAATCATTACAATTTATAATATTGATATCAAGGATAGAAGATAGAAGGATAGAAGAAGTATAGCTGTGCAGCTTAAAGGGAGTAGAATGTAACAATGTAACAGAATAATCACATCAATGGTTAAGAGTTAATAATAGATATTAAACTTATTGCGTATTATCAACGTATACAAAAGATCACAAAATAAGTTTAAAATTAATAACAAAGTAATAAAATGTGCACTAGTCATACTTAAAAGTCCTTTCATCTAGTGGGTTCCACCTTACGAAGCCGTGAGAAAGAAAAAACCTTATAGTTCTAGGGTTAATGTAAAACTTATCTTCTTTAACGTGTGTGTATGGATATAGTCTCTAACAGTACATATTGCAATACTACCAATATATTGAAATACTGTACTAACAGCTTTTTATGGATCTCTTTGCTAGAACTTCACGTATAGCAACAGTCAGAATCCCACAGCAATCTATGTATAGCTCAGAGTAGCGTGGGCTATGCACAGAGACCCCCTACTCCAGACTAATTACACCATTTCACGTAGTCCATGTCTGTACCTCCAGGGGCATGAGTACAGTGCGAATAAAATGACGAAAACAACAGAGTTCACAACCATGAACATTCACTGGAGAGGAAGATTCGCAGCTGTGGCCTCGGGAATCGAATAGAATTGTATCACAATAAAACTACATAATTTTTAAAGTATCCATAGGCCTAGTTTAAACTCATTACATTGTTAATTAATTTGTTCTCTAAATCATAGGTTTATTCATATGCTATTTATTTTTTATAGTTAGTTAGAAAGAGAGGGATTACTATTTTGTAAGTCAAAATAAGTAGTGCTATTCCATTTCAAAGACATAAACAGGCATAATAATAATAATAATAATAATAATAATAATAATAATAATAATAATAAAGCGCCAAGTACATTTTTCACAGGTTCTGAAGGTAATTCAGTAATATATTCAATTATTATAATTATAAAATATCAATTTTTAAATATTAATTTTTATTCAATTACAATATTTACAATTACATTTCTCCACATTGTTATTATTATTATTTTTATTTTTGAACAAGGCACCACCCGAATAAGCAAATGCTCGTGGTTGGAGTCATATAGTAAAATTACAAATTTGAAGAAATTTTCTGATGCTTTTAATGAAGAACAAATCAGTTTATGCAGTGGAATGCATATATTGAAGGTTAAATTAATTTATTAATATACGGTAAGTTAATAGACGAGAAATCAGTACAAATTTTGTGTATGATTTACTGTCCACAAACCTAGTGCTACATGAAAATAGCACGAAAATCACTATTCCTAACGTGTCATTTCCCTAGAATCTGTAGATTGCGCGGGGAAAATGGGCTATTTTACCATACTATGGCCAGCAACTGCGCCGCAGTTTACTGAGTGCACGAAATTCGGCAGAAAGTCGGCATTTCTTAATATTTACAAAGAAACACATTCTACGAAATTTTATCGGGGTTACTGTAGCTCACATCTGGCTTACTACGCGAGGTGTTCAAAATAAAGTTTTACTCCTGAAGTTTTAAAAGATATTATCTTAATTTTGGTTTACAAGACCAATATTTTATTTAAATTATTAAAACATATACGATTATGCGGGCCCTAGCTTGCAAATCAATCGGGACAAATTTTGTGTATGATATACTGTCTAAAGATTTAATATTTACGTGGACCCACCGAACTGAATTCCACACCATTTAACTTAAATACTGTATGCGAACTTCTTAGTGTAGGATGGAACTCAACCATGGGGAAACTGTAAGGGGAGGCAACCAAATTCGCTCCTTCCACAATCTACGAAAGACCTGAGTTTTGTTAGTAAAATGATGTCATGTGCTTCTACCTAAGGGATTAGGAATTTTCCATATACTGTACCTTATCGTATTCTTCGTATAAATTACAATGCCTCGTACCAAGGTGCATAACACATTATTTTCATTTATAAAATAAAATAATTAAGAACAACTAGTTAATTCAATTTTATTTCGGTAGATTAGATTAGATTAATGAGGGGGAGTGTAAGCCCTTCGGCTTCTCAACATTGCGACCTTAATAGATGTATTGCGACCACTGGTGGTCCGCGAAGATGGTGCAGATGGTCCTCAGACATAATTAAAAAAATATAAAGCAAGTGGAAAGTAAAGAAGTAAAATTTTTCACATATTTCGTTATAATGACCTATACTTAATACCCCAAATATTAAGAATATAGGCCTTCTTTTAAAAATGGGATGTCAAATTAGGGGTCCGTAATTTTTTTTAGACATTTTACAGGTCCTCGGGTTCAAAAAGGTTGAGAAACGCTGCCCTATACCATAAGTCACCAAGTTTTAATTTAATGCTTTTTAATATAGGCCTAGCCTATAATTTTCCTGGGTGATGTACAGTCCTGAACCTGGGGATTTTTCGTTACTGAAAACCCCACTACCCAGCTGGGAATCGAACCCGGACCGCCAGGGTGGAAGGCTACCTATACAGCCAAGGCGGCGGATTTCATTTCGGTAATTTAGACATTAGTTGTGTCGGTACAAACAAGAAATACAAAATAATCGAACTAAAGCCTATTTCCATAATAAAAGATAACAAATTCCTTCGTGAACCAACATTTATAACATTTATCGTTCTACATAATAACGAATATGGAATTACTTCCTTTCTGAATACTTTTAAAAGCTGACCGTAAGTGAACTGAAGCACCATTAATTTAATCCTTTAAACTATTAGTGTGATTTTATGTTATTAACGCCATAACATGATCTTAGTTTTATTTATCGTTATTATATACTAATACATAATTTTGTAATTGACTATATACGAAACAAATGTATAATAAGACGTAGAAAGCATATATGACGCTTAAAGGAACACCGTATATTTTATTTAAAGCATAATTTTTGTAAGAGGATATAAGGTTGTGTACGAAAAACAACTATAACATTTACGTTATCGGTTCTGTAAAGAGGTGCTTCTTTAAAAACTCAAATCATGTGCACTTTGCACTCATATCATTATCACTTAAAAATTACTTCAATAGATACATTCGCAAAAAATGGATCCATTGTTAACCGAAGCTACCAAGGATGATAATTATGAGGTATGGTTGCATTTTCTTATGGCGTGGTGTAGCATGAATATAATTAGATTTTTTACGTGTGAGTGAAGTGGATATTTAGAGTCTACGTCTAGCTTTACAACCTTGTCATCAAACTCTAATTAAAGCTGTTTTAAAATGCAGAGCTATACTACTTACGCGTGGGAGTACCACAAAACAGACATCGTTAACCATTACGAAAAACCCTTCTCTAATCGCCCTTACTGGGGAAGGTAGAAGGACTAATTTCTATACCTCCAGTTTGCTCTGGAAATTAAAAAGGGGAGTTTTAGCATTTATACACCATCTTGAAATATGGTACTTTTTTTCAAATGAAATCTCTGTTTAATAAGAGGGATAAAGTCTGTTCTTGCCAGAGACTTGTGCTTGATTAACATGAGCTGTAGAATGGGTCTCTGTGTGTAAGGGATTTGTCGGCCAAGTAATGCCCTGCTCAGTTTGAAATCACCCAGGCTTTGCATGTAACAGATGAATACATCGAATGTTAACACAGCTTCAACTAATAGCGGAACACACAGCTTTAGTTACCTACACCCAACTCCGCACTCAGCGTCTGGAACACAGATTTAGCTGGGGAAATGCAATTTAGCGCCATAAGCTGCTTTCACATTGATACCGATACTTAATACACCAGCCGTATTCATACGCGATTTGGAGGATGTTGTATACTCTCCTTTCGACAGTGTTTAGGGAAGTCTATTTGGTCACAAAGTACCATGTATTTTGCTTGAAGGTTTTTCATGGACATAAAGAGATAAGATTATCAAGAAACATCTCCTGTCACTTACACAAAAGAAGCTTCATAAGAAATATGAAATAACTGCCGTGGGATTATACTGAATATATAAAAAAAGAACTAAGGCCTATACAGAAAATCTGATCGTACAATTTATTACACACATTGTAAAGTGTATACTTACCTACTCAATGGCAATAGGCAATAATTCCTAAGCAAGCTAAAGGAATATTATCTACTTCATGAAACCCGAAGCTTCATTGCCGCGCGTATCTGAGCCCGCCATTCAACCCTTTTCTATGCTAACTCCGTCCAACCAAACCTCTCAAATCCTAATTCTGTTAAATCTATCCTAATATTGTCCTCCCACCTACGTCTGGGTTTTCCAAGTGGTCTTTTCCCTTCGGGTCTCCCAGCCAATATTTTTGAGATGTGTCTTTCCTCTCCCATGCGCGCAACATGTCCAGCCCATTCCATCCTCCGTGATTTAATTACCCTTACTATATCCGGTGACGAGTACAGGTTATAAGCTAACGCTCGTCGTTATGCAGTTTTTTCCAGTCCCCATTTTCATCTCTGTTAGGCCCAAATATTTTCCTAAGCATTGTAAAGTATATTGTGAACAAATTTAACAGCTGTATCTTTTATCTTGGCAGAAGATAGATCTGATTAGGGCAAAATAACATGCAAATTGAAGCTGAGAAAAAAAACGTTGATTGAAGTTTTCATGAATTAACAGTTGGAAGCGCACTGAGGTGTCAAAATTTCACATATATACTTTAGGGCAGTGTGGTCGAACTATTTTCGGGTGAAGAGGCAGATGACACTTTGAAAATTAATTCGCAGGCCGGAATAATATGTTAATATTGAAATTTAAATTATTATAATTATTAGAATAGGGAAGAAATATGGCACATCATACTATATTGTCATAGAGGCCTATTTTACAAATTCAAATAGCCTAATAAAGGATAAAACAAACACTAAATGAGAAAACTGAGCTATTTTTCCATTTACCACACATTCAATATCTACTTCCATTTGAGTAATGGCAAGCCGCAGTTACAATTAGGCCTACAGTTAATCTTGTGGATAGAAAGTACACACTCACATGAAAGTTATATGTTCTACCAAACATTGATTTTATTTTCTAAGCATGAGTTCACATGTTTGGATAGGCCTGCTGATCCTTCTTAGGTATCTCCAAAACTCGATGTGCTGGCAGTTTCTTATTGTCATAAGAAACTTGTCACTCTGTTGGTCACATAGCTCCATTTGCATATGTGGATCATCAGTAGGTGATGCCTCCATGAGGTTCTTACACAGAAAAAATCTAGGTTGAAGTTAATAAAAATCAGAAAACCTTGAAGTAAATTTCTGTCAAGTAGAGAGAAATCGGCATCTTCAACCTGTAGCTTCATTGTAGAGCAGATGACAAAGAAATCCAAACAGTTAGGAGTTCGGGGGCCGGTTTATTTATGAATGCGGGCCGGTTCGATTTTTTAGACTAAAATTAAAAAAAAAAGAACAGTTTTAACCAAAATGGCTATGTCAACTCTTCTGTCATTGCTTCAAGTTATAATTCGAGGATTTCTTTAATTTATTTAGGATATTATTTGAGTTGATAGGATAATCTGTACCTCAGAGCCAAACGAGCGTAACTGCCAAAAACTAAATTTTACAGGAGGAGCGAAAAACAAAATTATGAACAATAAAGGGGAATGGAGTTACTACTATTTGGCTCTCAATATCTTGGTTTCTAATGAAATTATGGATTTAATATTAATTGGTTCTATATAGGTCAAGAAGTTAGTAAAGAATATGAAAAAAACAAAAAAATATGAAATTTGGAGTTACGTTCCTTTGGCTCTGAGGTACTTAATATTACTTAGCTAGTGCCAGTTTTATTAGGAATACTGCACCTTTACCATTTACCGTAATACTGAAGCTAGTAACACACGATAAGTGGCCTTTCTCCTGAAAAGCGCAGTTTTGGACTTCCTCTTGTGTCAGATGTATAGCTCATTTGTAATGGTCGTTAATAGCACCGCTATCTTCCTTAGTAACTGAAACTTTGCTTAGTAAAGAGAGTATTGCTCAATCGGAAACCAGTTTCTAAATGATTAAGTCATTAAACACATTCCATTCCTAACATACCTATTTTTATTTTCATTTTATCGTACACTGAAGCAAAAGAGTGCATAACCGACTGTGATATTGATCAGGTCGGGCAGGAGATTTTATATGTCCTGCTGCATCAAGTTCACCAATCTCCCCTCTCATCCTCTCCTTCCTACACAGCTTACATGTATATTGTTTCTGTAATTCCGTGTTTCATAGTGGATTTTACTATGCATAGTGCATTAGGACGGCATACAGATAGACTGCTAATTCCATTAGTTATATAAAAACTATATGTACTTCTGTTACTGTGGCCATCTTTATTCATGTTGAGTGAATTAAAAAGTCTTCATGTAAACACAATCATAAAATAAAAACAGAAGTGTAAACTAATAATCAAAATACATGCGACTCACCGTTGCATATATGAGTAAATTTCATACAAATACTGGATTATTATAGTGAAATAATTCTGTGGCTTGGTTCTAAAAAGGCCAATGTCATAAAACTTGCTTTTGAGATAACTGACTTTGAAGCCTTTGTAGAAGTAACATTTTCTGCTGAGAATTTCCGACATTTAATTAAATTTATTTAAATTTAAATTACATTTACAAACTTATGTACAAGTACAAATACATTGCCTCTAAGGTTTCTGTATTATGTCTATTAATAGCAACATACATTGGCACTTTTATTATACGAAAGATAAAGACTAGCAGAACTCAATATTGCAGAGATCTCATTTTGGCAAGAAACTGACATGGGTCCTTTTAGAACCAAGCCACAGAATTATATAAAAGTACAATATACAATAATATAGGCCTCCTCCTTGTGTGTCTAAAGTATACTCCTACGCAACTTATTAAGGGTATATGGTGGTAAAGAAACCCAAAACTATTGTAAAAACAGGTTTCGATGTAACAAAGCAGCATGGAACGCGACAGTTTGAATAGAGTAACGCTTCTATGACACCTGAAAACTGATTTTTAAGTGCATGCTCAAGTTTGAGAACAAGAACTACTGCATGGGCATTATATTATACAGCATGCATCGGTCAGAAATGTTTACATGATACTGTACTACCACATTAATAGTTCTATGAATAGTAGCCTTCGCGTCCAAAGAAATCTAAGGTCTGCTCTTCTTCTTGAAACGGAATTAAAAAATAAAAATCCTTATGCATGCGTCGTTTTTAATGTATTCAAGGGACATTCATGCCTTGTAAGAAATCGAACAATGCTTGTGACCGTGACTGCGTGACAAAAAATATTTACAGACAACAAACCCATAAACCATTAAAGTTACGTCCAAAAGTACTGCAACTAATTTGTAGAAATTTTACACTCAAGTGTGCAATTAGTCTTACATTTTTTATGGGATGAACCGTTTGGTGAGAATCGTTGAAAGAAACCAAACATTACCGGTACTTGTAACAGAAACAATAAAACGGCCACCATTTTGAAATGGAATAAAAATGTCTTACACATACATGAGTCTAGATCTGGGATTTTAGGCTCTAAAAAAATTAGTTTTAGGCACCTAAAATAGGCTTCTAAAACAAGTAAATAGGCTTTTAAAAGAGAAAATAGGCACTTAAAATATGCTTTAAAAAATGTGTAAATAGACAGATAATAGGCTTTAAAATACTACAATATGCTCTTAAACTGTAACGTGATCTTTTTTTACTGTAAGAAATGTGGTATAGGCCTATCTATTCTTAACAGAAATAATTGCAAAATTAAGACAGAATTAAAAGTACATTTATCAAAAACAGTTTTGGTTTATATGAAAAATTGACACAGTACTACATAGCCTATCTGCTACTTGTTGTTTTGAGCTTATCCTCCCCCGTCACTCAGCATTCCTTTGGCGACTATTTAGGAATATCAAGTTTTTGTTAAAAACCAACCCTCTGCTGTTCTGCTCTTCATTCAGGGAAGTCCATTACATGATCGTAAAAGTTACAGAAGTTAAATTTTATTTTAAATTTATACAATAGGCATTTTAGGCTCTAAAATAGTAAAAATAGGCTCCAAAGGTCCAAATAGGCATGTTAGGGCACTATAAAACTCTAAAAATATAAGTGATTTATCATGAAATGTCAACATATTAAAAAAATTTCATGTTATTTCATGAAGAACAAAATAGGCATTTGCCTTAAAATCCCAGGTCTATACATGACTTAACGAACATTAATGTCAAAATTGAAATAAAATCGAACATCTTCTTTGGCCGTAACTGCGTAACACACAAATTTACAAATAGATAAAATGCCGAACGGCCAAGTGAATACAGGAACGTGTTTCTTCTATCAATTAAGTTGGACAAATTTCTACACAAAATCAAGGGACGCGAATTTTCATCCCTACAAAATTCTACATTTTCTTCCGATGTTTTCTTCTAGGCTGGTTCATTTACAAGCCACTGCGCACATCAAAAGTGATTAAAACGTAAAAGTTGTCAAGTTCAGAGTTGAAGTGTTGAACTTTCTCACTAATGCGGTAACTGATTACGAAAGTAACAAGTTTTATTTGGTTTATGAGAAGTCTTGGCAGTTCTACAAGCAAGCCTTTAAATAGATAGGCGACCTACATCTCTGTAGCCTCCGAGATGGTAGTTTCATTTCACTTTCATGTTGCCTGGAAACCCAATTACACAACTTGAATGGTTTACTACTGGTCTTATTTGTATGTACTGCTATTTTACTTTTACCTGAGGCTGTTGAGAATGTAACGAAAGCTACTAAATTTACACTGATTCAGTGTAAATTTTCAGTGAAAATATGTAGTAGAAATGGGTGAAAATACATTAATCATTCGAGCGAGAAAGGTCCTGTTTCAACTCGACCATTCAGCAATCGAGTGTTGCAACCAAACGCGTGCTTCGATTTTCGTCCACCTTGTAATAATAATGATAATCTCTCTCTCTCTCTCTCTCTCTTGGTCGTAGTTTATCCTCTCCCTTTTTAAGATTTAAGCGACCCAAGCCGCCCGGGCCTTACACGGCCGCGACCTGTCGGGAGAGGGATTATCTTTGGAACACATACATACTTTTTTGACCAGACAAGGACATGGAGGGCCTCCCCGGATGAGTGATCAGCCCAACGCGGGGCCACCTCCGAGACAACACGAACACATAGGACGATACACGCCATTCACACACACACTCACTCAGAACAAGGCGAGGATGGGGATGAAGATGATAATGAAGGCCAGATGATATCCGGGGACCACAGTGCCTAAAGTTACCTGACATTTGTCTCACAGGTGAGGGAAAACCCCGGAAAAAACCTCACCTAGGTAAATTGTCCCGACCAGGAATCGAACCCGGACCCGCTGCGTGAGAGGATTGAACGCATCCCCTGAGCCACTAATAACGATAATCACAACAATAATAATAAATTCGTCATTAAATATAAAAATACAATAGACTTCGTCGTAATAAAATCTTAATGGCAACATAATTATGAACAAATATTATATAATCTAAAAATGAACATTTAAAAAAGCATTAAAAGTTAATAACATTTTGTTTAAAAAAATCGTTTAGATTGTAAAACGGTCGCATACTTTGTCACTTCCAGAGTTTATTCTTTACAGTGGCATATGGTAGATAAATTTATTGAAGATTGAAGATTGTGGGATGTGGTGATTTTTTGTGGTTGTTGTTGAGTCTTGTGTATGGTAGTTCAAATGTCTGTCTATTTCTGGTTTCATAGTTATGGACATTATTCCTTCTATTAAAAGTACCTAAGTTAGATTTCACATATTACACATTGGTGGTAGTAATCCAATTCAGGTGTTTTAGTAAAAATCTAGTTTGGCGTTTCCTGTTGCGCTGTTTATTTCTTTAGATTTGTATTCCTTATATACTTCTGTAAATCAGAAAATACTCTGCAGTAATGCAGAATTGCAAACGTATCACCGTATGTACATAAAGATGAAGTAAGTAAATAAATATACGAGTATTGCCTTTAAAGTGTCCAGTAAAACTATTTGTCTCCTGTAGGCCTATTATAGGAATATTTTGGAGAGGTTATTAGAATTCATGATATTTTTATAGAAAGTGAAAAAACTCACTGGCATAGATGGAAAGTTAAAAGATTCTTAACACCTGAACACTTCCTAACTAGCGAATTTATTTTCAGTATGTTGCTGTTAACGCACCTCTAGCTCTAGAATTTATGCCATAGATTGTAATTTTTTTTCACCGCCTGTTGAATAATCAAATCTTCTTCGCACCACTGATTTATCTACCTCGGGGAAGTGCTTTGAATTGCTAGGATAAGATAAGCAACACGCCGATGGGAAAGTTCTTGTTTGAAGCTTATGCTAAAGTTAGGCTTTTGATTAGATTACCTTGCAATCACTTAACACATCAGTAGTTAATGTGTACTCAATCTATAAACTTTGCCTTACTAAATTATGTACTGTGGAAAAGTAGTAGGCTTATTTTTTGGTAACACACCTTATTTTATTGGCAAAACACTTTGTTGTAATAAACAGAGAAAAGGGTGTATTACTATGTTATAGTACAGTATTATTTTCTACACTGCTGTACTATATAATTTGTATTTTGTTATTTAATGGTTATATTATATAACTTAATATGTAGTGTTACATTACCTTGATTATTAAAAATTATTAAGCTAATAGTATTATATTAATACTATTTACAGTCTTTTTTTAATTTTCTGTTCAGCAAAATCCTGGTGTAGGAAAATATGTAATGGTTAACGATATATTTACATTAAACATGATCGAGTAGTAAATAATTTCTTCTGATAGTGTTTTTCATCCATTTCTCTTTCACACTATCATGGTCGAAAGTCTGGTTTCTAGTAGGCCTACCCTGAATCTGGTTGTCTTATGAGCTGAAGAGCTACCCTTCAAATAATTTATTTGATTTTTTTCATATAAAAGTTTTAGCTTTTAGTACATTTGTGGAGAACAGATGACCAAAGTCCTAAGACCTTGTTGAGAAAATCGTGAAGGATGAAATTTTCTTCATAGCAAAGAGTAGTAGTAGAAGTTTGTAGTAGTAGTAGTAGTAGAAGCATTAGTAGTAGTAGTAGTAGTAGTAGTAGTAGTAGTAGTAGTAGTAGTAGTAGTAGTAGTAGTAACTTAGTAGTAGTAGTAGTAGTAGTAGTAGTAGTAGTAGTAGTAGTAGTAGTAGTAGTAGTAGTAGTAGTAGTAGTAATAGTAGTAGTAATAGTAGTAATAATAATAATAATAATAATAATAATAATAATATATTTCTCATAGATTCCATGAATATAAGATAAACACTATTGTTAATGTTACCCAGTCAGTTCAAACCGTACATGCTCGTATTTTGCACTTAAATTATTACCCAACAAAGGGAAAATATAGGTTTGGGTAAAATTTAATGGCGAAAAATAGCTTAAGTTCATTATTTTTTTCTTAGCAATGAATTGCTCTAAAACCTCATAATCTGACATAATTTTAATTAACTACTTGTACATTTGCATATTATTTTCGAAATTAGTCAAACTATTACAGTTTCGGGTTATTATTTGACAGTCACCTTTCGTGCACTGAAACGCCGTTTTCGTGATAAATTTAACAAAATATAAGTATTAATCGATTACATTTGGCATCAGCGACCTAAATATACCTAAGAATAAGTATAAATTCTAAGGCACCAAAGTGGCTGTTGGTATGTGTAGGCCTAATTATGTTCAGTGTTCTTTTAGTATTTAAAAACAATAGCTTTACATCGATATTAATCGATACAGCAACAATGTTATAATGAAATTAATGTCATTATGATACTTTTTTGCACGACTTAACTAATTAGTGGTACTTACGAATATTGTTGCCGTGGATCGTAAGTTGACATTCCCACACACAATCTTGTTGCTATGTGCGGTAAGTGTTTCCGTGCGGTTATGAATTTGCTTACGGCACATCATAATGCAAGCCTTTATGGACAAGGCCCCCCAGGACAAATATTCGGTTCTCATAACAACAAACACATGCGAATCACTTTCTGAAATAAACATCTATCTTCAAGAATGTATATAACTTACATAATATTTTCAGGTAATATCACAATTAATATAATTAAATTGATATAAATAATCATCGTGCAAAAAATAGCATGCTATACTCGTGCCGTAAGCGCATAACGGATTCAGAAATTGAAAAAACTCGGCGCAAGCGCCTCGTTTTTTCAAACTCTTTCCTCGATCCGTATGCATCGCTTACGGCACTTGTATCGCAATATACTATTACGTCACATGTAATAAGCGTATGACTGTGGGCTACTATCGAACATGAAATCACATGTAACAACATGGCTTTTTTATATAGTAGATTATGAGGTCATTGATCACGGTCGCTTTACATTGTAAACTTCTATGACTTTTCTTGAGGTAGAGACTCGTTTTAATTTAAACTAAAAGTGATGCATCTAGGAATATAGCCACAGTGTCTTACATTATTGACTTTCTTTGTGGCAAGTATCTCTTTTTAAATCTTACTCCTGAAAATTATATAAATTTAACCTTAGGACTTCTTTAGGTTTTGCAATAAAGTAAGCGTAAACAGCCAATCGTGTGCAGGGAGCTTTCCAACTGTGTTAAAACGATAGATAAGGGTCACTTCTTTTCCCAACCCTTTAAATCTTTGATTAATTTTTTTATGGGCATAGATTAGTTTTCAACTGGCCTAATCCTTCTAGTGGCACTATGGCCATGGTGTCGACTCAACCTCTAACATAAATGAGTACCAGGAGCAATCCTGGGGGTAAAGGCGGCCGGAGCGTAAGGCTGACAACCTCACCACCTTCACGTGTCGCATGTCTAAAATCTGGGAGCCTCAACCTCCCGGAAACCTTAGCCTGTATAGGGAACACTTTACTTTTTTATTGATTACTTTTAATTTAAACGAAAGGTGATGAATCTAGCAACGAAGAAATGTCGTATCTATAAATTATCTCGTTAGATATATTATTCCTTCATATTTCTACTGAAATATTAATACTAATAATTCTACTGATTTCTACTGAAAAATATACAAATTTAATTCTTGTAAAGGATCATCTATGATTGGTAACTACATTTGAAAGAAGAGAAAAGAAGATTTTAAATTATATGTGTATACTCTGTAAATCTATACGACTAAAAATATTGGTGATTCTATATTAAACAAATTTGAATTTTAACAGGTTATGACTACTGCGGTTAGCAGTGAAAAAAGTATTATAATACTAAAATAACTTTGTACTTGATGAGGACTTCTACTTTTAGCAGGTTATATGTGTATATATATATATATATAGTTATATATATAAAATTAGTACTACTATTGAATAGTATAAATCAACAGAAAAAGCTGCATACATTTATAAATATTATTCTCAAGATAATGTAAACATGGTTTTAACGATTATGTAAATATGTTTGTTTTAGCAATCTAATTATGTAAATAGAATTTTAAGGATATCAATATTAAAAAGCTCAGATGAATTACAATTCAGAGTATTTTTGCTATTTCACTAATAAATAATTGGGGCTATATGCTGAAAAATTTCCTTGGTTCATCTATTTCGTTTTTGAGGGTATAAGGCGAAAAAAACTACCCACTAGTACTTAACTATTACCACTCCCTCAAAGAATAAAAATTAAATTCATTAATACAAATTTAAATCTAAACAGATTTTATTCCTTAGGTTTTACAATAAAGTAAATGAAAACAGCTGATCGTGTGCAGGGAGCTTTGCAATTGTGTTAAAACGGAGAGTCGATACCCGCATGGTAAATACACTACAGTACCTCCATGCGGCGAGAAACGTAATGAAGTTACTGCGTATCCTCATCTCGTAATGCTTCACACATTTATTATTCATTTTGGTTTCATTACGATTTCCCAGGCTTTACACTATTTTCTCATTCACGCGTTTGGGCGGAAAATTTCATGTCTCACAAATTTCCACTATGCAGAAATATCCAGCGGATAAAGCTGGAAGGTTTTATACTGAACGAAGCTTCAGAACATTCCATGCAGAGATTCAAAAATCCCAGTATTAGATTCATCGCATTCCTACCTGCCAATCATTCAATATTACAATGCACTTAGTCAAATTTATGCAAAACTCCTCTTTGCGATATTCAGTGAAGATAATATGAAAAAATAGGAAGATATATGAAAAATAGGAAGTTGAGTTGGATAAGTATACATAAGTTATTTCTTTAATCATATGCAGCAAGAATGTAAAAATACGAGGGAGAATCAAATGAAAACTGCAATTAATTTTTTTTCCACTATTTTACTGCAGGAAGAATGTTTGCTTGTACATTATTTTCTGCATAGTCCCCTCCCAGTTCAATGCACTTACGCCATTGGATAGGAAGAGCTTCGATACCGCATGAGAAAAATTATTTTGGTTGACGTTGTAGCCACTCCTGCACCATCGATTGGACGTCTTCATCAGATTTGAACTTCTGCCCTCCAAGGAGATCCCTTAACGGATCAAAGATTTGGACATCTGATGGTGACAAAGCGAAGGGGGTTGCTGAGAGCAGGTGTTTTGCTTCAACATGATAACACCCGTCCTCATGCTGCTCGTGCAACCATGAAAACCATCGACGACATAGGCCTATGCTTCAAGTGCCTCCACATCTGCCATACTTGCCAGGTTTGGCAAATGTTATTAAGAAGACATTATTCAATTGTAAAATTAACTGAAGGTGGCCTAGCTCGGTAGCCTTTTAGCAACTGGAGAAAAAAGCATAGCTGAAATCGATTTTTTTATGCAATATAATACATCAATTTGTCGAGATCTTCGAGTTTGTTAACCCGCTTTACTTGATTTATTTTCGAATAAGTACTTAATTAAGTCACTCATAATGTAGCATAACCGTTATGCAACCTCTGCTGCAAAGTGACATTTTTTCGTGTAAGAGAATCAAACTTGCAGCAAAGACAAAAGACTGATCCTTTTAAAAAGAAATAAAATGAGGCGCTTAGGTATGGAAGAAATTCTACACCAGACTGCCTTTCAGCTTTCAGTGGTATTCTGACAAAGTGATATTTTTAGCACACTTTAACGTACAGTAAAACTAGGTGTAGCCAACTCCAGTTGCATAGTCTACTAGAGAAACTGTAACCTGTATCAAACCTGTTCTTTACGCTGTGAAGTGTTGGACTGTTTTATCAAAGCCATGGGTTGCAGGTGAAAAAGGATTAAAATAAGAATTTGCAATGCCTAGTTACCTTTGTAAAGTAATTCTTGTGAGGTGGCACGTATTAAAAAAAATCTGTTTTCAGTAAGCTCTATGTGAAACACGGTTAAAGCTTCAATATAAAAATTAATTATTCTTAAACAGATCGAAATTAGCACATTCCACGTATCAAACTGAAGGAAAATGAAGGCTGAACTATCAGGAAAGCAAATAATGTTAACTTTATCACTGCTATTGACATACATACGCGTCACCGGGAAAATTGCATAAAGGTTGTTATATCAAGTTTTTATTAAACCATTAATATATTTATTAACGTATTAAAATTCTTGTTACTGAAATCAAGTACCCTTCTAAAATTCTCCCTGTTTGTTTTAAAGTTATAGCCCACTAGTGATTTTACTTGGTGAATGCTTATATTCAAATATAAATTCAGCTCGAAAAGGTTAGTTAATATAATCTAAATATGCAATTATGCGCGTATAGATTGGAAGTTGATGGGTTCGAACTCCGATGATATCGATGGGATTTTACAATCAGCCTAATTCTACTGAGGGCATTACGACCCTGGGTCATAAAAATGGATTCTGACAAATAAATGTCTAGAAGCACAATACAAACACATACGAAAAGTTTTTAAAAAATACCGTACCTTAATTTAACGAAGGCGAACGTCTACAATAATACAGCATACGAAATACAGTACTCCTAAGAAATCATTAAATATGATTTTTAAGCATTGTTTATGAGTGAAGTAGCCTACAGCAGTCGGTAAGAAACTGATATACTGTTCCTATATTCTGGAACGAATGCGATCTCGGTCCATAGTATTTAGAGTATCTGTGTACGTACGACGGGTCTCACGTTGTGTAGATTTACAGGCAATATGAAAATTAATAACTGTATTCATAGATTAATGATATTTCTGCTTAATTTGAAAATAATTTGGAATTATAGGGTACATCTAAACTACAAAATGTTCATGATCCTGTAAAAAACTTGTAGACTAATGTCCTATATTTAGGTGTAAAGCCATGGGAAAAAATATATATTGTTGAAAACTGAGAATCCAGTCAGAAATATTATCAAATTAACGTTTAACACAGCCTTTGTGTGATATGCCTATAGTGTTCCTGATGTACGGATAGAAATTATGAAAGCTTCCATTTATTGTATAATTTTCTAGTGGATTTATGCAATTAAAGCGTGGACTTCCGAATAGATGCAGAAATTTTGCACCTTTAGCTTGCTCGGAATAGCTTGCTTAAAACGAGCAATGTTTAAATTATATACGGCGAGGTAGGTAGAAAATTAGACATCATTTAGCAGCGTTAAGTCTTTCATCCTAGCACCAGCGCTGTTCACCTTTGTTATTAAATTTCACCGAACCTTTCTAAATCCCTAAAAGGTGTTCTGGACACACAGGCAACACTTGTACGTTAATTGGACTATTGGAAATTCAAGGACACTAGCACCCAGCTCTATATTAAACTACACTGCATGTTGCTGTTCGTCTAATGAGTGTTTCCTTTGTACTTCGCATTGAGCTTCACGAGATGTTTGCCAGAATTCTCTCTGTATGCAGAGGTCACACAGAGAATTATGTTCACGACCCAATGAGTTTGAAAATCATAATTTTTATTATGCATATAATCATTTTATACTTTGTCTATTACAATGAAATAATACAATATGAAAGCATAAGACTGTAAAATAAAACATTTGACATAAGTTAACTACGGTTAGGTTTTATACTTTTCACTTTATATGGATTGAAATTTGGCAAAATAGGGACTAAAAAGTTATTAATATAGGCCTACGTGTAAAATTACTCAAAACGATACAAGAGAAACGTCTTCATAATCGTTAAAAAATTACATTAGGCTATGTCGTTACCATGAATGTACGTATGTGATATTTAAAATTAATTAATTAAATTCAGAACAAATTTAAAGGTTCATTCACAGAACACAAGAGGAAAACCGAACTTAAACTAAAAACTAAACTCCGTGGCGCTACATCCCTGGAAGGGACTTGGCCTACCACCCGACCGCTGCGTCATCTCCCGTAGGCAGATGGCAGGAACCGAACTTAGGTATGATTAATCACAGAACAAAATAATTTTAAAATTGTTTTGCACAAAATGGAGTACACCCTTCAATAAATTACCAAACTTTAACAAATTCAAGTCTGAATTATCTGCTTTCCTGTGTAAAAAATCTTATTTGAAATTCACATAACTTCCTTTGCCCAGATAAATGTTACCTTCTTAGCATAATATAATTATTATGTAACTTATGACTTTCTCTTCATGTAGGCCTAAATTGGTTGTTAAAACGAAGAGAATGTTCTTATCACATCACATAGCATCCCCAAAGGATACATAACCCAAATAAAATCTGATTAATGTACTCTCGTAACTTTCTTTACTTTAAGCATGGCCAATGCATTTTTATCACTTCACATTCTGATATAGAACAAGAGGACATATTGCAAAGAGCACGTATTCAAAGTAGGTGGCTTATAATTGCCCTTGAGATAATTTTATTGAAAAAATTTTTCAAATAAAAGTTTTAGCTCTTTTAGCTCTTAGTATAAGCAATCCATGTGCAAAATCTAAAGAAAATCGTTAGTGCCATATTCTAGAAAATTGCGAAAAACGAAAATTTAGTCGTGTAAAGCCCCCTTTAATATAAGAGAAACTTGTCGTCAATCTTCGCGTCACATCTTCAGAAGGTACCTGACCGAAATACAAAATTTTGTTTTCTTACGATTTTCCGTTCTGTAGCTAGGCTGTTCACAGACATCCACACAGACAAGTTTCTGAAAATAGTATTTTTGGATTCTGGGCACCACAACACGTCTATTTATGCTAAAAACTCAACTTCGAATTTGGGGGTCGAAAACAACAATAGGCCTATTTCCTCTACCTATAGTACCTCTGGTACGGGCAGAGGGAGCAAGAAACATACTATTCTGAATATGGATATTGTGCTGTTAGGTGGGTGAATTGTACAGTATGTTTTATATTAATTTAAACTTACCAATTTCATATTTTTATATAGGCCTATTATAATACTAATTTAGACTATAAATATTTGACGTATCTCATTACATGTATTAATAAAAGGATCAATTAAAAATTCTTCATTTGTGTGTGATTTCAAATGTGACGAATAACCTGATTCTGAATTGCGTCGAACTCAAACAACACGACAAAAAGAAGAAAAAAAAAGTACATCTGTGGTTTGAGAACTACGAGTACAAACACGTTAAACTTTGCAGCAGAACTATTGACCTTGTGACAGATGGCATCCAGCTGTTCTTTACATTACTAATCTACTAAGTTCCGTAACAATAAAAGAGAAGATAAGCTCAACATGCGATTAAAGAAAGCACTGATTAAGCTGCAAATGTAAGAGCTGTTTCATAATTCTTGCGAAAATACGAAGCCACGGACTCGATTGATTTCTTTTATTCTTAGAAATGAAATCGTTCAGAAAATCTGTACTGTTAACTTAAAGGGCATGAACGTTCCTATGAAAAGGCTTGAAGGGATTGTAATTTCCATCAGATACTTGAGTTTTGAAAGCATCAATACTGGTTAGAGAGGGATTTTCTTCCCAGGATAAGTTTAAAAGTTTCAGCTTGTTAATCTCTTGACCTACTTGTGAGTTTACTAGTTATAGCAAATACCAAGTTCAGCAGTTTGCAGTGCATTGGAAACTTCGCGTATGAAATCAATACGCATCCTGTAACTGTGACGTAAATAATGTATAATAAATGATAAAGAAACTAGGTGTCTGAGCACTATCTCAACTTTGTTGTTAGTATTTTTTTATTACCGACTGCAGTTTGCCAGCCCCTACCATAGGGTTATATATTTATAAGTAGGGCAAGGCATTTAATGACCATGAAATAGTGAAAAAAATTCAAAATAAAACATTAATTTATGACGTAAAAGTAGCGAGATTATAATTACCGAAATTATAAAACAAATGACCAATAAATTTACCATTATTACTTATAGTTGTCGGCCGCGGTGGTTTAGAGGTAGCGTGCCCTAATTCTAAGCAACCAATCTATAATAATAACACTAATCAATAACACAAAAAGTTTCATTCAAACGAAGTCTATAACACATAAAGTTTTATTTCTTGGTATATCATGTTCCTTACGTCTTTCGTTATTATAACATTTCCTATATTCAATTTTAAAATACAGATATAATTACTTTACCTTAAAATTAATTTAACTCATAATTTTATACATTAGGCTATTAATGTATTATTTAACTCATGCATTCCCATCGTTGCAATATTAATTTGTTCTGTCCTCACTGTAAATATTATTAACTCATACTTGTCTACACTTGTAAATCCATTTTTTGAATTACTGCAAATGATATTTTAGTGCATTTCAGTGTGTTGAACTGAACCGCCACCGAGCAGTGGCGTACCAAAAATGATGGGGGCCTGGGGCTCTAATACATTGATTTATCATTATTTTCAAAATTTACATTCCATCAGTATTGAACATGCCTAGGTCTTCAGAGAATAAGATAATATGCTTTCATTAGACATTTTCACTGCTTCTAACGTACAAAATCGACGCTGCAAAGAATTGTTGTGAAACCAAAGATATAAGATTTATAGAGTATTGCTTTACATAAAATGTGAGGATTATTATGTATACGTTACGTTTGTCATTTAAAGAAAACAGCTTCTCTATTTATAAATTTCTCCTCGATTTGAAACTAAGAGCCCCGCTGATGATTTTACTTGGTCATTACTTATATCCGTATGCTCAATTCAACTCTCAAAGAGTAAACGAAATAAGACTGGCAGTCTTCTGTTCTGGTGAACATGTACGGCTAGGAAGAGACAAAGAAAGCTCCTAATGTTTATTTTGGAAATGAAAATAACAATACGGAAGGGAAATCTCTTTAATGAAACTAAGTTTATGCAATAAAACGAAAAAAAAAGACACACGAAAGTGGCTGTATAATAAGCTTTGTCCGTGCAAAAGAAAAAAGTGTTAAATAAAATTAAAATATCCACAGAATAGTTCTAAATGAAGCCAAATAAATGCACAAGCCCTTGAAGTCATGTGGGGAAAAAAGCAATGCAGTGGCGTACGTCCATGTGCTGACAGTAAAAATTAACAAGAGTTAAAATAATCAGTGAAACTAACTTAAAAGGCCCGGTGTATTTTGTATTTTGTTGTCTCAGGTTGAGACAACTGAAAATGCCGGTTATCCTATACAATTTCTCACGCAAGGTGAAGTTTGGTCTGCCTCTTCTATACTTGTTTTTTTCCTTACCTAAAGAGAAACATTCAAAAACCCATCAAAGTATAGATATCCGTCTACCCATACAAATAACCGCTTACCGTCCCCGTAATAAGACCTCTTATTCTGCATCAAAATGTGAAGTGAGAAAATTATATAATCTACGCCTGCGGAAGTGATATTAATGCAAAAATTTCCTAAATCATACCGAGATAGATAATAAAACACTTTGCCCACGCAATAAAACTCTATAAAACAAAATGAAATCAAAATAATTGAAATTAATAAATTTTTCAATTCAAAAATGAAAAGTAGAGCTGACTTCAGAGTTATTAAAAATTCGTCGTTATTTTAATTGGCGGGGGTATATTTTATGGTCTCTCTATGCACTGTTCATAATGAAGAAAATTCTTTGTGAGACTGAACCCCGGTTTGCAGCATTGCATGATTTATCGAATTCAGTTCAAGGCTGGCAAATATCAATTTGGATCTTAATTGGAATTTATTAAAATACCAACTACGTATGAAGAATCTCCTCAAGTCAATTCATACGTATTTTCTAATTACCTATTACTGGAGTAAAAAAGACTAGATTGAATTTTATATAAATTATGAATCACATTATTTATTACTGCTCCGCATCTTTCGAAAAGAAGCTTGTTCCATGGAATTTCAGAAATTTCTTGCAAAATATTTATGAACATTTATAAAGCATTTATACTCTATGCATAATGAATAGAATGAGAAAGTGTGATGACTTCGCCGCTAATACAATGGTAGGTATAGGGAGAGCGGCGGTCCACCGAAACACTGGCAGCACCTTCGTTTGCGTTTCAACTTCTCAATGCTGCGTCATGATAGTTTGGCATCTTATGATTAAACTCGCAATCTTTAATTAACCCTTGGTCCTATTTCTGTGAAATTTGTGCAGAAATAATCTGCACAACACAGTCCTTCTGATGGTTAAAACAGAAACTTAAAAAATGCGGACATAAATGTTTTTATTTCATTATATAAACATCACCAATTACACAAAATTCATGGAGGGTGAAACGGAATTTGACTATGCGACAATTTTTTTCATTTTTGTGTCCCGTAAAAACTTCAAGCGAGAAAGTTTTAGGGAAATATTTCAACTTTATTTTAAATTCAGTACCACCTTTATATCTTGAATGGTTTACGAGTAATTGAGTGGTAATTATTCCGGGCGCTCAGCTCTCTGAATGATGTGGGACGATCGTGAAATGTTGAGGGTGAAGCAAATTTGACTATGCGACATTTATTATTTTATTTTTGTGTCCAGAAAGAGATTAAGGGTGTAAGGTTTAGTGAAATATTTGGATCTTATTATAAATTGAGTACAACCTATATATCTATAATGGTTAACGAGTAATAGTAAATACTCTAAAGCTAAAGCTATCAGAATGGTATTGAGGTATTAGCAGGCATCTTTTCCATAAAATACCAGCAATAACGTAAAAAAATTTACATAATTTATTCGTGGTCTCAATAATAATACCATATTAACTAACTACTTGTACCCATACTGCAAGATTGACCCGCTGAGGAAGGGAGTGAATGAAGCTTTTTTCTAACTTAGTAAGTCTGCACTACTTTTATTTATGCATTTATTGGATTATTTATTTATCATATTTTCTGTTCACTTATGTTAGTAATTTTTATGTATAATTATCATAACAAATGTCTTATTAGTTTAATATCTTGTTCCTTTTTTTAATAATATAATTTAACAACGTAAGATGCACATAATTTACAGCGAACGGCGAATGGTCGAGGGTTTGAGCAAATAACGGGCTGTAGTTAAGGCAAGAGGATTTAATTTGTTTATGAAAAAATCAGGGAAAATGCTTTGAAATATTGTGTGATATATGTAGAATGCGTTGCAAAACAATTTTTGCGTATGTGCGTCTTTATCGGATGTTGAAACGCCAATTTTAAAGATCACGCGCCCTATTTTTGTAGTGCTGCTTATGAAATTTTCCGTGCCCTGCAATTCACAAACCACCCCTTAGTTTATATTATCTCTGTTCACATAATTTGTACACATATCTACACTTTTGACCGTGTTTCACCTACATAACTTACCCCATACAGCCAGGAGAAAATTAATATTATTATAAATAATATTTCTATTAATACAATATTAATACAAATTAATACTCAGTAATATTCTATACAATGTAATATTAATATTAATTTATAAAATATCCCTTAGCTGTTTTCTACCCTAATTATACGTTGTTATTTCTATACAAATGTACATTCTTTAACAAATTCTCATCAAATTATACTAACATACCATCTACCCTATTTTCTAGGCAATAAAATATTAGATCAAATCATCCCTTAGCTGTTTCATACCTATATTATATAATTGTTCATTGCTTGTGAACATCTTCGATTTTTTGAAAGATGTGGAACGAAATGTTACGGTCAAGCTTCTTGGAATCTGAGAAATTACTGTTACACACGGCCATGTTTATTTTTGGAGATGAGATCTTCCAAGACGTGTAAAGCAGCCCGAAAATTGTCAGAAGTATCTAACAATTCAATTTAGATAAGGCGAGTCATTTTGAAATAGATTAATGTATTATTTTGTTTAATAATGTTTGCAATTTTTCCTATACCGCCCGTAGTAATCTTGCTCCCGCGGCTCACAAGCAGAGTAACTGCTACCTAGCGGCGGAACCAGTGAACTACCTCAGTCATCACACTTTCTCCTCTATTCATTATGCTCTATGTTTAAAAAAATTCTACAATGAGACTTGCAATATGATTACAGAATATTCAAGTAGGCTACTGTTGGTAATGTATTATCATTGCGCATGGACTAGGCCTACATATAAAATTATAAACTAAAGTACTAGCACTTATTGATCAATCTAAGCAATACAATTTATGTAAACTTAATATAACTTATAAGTGTTATAATATTATCACGGCTCTAATTTATTAAATATCACGTCTAATTGTTTGTTTGTTCGACTGTTTGCGCGTCCACATGTAATTTTTGTTATTTAGAAGTAGCCTAACATTCAGTGTTTATTGTGAGTATTCATATACATTACCAACATAAATCATAATTTACCAAGAGAGGATAACAATTTTAATAACAATGAGTTCGTATAGTAATAAACACATTATCAATCTTTAGCCTAAATAACGTGATATTCAATGTAAATTGCTAGCCACCTACTATAGCCTTCGTTGTTAATAGCTGGAATATCGAGTTTCATTGAAATATCGAATTACTGTATGTTAAATGATCTCAAGCGGTGTTAGGTTGCGAAATGCATTAGCCCTATCATTTTACTTTGTTGTTAAAAGCGTAATATGATGGTGAAACCAAGCCAACCGTTTAATTTTTTATCAAACTAAAAAATGAGATTTAAATTTAGAAATTTGATAAGATGGATATTTATTTGCTGCATATTTGCAATTTCAACGTCCATAATTCATGATTCAGTTCATTAATCAACAACCTACTTAACTTAAGTCACAAGCATCTACCTCAATCTACAAAGATACCAATAGTTCATATGTACTATAGGATAAAATGTACTTCACAAGTCGGTAACTAGCAACGAAACGATTGTCTGGTGTTTCCGATTATATTTCTGAGGTCCTATGAGCCTTCCGACTGCGTTCGTATTAGCTCATGTGATAGAAACACATACTTCTATTACGTAGTGTGGGATCTTAGTAAAGACAGTTTAATTAATTTAAAAATAAAGCTTTGTATCTACGCTTGCTTATGTTACATCTACAGGCCGACAAGCAGAACATCTGAAATTGAATACTGAACATTTTCAATTACGCCTATGCAAAAGCAATTAAATTATGTGCATGAGATAACTTAGCTAAAATAAAATTTTAGAAACATGTTTATAAGCCATTTGTGGGTAGTGAATTTTTAAATTTAGTTGATGGCTATTTTTAAGAACGTAAGGAAAAAATAAAATAAAGATATGATGCCATTAGCTCGACTTTTATGCTCTTAACGCCTACGCGTATCGGTGTAGTGACACCAATTTCAGGTAATTTCGCTTTGAAGACAGTAGATGTTGAATTGTTATTTTTATAATTTTTTAAAAATCAGTACTCTATGTGAATTTTAATGAATATCAACGAGGGGTCCTAGGTGCCGAAGGAATTCCGCTGATGACACAGCAATCGTAGGTAAGAAAGAAAGAACGAATAGTTACAAAACAATTTTAAAAAATTGAATTAGAAGTGAAGGTACTCGGGACAACAACCTCTGTCGGCGATGCCACAGAGAGCCAGAAAATGTTGATCTCGTTCTGAGTTCCTGTCCTCTAGGGGCAGTACTACAGAATTCATACCACCATAGAATTCTTTCCATTATAGCTGAAGGACTTTGTACTAGTAACTATAAAATTTCTGAAGCAGCTTCATAGTCTAGCAGACGTTGGAAGTCATAGAACAACTTCACCCAGTAACGGCAAAATCCTACGGTGAGATTCGAGATACAGCAAGACCACCAGAATAAGTGCATAAAGAGAAGATCAACGTAAGTTATATACTTACTGATCCGTATGGTCTGGGGAAAATGTAAATTATAAACCTGATATATAATATAATACAATATTAATGATATAATATATTACAATTATAACTATGAACAATAAATTAAGCTATACTTGAAATTCCAACACATTCCAGTGTTCTAACATGAAACATGAATCATTAAATTTCAGTTTCCAGTTGTTATAGATAGATGTAGCCTAGGCCAATTGAAGGGGTGATAGTATGGACTATTTGCTGTAAGGTTGGAATACCGGTAGTATAATCACTGCGCCTGTCTAACTCTTTAATATAATTTTAAGAATCTAAACTAGTTTCCCATTGAAAGTAACGTATTTTTATACTTGATTGTTGGCACCCTTTTAAGTTTTACGTAAATTATTAATTTATTAACAAATAAAGTACTTCTATTATAACAGAATAGGAACTACTTTCTGTGAACCGGTCTCAGGATTTTTCTTCTATTGCAACATTACTGCAAATAGTTTTTTCCGAAACAAAATGTCATTACAATGAATTCATTTGTACAGAAACTTCTAAATTCAGAACCTGAAGTACGATGCAGACTTTCTGAATTATGAGGTTTGTCGTGGAATTGTGTTTATTGAACTACAACACCGTTAAGCTTGTGAAGTGTTAGCCAGAAGAGGAAGAATACGTTATATAAGAGAAAGGAACATCAGCATGCGGAGATCTCAGGGGAAATCTCTCATTCCGGTGTCGCTATCTACATCTGCGTAACGTTGTAGCATTGGCAAAGAACAAAACATTGGCACGGTTCCTTGCATTTACATCAGGTCGACGGGAAAAGCCTTTCCCATATACACCATTTCGGATCCGCTTTATGTTCCAGTATCGGATATGCTAGCAACATGAGGAGGAATCTCTCTATTCTTTGTAAATTTCCCTACGTCCTACGTCAGTCCAGTTGAACAAATTCAGTATAAACCTTACTGTATGTGGGTACGCTGAAGAGAATTTGTAATAGTATATTGCGATACAAGTGCCGTAAGCGGTGCATACGGATTGAGGAATGAGTTTGAAAAAACGAGGCGCTTGCGCCGAGTTTTTTCGATTTCCGAGATCCGTTATGCGCTTACGGCACGAGTATTGCATGCTATTTTTTGCACGACGATTATTTATATCAATTTAATTATATTAATTGAGATATTAGCTGAAAATATTATGTATATACATTATTGAAGATAGATGTTTATTTCAGAAAGTGATTCGCATGTGTTGGTTGTTATGGGGACTGAATATTTGTCCTGTTAAAATCGCCACAAACTAGAGGGCCTTGGTTCCGGTCGTCCATAAAGGCTTGTATTATGATGATTTTACTTACGGCACTTGTGCTTCTTGTAATTTTTACAGCACGGAGACTTATTTTGTTTTCACAGCAACCAGATTGCGTGTGGGAATGTGAAGTTACGATCCACGGCAACAATATTCATAAGTACCACTAATTAGTTACGTCTTGCAAAAAAAAAAAAAAATTTCAATATCAAGTAAAAGTAAAGTGTTCCCTATACAGGCCGTGGAGGCTCTAAGAGTTCCAGGATGTTGACGTTCCCAGATTTTAGACATTCGGTACGTGGAGGAGGTAAGGTTATCAACCTTACTCACCTGGTACTCATTTCTCTTAGAGGCTGATTCGACTCCAGGGTCATAGTGCTACCAAAAGGAATTAAGGCAATTGAAAAATCCCAACGATCTCATCTGGGATCAAACCCGCGACCTTCCGATTTGTAGCGCAATGACTCAACCACTATGCTCCTTTTGGGCAAAAGTCAGACAAAACTGGAATTTAGCTATGTTCGTCATTATACAGTCGGTTATGAACACACAAAAAATGCCTAAATATATATGCAATTTCACAGAATGCACTGGATATTAATGATGTTTGCTTTTATTAAGTGAATATGTATGTTTTCCCGTATTTTTACCATGGCCGTATAGGTTAAAATAAGACAGCGCAGTGAAACCACCTTCAAGCAGTAAACAATCTGTAAGCGAGTAGGCCTACATTAATAATTTCACAAAAATAAGCAAAGAGTGTTTAAAAGGCTTCTCAGATTTAGCATTAATTTTAGCTTCAAAGTTTACGATAATCGCTAGTATTTATCATTATTTTGTTTCATTGTTATGATCATGGAATGAATCGCCTATGGGGCTTTGGATCTAGACATCGAAGCAAAACGTTCTGTTCGACTTCAAAATATAACATTTTAGTTTTAATTTCTTAGCCAAAATACTTACTAAAACTCAGCTCTGTGCACATTATTCAAACCGGTGCAAAAAAAACACGTACAAAATGACCCAATATTCGCTTTGAAAAGCATTTTACCGGGTTTGTGGCAACTCGGCCGCTGATTGGCTGTTCTTGAGAGCCAATCGAAATGCAAAATTTACTATAGAAATCTTAAAGAAACATAAACATACATAGAACAAGAAAGAGATTAAATAAGAAAGAAAGAAAGAGAGAAAGAAAGAAACTATGGTTATTCAAAATGCGTGTAGCTTATATTAGAGGACTCAATTGGAAGAAAAGTGCATAATGACCACAAAATGATTAATCATTGTGTTTTCTTTGGGACACATTTCTCCTCCTCTCTTGTAAAACCAAAAGCTTCAATTCGAAATAACTGACATTAGAACCTTCAGTTCCTATCGATGTGTATGTATGTATGGAACCCCACGAAGGGGGGGGGGGAGAGGCGGGTTGGGAACGATCTTAAACACGTAGGCCACATGTCCGGGACCCATTGTGCCAACCTCTGGTAATGGGATGTTTTGCATGTACCGTCAGGTGTACCGTATTTTGCGTAGATGGCGAATTAACGGTGAAACGCGTCATGAAGATTTCTGCTACAATTTTAACATAGACATTTCTATGAAGATACTGTCGCATTTTATATTTTAAAGAGGTTTTAACTGTTGCTATTAGAACTATTTATTGTTAATATATAAGTTAATATTTTACATTTTAATACGAGGAATTCATTTTAATATTTTAAAGAGATTTTAACTTGTTATTAGAGCTACTTATTGTTAATGCACAAAATTTAATATTTTAAACAAATAATTTAAATTACAATTTATGTACAGAATGATTTTATAACAAGACAAGTTTAAACTAGTTTTTACAATTAATATATTGTATTTGAGTACTGGTGGAAGGATTGACATTATACTGGGTGTTAATGAATAACACCGAAATATTTTACCTGTGTATAACTTAGAAGGACAAGCAACTTTTATTAGTATATTTTTGCTCTTTGGATTAAATTTTTCCTGTTACAGCATAAATTATCCAAGGGCTTGGCCGCAACTGACTTCTAACATTTGAAAAATGCAAAAAAGGAACTTCGTTAACACTTTAGTTATGAATTAAAAAAACTAATGCAGTGGCGTCCAGTCATGTTATTAGTCTGTAAATTTTGCAGATTATGAAAACTCAATTTATAGCTGTTGATGAATGATAAGAATCAGGTTTTTATTGATTACTAAAAAGGCATAAAGTCAATTTAATGAAAATTTAATCCTATTTCGCATAATTATCGACTTATGAGCAACAAATTGTAATGACTTTAATGCCCTATAGCATACACATTTAACGTCATAGAGGAAAAATCTTTTAATAAAAGCTGGTTCAATGTACCTCTATTCACAGGTAAAATATTTCGGTGTTGTTCATTAATACTCTGTTTACGGGATTGCACAGACATTTTAGGTACCTTCGTATGTGGAAATAGAAATAGAGTTCATTTATTTCGTTATTGATCGGGTACAGAACATTCTCATCACAGTACAGTCAATATTTGATAAGTCCAGCAGTTAAAACAAGAACTATAGCTACGAAAGCCTGTTGCAAAATTAAATTGCTTTACCAGAAAAAAACTCAATTTGCCAGTCAGATGCATAGTGCATGTAAAAAGAATTAAAGTTTCTTTGCTGCATAGTGTACACTGAAATCGTTATTAGTTTTCCTAACTTTAAAGGTAAAAGACTAGCGATCGCTAGTTAATGCTTTCTGTCTGAACTGGCAGCTGATTTGCTTTAAAAAAATACATTAATTTATTTATAGAATCCTGGTGCACTATGCTTTTACTTCGTTAGCAAACACTCCTTTAATTAATGTCAATCATTGCTGCTATGGCTAAAAAGGAAGAGCAAGCAGGACTTGTGCGTTTTATGAAGTCAACTGTTTTAAAGAATTCGTAATTCCTTTTCCTTTAATAAGTTATCTGAAATTTCTGGCTTTAACTAAAGAAAAAATTGATATGATGCACTTACAAAGGCTAAACTACCTTCCTCTACCTTAACCATGGACAAAGCTTTCTCAATTCAAATTTTGATATAGTACAAGTAGCTGTCTTCAGTTGTTTCAGCCTGATACAGAGGAATAACTTATTATTCGCTACGCAAGACTTAAACCTGAGTTTGTTCAAATGTTTTTAACTACCCTGCATATTATATTTATGAACAATTATTTCAAATACAGGATGCATTTCTTTACATTTCACCGAAGAAATTCATGTAGATGATACGTTTAACTTTTGACGTTACAAATAGACTATGTTTATCCTCTTCAAGCGTACACCTCCTGTGGGATAATGTCCATGACCTTAAGTAGTTGTTATGGCCTTGTCTGGTCAAAAAAGTATGCACTGCGTCAGCGTATCTCAACCTTTTTTAACCCGAGGACCTCTAAAATGTCTAAAAAAATTTACGGACCCCTAATTATACATCCAATTTTTAAAATAAGGCCTATATTCTTAATATTTGGGGTATTAAGTATAGGTCATTATAACGAAATATGTGAAAAAATTTTACTTATTTACTTTCCACTTCTTTTATGATATTTTTAAATTATCTGCACCATCTTCGCGGACCACCAGTGGTACGCGGACCATAGGTTGAGAAACGCTGTACTACGTGATTCAAAGGAGTTCCCTCTCCCGAAGGGTCGCGGTCTTATAAGGCTCGGCCGGCGTGGGCCGCATATACCTCTCCACAACTGAAAAGGATAAACTAAGAAAAAGAGAGTTGTGGTATAATATATACTTCAACTCAACCCAACTTGGTTTCCTTGTGGTTTTAATACTGAGCCATGATCCTAATTATTATCCTCATTATGATACTATATTATTTTATTGCTATGGAGACTCGGAATCAGGTTTTGAGCTAAGAACTTCAGGCCTACTGAATTGTTGTACAATACTGTTATCTAGGTTCTAGAGTCATAATACACGTGCAAATATAATATTCTGACTTATCGTCGAGTTGCATTCAAGATATCAATCATGAGAACCGAGCTCAATGGACTGTATTGAACTTAGGCTACCCAAGTTTCATATGAATTGTAATAAGCATGATCCAGCCATACTGACTTTAAGCCGCTTAATGTACCGTGCTTAACACATAAAACATTAAACTACCGATGTAATGGTTCGCCCACACCCCACACTTAGGGAGACAATTTCGTAAAGCGAGGTGTCCTACAAGGGATTACATAGTGTCTAGCTCCTCTCCCTATACAGTTTAGGCTTGAGCCTTCAGATACCGATATCTTACCCAAGAAGAACAGATGCAGGATAATTATCATCGATAATTTCTTACTTAACATTAGATACATTATTATTCCGCCACATAATGAAATTAAGTTTTCCGCTGTAGATCATTAGCTCAAAAACGAGGTCATATGATAAAGAAACGTCAGATCTTCATGAACAGTTTACTTGCCAATAAAAAAATATTGAAGTTTTAAAATTCTTGTATGGCGTAAATTGTTTCGTTTTGAGCCTGCTTTGTGAAGTTCTAATTTATGAGCCACTAACCAAGGGGAAGACAGAAGGTTGCTCTGTGACGTCACTGCTTTCTGCTCTGACTGCTCGCGTTGTACCTCTGCGAGGAGTATGTGAAATGTTGGCATCAGTGAACAGGGGGGAAGAGAGGGGTACTAGTATTGCGGGCAGCGGGAATTTAGGGGGTTAGAACTTACCTAATACGTGTTTCCGAATTAATGAAACATCAATCGATTTTCTTGATAGTTTATCGGTTAATTACAGCACAGTAGTTTAACATATCTATATTGATAAAAGGAAGTGTCTGTCTGTCTGTCTGTCCGCGATGCCCAGCGAAATCTACTGAACGCAGAGATCTGAAATTTTATACATAGGCGGACTAAAGGGTCGGAATGTGCATCTCGAAGCCGGAATTTTAATTTTCGCTTTAGTTCGTGAGTTATGAGTGAAAAACGGGCAGAAAACGTGTATTTATTCCGTTTTCGAAGCATGAGTTTTCAGTAATACAAATCAATTACACTAGGCTTTGGCTATTTTTGTCAAACCTTCGACATAAAAGCATCGCGATCTCTTGAATGTTGTAGCTCACGCTGGTCGATTCATTTGTTTTTAATGTCAAGGCACACAAACATAATGTGAAATTTTCAACCTACACCGAAGAGGATTAGCCTATTATTATTATTATTATTATTATTATTATTATTATTATTATTATTATAGGGATAATCAATATTAGCCTAAATATGGTCAAACGTTGTTCGATTTGGACGAAACTCACTATACAGGGGTTTTCCGGGCCAAGGAACTCGAATCTGAGGTCGCTTTTACCAGGTGACGCTATCTAATAGTGATATGTAGTCCACATGATTTAGGTGTTAATATAATGATTTAACTATTATGCTCTTAATTTTTAATTTTTGAAATAATTATCGCGGGCGAAGCCGCGGGCACATGCTATCTTAAAATAATAAAAGGACGTGTTTGTCTGTCTGTCCACGATGCCCAGCGAAATCTACTGAACGCAGAGATCTGAAATTTTAAACATAGATGGGCTGAAAGGTGGGCGCATGCGCATCGAAGCCGGATTTTTTATTTTAGCTTTCGTTCGCGAGTTGTGAGTGAAAAACTGGCAGAAAACGTGATTTTAGCGCTGTCGAAGCATCAGATTTCAGTAATACATTTCAATGTCAAATCAATTGCAGTTGGCTTTGGCTATTTTTGTCATACCGTGGTAATAAAAGCATCGCGATCGCTAGAATGTTGTAGGCCCACGCTGGTCGATTCATTTGTTTAGAATGTCAAGGCCCGTAGACATATGAAATTTTCAACCTACACGGAAGAGGGGTAATCAACATAGACCTAAATATGGTTAAACATCGTTCGATTTGGACGAAACTCACTATACAGGGATTTTCTGGGCCAAGGAACTCGAATCTGAGATCGCTTTTACCAGGCGACGCTATCTAATCGTGACATGTAGTCCACGTGATTTAGGTGTTAATAAATAAAATGATTAATTTTTAATTATAATTTAATATTAATTTTTAATTCTTGAAATATTTATCGCGGGCGATCGATTGATTTTGTAAGTCCATCCTGGACGATTCATTTATTTAGAAAACCATGCCCGAAGACATGAAATTTTCAACCTATACGGAAGAGGGATAATCAATATAGGCCTAAATATGGTCAAACATTGATCGATTTGGACGAAACCGACTGTACAGGGGTATTCTGGGCCAAGGAACTCGAATCTGAGGTCGCTTTTACCAGGGGACGCTACCTAATCGTGGAATGCACTCCACGTGATTTCGGTGTTAATAATTATAATGATTTAACTATGCTCTTAATTTTAAGTTTTTAATTTTTGAAATAATTATCGCGGGGGAAGCCGCGGGCACATGCGGGCACATGCGGGCACATGCTGTATGTCTGTCTGTCCACGATGCCCATCGAAATCTACTGAACGCAGAGATCTGAAATTTTAAAGATAGATGGACTGAAAGGTGGGCGAATGCACCTCGAAGCCGAATTTTTAATTTTAGCTTTCGTTCGCGAGTTATGAGTGAAAAACTGGCAGAAAACGTGATTCGCGCTGTCGAAGCATCAGATTTCAGTAATACATTTCAATGTCAAATCAATTGCAGTTGTCTTTGGCTATTTTTGTCATACCGTGGAAATAAAAGCATCGCGATCGCTTGAATGTTGTAAGCCCACGCTGGTCGATTCATTTGTTTAGAATGTTAAGGCCCGTAGACATATTAAATTTTCAACCAACACGGAAGAGGGATATTCAATATAGGCCTAAATACTGTATGGTGAAACTTTGTTTGATTTGAACGAAACTATACAAGGGTTTTCTGGGCCAAGCAACTCGAATCTGAGGTCGCTTTTACCAGGCGACGCTATCTAATCGTGGTATGTAGTCCACGTGAATTAGGTGTTAATAATTATAATGATTTAACTATTATGCTCTTAATTTGTAATTTTTGAAATAATTATCGCGGGCGAAGCCGCGGGCACATGCTAGTCTATATTAATAAAAGGAAGTGTCTGTCTGTCTGTCTGTCCGCAATGCCCAGCGAAATCTACTGATCGCAGAGATCTGAAATTTTAAACATAGATGGACTAAAGGGTCGGAATGTGCACCTCGAAGCCGGAATTTTAATTTTCGCTTTCGTTCGTGAGTTATGAGTGAAAAACGGGCAGAAAACGTGTATTTATTCCGTTTTCGAAGCATGAGTTTTCAGTAATACAAATCAATTACACTAGGCTTTGGCTATTTTTGTCATTCCTTCGACATAAAAGCATCGCGATCTCTTGAATGTTGTAGCTCACGCTGGTCGATTCATTTGTTTTTAATGTCAAGGCACGCAAACATAATATGAAAATTTCAACCTACACTGAAGAGGATTATTATTATTATTATTATTATTATTATTATTATTATTATTATCATTATTAATATTATTATTATTATAGGGATAATCAATATTAGCCTAAATATGGTCAAACGTTGTTCGATTTGGACGAAACTCACTATACAGGGGTTTTCTGGGCCAAGGAACTCGAATCTGAGGTCGCTTTTACCAGGTGACGCTATCTGATCGTGATATATAGTCCACATGATTTAGGTGTTAATATAATGATTTAACTATTATGCTCTTAATTTTTAATTTTTGAAATAATTATCGCGGGCGAAGCCGCGGGCACATGCTATCTTAAAATAATAAAAGGACGTGTTTGTCTGTCTGTCCACGATGCCCAGCGAAATCTACTGAACGCAGAGATCTGAAATTTTAAACATAGATGGTCTGAAAGGTGGGCGAATGCGCATCGAAGCCGGTTTTTAATTTTAGCTTTCGTTCGCGAGTTGTGAGTGAAAAACTGGCAGAAAACGTGATTTTAGCGCTGTCGAAGCATCAGATTTCAGTAATACATTTCAATGTCAAATCAATTGCAGTTGGCTTTGGCTATTTTTGTCATACCGTGGTAATAAAAGCATCGCGATCGCTAGATTGTTGTAAGCCCACGCTGGTCGATTCATTTGTTTAGAATGTCAAGGCCCGTAGACATATGAAATTTTCAACCTACACGGAAGAGGGATAGGCCTAAATATGGTCAAACATTGTTCGATATGGACGAAATTCACTGTACAGGGGTATTCTGGGGCAAGGAAATCGAATCTGAGGTCGCTTTTACCAGGTGACGCTATCTAATCGTGGTATGTAGTCCACGTGATTTAGGTGTTAATAAATGTAATGATTTAACTATTATGCTCTTAATTTTTAATTTTGAAATAATTATCGCGGGCGAAGCCGCGGGCACATGCTAGTTATAAATAATTCTATTTTTCTATTCTGTAAGAACAATTGCCTTTCCACAAAATCTGTGTTCTTTGACAAAAATATACATTACTATCATTTGAATTAACATAATTCACTACAATAAAAGTAATAAAAAAATTAACTGAATTATTTACCATAGAAGCTCGTCTGCACCGTAGATAATGCAAGATTACAGTAACAATTTTCTGACTTTCCTGTCTCTTTTTTCTTTAACAAGTTTATCAATGTTGGGACGTATTTTTTGAGCAATATTTAATCAAAGACTACATTTAGGTTGTGATCTAACAATGTACTTCTTGATTTGAGCTTTGCACATTTCATTAGTGAAAAAAAAATTTCGGCCACATATGTCTATCCAAAATTACATAATATTCGTGTGGCAAGTGCATAAGTCTCGGGAATCTGGTTTCAGGGAAATTTCTGTAAAAGTTACCCTAGACCACTTTACGTTCGTATTTTTCCTTTAACAGATCGTCGCATTGCAAGTTTAGCAGTTCCAACTGATACCGGCAAGGAACGTCTTTGACATTAACTGAATATGGGGTAGCATAAGGTTTAAACATTGGAGAAAGGTTTTCCACATCCTGAAACCTCGATTCGAACCGAAGAAGAATGTTTTGCAGAACTAACACATGTTCTGCAGAGAGAACGCGTACTTGCATTGACTTTGAAAAATGCTCCGTATTTCCAACCAGAAGTTGTTCTACCCACAGAGCTGAAGTGAATAGGTCCTCTAGTAACTAGCTCTAGCATACTCTAAACTACCGTGCGCTCTTGCTGACGTCACACACAAGGGATTTGCGTGCACTTGCTCCACAAACGTCATCACAAGACGTAGTTGACTTCCACTGCACTAACCAATTTCCCGCGGAAAGCTATGTATATCCCGCAATAAGTAAGGTGTATATCAAGCAAACATAGCCTATTAAAAAGTCGAGGAGCTTAATTAAAGAGCTCATAATAATAACTGAATAATAATAATAATAATAATAATTATTATTATTATTATTATTATTATAGATTAATTAATCAAAATCTATAAAACAATTTGATCGCGACAGTAATTTAATTTGACTGTAATGCTCGTTGTTTAACGTTTACCGATTTACTCGATAGAGGGCATTATGATCGCTGGAGAAAACTGTCAAGTCAGGAATTAATATTAATCATGTAAACTTAGTTTTTGGTCTTCGAGAGTTTGTTAATACCTATAAACGCCAATACTAGAGTAATTTCACTTTGGTTACCTAACTGCAACTAACTTAAGGTTATCAATGTCCCCTCGGACTTGGAGATAAGTGTTATTTCTACAAACTGATTCTTCTTAATTATAATAATACGGCTATATTTGGATGATCAATTGCCCTTCTTACAAACATTTTCTCAACAAAATGTCAGTAGAAATGAAGATGTTTCGTAGAAGGGCCTGCATTATGAAGTTATTTATTAAACCCGGAGTGCAGTCTCCTGAGACTTCTCTTGCATGTTCCTCATTCCGCGGGGATTAATAATTCACTCAATATTGCGCATGCACGGCTTTACAGGAAGCTGGTTTCTGAATAGAGCCATTCACAAAGTAGGGACACTCACAGCATAATGACTTGACATGATGACTTCCCTTTGGCTGGCAAAGGCCAGTGTTTGCCTTAGATCCTGTTTACCTGGCTTTCAAGCATTTAGACTGTGTTCCTCATTATATAGCACCGTCTGATTCAGCGCAAGGGAGTATGGGATGTCCCAGAACAGTAGTCTAGTCCTAATATTGCCATCCACTAAATTGTGCCTGGTATATCTATTTATATTTGTGAAGAGGCTGTTGGTAATCAGTAGACCTGGGATTTTAAGGCAAATGCCTATTTCGTTCCTTATGAAATAACATGAAAATTTTTAAATATGTGGACGTTTTATGACAAATCACTTACATTTATAGAGTTTTATAGTGCCCTAAAATGCCTATTTGGACCTTTAGAGCCTGTTTTACTATTTTAGTGCCTAAAATGCCTATTTTGTACATTGAAAATAAAATTCAACTTCTGTAATTTTTACAATCTTATAATGGACATCCCTCAATGAAAAGCAGAACAGCAAAGGTGGGTTTTTCACAGAAATATGATTATTCCAAACAATTGTCGCTAAAAGAGTGCTGACTGACGGGGGTGGGGGAGGATTAAGGGGGAAGGACTACTGTGTCAAGTCACCAGTGAAAGAAGATCTGTTTAAGTGAATATATTTCGTGATGCCTAATTTTGCAGTTAATCCTGTTAAGAATAGGTATACCACGTTTCTTGCAGAAAAAAGACCATGTTACAGTTTAGGTGTAGGCCTATATTGTAATATTTTAAAGTCTATTTTCTGTCTATCTACACATTTTTAAAGCATATTTTAAGTGCCTATTTTATCTTTTAAAAGCCTATTTACTTGTTTTAAAAGCCTATTTTAGGTGCCTAAAACTAATTTTTTCAGAGCCTAAAATCCTAGGTCTAGTAATCAGTAATATCTGACCATTCATCCATTGGGGAAACCACTGCAATCAAATTTTCCTTCTGTTTGGAAAATTTTCAGTTAACGATAACGCAAAAGTGAAGTTGAATTAACACAACTATTTTATTTGTCCTGTGCTGATGTAAAAAGTTGAACAAGTTACATTTTACAAACCATTCCTACTCTTATACTAATAGTTTTGTGCATAGTAGAAATCGCGTCGAGAAAGGACTTAAGATCTACTTTTCATCAGTTAAAACGGCCATCATCTTGAAGCGAAATAAAAAAATAATCTTTTCCATAGTCATTTTGAACGATTCGACGGAACATGAATTCAAAATTAGAAGAAAATTGAACAATGCGTGTAATCTTGGCTGTGTCTCAAAGAAATTTACACAGTAACAGACGAAGTCCCGGTAAACATTTGAGTTACTTCAAAAACGTACTTGGAACAAAATTTATAGAGAATGTTATACTCAAGAGTAAACTTATTTTAAAAAAAATTATAGCATGAACCGTTTGGCAAGAATCGTTGAAGGAAGCTGAACGTTACATTAAATGGAACCATTAAAATTACCATCATCTTGAAAATAAATAAATAAAAAAATAATAAATAAAAAAATCCTTACACATAGGCCTACGTCGTTTTTTAACGACATACTAAATTGAAAGAAAATCGTTTGGTTGTTAACTGCATTACAAACAAATTAACGGATAAAGTAACGAAATTCCGAACGGTCGAGTTACTCGTAAAACAGGGTCCCTTCTCTCGGTCAATATTTCAAATTGTTTGCACATTATTGCTGATGATTAGTACTGTTAAATGCTGTATTATTAATTTATGTAACTTAATTAACGGATCAGATCTAAAATATGTGTCAGAGTACATTTACTTGGGGCAAGTTGTATCATTCCAAAACCATATGGGGAAAGAAATAAAGAGGAGAATCTCCTCAGCATGGAGAGCTTTCTGGGGACTGAAATTCATCCTGATGGACAGATCATTAAACAAAAGACTAAAATTAGCGGCACTAGAATCCTGCATCTTCCCTTCACTTCTGTATGGATGCCAGACATGGAGTTTGACATCAGCCCAGAAGAATAGCATAAAAACTTGCCAACGGAAGATGGAACGGAGGATAACGGGGATATCCCTCAGAGACAGAGTTTCAACAGAAAGACTGAGAAAGATGTCAGGACTAACCGACGTGGCCCAGCGCGCATGCAGCCTGAAGTGTAAGTGGGGTGGTCATGTAGCGAGACTTCCAGGTACCAGATGGGGAAACATCTCTACTGTATGGGACCCTAGGATCGGCAAAAGGAAGAGAGGAAGACCAAGAACGAGGTGGGTAGATTTCTTCAGAAGGTGTGCCGGGGTACACTGGTCCAGCGTAGCAAAGAACAGAGATGTCTGGAGAAGCCTACACACCGAGTTGCTGGAAGAAGTTTAGTGAAAGTGAAGTGTTTACCAAGCTCATATGGACCAGCTCACCATATGAGATTCTAACCGAGCTACCCCTCATCAGAGGGAGGCCCTAGCCCTGAATGGGACACATGTGGCTCATTCATTCATTCATTCAAACTTAACAGTAGTATAACAATTTTATTGCAAATAAATTCTTCGTCTCTTCACAAACGAAAGAAACTTATCTATACCCAGAATGCTGGCAGTTTTACGTAGTTGGACGTATGTGAAGGATTTTTTATTATTTTTTATTATTTCGTTTCCAGATTGTGGCCGTTTTAATAGCTCCGTTTCACGTATTGTTCAGCTTCTGTCAATGACTCTAGCCAAACAGTTCAAAGGCTACTTTCACTCTCGAGTGCAACATTTTCTACAACTTTGTTCTAAGTCAGTACATTTTTAACGCAACTCGAAAAATGTACCGGAACTTCGTATGTCTGTAGATTTGTTTGTTACGCAGTCACGACCAAAATATTAGTTCCATTTTCTTCCAATATGGCAAAATGTTCCTTCACGTCATTTAAATTTACGTATATGTAAGTATTTGTATTACTGATTCCGTTTCAAGCTCGTCACCGCATTAACTAGTGAAGAACAGATCTTATTTCTTTTGAAGCGAGGAATATTGTTCACATAACTACTAATTATTAGGAGCCAGAATGGTACTTTATAAGATTGTGTGGAAAATGTCTGTCCGTGTGTCTGTTCGCGCGATAACTCAAATACTATTTACCGGATTTTCATGAAACTTAGTATACGCATTTATAACGTCCACGGGAAGAAGCCTATTGATATTGAACCAAATGGATTAACCGGTACCGGAGTAATATATTATAAAAATTATCAAATGGAAATCAGTTCTCGTGACAACATACTATTTTACAGTGATAATATACGGCTTTGGAAGGTACAATGTAGTTAGCTTTGACAAATAACATACCCACATATTCCTTCACATATGACCTTTGTTCTTCCGTAAGCCCTGGTTAATGAATCAATCTGGAGCTTAACTCGGAAATCGATAACAAAAATAACTGATTTCCTGCATATCACAATTGCAATTACGGGTTAGACAAAAGCATTCAGGCACTTTGATACATCAGTTTATCTGATTTTATGGGTTTATTAATGTTCTGTAGGTCGGATAGATATACCTAGTCAGTTCATTTGTATTTGCAAGAATCGTGCTTAGATTAGGGAAGTCACTTCAGTCATCCCGCATTTTTTATATTTTTGCTGCTGGAGACAAGATCATCATACGAATAAAAGAAATATATGGAATTACGACTCACAAGTGTGTAAATATTTTGTATAACGCCTGCTTTCAATGTGTGTTTGCTCTTAGCTTTAGGGTTAATGTGCTCTCGCTGCTACTCCCATATGGTTAATAAAAAAAGGGAGCGTATAAGGAAATATTGTGAATAGCCAGTTTCTGCGTAATGTATATGGGGGAAATGCCACTGAACATCATCTTTCCATTGTGAATTAAATGGCTTAGAGCCACGTATAAAAACACATGAATTCCAAGAGCAACAGCATGCTTTTCCCTCTGTTGAATTAAATTAGCGAATGTTTGTAAGTTACAGCTTGCTCTACTTGGCACTTGAAACGTATCTCAAATTGGCCTTTTTAATGCTCGTTTACTACTTTACAGGCGAGGCTTTACGGAAATACGACATGAGTCCATCTTCATGGAGAATGGGAGGGAAAAAAGAAAGAATGTGTAAATTAACTTAAATTAAAAAGGGAGATAACGCAGCCTGTAGCAAGTTACTCGGGGAGGATTTTTTATGACGTAAAAACGGGGACGCAAAGTTCAGCGTGTGCATACACATGTTATTTACATGTTTTCTTTGAAGGGAAATAGTCATTGCAAATAAAAGTAAACAGCTTCTGTCTAGGGTGAAACTTTCATATGTATGTGTGCGTGACGTTATAAACAAATGAACTGACCAGGGTAGGGTTACAAAACTCAAGCGATCGCGATGATTTTATTTCCAAGGCATGACAAAAGTAGGTAAAGCCATCTGCAAAGCAATTGATTTGGCAATTGAAGCGTGTTACTGAAAACTTATGATTCGAAAGCGCAAAAAATGCACGGATTCTTCCCGTTTTTCATTCATAACTCGCGAATGAAAGCTAAAATTAAAAATATACGATGTCAGAAACCTTTGTGGGAGTGTACTCAACAACTTCCCAAAGTTTCATGGCGATCGAATGAATGGTGTAGTAATGCATAAAGGACAAACAGATATTATATATGTAATGAAATTCATAACAATACCAGACACAAACTTTGGGTTTGGTAATGAATGTTCGTCCGGCAGAAGGGACCTTATATGTTTCTGAGCATCATTCGTTCTCGAATTAAACTTTTCAGAATTATATTCGAACGTGAAAGGACTACGATTCTAACTGAAGGTGAAATATGCCAAAATAATATACCTTTAATGAATCCATACCATTCAAACTTTTGCACTTAAATAAGAAATGAAAGCACGCTTAATAAATGTGATTGATGCCTGTCAATTTGATTGCTTATCATTCTAATTCCATTTATTCATATGTTGCTATAAATGCATTAATCCATTAATCCACACAGCTGAATGGATATAATAACAATATAAAACAATATAATGGTGATTTGGATATTTTCTACCCTCACACTTCTTAATATTAAAATTTGTTTTGCAACTCAGCCCATTGATTAAATTAATTCTTTGTTGCATTATTATAATCGAGGCTCTTGCATAATCAGCATTTAATAGGAAATATTCTTAGAAACCTCCTAACAATATGTAGTTATAGGAAGTATTTGCTTTAATTTTAATTTATTTGTCCTCAAACTTCAAAACATAAGCTTGAATATAGCATAAAACTTGGAGCTTTCAGTTGTTCAGTGTTTTGCAAAAAGGGTTTGAACTAGCAGAATTCAGTGTAAGGATAACTAGAGACTTACATTCGGCCTATTCCCAATGTAGAGCATTATTTTTCAGCTCATGGTAAATAAACTGTTTTGAGAATGTTAGTTCTATAAATAATTAATTTCAAACTCGCATTACTAAAATTATGTTGAACTAATGGAATACTGTTTTATAGTGCAGAGCATATAATAAAACATATAGGCCTACACAGAAATGTCTGATGCCTAGTTCATACACACACACCTCTCCAACCGTATTATCAGCTGTAATAAATTTTCGACCTGTCAGATGTAAACGCATTTTGTGGTGAAGTTAGCAAATTATTTTTAAACTACCATCATATTTTATTTAAATCACTCTTCTGTTGCCGCGAAGAGGAGGAAAATAAACTAACAATAAGTCATTCTGTCGCGTTGTTCAGTGCCAAACAGCACAGTATCTAATTCAGACAGTAGTTCACATGAGGATTAATGTGACTGTTTAATATTAATGGAAGCAAATGAGTGAATAATCTTGTCTGTCACATGAAGTATTATGTTTTCAGCAACATTAGCATAAGCTTAAAATGAACAAAATCATATCCATTATATGACATATTTTTCATTGAGCATCATGAACATGATACATTATTTAACTCCACCATCTCTGCCAGTCAGTTACTAAAAACTTAAAATAACCGTCTTGTGTTCATATCATTCTCAGGGCCGTAGCTAGACGGTGGCGAGATGGGCCCCCGCCAAGGGCGCAGGTATAAAGAGGGCGCAAAATTAACCATGAAAAATACCACCTTTTTTAGATTGGTGCAATTTATCAAGCAATAAAAATTCTAGAATTTGTGACTTAATTAAATTTTTTAAGTAGTTCAACCGTCTGAAAATAAGGTTTTAGTACTTTGAAAGTCCAACACTTAGTTCATTTTGATATTGAGGTTTAGGTTTTCTTTGATAATAACAGTGTTTTTATATCAAAATAATAATCAATTTTACAGAAATTTAAAAAAAAGTGTTCAAACCCCCCAGTATTGGAGGACGCAGATTTGTCAGACCCGCCAAGGGCGCAGAAGGACCTTGCTACGGTCCTGATCATTCTGTGCGGAAAATTTCCTCGTCATAGGAAAAATTTCAGAAATTATTTAAAGAGTGTAACATTAAATTTTATGCAAAGCGAGGTATTTTCGTCCGCCGGTACGATCGTTGTTTTTCAAAGATGACAGCATTTCTCAAGATGCAATCATACCGCGTTAGATCAAAATATCCAAGTTTGTAACAAGACAAAGATGAAGAATTTCGTGAGAAAGCTGAGATCTGTGACTGGCTTGATTTATACAATAATATTACAGCCTCATCATTGTTGTTACTCTTGCAAGGTGTGCATATCGAAATGTAAAACTCCTGAATATCTCTACTAATGCTGTCTCAGCGTTTATTCCGTTATTTACTAAACTGCTGGATGTATTATTTAAATTATTTATTTAAAAAAATAATTACAATTTACAATTTACAATTTTACAATTTATTACTCCAAAGTACACGAAAAATATATACAAAAGTTGATACACCCCCCGAAGAAGCAGAGCTTGTGTTCTTTATTACTTTATTACTTTATTAATAATGACATTGCTTTTACATAAATTGCATCATTACACAATTTTATTCTTAATTATAGTGTTTTACATGGTAAATATAAATAATTAAACGAATATTCTTAAAAGTAATCTTCTGCTGCCATATGGGCATACAGATTCGAAATGAAACGATTAAAATAAAGCTAAAATCCCTGCTTAAAGGTGATTTCACGAGTAAAGCTCGCCGCCCGGGGGAAAAATGACCACAGATTTGAGATCCCTAGTCCCGTTAAAAAAAAAGCCCGCATAGTGAGTTTCGTCCAAATCACTCAATGTTCTCCCATTCAGGCATGCATTCATGATCCCTTCTGACCTCTTTGTACAAAATCAGATCAGCATGTCGCAATGTTATAAACAAATGAATCAAGTAGAGCGGTTTAACAAAATCGAATAGATCGAAAAAATGGCGTTATATTGAAAAAAACTTGAATTCAGTAATGCTCTTCTTTCCCAGTTGTTATGGCAACCAAGCAAGGCCACCTTCAATTGTTTTCACATTATTTAATATGGACAACACGGTAACACCAGCTCAAATATTAAGATTATATTTGCGTTATTTGAAAATTGTCACAAACCTTATTTATGTAATGAACATAAGTTCTAAACTGTAAAATCAAAGTATGTACAAAGTTAAAATTTAAAAATATTAGGGACTTCAACATTTTGTAAGTGTTTTAAAATTTTTACTTTGGCATACTTTGATTTTGCAATTTGACACTTATGTTTACGACATAGGCTACATAGCCTTTAAAGGACACTTATTACTTAAAAACTTAAAGCTCTCTGGCGCTACATCCCTGAAGGGAATAAGCCTACCAACCAACCGCTGTGTCCTCTACCATAGGCAAATGGCAGGATTGGGGAGAATGGAATATTTATCATTACACAGATTTAACTCAAGCTTAGATTAGGCTTCTTTTATTGAGGGAATAAAGTATGTTGTTATATATTCATATTTACAAATATGAAACTGAACTCGCCATTTATTATAAACTAATAACGTAAGTTTTGAAATTTTGTCATGTTTTAGTTTAAGCTGTAAATGGATGTTTTACTCTATACACTTAACGGTAAAAGTATAATAGACACAATGTTATGTCATTATTGAGTGAAAATGTAATTAACCATTGTATGTAGGTGTCATTCATAATCCTGCAAGTTTCACCACATACTATGGATCAATAGGAAATTTCGCAGATGCCATCCAGTGTATTTAACCGGGAGGTGTTGGAAAATTCCACTTGTTCTTGTTAACAACTTGCAACACAAGTTTGGCGATGCTAAATTGGACATGCAGGGAATTCCATACTTGCCATAGTTTGGAAGCTCGAAAAACTAGGCCACCGAAACAGTAGACTGAGCATGGTCCTGACAGCTCTAACTAGTCTACAAGGGACACATCGACATTAAATGTCGACAGTTACTTAGAGTCTACAGATTAAAGATACTTAAAACTTTTAAGTATCTTGTGAAATTTCTAATGTATAGATCCCTATTACTTTTTACATTCGTGTAATAAATATATGTGTTCGCTTATCCTGTTAACATGCATAAATGTCTGCTATAAAAGTAATATTTCCATTATTGATAAATTTTACCTTGGTGATTTTGAGGGAGAATTTTACAAAATATAAGAGTTAATTCATTGCTTGCAAGAATATTTTAGACTGTAATTATTGAAACTATTCCACGATAACTTTTAATTATACATAAGTATACATACGTTCTCTTAATGTATATTTATAATCTTATAATCAATTTTTTAATTGTCTATGTACAAAAATGCTGTCTTTTATCATTTTAAATTTTGTCTAACAGTTTTAATCCAATTAATTGAGATAACATAGACCTAACCATATAAATTCACTGTCCAATAGAATATATCAACATTCTGTTCGCATAATTATTACACAATAAAAATAGCAAACTTATAAAAATTTGTCTTCATTGTAAAAGGTTGTCCACATCACTCTATATATATTTCTGGCATCTTATATTTTTTGAGGGTATAAGACAAAAAATTAACTCTTATATTTTGTAATATTTCCATCATGATAACAATTTGATCGGTCTTGCAAACCATTAACGGCTGCGGTGTCGGCATGCTGACCACATGCCCCCAATCCTGCCATCAGCCTATGGTAGATAACGCAGCGGTCGCGTGGTAGGCCTAGTCCCTTCAGGGATGTAGCTCCATGGAGTTTAATTTAGTTTTCTAATAATTTGTAGTGTTAATTAACATAAATTTAACATTATATATATTTTAAAATTTTCCTTAGAAACCAGTATGACGTAATTAAACACATATAATCTGGTGCACACTGCATTACCAGTAGGGTCTAATGATCATTTCATGTATCAGAAGCTAAAATTAGCGACTGTGCCAATGCACACGGAGTGAACGCGCTAGAATATTAATTAACTTCCTCCAGGAAGCGGCAGGCGTTTTATTTCTTTGACAGCAGATAGAGAGGCTACCAGCTGATTCTGAACAACTTACTACAGCTTCTTTACACCTTGAAGTTCGTATGACCGCTTGTATTTGCATTAAATCTTCATTTCACTGTACAAATAATAAGGTGAGGTTTGACAAGCAAGTTTTCGAAGGTTTCCCTTGGAAATGAAATATTTCTGACGCTTCATTTCCAGTGAACTTTACAACCGGTCAATACCAAAGAACTAATAATTAAATATGGGATAAAACTTTACAGAAGTGTATGAAGTTCTTCCACAAGCAAATTTAAATTCGCTTCGTAAATTACTGTTGCATTTGGAAGATGAGAAGTGCGATCGATTAATTTAAGTTCTGTTCGCAAGATATATATATATATGTATATATATACATATATACACATACATACACATACACCATTATACAAGAACGGAATTATGATACTGAAATCCTACAAGGTAAAATACAACAGCAGTTCAGCTAGTTAGAAGACGTTATTCCAAACCCAACAGCTGATCTATTCAAAGATTAATTAAAATAGAAGTAATGAAGTAACCGCAGGGGAAAAACTACAGTGATTAGAAAATATGGTGTAGGATATAACCTATATAAAACAAACTTTAAAGTTTACAGTTTATATAAAATAAATAAATAAACAAATGAAAACAGTAAATAAGTATAATAACGTGAAAAATAGAAGTAAATTAGCTAGAGACTCGCTAATTTATCTCAGTCGATCCAGTCTAGACAGAAAGAGAAGCAGAATGGCAGAGAGGCATATCAACAGACATGAAGGTTGAAAATCCCATAGATAGCGTATAAACAATTCCGTCCTAAAAGCTTTTAAAATATGTACATGAGGGAGAAATAAATAAAATTGTAATTTTATTCATATAGTTCTTTCCTTTGCAAAGCTTTCGTTTAGATCACAATCAACCAAAAGCTGGAAAGGCTGCCCTACATTTCAGCATTAGAATGTTAAGTTCGCAAGATAACGGATTTACTGTTGTTTATTTTATACTAACGTGGCTAAGGGTATACTTGGAAATATTTTGGAGAAAGCTTGTGGTTGTTTCTTCAACGTTATTTTGAACTGCGGTACACTTAGGGTGGCGTGCACCAAACTCATGCAATTTACTCTTTTAGTAAGCCTTACTTCTTTAGTTCTAACTACTTTAGTAAGCTACTCTTTTAGTAACCGTACTCTTTTAGTAAGGACGGCGTGCACCAACCAGGAGTAAACTAAACTCGGCGGCTTTCAACATAGAGGAATGTACTAAAGAAGTAAAAATTTTATTTACTCCCAGAGTAAATGAACTTACTGCACAAGTGGTGGAGAGCACCAACACGGAGTACGTTACTAACGTAGTAAGTTGTGGAGTAAATAAGGCCAATATTTACTCCTACTCAGGGGGTGGAGTAAAGTTGTGGAGTAAGTGTGTTCTGTGGCATTTGCGTGAGTTATGAGTTACATATCACATTAAATGCAGTGCTTTAGTTGGGCCGGTACGCACCGGTACTGTGTACCGGTATAAAATTATTTTCCTTCTACCATACCGGGAAAAATATGTGCTCCGGTACATCGTACTGGCAGTACAGGAACAATATTGTCCTAAAATACTTATTAAATGTCCAATTCAATACGAGAGTGTATTTGTTAATAATGACAAACACTATTAAATTCGCAATAGATATGCGTTCTAATCTTCACCTTCGTGCGCATTTCTACAATAATCACTTTCTCCTTAGATTACATGTTGGCTATCCTGATAAGGTGCTCGGTTTTTTAAAACTCTTTTGTATGAGCCGATATGGAAAATTTTGAAGTAAGGTGAGTACCCCCATAAAATATTTTCCAACTAAAGCACTGATTAAATGGATTACATAGTTCAAACTGAGGATAAGTTATTGAGATGAAGAAGGTTGTATACCAAAAATGAGAGTTGTGGCAGGTGATTTAATAAATATTAAGCGAACCATACCTAGTAGGGCATTTAATAACGTAAATAATTAAGCTCATAAATCCTTACATGAAATTTTGGCGTTTGGAAGAAACGATGTCAGATTCTCACTACATCCATGTGATTTCAGCCAGTCAAATGTGGAAATATCATTGCGGAGAGCGATCCAACTAGGAAGACGTCCACCAAAGGTGAGGGGAAGAGTGAGTGGAAGGGACGTTTGCATTGCATGGTACAAGGAGCTCATGTGCTCTTAAATATCTTCCTAGCTGGATCGGCCTTTAGATGTTGCAGTTCTCCCTAACTTTGGGTCAGAAAACGACGATGTATTTCAAACTAATCATATGGATACAGATATCGGCGAGGTATAGTACATTCCAATACATGAAAGCCTCCGTTCTTGGAGCTACCCAGAAAACACTTCCCCCTGCTACTTAACCATAGAATTACTGAACAATAGGTGATTTTCATTGTTAAACGATTTAATGTAATTATTGTAAATTAATTTTATTACATTACACTTCTATAGCTTAACTTAAAGCACAACATTGCGAATGCCAGATTATAATAATAATTATAAGAGCTAAAAGTTCAATAGTTGCACCCGCAGTGTTAATGAATAATATGTCCTTTTTTCTAACCCAGGTGTAAAAATGTCCAAACAGGCCACATCGGAAGAAAATTTGACTGACTCTGGGATTAGCGTACATTGAGAAGGGGACACAATGTAAAACCATTCCTTAAAGACTCCCCAAGTCTCGAATGGAGGAGTGAGACGAGACTTTCATGTTTGGGAATAAACTATAGCAGATGCTGCAGGTCTATAGTATGCTGCTAACTATTTTAATTAACCCTGTGGACAGGAAAGTGAGAAGCATTATAAACTATATAGAAAAAAATGCCAACATGAGTGCCGAAAGAAAATTTTAAGGAGGGGCCCGGAGGTTGAAGCTGCACAGGATCTAGAGAAGTAGTCACTGAAATTATTTTTAAACACACAACCATCTACATAATTATTATTGGAGTTCATAGCTTCCGAAATATTGTACCGCCATTTTTTGTTTAAATATTACATTTCTCAGTTGTAATATTACTATTTTTATAAGGTAATATTTTTTAAGTAAATGTTCTGTGAATTTGAAAAAGGACAGAAACATAATGCCCCTTATTAGTTTTGTTATCCTTTTTATCCCCCCTTTTTCATGATTTTGTGTAATACTTCTTATTAATATTGTTAAACAGTCAATAAGTATTAATAATTCATTATAGTGAGATTTATGATAAACAACTATAGAATAATTGATTTATCGTTTTTGGGGAAGAATATGTAACTTTAGGAAGTATAAATATTTTAATATATTTTAGAACTTTATTATTATTATGAGAGAAATAATTATAATATTGACAGTGAATCAATTATGAAAATCAACTGGAAATTCCAATTGTTTGCATTATAATACAGAAATAGTTTGCACAAAAATTGTAATCACAGTACCCATACGTAGGCTACTAAACTGAAAATACTCAATTGAAGGAATTAAAATTAGTAATGAATAAAACATTACTATTAGACCTATTTTAAAACATGAAGATTGTCATTAGTAATATTTGGAACAACCCAAATTCATATTCATTGTTTCAGCGAACCTTTCCTTTTCATTATCTGGCACTTGAATAATACTGGCAATTGAAATGCACGTGTTCTGCTGCGCTGCACTAACGTTTCTGCTCTGTTCTGCGCAGAATTCGACTACTTCTTTAGTAAAAATCGCTTACTACTTTAGTAACAACTAAAGAAGTAACTATCAATTGAGCTCTCCAACACCAACTAAAAGAGTAAGTTACTAAAAGAGTAGCACTAAAGTAGTAAATTTAGGAAGGGAACCTTACGTAACAAAAACCAGTTTGTCTGTCTCACTCTAGCACATACATTAGTATGACTTAAGAGTGAGACAGATGTACTGGTTCTTGTATACTCCAGGTCTCCGTCTTAAATTTACTACTTTAGTAAGATTTACTCCTGGATGGTGCACGCCACCCTTAGGCTCCTACTCAGATAACAGACAAGGAGATGGTTTCCATATCTGCGTACCTAATGTTGTTCAGTTTATGTAGAATGTCTCCATTTGCTCTTCATCCCGAGGCGACAATCCGATTCCCTCAGAGATGTAAACACGACCAAACACAAATGCATATACAGAAAATACGTTATTCTCTTTGAAGTGCATGTCCTTTCAAAATAATTCATTTATGATTAAATTTCGTCTATTTTTCTGTAGTTTAAGAAATTTCCAATAGAAAGAAACATAGGGTATAACATAGTACATTATACTATGTACATTATAACAGGGTACATTATAATGCACGTGTCAAGGATAATTTACACCTAAATCGATGCAATGAGCAATCATTTCAAACATTACTGCGTCGTGGATATTTATATAGAATAAAATTCACACAAATACAAATATGCCATAATCATATTCTTCCCTTAGGTAAAAAAGATACTGATAGGCCAGCATTATATTACGAGGGGTATACTGGAAATCGTGAGCAACATTTTTTCATAACCTTAATATTTATTTGTAAGTGAAACCAAGAATATCATTTCAATCTACATACCTTTCTTTCACTTTTCCATATAGTCTCCGTTTTTGGTGCTTTGGTTGGTTGTATCATTATTTAATGGGGCTGTATTGTAACTCAGGCCTGTGACCACCTCAGTTGCCCCGGAATTTTGACCCGCTGGAGTTTTTTTTCCCCCCACATGCTTGTAAATCTACAGACATGGGCCTGTCACATTCATGCACACATAAATGCCATCAATCTGGTCCGGCATCGAACCCGCTAGCTGGGGCAAAGAAAGCCAACACCCTCATAGAATCACCCAGGATGTAAATCATTCCGATTAAATAAATAGATGAACCTCCAACTCCCTCAAAATGAAAAGTTGTACATGTTTATTTGTCAAGAGTCAGCCTGACAAGCTGTCTGCGTTGTTGTCACTTTTCCAAAAGAGTGCCTAGAAATATTATAAAAAGAACTATCATGGAAAGAAGTAATTGACTGCAGCACATACATTTTCGTTCCATACAATCTGAGTAACCAACACGTAATGTAATAAAATTCAAAATATTTTATGTGCTATTTTATTAGTAAATAATTGCTAATCTAGAATTAATTTGATCTTTCAGGAATTTGTACTGTCGAATATTTCAAAGTTTTGACTGGAAAAATTCAGACTCCCATGAATCACATATGTGTTTATGAGGTATTTGTTAACTCTCGAAATATGTCAATAGCTCAAACATGAATTCTCAGTTTCCTGGAAACATGAACAAATATTGTTCCACGTAACTAACCATCATTACGTTTGTTATCCTTTCGCAGAATAACAGTGAACAAAGGATAAGTTACCACGGCCGTAGGATCTAATTACGTCGACTAACCACAATTTATTGGAAATTCTAAGAAACCTGTTTGAATCAGAATAATTATCTACGTGCAAAACAAGACCGATCAAACATGAGTAAACATTACCGAGGTTTGTATGTACAGTTGGTCAAATAAAAAAACGTCGGGCGGTATTTGATTAAGAATCACGAACGAGCATATGCGCATGTACAGGAAGACTTAAGGTTAGGTTCACACACGCCTCTTGTCTATCCATGTATTTTCTTGATTATTTAGTCAGTTTTGTTCCAAAACAAACATGTATAGAAGGCTGTGGCTATATGCCTCAAATCCGCCATATTCTTGGTTGCAAATTTTTATAATATTAATAATTAATAGATTCGTGAGGAATATGTTTATTCAAGGAGCATTTTTTAAATATTTTATTTTAAAATACCGGTACTTGTAGTGCAAAATCAATAACTTACGCTCAACTTCTGCAACCAATCAAGCATCGAAATACGGGCCCGGCCAGATCCACGATTCCTATGAAAATTTCCGGTCGCATTATAGTAAAGTTCCCACCTCTGAGCTTCTCTTTCATAAATATGGAACCTTCTCGCTGCTTCAGAGGCCGAAAAATGCAGGTCAATTACAACCCTAACTACACTTTCTCTCACTTTAGCATTTGTATGTGGCGATGACACAAAGCAAAATGAATTATGACAATACATTAAGTTGAATATCGTGTGTTCCGCTTTCCGCGTTGTTCATTTTTTCCCTCGTTGTTCATTTTTTTACCTCCTGTCGCATGGCCTCATATGTTCCGAAAATGACCTGTATTTTATGTTTTTTATAGGAAACTTGTGAACTAATGCGTCAAAACTTTAATTTTAACTGCATACGAGTCCCGACGTTTTTTATTTGACCGACTGTACACTACACAAAATGAGGCAGTGCTGAATTCTCGAAAATTCTGAGATTATTGGCTTCCGCACGTTTTAGCTCAAGTAAGATATGTTGGTATAATGTGACGAGAGATTATTGGTTCCTGTGTTTTTCATGTTGGTTGCATTTTTAAAATACTTCATGGAAATAGGCACTTAAAAGTTATCAACTTATCTAGCCTATTTATAAGTAGGGGCGGATTTCTATGACCTAAAAAAATAGGAAATATGCATGCATTTATGACCTAAACAACATTAAAATATGACCAATAAATTTTAAAATATGACTTTATCACTTACACATTGTGTATATATTTTTTAAGTTTCATTACAATTCATTTTATTAAAATGTAATGTTAATTATTTAAATATCTGCTAATTATTTTAATATCTGTAAATTCTCAAAAAGTATCATTATAATGCAAAATTTACAAAATATGATATGAAACACACAAATATGACAAAAATATGACTTAAATATGCATATTCATATTAAATATGCTACAATAGTTGAACATTTCCTAAATATGCAGTTATATGCACAATAAAAGCCGTTCTATTTTCACCAGGATACTTGGAATCGGGTTTAAATTAGTCGGAAACCTGAAATAATGCAAAGTGGAAAAATATGACATGTCATAGAAATCCGCCCCCTATTTATAAGTTATTTAATAAATACTGTGTTAGCGACTGCGATATCGATGTCGGTATATTACATATTTCTTGAGACATAATATACGTAATTACCTGAAATAGATTTACAATTACAAATTACAAGATAGGAATTTAGAATTAAAAAACTTAAGCTTATTATAGGCTACCCAAAAGATTTTTCAGAAGCCAGATCAGTTTGGCAGTGGATGCACCTCATGGGATTTCGAGAGGACATGTGAATTGAAGAAGGAAAATATTTTCTGTGAAATGAAATGAGCCATGTGATTTTAATTACAGGCCTGGTAAGTGGAAGCTGAAGAAAGTGATGAACGTGAGGGAGGTTCTGATGGGAAATATAGGAAGTATCCACAAGTTCCTATGTTAGAACTTATAACATCTGCGGATAATGGCTAAAACAAAATTAAATTACGTAAACCATTTTAATGAACGGAGATCAAACTACTCGCGGACTTAAATATTTAATACTACTGATGGGAATTTTTCCATTATATCTGTATATATAAAATAATAGCTTTGTATAAATTAATTAATTATAGGATTAAATAGGATTTTCCAATTGATGATACTCTAGTAATTTAATTACTGGAGTTTATGGGAACTGCGCACACACACAGCTTATGTGGAATATTACATTTCCATGAACTTTTTGAAGTCTGAAAACCAATACACAGTATTTTCGTAGAAGGATAAAAAAGGAATTAAAATGAATTTATGTTAGGCAATAATACTGTTGCTCTTCTACTAGCCCCTGCAGAAAAGCGTCCTGACATGAATCAAACAAAGTTAACTGTAAACACATCTGATTCTAAATAGGACAACAGAATTATTGTTCGAATAACATAGTGTAAAATTTCTAATACAGATCCATAAATGCATTGCATGGAGGAACTGGCATAGGCTATGTAAAAAAAATATATATATACGTTTATATACAGTGTGTCCCACGCAAGAGTTGGCCAATGACGCGGGTTCCTGTGGCGCGGCGGGCACAGCTCCAACTCCCGAGCGATCGGGTGAAATATCTAAGCTAATGAAGCCGCGATCGGTGTCATGATTCAGGTTCTCACATTTACAGTTGGAATTACAATGAAAATAACCACGTACCTCATCATAAGAGATGTTGGAAATGTCCTCCTCTTGCATCCACACAACATTGGAACCTTTTTAAGAAATTTTCTTTCACGCGCATAAGTTCAGCTTCCGAGATAGAATTAATTTCTCTTCTGATATTGTCTTTAAGTTCTTATAATGTGTGTGGGTTTGATCTAATTTCTGTTCAGTAAGTACGTGCCGCTTGGTCCCTCGTTTACTATCGAGAATCGAACCCGTTTCCCGAAGTTTGCTTACAAGTTTTCGCACGGCTTCTCTGCTTGGAGGACGTACACCTGGGAATTTTGCTAAAACCCGACGTCTTGCGTCCTTGCAAGATGATGTAATAAATCACATATGTTTTTCTTTGTGAGAACCTGAACCATTACACCAACAGCGGGCTTTATTAGCGTAGATATTTCACCCGTTTCCTTTTTAATGTATGGGAAGTTGACCTATACACTTTATTTTTCAAGTTTCTCCATAAATAATATTCACATACTGTTAGAAGAACTTAAAGACAATATCACATAGGCCTATCACAAGAGAAATGAACTCTGTCTCGGAAGCTGAACTTATGCGCGTGAAAGAAAATTTCCTAAAATGGTGTCAGTGTTGTGTGGATGCGAGAGGAGAACATTTCCAACATCTCTTGTGATGAAGTACGTGCTTATTTTCATTGTAATTTTAACTGTAAATGTGAGAACCTAAATCGTAACACCGATCGCGGCTTCATTAGCGTAGATATTTCACCCGATCGCTCGGGAGTTGGAGCTGTGCCCGCCGCGCCGCAGGAACCCGCGTCATTGGCCAACTCTTGCGTGGGACACACTGTATATATACATATATATTGTATTTGTATTTGTATTGTATTGTATTGTATTGTATTTGTATTGTAATTGTATTTGTACATAAGTTTGTAAATGTAATTTAAATAAATAAATAAATAAAAAAAATAAAAAAAATATATATATATTGTGCGTTGCTTTTCGATCCACCCTCGTATTAAAAAGGCCTCAAAGATCGGACATTTCAGTGGAGACACTCTGTATATTCCACATTTGAAGAAACCGTGTACAGGGTTCTAGGTAGTTCTGTTCTCCTTGAAAACTCTTATCTAAGGCATAATGTAAGGAAGGTGTGAGATGCATAGATCGACGGTGGGGACGTCTGAAGTGCACCATTATTAACACTTGTACGAACACACGAGAGTCTTGTGTTTCCATTTGTCGTCTGAAAGTAGCGTCGCGTGTTGTCGCCTCTTCTTTTCCTTAGAGAATATGTCTTTTCTCCATACACAGTCTGTCGGAATTTCAGATATAAGATAGAAGACTACACTTTTCTACTTTTCCTCAAAAGATCTATACCATTTTAACGAGCTTAAATTATATAAAAACGATACTACCTTATGTGGTGTTGTAAGACGTTGAAAAACCAACTTTTGGAAGAAATTCCTGCTTCCAATAAATTATTGAATATCCACAATTGGATTAAACCCTGTTTCACCCGAAGGTATATTAGGGTTATAGACATAATATATTTTCAAATATTTACAATATATGTCTACAATTCTAGATTTACTACTAGACAATTTACTAAAATTCCCCAAAAAAGTACTAAGAGAAATGCTACACATCGGTTTCCATTCGGAATAAGTTTCTGCTTGAAACGTTATTGCAAAAATTTGCAATCAGGACCCTGTTTCATATAACTTGCTAAACATATTAGTTAATAATATTAGAACTCATAATATTATTTATTAGTTAATGAAATCATATTTCATAGATATATGTGCAGTTACTTATAAATTCTGTTCACTAGTATTATTAGTTTAGTGGCCCATCCTTTGTACGGGTGAAAAAGTATTTTGCACATTTTTTAACCTTACCGAGAAACATCAAGAGGAATTAACTGTACTTCATTTTTTAGTGTGCCTGACGTTCTTCCGGAGTTTGAGAAGGACGCCTGTCTGCAACTATCTCCATGCAAGCCTAAAGCTCTTGCTGTGTCTCGCTAGAGCTTTCGCAACATGTCTTCCAGCATCTAATTCAAATATCTGTTGTCGGACTTGACTCGACTGATTTTATAGTACAGACGACATTGCTCTGGCTTTTGATCAAATATTTAATACATGCATGGACACGAACATTCAAGTAATGAAACAGTCTAATACTGAAAAAATAAACAATCTGTTCCGCATTATGGAGTGTAAATAGTTTGGGCCTTATAGTCTTACCGAATTGATGGAGTGTCTATGCAGTGTAAAATCTCCTTAGAGTTTTATACTATAAATTATTTTAGGCTTGAGAATATCCAAACTTAATGTATTGAGCATCCAATTAGAACTCCTCGGAATTTTATTTTGAATATACAATAAACGATAATATCCAAATCATTAAATGTATGGTTATTTTCTCATAATGTTGCTCGTGTGAAAGGGAAAATAATTTTTCATTCGCACGAAGGACGAGTGACAAGCTAGTAACTAACAAAAGCATACCAGATTTACATATCTGTAAAACACGATGCAAACAGAAAATAGAAAAAGTACTGTAGTTAGGGAATAACTCGTAGACTTAACAGGGATATGGTGGTGACACAAAGTGAAATACCTTGTTTGGATCTCTCACTGTATCGAACCACGCTGCCAGCACATCTTCCCACAATACAATTCCATTACCTCGTTAACGCTGCACCCATCAAATTCAACATCATGCACATTATCAACACCATCCTTGCCATCTAATTATTTCAACACCCTCTATGCATGAGGTATAGAGGTAACATAGTTTCGAAAATAATTAAAAGTTTAAATTTTTCAGGAACAAAAAAAAAATAATATTCTATGAGGGATAATTAGACCTTTGCCATCTGATTTGCAGTTATACATGTTATATGTACTGAATATCTCCTTAAAATTATAATGAGGACAATTTCTAAAGAAATATGACCTAAAACCTTCACCGAGAACGATAGTTGTCAGTTTGAATAAAAGTTCACGACTGGCTGCTTGTATTTCTTGTTATTTTTTTTTTTATTCCTGCACTCAATACAGTGTCTTACACATACAATTGAAAATGTAAAATACCTGACACTTAAATATTTCAAGTAAAGTTAGAGTTTCCCGAAAATATTGAGCAGATAGGTCTACTGAATATTGTTTCATTCCGATCTTCATAAGAGTTTTTTTTAACATATGTAACCTTTTTGAACCCTTACTCGTGTCATTTTTTCTGGGTATTTTCAGACGATCGTTTGGAGGGCTAAATTGGTTGCCTGGAGGCCTCCGAGAACAAAGCTGGTAGATTCAGACCCGGCTAATGGAAATTCTCTTTCTAGAGAAAAATAAAAATATCCACACAAGTTCTCCAGCAGGGGCAGTAAGCCGTTGGACCCGGCTGAATTTTCACTCTCATTTGCTCCGATTATGTAACAATTTCACATTTATACCACTATCATCAGTAAGTGTATGAGTGGAAATGTCGTCTCATAACGACATAATACTTCGGGTAACAAACATAATATTATAAATTCCCATAAGTTATTATTTCAGAAACTAAGATTTTTGATTGCAGGCATTAAAGAAATAAATAAGGGAAGGCTGTTTATTATTGAATTTTTCTGAAAATATGATCAAATTATTTTGCCAATAACGCCGAAACGGCTGAATGCAAGTTACCTGAACTGGGAATAACCATTCTCCTATACGTTACTAAAGGGAATGAGAGATGTATTATGGAACGAATGAAAAAATCGAAATTACTTTCTCGGTTAACATTGAGCTTCTTAAATAAAAGGTTCACAATAAAAATTGCCTATAATCTGAAAAGAATACTTAACAAGATTTGCATACCTTTCATGTTCTATTTCGGTTTAGAAGCCATCTTTTCTTAGCAAATTATACATTTTTAAAACTGTTTCGTTGCACAAGAAATTTTATATAAGTTATACAAAGTTTATTAAAAAGCATATAACGAAAAACATAATGTATAATTTGATTTTGTTAATATACACTCCACCTATGCTCAGTAGCCTATGTATTACAATTTTGAGACATCTAACCTATTTTAAGAAAAATAATTTATCCCTTGACATTTTACCTTGTTAAAAAGTAGTGTAAGCTACTGGTCTATAAATAAACAACCCACGGATGGACATGTGACCTGCAGTTGTGTTGTCTGCACGAATTACTCAAAATACCTGAAGATGACGAAATTAACGTCAAAACGCGTCGTGTAAGGAGAAGACATGACTTGAAAAAAAAATTAAGGACTTTAAACATTTTTTTAATGAGTTAAGAATTTTAAGTAGGTTTTGACTATTGTATTATATATACATAAGTATTTCATTTATTTACAGACCAGTAGCTTATACTACTTTTAACAAGGTAAAATGTCAAGGGATAAATTATGTTTTTTAAAATAGGTTAGATGTCTCAAAATTGTAATACATACTGAGCATAGGTGGAGTGTATATTAACAAAATCAAATTATACAGCTCAGTAGGAAAATGAAAATAATGTATAATTATTAAATCCTTTAAGAATCTAAAATTAAACTAAAGTTAGTTATGAAAAGTTTCGTAAACCTTTCTGTCAATAATAATCAATTATTAAAACGTACCCGTACTATTTCCAAGTGTGGAACATCAGCAGAATTCATATGAAGAACATGTTTTGATAACACTTTTGTAATATTTCTGTAACTTCCCTTGAACGTTTCAATATATAACAGTGAAATTTATACGTGAGATAACATGACATTAGAAGCGCGCTATTTTTCACCTGGTGGTGAGTGTCCAGGGTCGTGTAAATCTGCCCACTCTCGTATTGTTGTCGCTGCAGAGTGAGAGATTAATTTGCATGCATATTTTGCCATGTAGTGGTGAGACACCACATATTAACGCTCTTAACGAGCCCCTCCCACCGCAACTCATGTTTATGGATCTATGTTTCAGGCTACCAGAGAAATGTTATATACACTTTTCTGAAAGAAAACACCACCAGATGTAGTAAAAGCAAAGTTTTATCTCTGGTATTTTGTTCAGGATTATCTGTACTCACTTTGAAAATCCTTTTATTACCACAAGATGCACAGTAATCTCTCACTAAGTTATGTTTGCATAGCAGCGCTGGAGAATTTTCCATTCTTTTCAATCCGATTCCCGTTTTTTTCCCTTCTGCTCTTCGCCTGCTCTTACATCTTTCAGCCATATACCTATGCTTTGCAGATACTTTAACACCTTAATGCAGTAATTTCTTTTCGAGAAAATGGTTTCAAAGAAAATGTGGAAACTAAATTCTTTCTTTACTAGAAGCAAACTTATTACAGAAAATAAGTTATTAGACGTTTATTGTCCAGATTCTTTTCTGTATGAAGAAGGTGTCATAGAAAAATATTTTAGGTGCCGTTACTAAATTAATAAAGTGTAGGCTAAGCTAAATTTAATTATTTATTGTTTTTTCTTGCAGTTAATTAACGACAGATGTTACCCAGGTCTGTAACCATCGCCGGTTTGCTGGGACATTCGCCACATGACCATTGGTGACCATAATTCTGAGGTAAGCGACAAATATTCAAGGTTTATTATTAAACTAGCATGTGCCCGCGGCTTCGCCCGCGATAATTATTTCAAAAATAAAAAATAAAAAATTAAGAGCATAATAGTTAAATCATTATATTTATTAACACCTAAATCATGTGGACAACATACCACGATTAGATAGCGTCGCCTGGAAAAAGCGACCTCAGATTCGAGTTCCTTGGCCCAGAAAACCCTTGTATAGTGAGTTTCGTCCAAATAAAACAATGTTTGACCATATTTAGGGCTTACAACATTCTAGCGATCGCGAAAGTTTTATTTCGAAGGTATGACAAAAATAGCCAAAGCCAACTGTAATTGATTTGACATTGTAATGTATTACTGAAACTGATGCTTCGAAAACGCAAAAAATGCACGTTTTCGGCCCGTTTTTCACTCATAACTCTCGAAGGAAAGCTAAAATTAAAATTCCGGCTTCGAGGTGCACTTTCCGACCCTTTAGTCCATCTATGTTAAAAATTTCAGATCTCTGCGTTCAGTAGATTTCGCTGGGCATCGCGGACAGACAGACAGACAGACACTTCCTTTTATTAATATAGATTCCACAACTAAAAAATAAAATATAATCTATAATATATTAAATGTGCCCTAACAAATCTGTATGTACGCTTACTCCTCCGAGACCCTTTTACGTAGAGGTCTGAAATTTCCACTATATATTCTCCATAACATGGGGAGTTTCTACTTCAAAGTTCATCCTCATAACACAGATGGTTCGGTCAAAATTTAATTTTTAATATTCGTTAAGATTATTTGTCCTGTACAGTCATGGCATGGACAGTGTTTTGTCTTTTTGTGTGCTTTAAATAGTCAAGTATCCATGGTATGGGTAGTGTTGACATTACTTTTACATGAGTTTGACAGAGCTCACCCCTGACTCAACCATTCAGAAGGTACCGTTAGAAAGTTGCGTCGATGTTCGAAGGAAACAGCCAATTAGAACCTTTATTATTGACACAAGCTCATTCTCTGCTAAGTATGCGACCCAAGCTGGTGTATGTAAGTAAGCCATGCTGTTCAAAATGTGATTTACGTGTTATAGTCGGTTCAGTCAAACTTTAATTTTAAATTTTGATTAAGGTTGTTTCCGTGTTTTATGCAGTTCTTAACGGCCACGGTATAGGTTGCAAATTGTTGCTCTAGCTCTTTTAGTATCAGTTGAAATTTGACATACCTCCAAAATATATAGTTTGGTTTAACTATTTTTTACAAATTAGATGGTGCTATGAAAAAAATACAAACTAGTATTTAATATTTTTTTAAATAGGAGGGATAGTTCCTGCTTGCGTGGAAAGATGGATTCCCTTCAAACTTCAAACTTTATTTGTATAATTTTTATATTTAAAATAGTTATAGCCTATAGTGTAATATTTTATGTGTGAAGGACAAATAGAAGAGGGAGAGTGTTTTTTCACATTCTCAAAAGGCAGTAACGCTATACCATTATGTAACAATAATGACGACTAGAGTTCTTTATTTCGCTATTGCAAACTTGAAGGCATGATGGTTGAACGGGTCCTATGGGATGGAAATGGTCTCTTTGTTAGCGTATTAAGCTGAAAAACTAGATTCGATTGCCGCCTAGGTCAATTGTTTTTCTCTACAATTGTGATACAGATCTTTCACTGAGATAAGATAGAAAACTTGACATTAAAATTATTGAATGTTTCCAAAAACTGTTAAAAATTATAGTGTAACTTATCTGTAGTTTCTAAAATCAATAGTTAAGAAACTGTTTATAAATTAGGCTGCAGTGGACAAAAAGCTATGTTCCTTTCACTAAAACAAAATAATATTGCAAATCGTAAACAGTAGATTAACTCTAAAAACAAATGGTGACAGTCTTTGAAAATTATCGTTTTTTGAATTAGTCTACTTTTTACGATTTGCAATAATTATTTTGTTCTAATAACATTAGGAATAATAACAATAAACATGTGTAAAAACGGTTATAGGCTCTCACAAATATAGTCAACACAGTGAAAATAACAAATAAACATACATTAAAGGCTTACGTTAAAAGTAGATAGTGAAAATAGAAATGAATGTAAAGAGATAAAAAAACAACTGAACAATGGAATAACACGCGCATAATTTACTAGGATCGAACTGTAGCTGATAAAACTACAAACAGAAACCAATACACGTTTATTTTAAGTACACATCGTGCATGGGAATGTATATCACATGGGTCAAGTTAAAAAAAGAGAGAACATTGAAATATATTGAGCGTAGAAAACATGTCCATTCTTCACGAGAGTGAAAAATATGTTTTCTGGTGGAGTAGTTAAGTAAATAAACTACCTGATATAATCATCATACTATTTTATGTGTACAGCTTGTATAAATAATTCATGCATTCAGCGATGTAAGCCCCATTTATTGAATTGTACAGCACTTTCAATACATTTATAACTTCTTAAATTTTTGTGTCCTAAAATGTAATTTCCTCACGACTTTCGATATCATAATTTCAATTAAGGTGTATTAAATTGATAAATAAGTGTTCACATCTGTCTTTCCCTGAATAAAATATCTGAGGGCACAAATCGTTCTTGATAGACATAGGCCTACCTACTGCCTATGTACAGGTAGGGATAAAAAGCTGACCGACTCTTGTAGCTGATTTCAGAGCCTTGTGAAACGTAAATAAATGTAAGAGATGTAACGGAAACGTTTGTTTTCAAAAGCAATACAAATTACGTGAAATTATTTCTCAAATAAAGCAATTTATCGACTGTAGAACAAATTTCAATACATTCCCGGCTATCCTGTGAATGCTGCTAGGCAAGCCCAGTGGCTCATATCGGCAACTTAGGTTTTTTTTTTTGGTCCGCTTTTTTTCCTCTACCTGTACATTAGTCGAAATTTCAAATGGATGGAAATACAATAATTGATGAAACCTTAAATCAAGTGAAGTGTAGTGAATTTCAAAATTTAATTTTAATCAATTCAATGTATTTTCACTTGGAAAAAAATGGTACTTTCGAAGATCGAACTATGATTTCCCACCTCGTACATAACACTCGGCGTTATAGAAATTAAAGGCCTACTCTAACTCTTTGAATGCTGTCCATTTTATAGCGATGTATATGTGATTATATGAAGTTATTTTAAGAACCATTTGTAAGTATTTGTGACGACACTAGATAATTCTTGTAATTTGAAATTACCTTGGTGGAACGCTTTCCGTTGCTGAAGATGGTATCCTAAGATGCTGAAAGCGTTCCAATAAGGTAATTTCACTTTACCAAATTAGTGTGAGAGTCTTACAGGAGATAAAAAAAATTGTAATAAATTGATCCAATTAAATATTTCAGGTAAAACACTTTCAGGAAATGATCACGACTGCGACACATGAATGCAATAGTCCTGTCTCCAATAATACAATTCAATTAATGGCTTATTCTTCTTTTCCATAGTTTTACTTCTACCTGTCGGAATAGGAATTATCTATTGGATCACATACATACTTCTTCTAGGTCTATTTAATAGTCATACGCAAATATTAATAACTAAAAGAGTACTTTTCATGCGACAGATACGAAAGTTGGTTGCCTTGAAATGTTATAATATTATATCACTTAGTGCAATCATTTTCTAATTTTAAATGATATAACCTACCGTTAAATGCTATTCTTTCACCTTAGACCGTATCGAAATGTTCTTTCGAATTTGCTATGAGATGAAGTACTACAATTCTTCCCGACAATGACACAAATCAGTAATTTATTAAGTGTCCTGGTGTTGCAAAATAATGTGTTCTCGTTTGAAGAATGGACAGATTTGCTTCTAAAATAATTATGAAATTATTACAAAAACTTAATTTATTTAAATTTCAGCTGTACTTTGTTTATACTCCTTTTAGCTTCGACGCTATATCAGGAGTTCGGGATCTGTATCTGTATAGTAGGATAGGCCATGAACTATTGCTTAACAATTTTTTCTATTGTCGGTGTATTTTGTTTTAATATAGTAAATTTTAATTGATATTAATTTAATGGATATGATACGTTACCATCTCGGCCACCTTGCTCGGTAAAAATTAAATTATTATGTACATTGTTATTATTAAAGACGAAAATAATGAGATTATTGAAATCCAATTAATCCGGTGTACTTACACTATAATGTTGATGTTCTCGTGTAGCTATTATCATTAGGGATCACGCTACATGGTTATGCACTATTAAGAGCAAAGTAATGTATTCTGTAGAGAAAAGTATCCGGCATACAAGTTTTCAGTTCTCTTTAATAATCCTCGTGCCCATTATAACATTTCAATAGCGAAATATTCCCTAATTCTAAATGTGATTTCGAAGTTTGTGCATGAACGAGAAAATAAAAAATAAACTTTTATTTGCAGATTGTAAAGAAATAACAAGCAGGCAATAACAAATAATGGCAAAGCGAGCATTCAGTGTTGAAGTGGCGCACAATATGCCATGAATACTAACGTGCTTTTTTCCCAATGTTCCCTCAAACGGTGTGACGAAAACAACCAGAACTGGCAAGGGACGAAGGATGAAAAGTTTTATAGCATAAAATCAACATCTGTGTAGTAACAACAGCAAGGAGAACAGTAATAATGATAATAACAGCAAAAATAATAATAATTTACCCTTATATAGCGAAAAGCGAATGCATTATGAAAATATTTTATTTCATACGATCTACCACTTTATTTTCTATGTTCTTTTCTACTCTTGTTTTTGTCATTGTTTTCGTTTTCTTTTTCTTCTCTTCACATTCTTCGCACCAGATCAGATATTGGGAATACATATTTCTACAAAGGTTGATTTCATTTCCACTTTTAGTTCTGTGGAGAATTTATACTTGAACATCAATAAACGCAATACAAAAATAGACACCGATTACAGTCTTCAAAATGGGCAGTGTTGCTAGATGAATTACTGTAGCTGTAATTTTCACGAAGCTTAAGAATTAGATGTTTTTTTTCTGTATCATAAAATCTTTCTAACCTATAAATGACAGTCTGTAAACAGAAAATGGTTGTTGGGAGGTGAAAATTACGACTGGCAATGAGTTGCGCATGGGTCACGTGATCCAGAAACAGGGCTGAAAACTTCATAGCGATCGACACTAATATCACTGTTCCTAATCTAACCGCCACCAACCTAGCTCTACATGTCACCAACACTAACATCAATTTCCTAATCTCACTGCCACACACCTACAAGTCACTAACACTAATATCTCTACTCCTAACCTAGCTGCCGCTTGCCTAGAATCGCGGGAAATGTGTGCTTTGGATCACGGCAAAAAGTCGCGAAAACGGGAAACCAATGAGATTACGGTTCTGTGTCAGCCAATGAAGGTCATTTATGACAATCATGGGTCCGATAAGCTTGGCATGTAATGCGGTGTGAAGTGCATAATGAACGAAACTAGACCCGCCATAATAATGTAATATCCTTGGTTTAACGCATATTAGAATACAAGAAATTAAATGAATATACACAATTTTCATTATTCACATTGTAGAGATAATACGAATATTTTAAAATAATATTATAATGCCTATACGTCAGGCTATTGGAGAGTTTAGTTACTTAGGCTAGTTACTTAGTAACTAACGCACAATGTGCGAACATTCTCTATTATTATTGTAGAGTTTAACCATTTATCTGCTACTGACTTAAAAATGCATCGCCTAAAAATGGTTTTAAAAGCAGAGATTAAGATTAACAGCGTAATTCTTTATGCAAAATGTCAGGATTTTTATCTACCTATGTGTTGGAATTGACTCTTATTAAAAACAGCTATTGCATGAAAAAAATGTCTTCATTATTTTAAACTTAGTGCCCACTAATGATTTCCCTTGATGAATGCCTTAATACCAGTGTCCAAAGTTCCCTCTGAAAGGATTAAAATTAAATATGTTTATATCAAATCTGTCCAGGTTAAAAAAAAATGTAAATTTAATATATGTATATATATTGTTAGAATAATACAGTGAAATGTTTGCTGTGATTTTAATGCTTTAATAAACAACTAATTTTATCAATATACGAGAATAGGATTTTGCAAGTCATGCATTTTGAAAATGGTATTAAATCATAATAACGTAATACAAAAACACTTCACGTACTGAAAACAAATGAAAGATAAATGAATAAATTGACAGCAAAAATAACAGTTTGTTATTTCCTGGCATTTTACAATAAAACATGTACCATAAGGCATGCATCATTTTCGTTTAGTTTTTTATTTGCATTTAACGCATGTAATGCAGCGAAACATGCATAAAATTGTAACAATGCGCTAGTTGATGTGTATCTAAACCGACTGTGTGTATAGAGTTGACATTATTACCACATGTAATTAGGTTATAGTTTATGATAATGAAATTAATCAGTCCGTGCGTTATGGAAATTATGTGTTTATTTATGTGGTAAAACCTGCGGTAAATTTTAACTCCGTAGAATGGTAGCCACTGAATAAATCGTGATTCTGGAACGCAAAGACCAGCATAATGGCAAGAGTAAAAACAGCCACAGCCGCTACTAGCCATGTGAGTGTGTTTGTATGTGTGTGCCAACATGAAATATTAAAATTACCAGGAACTGTGAAATATACCGCACCAACAGGTACTTAATGCATCGTATAGAGAATATGTGGTTCCACAAAGTGCACGTGAACAAAATAAAACCTAATGTTACCTTACGGAGTTCATCGAAATTGTAAATGAGTGAGCGAAAGAAATAAAACTAGGGCAATTAGCTATACGAGTATATTGTTAAATAGAAGCTATACTCCAGACTCTGACTAACTGTAGAAATAGCCTACATACAGTATCTTCCAAGATAGAAGAGCAATCTTAGTACATTGAACATAGGCTACACATTGTTTGGATAGAATGAGATAATGAATAGGCTCCGCTTATAATAATGCATAATAAACAAAGTAAGAGAATGAGTGATCGTGTGAAATCATTACAACTAGTAGTTCTGCGAAAAGAATACCTCCCGTCCAAAATACCTAAGATCTGCTCTTCAGTTTGAAATACAATAAAAAATTGTAAGTGCTTAAACAATACGCTACTGACATAAAGAAACATTTACGGCAAATCAGAATTAAATCGAACAACAAGTTTCGCGGCGGCTGTTTAACAAACAAATTTACAAAAAGACGAAATGCCGGCAGGCCATTAGAGTTATGTCAAAAATGTACTGGAACAAAGTTGTAGAGAAATTTTACACTTGAGAGTGAAGAAAACTTGTATAGTATGAACCGTTTGGATAGAATCGTTAAAAGAAATTGAATATTACATGAAACGGAACCACTAAAATGGTCACCATCTTCAACCGGCATAACAAAATTAATATACGTTTACAAATAGGCCTATCGTTTCTAGTGATTTCAAGAAACACTCATGCAAAATCGAACGACGCTTAGCTACATTACAAAGCAAACATATTATGCTTCGTTTATAATCAGCTGTGACCACTCCTCCTCGCGCTGCAGTATTTACTGCCCAAAATACGTCTGTGACTGTAATCGAAGCCAATGAGTGATTACATTATGCCGTTTCCTGTATGCAGCATCAAAGAGATGAGAGTTTTCATTACCACATTCGACTTCGGACAATGGAATAATTTGCAGCCGTGCTGCCTATCTTTTGACTTCCGCACAAAACCGCCTTCAGGGCATAGGGCAGCGGCAATAGCAGTATCAGCAGCAACGCGAGTAAGGTATTTAAATATTCGCGCTGCCCAATTTCCTGCCAACTGCCATGCCCAAGTGGGCTGAATGTAAATGGGGTATTACAGACAAATAGACGAAATGCCAATAACCAATAACCAATAATGTTCTCTGCTTCGAGGTCTTACTGGTACAGTAACGGTGTCAGACGAGATATATAAAGGAGAAAATTGCCAATCAACTGAAAAAAATAATATACTTTCTACAATCCTACAATGAACGATGACCTTGAATAACCTAATTCTTAAAACGAATCTTTCACTCCTGCAGGAATTCATTTTCACTAAAAGCCATTATATCACATGGCATGATGTAAACATTTTTCTGGAACTTTCCTTTCTTTCTTTCTTTATCTTTGTTTAACCTCACCCTTTAGGATTTAAGCGACCCAAGCCGCCCGGGACTTACAGGGCCGTGACCTGTCAGGAGAGGGATTATCTTTGGATCACATACATACTTTTTTGACCAGACAAGGACATGGAGGGCATCCCCGGATGAGTGATCAGCCCAATGCCGGGCCCCCTCCGAGACAACACGAACACATAGAACGAGACACACCATTCACACACGCTCTCACTCCAAACAAGGCGAGGATAGGATGAAGATGATAATGACGGCCTGATGATATCTGGGGACCACAAGGGCCTAAAGTTACCCGACATTTGTCTCACAGGTGAGGAAAAACCCCAGAAAAACCCTCCTAGGTAACTTGTCCCGACCAGGAATCGAACCCGGGTCCGTTGCGTGAGAGGAGCGAACTCATCCCCTACGCCACAGCTTTTCTGGAACCTACGGACTATTATAATAGGCCTATCCTTTACTTTCATTTTCTGGTTGCATGGCACACATATGTAGATATTATTTTCAATATCAAGTTAATCAGCACTGGAATCAGAATTTAACCTAAATTGAACCCTCACCCGCTCCTACCACGGCTTCATGGGTAAAAAAATGCGACATAGAACTAATTGAATTTGTAGCAAGGCAGCCTGTAATGAACAAACGCATGCAAGTCATTTAAATACAGAACACGGCGATGGAATCATTTTGAAACAGAATCAGCCTGCCTACAAGCTTCGCTGTACAGCTTGCAAATGAAAACTTCCGTCCTCTTCATCCAACTTTCTTTTTCACACACTAAACTTCTCTTTCTTGTTAAAACTTATCTGCGACTAAGCCAAAAACGGTCAAAGCATTTGCCAAAACACAGAAGAAACAATAAACACTATTGACAGGAAAATGAAATTTGTTAAAGGCAACTTAAATTGACCGTATATTTTTCAATAATTTGTACAGTAAAGATTTTTATACCTTCTTTGTGGCGTTAAATGTATGTGCAGGGTGGATATCCACTGAGGGAATGAGATGCAGCTGTAGATGCATAAAAGTTTTTTTTTTCCTAAAACTGTTCATAAGTTCACAATATTGTATTAGAAATAGCTAGTGAAAATTAAATTAAACTGTGTATTGAACTACTGATAAGAATTTAATAATCATAAATACTTTATCGATACCTTTATACCTATTGTCTACTTTCCAGCTCCTTGTACATTTATACAGCGTGGTCCAACCTGCGGTCCGCGTGCCACATTTGGCTCTCGTTCTTATTTTTGTGGCACATTTCCACAGTTTTCATTAATTAATAAATAATACATTCTGGCGCAATGGCAGAATTTAAAATTGTGTTTCTTAGTAATCTATTTGGAAGTTTTGAAGTTTCCGTTAGAATGTTAGGTAGTAGTATGAAATATTAATAGTACATTTCACACATGAGTGATGACAGCCCTTTGCGATGGTTCCATCTGTTTTCTCCAAAGAAGTGTAGTTCCAAAGACATGTAATTGTTCAAAATTGTTCTTAACTCTGTATTATTGTTGTAGGCCTATGTAGTTGGAGATGCTTTCAAGTTAGTAGTTAAAAATGACAGAACGACGCATTCCAGACAGGTCCCGATTTAAGAATCTTTCAACCTGGGCAAAGCTTCGTATAACCGTACCTTCAATTTTTTACGTTTACTTTTTACAACTAAAGACAGAAGACAGAGCATCAAACTTAGTTAGTTTCTTGAATAATAAATGACGTTAAAGGACGAGTCCCAGATGAGATTCAAAGATTGTGATGCCTTGAAGCCAAAACTTTCGCTGTTCAACAATCCCATGGAAACTGAAGCGAGCATACAACCCTCCGACCTTCAAATGGACATTTTTGACCATCAGGGAGATCCTTTCTCCAAAATAAAAAATGTGACATTCCCGAGGATTTCTGTAGAGTCTTAACAGAATATCGTGTTCCTAACTATATAAATTTTGGTAGTGCATCACAACTTACAGTTACACAGTTACTGGTTATATAAGTTATAACGATTATGTTATATATGAAATTTGGAGCTATGTTATGTAGTAGGGAAACGATTAATAAATAAAAAAGTATATATGCCCTTCTGCTCTGATGAAAATAAACAGAGAGAAATATTTTATTAAGCTATTATCTGACATTATTATTATTATTATTATTATTATTATTATTATTATATATATATATTCTCATGCCAATTCCGAGAGGTATTTATAGCGGCACTGAAGTGTTTGCAGTCTTTCCCTCCTTCAGGTATGGCTATACAGCTTATTATTTGTACCACTGTAGTAACATAAAATTACGCTCATATCCTACCGTTATAAAATATCGTAAAGCTGTACTGCCAAGGGAAAAATGAACTGGTGAGTTTGAAAGAAGCGGTGGTGGTATGTAGGCCTACACATATTGCATCGTGTTCCACACTCGTATTATCAATATTCAAGTAGGTTGTATTGACTAATCGTTCTTTATTCTGTGGAATTTTCACAATATTACAATAATGGCGCATCATATCAACCATTCCCTTTGAGCTTATCCTGTTGGATTGATCCTGAGTATAGAGGAACGAACATAATATGAAGGCATTGTATTTACTAACATATTCAGAGTACCGAGCAAGGTGACCGAGATGGTAATGTCTTGATCTCGCATTCGGGAAGTCCCAGGTTCAAATCCCGGGGCCGGCCAATTTGACATGGGGTTTTTCGTGGTTTCGCCAGTCGTAAAGGCAAATGCCTAATTGGATATTTACATGCCATGAATCATCCTCATTATTTCATCCTGTATCATATCCATTTAAATTAATATCAGTTGAAATTTACTCCATTAAATACACCGACAATAGAAACAATTGATAAGCAATAGTAGCCTACTATGGCCTACCCTACTGTACAAACACAGATCCCGAATTCCTGATATAGCTTCGAAGGTAAAAGGAGTATAAACACAGCTGAAATAAATAATAAAAAATATTCAGAGTGGAAGTAAAATAATCCTGCTGATTTTTTAGAAAAACTTTTCATGTAGTTGATAGTAAAAAGAATCTAATGTCATATCGGTTGGAAGTTTTTGTTCGACCATACTATAATACGCTTATTATATGTGAAGTAACAGTATCATATTCATACTCATTAAAGTTGTCCAACTATCGATTAATATCGAACAGGGAACAATATTCATGCCTTGAAAACAACAATTCAAACTGCATAATAAACAACCTGTTTTTAAGATAAAATAAATTCAGTTCACGTTAATTTTAATATTATCATTAATTGAATTCATTTCCTGTGTTTTAGTGTGCGTTGTTTGACTTTAAAATGCCTTGTAGTCTGCCATCTATCGGGAAAGACGAGAACCACTAAGAGATGATGGTCCATAGTCGTTGTTTAATCAACGAGATATTCTAAAATTCCAAAACTTAAAAATTTAATTATGGTGTAACAAAAACGTTCGTATGCAACTTGCTTATATGCCTAAGACACTAGTATGAAAATTATGAAACTCGTTATGCTTCTTTCATAAACATACTCGTGTCTTAATAAATGTCATTAATGCTCGTTGCATGTTGTACAATTACTGTTTTCTAAAAATGTTTTAAAAGTTCAACATCTTGCAGCATAATTACTGGACACATGATCTTTATTTCGATAGAAAATCTAATGAAAAAAATTGTATTCTACTTTGGTGTATTTCAATAGAATGGACAGATTTCGGGAAGATTATATTCAAAAGGATCAAAATTGAATACCGGTACCTCTGATAATAATACACGACATACTAACATTATTTTAGATCCTTTGTGGATGAGGTGAATGTTGACTAACTGGCAAAGAAGTAAAACTCTATGAAATTCTTTTACTTATCAATGACATGAGCTATATGTTATATGGAATAAAGATCACTGCTCCACTAACAAATTGAACCTTCATTCCAGCAATCCAGTTGCCTCCTCTAAATATTAAACTCGAGTATCTAATTATCCGTGCATTTTATCACAAAAGGTAGTAGCCTATAGGTATTCTGCTCATTTTATTTCCCTCTATCGTCTTTTTCAGTATGGAGGATCACTTCACTTCTGCTTTGTATCCTTGTGTGTTTTTGTCATTTATAATATTTACATTGTCGTTCCATAGAACTCACTGGATGCCTCAAATTATATTCAGATCTCTACAAGTATAACTATGGATTCGCGTAGACTTTACGGCTTTTACATTAACTTGTTAATCGATTAAATAACCGTTATGATATAGAAATTGGAATAGAATGTAGAACTCTCTCCAATTTGTACATTTTTTCCCTTAATGTCGTCCTCAATAATAGAGAGGAGATCATGAAAGTGTTCTTGATTCAGACGAAAGTAACTTCTAAATTCTTCTTCAATTCCACGTAGCTCTTGAATCAAATAATGAAATTCACCGTGAATTTTCTCTTTTTTCCAATTTCACGAATCCAAAATCTCCTCCTATTTCTTTCTCTTTCTTTAACTTCTACGACAGCAGCCAATAAAAGCGCCTCCTCTTCAAGTAAGGTAGCCGTCTTTAAACAGCTTCTAGCTCAGCTGAGCTTAGCTAAGCAACAATTTCGTCTCATAGCATTGCTTAGCTTGGCATTAGTTTCCATGGCATAGCAAACCATAGCCTTCTGTGTGATAGCCTTAATTACAGCTAAATTTTCAACAGATATTCTACATGTCCTAGAATGAATTAATTTTCTTGCAGGAATATGGTGCTGCATAGGATGTGAAACAAAAATAACTGCAGTTAGAACTATTTGAATATTTTCAGTTATTTGAATAAAAATTAAGGCTAGCATTTCTGAAAAATTAACGAACATAACTGAAAGATATAGCTATGTTTAAGATTCCACTAATGAAAATTTAATGCTTATGAATTATCTAATTCATTCCTATAATTTTTCCAGTTTTAATGCCTGAACAGCCATTTCGTAACGAGCAAAGGAGTACTTCAGATTTTCAGGAAGTATAAATGAAAACTGTTAATTTTTTCTGTTATAGGGCACAGGGTACGGTAATATAATTAATATTTACTGAAAAAGGGGGGAAGTAAAAGTGTTACTGAACTCCAGAATGAAACACTATGCCTACAACTACATACATTTTCATAGAGGTTTTGTAAATCATTCAAATGTATTAAATAATTTAAATAATTACAATTTCTTTATTCTTTCTGAGTTTTAAGATAATTTCCTATGACTCCATTAAAATTGAAAAAACATTACTACCGTACAAAATAATATAAATATAATTTTAATATGAAACTGAAATATATGAAAATATAACGGAAAATAGTAACTTGTTAAAATTATGGAGACAAACAAAAATAATGAATAAAAATAAACTGAGTACACATATAACAATTCCTTTTGAACTGGAGCGTATAGAATAATATACAAAAATATAAAACACGTACGAGTATTGTGAAAACTAAGCCAAAATAAGATCATATAGAAATTGTTATACAAACATTTAGTCAATTTACATGTAAAACGTTATGGAGGAGTGGATAAATATACAGCATAGATGGACGCAATTCAATGCAATTACTGAAATAATGTGAATAACACGTGAATAGAACCAGCAGAAATTGGAATAGTGTCCGTACCCAAACGTGTCGACAGCAAAAAGGTTGGGCCGACTCTTGTTAATTTGAAAATTAAAGTTCTATGGAGTCGTTCTCAAGTGTAAACGAAGTTAAAGTCATTGATGTGATGTTCGTTCATTGATAGAATATATCCGCCTTTTGTACCGAAGATTGTGAGTTCGCGTCTCGTTAATTCGCTAATAAACAATGTTGTGCTAGCTTGAACTTCCTGAAAAACTGACATGAATAAACAACTTAAATTTATTCAACAAAAAAATGCCATAAGCAACACGAAAATTATCCTATAATTGGGATTAGTATCTTGTTTATTTGCTAGATCTTTGAACAGAAACCTGTAATTAAACTAATAATAAGGTCGAGGTTCGAATGTAGAGCCAACATTCCAAACTGCTTTCCGAAGTCCTTCTTCAAGCATAGGCCTACTTAATATTAAGGATTTGTTAATGTTCCTAACAGAATACAACTAAAATAAGCGAAATGTATACTCAAACTGGAACTGAACCATGCGCGAGAACTGCACTCAAACATCCTTCTCTAATGTATAGGATTGGAAATTGTATGATGATGTATAGAGAGAGGTAACAAAAAATAATATTCTTATTGAGATTTTGAATAGGAAGTTTGACCAACTTTACAAGAGAGAATTAAAAAAGACTAGGAGACGAAATAAGAATATGTATGAAGAGGGATTGTTACAATAAAATTCTTCTTTCTCTTAATTGAAGTCTTCAAAATCGTGACACTTTGCAGAGATGGAATGACGATAAATGTAGGCAAGCGTTGTGAATGCGTGGATGTTTTTGTGGGTGGAATTAAGCATGATTATATAAAACAATGGAGTTTTCGAAGTTTGGATCATTGAATGGTTAGAAGATGCTTCATATTTTATAAAAATATATATATTCATAACGTTCAAGATATTTTCTGCAATAAAAGAAATCTTGTTTGCATGTTTGTGTTACCTTTGCGTTCCAGTTGAAGAACGAGTCCAACAGTCATCAATCTGAATGGTTTTATCCTGTTATTGAATTGAAAACATTCTTTATAAAAATGTACTGGGGTGAAATTGGTTCTTTGCGCATCGATGTACTTCAGAATTCCTATCTGGAGGAGAAAGGGCTTTGAGTCGACCCTAAATGTGATTTTACAGATAAATTGTGGAACGACGAACAAACATAAGACGCACTGCATCAATCATGAGTGATCCCTAAGGCAGGTCCACGAAGCAAGTGCCTTATTCCCTCAAGGGAGTTATATCCTATTTGAGCTCATCTGATGTATATCTCTATTCCAAGAAATGACCTTTAAGTGACTAGGCTAGTCACCGTTAACTAAGTGCCATCAACTGCCCAGATGGATCAACTTTGTTCGCAGTGAAGAACTCCAAGCACATCAATATTTCATTCATATGATGTCCAATTTAATAATTCCTCGAAATTTAATCAATACTAAGACGAGCTTTCTAACTATTATCTTGAGTGTTTTCAACATGATGACATTTTAAGATGAAACCAGATTATTTTTACGAATAGAATACAAATTAAGGAAGCTACAAACACAAAAAAAACAGTGTGTAGACCATGATTTATATATTTATTCTAAACTACGAGACAGCTAAGAGCAGGAGACACCTTGTTCGGAGCAAGAAGACCCAACCAGTAACTGACATCAATAGATAGCTTAGTCGTTATAGTTTTATTTAATAGTTTGCATTAAAATGATTATACAGACCCAAAACTAAAAACTATTTTAAATTTAATTTCGTTTTCCTTTAATGAATGATCAAGTTCAAATAGGATATAGTAAGGATTATTATCCTGGTCATATTTTCAGGACCACTCCTTTGTTATGAAAGTTTTAAAAAGTAGAAAAGTAGGTGCAGACACAAAATGACGTCGGAAGTAAATATAGCTAAGATTGAAAATTGTAAACTTCAATTAGCAAATATGATTATAGGCTATTTTATGTCTGCAATAATATATAGTAAAAGAGTCAAAGGTTGCAGTCTTTTATATGACTCACATGTGCAAATTAGGTTACCGACACTGGGGTCGACCCAGCCTCTAACAGAAATGAGTAGCAGAAGCAATCCTGGGGGTAAAGGCGGCCGATGCGTAAGGCTGACCACCTTACCACCTTCACGTGTCGATTGTCCAAAATCTGGAAGCCTCAAGCTCCCGGAACCCTCTGGGCCTCCATGGCCTTTAGGCCTATAGGGATCACTTTACCTTTTACTAGTCATTTTATACGAAACTATCGAAAATTGGACATATATTTATATACATTTTTTAAATCAACATAACGCGACAAATTAATTCCCTGCATAAGGATCGTTCTTCTTGAATCATCCTGTATAATGCATTCCATTATTATAAAATAAAAGCGTATATATTTATTCTTTATGTGGATAATACTATTGATAAATCTTACAGCCGTGAAGCCATAACATATATTTTATGAACTGCCAGGTGTAATAAGTAATCGAAGCAAACGCTATACGTGGTGAGTTATTAGATAGTATTTTATTATATTATACGTTTATAGCGGTATTAGATTGTTCCACTAAACAGGACATAACTGCGAATAGCTCTCAAGAAAGTGCCGTAAATAGAAGATAAGCGTCCTTTGGTGATTTTTAAATGATTGTATGACCTTTCCTCAGTGATGAAGTGTTCGTAGTGGGCTATTAAGGAGAAGCGATTCTCTAAAGCCGTTATCTTTCAAATTGTCGACATCCATCCTATCCACTCTTTAGTGAGCGAACGACGGGTATAAATCTTGAGTCTAAAAGAACCGGTGGTGGCGCTATGATGCTTCGGAATAAAGAAAATGTTGAATCAGGAGAACACATAGCTTTTTTGAAGAGGATATGTGCTGCAGTGGTGGATTCAACAGAGCTATATAGCCTATGTTATTCAGAATAACTACTGTTGAAGTCTCCAGTTTTTAGTTCCTCTACCCGCAGCATAGGTATTATAGGTAGAGGAAGTATTGTTTTCGGTCTCCGAATTCAAAGTTAAGTTTTTTAAATATAAATACACGTTTTGAGAGCCCCTAAATCCAAAATGACGATTTTCAGAAACATATCTGTGTGTGTGTGTGTGTGTCTGTGAACAATCTACATCCACAACGGAAAATTGCATGAAAACAAAATTTTGTGTTTGGGTTAGGTACCTTCTGAGAATGTGACCCGAAGATTGTTGACGACTTTATCTTATTTTAAAGGGGACTTTACATGAAGAAGATTTCGTTTTTCACGATTTTCTCGAAAAGGGTTCTAATGATTTTGTTTAAATTTAATACATGGGGTGCTTAAATTAAGATTTAAGACTTTTATTTCAAACATTTTTTTAGAAAAATTCTCTGAAGGGTAATTATAAGCCACCCACTGTTTGTAATACACTTTGAAATTTATTTTTTTAAGTGAAGCTTTCAGGATAAATTTGAAATGAACTTTGGAGCACTTTAAGTTAATTATTTCGTTTGCTAATAAAATTGTAATTTTCCTCTACGTGGAACACCGTTATATAATGTATCAAGTTCATGCGAAAACGATCGGGAAGTCTGAAAGGCAATCTAAAATTCTCCACGGTACATTAGTGCTTCCTGAATCAACGCGACGGCATATTGACGAACGTTGGTGTGATGAATGAGGAAACTTTTGAGCGATAGAAACTGTTCAAAGCAAAGAAACAAATCAGTTCGGCTTCAAGTTCACATAATAAATGTTTATAATCTAAAATGTGAAGAATGATTATTCGCAGTACTGACACAGTATTCCCTAAAAGACAATACGGATTTTTTATCTTAAGATGATAATTTTTCTCGTAAGGATTATTCTAATAGTACACATTTCGATATTTGAAAGATATAAGTTAGGGTAATAATAATGGTGTAAAACACCAGTGAATTCCGCCACTGGATGTTTGCACTTTCCAGTCGAGACGCCAGATGTCTCTGCGACATTCAAGTGGCCTAATAATAGGGGAAGAGACGATACGTTTCCAGACGAGTGAAAGGAAAGGTCGATCAGATGAACATTTTGACCAGTCAGCTGTAGTAGTAACAAGAGGGTATGCTGTCGTAGCAAATGATGAATACACTCACATAATTCTCTTTTCCAGAAGGCCTTTAGCGCCTCACTAAACCATTACTTTAAAGAAAAAGGGATAGAAGAATCTGTAAGCACTGACTTGGAGTTAAGGACAGGCTGTACTGAACTGAGTCAACTTGTATACATGATGCGTTTTCAGATTTTCTATTACATGTCCAAAAATAAAGGCGATTCATTTGTCCATTGAAACTGTTATGTCAGTTGCGACAAAACATGAAATCAATAAACCGTCAATTACTACAAGGCTTGTTTTTAAAGTAAGTACCAATCATTTTTTAAAATAACAGAACATTATTTAAAAAAAGAACTTATTATCATTTATTACCATACACCTCAACTACTTCTCCACATAGTCACCGCCGTTATTCAGGCATTTCCGTAACGAGAAACAAGTTTTTGTATGCCTTCCTCAATGAATGATGCCTCCTGTGGTGAAAGCTAAGTCTGCATTTCTTGTTTCACAACATCATCGTCGTTGAATTGTTTCCACCAAAGAATTTCTTCAGATAAAGGAACAAATGAAAATCGCTTGGTGCCAAATCCGGACTGTAGGGAGGGTGGTCAAATTGTTCCGTACCAAATGATGCGACCAGGACCAGATGTAATCGAGACCAGATGCGATTAGGGAACAATTCGACCACCCACCCTACAGTCTGGATTTTGCACTAAGCAATTTTCATTTGTTCCTTCATCTGAAGAAATTCCTTGGTGGAAACAATTCAACGACCATGATGTTGTGAAACAAGAAGTGCAGACTTGGCTTTCATCACAGGCGGCAACATTTTTTGATGAAAGCATACAAAAACATTTTCCCGTTTATCATATTTATCAAAACGTTTATCATATTTGATCACTCCCATATAAGATAACAAGGTGTTTTTCTCTGAAACATATGCAACGGTTCGAAATTTTTAATCATGACCTGAAGGATTTCTGTTGGATAAAGGTATACCAGATTTATAAGATATTAATTCTTCTACATCGTAGTAATATTACATGGCATTGACCACTCATAGGCGTAACCAGGCCGACCATATGGGGGGGGGTTATTACATCCGCGGGATCTGGGGGGTATGGAATATCCGGAAAAAAATTCAGATGCAAAATAACGAGTTTTAAGCTTCCGGGGGGGGTCCCCCGGAAAATTTAAAAAATTAAGACGCAAAATAACGAGTTTTAAGCTTCCCACGCTTTATACTTGTATTAAGTAATTTATGGGCAGACTTAAAAAATTATACAATTTTCCTTTTTCTAATCAATAGGGGGGGGGGGTTCAAACCCCCAAACCCCCCCCCCTCGGTACGCCTATGGACCACTGTACAAACGATTCTTTTCACAGCACCTTCAACGCCGAAAATGTTTGGATAATGTTGAATGATTAAACATCGAAGAGGTATTACACGGCATTAACCACGATACCCACATCCCTTTTCACAGCATCTTTAGCGCTTAAAATGTGTGGATAATATTTAATGATTGAACATGTTCACAAATAAGACGCTTAAAAGGATGGTTGTTTTCGCACATTCGCCACTTAAAGTTCCAGTACGGCATGCTTACAAGGACCGCGCTAGCACAGAGTAGAGACGCATTGCTAATAGTTTCAATCAACCAATCCGTATAAAGAGTCCATTTCTACTTCAGCTTACTGTTCTTTCATGACAAATTTAAATAAATTTTGCTGTGCAGCATCCAATTATAGTGAAAATCAGGTACTCACCGTTTTATCGTGGAGCATCCCGATTTTGCAATCGAGTCGGACCGTACTCCCAACCCGTGCAGTAATATTCTGAGGCTCAGCTCCTTCTTCGAAGTAGGGACCCCATCGAGATCCTGGGTGGTGATGGTGAATAGTGGGCAGCCGAGGAGGCGGGAAAAACATCCCCATAGTGGTAGTGGCTTCTGTAGTGGGCACAGTGGTGGTCGCGTTAGCGGGCATTGTCGTTGTGGGCATCGTGTTCATTGTTGTAAGCACAGTGATGTTCTGTGCCTGAACAGAATCAGTCAGAAGCGTAGCTTCTGTCATGGGCAGAGCTGTGGTGGCCTCGTAAATCATATTCGATTCCTCCAAGAGAGTGGATATCGTTGTTTCATTATCTGAAATACAAAAAAAGAAAACTCTAAATTGCCTGGATACCAAGAAAATCCAACAATGACTAAGTCAGTATTCATTTTCCGAAACTAGATTGAACATTTTCAACTTCACAAGTTGATGTACTGGATTTTTAAAGTGAGTTTTATATTGAAATCAGAACGAGACATCGGAGGAGATTTTAAGGGTTGTTGACAAACAACAAGAAATTACAAATTAAACCAATATAAGTATTTATAAACAAAGGAGTATAAACAAAGCATATTAAGTTCTTTATACATATATGATTCCGAAATACGGAAAAAATAGATTAAAAAAAAAACACTCGAATAAACGGAACCGATAGGATCTCATTTTAACATTTTATGGTTTAACCTATTGTTAAGAATTTTAAAACTTATTTAAATAATTCCTGGGTGCGCGGGCAAAGAGAGTTAAGTCCACTTTCTTTTTACTGAGAATTAGAGTGACTTAACACAATATACCAGCCCAACATAGCTTAAGAAATGGATAAACCTATGACGCACACATCCATAACTACCTTACAATTTTGAATATGACTTACTGGACTTAACACAAATGTAGAGAATATTTTTATCTATAACTCTATGGACACATCTCAATTTTTTAGGATGGTGGACTTAACTCTCTTTGCCCGCGCACCCCGGAATTGTAGTATGAGTAGGCCTATAGGAAATATTAAGAATCCGTTTTATTCTGTTAGCACTACAATAAGCTATTAATGTTGCAGGCCTGATGTAACTGTATTTCTACAAGACTGTAGGCCTATGTCACAAGATTTATTAGTAAGCATTCCTGGTTTTATTTCTATTTAATTAACTGAAGGTATAAGGTGGAACGTAATATAATACCTACAACACAAACATATTTAAATAAGTTCTAATATATTTATGATCAACAGAAACAAAATTCCGTCGTTTTTGGTACATATATCTACGCCTAATTATTATTATTATTATTATTATTATTATTATTATTATTATTATTATTATTATTATTACTACTACTACTACTGTAACTACTCTAGTATTTTTAAAATAGATCAGAAAACTAATTTTTACACTAAACTATAAAGGAAAGGTTATTTCTTCCTCATTTCATAACAGGTCTTTGGCTTGTTCATTTCGCCACTTTATCGTTGGCATCTATGAGCCATTTTACAATTCAACGTGTCGGTAGCTGCTAGTAGAACCTTAGAGGAGAGAAGAGATCCACACTATTTCTGGTTAACGACCTCATAAGTGCTTATTACTGTAGCCGAGACTTATATCTTTCGTGCAATCCGACCCATAAGGGCCTCATGATAGCTTCATTTAACAGGAAAAGTCATGGATAACGTAGCGATCACCCATCGCAGTTTTGTTCCGGGCTACCGTTGCTTGACCCAGAGAATAACTAATAGTGAATAGCGTAACTAATAACCAACGGAAGATCCAAAAAGCTAATTTTTAAATAATTATAATAAAATGAAAGAAAAATAATAAAGAAATGAGACATCCCCACAATGAGCAACACAGACAATAATAAAAAAGTTATATATATACACACACAGGGTGTTTATGAATAGCACCTAAATATTTTAACTGTGTATAGATGGGGCATAGACAAGCAACTTTTATTAGGAGATTTTTGCTCTATAATGTAAAATGTGTATGCTACAGGGCATTAAAGTAGGCTAATTACAATTTGGTGCTAATAAGTCAATAGTGAAGCGAAATATGTTAAAATTCTCATTAAATTGATTTCATGCCTTGTTAGTGATCGATAAAAATCTTAATCTTAATCAATCATCAACAGTTATATCATAATTTAGAGCTTTCATAACCTGCAAAATTTACAGACTAATCACATGACTGGCCGCCACTGCTCCGTTTTTTTCATTCATAACTATAGTATTAACAAGAATCTTTTAATAACTTACAAATTGCTTGTCTATGTCCCCTCTATATACAGGAAACTATTTCGGTGTTATTCATTAACACCCTGTATATATATATATATATATATATATATATATATATGTATATGTATATATATGTTTATGTATATATATATATATTTCCTATGTTTCAGGCATTATAAATTCTGTCCAACAGTATTTCGCAAAACATGAAAAGGTTAAAGTATAGTGAAATTTGGCTGGCTTAGTTTTAGAGGAAGAACACCGGCACGCATAAATATGCGAGTTCACAGACTCACAATGGATGTGACACACGTAGGATGGAACGGCAGACAGCAATCCCTTCGCTAATGAGTCCAGTGCATAAAGTTTGCATAGAGAAAACACAGAATAACAAGTACCCGGGGAAATGAGGCAAACGTCCACGGCCAACAAGTTAATCAAACTCCATAAATGACTGCGTAAAACTCTCTTCTTGGAACATGAACAAATTTATATATTTATAGAGCACAAATAAAACATGCGTTCTTCCACAAGTCGAGCTTAGTAAATAAAGGTATGGAACGAGACATTTTATTTAAGATTCAAGACTGACAGGGTAATTGGCTGGTTTAATCGGCCTCTAACCTATAAATTAGAAGGAACTCTTTCGACAAGGAATTCCTAATGTATCAGATGTGCTGAAGGTATTAAAAGTATGAACTTATATTTTCCTCGACTGTAACATAGAACAAAATGCAAATTTTACTCCCCAAACTTCATTAATATGCCAACAAGGGTTATAAAGATACGGTAAATGAAGTCGGCAGAAGAATCCCAGTGAACATGTGGGTACATTCAGTCTGATGAACAATTACTGACTGCCCTATACTGTTTGTGCAAAGATCGTTCATGTGGTAATTTTAGAAATAATTACGAATTGCAGCTATGCATTTTTTTCACAAAAGAACTATTCTTAAATTTCGTTAACTATAATGACCTCTCTTACTTTATATTCTAATTAAATGAATCTTAGTATATTCATATGTTTTTTCAATTTGCATTAAATATGCCTAATTAGCTTCTGTAAAATATTCTGTATTCTGAAAATCACTAATATATAGTTATTACTTACAAGGCAATTTAACGTGTTTTTTATGCGCACAAACCTTAGCTCCCGAACCTGAAACCGACCTGTTTTCGTAGGTAAATGTTTGAGGGCCAGATTTATGACATCAAACCAACAAGAGTCGGGTTCATCCAGGGGATGGCCTAGATAATCTTTGTGAACACTCCTGCCAGCCCCCTTAACTATCCTTCTAGGCTGAGCGTTGTTCATATGCTTCAATGGACGTGGACGAATAAAAGATTGGTTCACCCAGGTTTGGAGTGGAACACAAATGATAAGCAGATTCAATGCCAAATTTAAAACACTAAAAGAAACCAGAAGCATACACTCAACTGTACATTCTTTAACTTACAATTACATTCGTAATTCTTTGTCTTACCATTAATTTTTTCTATCTAAATAAAACCCTAATATGACTATTGGTGATGTACCATCTATGCAAAGAGATTCAATAATAATAATAATAATAATAATAATAATAATAATAATAATAATAATAATAATAATAATAATAATAATAATAATAAAATACCAATCCGAATGGAGCAATAACTTCGATATAATTTTAATTAGCAAAACTTCTCAGGCGTTTAAACTTCCTGTGATGTAACTTACGTCGAAAATTTATTTCTAAAAACAAATTGTTTGCTTGAGATAAATAATTTTGTAACGTTGCATGAACATCTTCGGTTCAAAATCTTGATGTTACTTAAAGTTATTAAGTTATGAAGTTGTCGTGTGTTTGCTGATAGAAATAACATTTGCACAACTTTCTTAGCAACTTGTATACTGCAAGGTCTGCAGGGAGGGAAGAGTAATGCAAACAACAATTCAACAAGTACGATGGAATTAGTGAACTAAGCTCTGACTTCTAAATTGAAAACCAGCGAGAAGCGGGAGTTGAGGTAAAAATACCTGCGAACTCTCGAGTAAGTTAACATGGTATTACAGTCACGAATTTGTAAAAGTGAAATTGATCTATTACTGCTCTTATGATATACGAGTACTTCAGATATTAGTCATGGAACAATTGAAACCGTAAGGGAAATATCCTTTAATTTGATGGATAATAATGGCATTTGGAGTAGGGTTACTAGATCGATGAGCAAGAAAAAGGGTACTTTTTCCCAGTAGAGTTAACAGTTTACAGTTAATACGTTTATTATCTTAAGCAAGAATATTGATTATGTACCATTAAATCGTAACCATAGCCACGGTTGATCTCTAACGAGTTAATTCGATAATGTTAATTCGATAGCGGCTGCGATAGAAATTAATGTTTGAAATGCTTTAATATGACTACGCCCATAATAAAGAGATATTACTGCCATATTAAACTTAAAACTAATTAAATATTATGGCACTTATAAAATTATTGTTTTTACTTAATTTTTATGTACCGAAGTGAAATGAGTCATCAAACATTTCGATGTGATAATTTGTAAGTGCGTCGTACAGAAATGTCTTATCACAAAACACTAACATTAACTAGCAATATTATACAAATAATTTGCTGCTGGATTTAATATTGATAAATAGCTCCAACTTTTTAGGAAAAGAGTATGATAAATACACTAATAGACCCTTCTGGATGTATTAATTCAAAATTCAGTCTATCAGCAATTGTGGTGTGAGATATGTTCTTGAATATAATATATCAGCTCTCTTTTATTTCTGTGCATGTTGCAATTGCTTCTAAATCAATGTTGGAAAAACCCGGTTAAAAACAGGTTTTGTTTATTTAAATAAGTAGTTTGGTTTAAACCATCTTTTTCTGTACTGATACTATATGACAGAAAATTGCGTCTTATTTTTAATTCTTAATACAGTAAAGTCATCTAATGTGCAGGATTTCATGTTGCCAGACTCCATTAGGCCACACAAGTTAAGTCAATTCACTTAACTCATTCCCATACCCACGCAATTGAATTCAATTTTAATACAACTTCACAGATTACAAATTTCATTGCAGTCACACTTTCTGAAATAATTGTTACCGGATCCACAACCACGTTGTAATTTCCCGTGTGAACCTACGAGAATATGTCTTAATTTGCTACCAATATCCTGGTTAGAGAGCAGTTACATAATGGTTTCCTGTTCTTCGCCTTAATCCGGTGAACCGCTATAAATTAAAATGTAACTTTGTCGCTACATATATTTGTTGAGTTTCAACTTCACAGCACTTGTTGCAAAACACAGAAAAGAGAAAAGGAGAAAACTCAATCCTGCACAGGAAGTTTGGTAATGCAGTTTTCAAACTTGTGATAGAGGTAGATTCGGAAATGCAGTTTCAGGGATGTAGGGTTTGAAAGAATAATAAACAAGTTCTGAAGAAGCTGTGTTAGTGATGAGCCTTGTTCATACAGGAGAATTTCCACGAAACTATCCAGTATTCTTCAAGTCATGGGTTCTTCGGAAATAGGAATGTAAACTAAGAAGAAGCAATGAACTTATATATAAAGGTAAAGTGATCCCTATTTAGGCCATGGAGGCCCAGAGGGTTCCAGGAGGTTGAGGCTTCCAGATTTTGGACATTCGGCACATGAAGGTGGTAAGGTTTTCAGCCTTACGTAGCGGCCACCTTTACCCCCAAGATTGCTCCTGCTACTCATTTCTGTTGGAGGCTGAGTCGACCCCAGGGCCATAGTGCCACCAGAAGGTTTAGGTCAATGGATAAACCAGTAATAAACCATTATCAACTATTCAAATTATGGTATCAATAAGATAAAAATAATGAGAGTAGGCCTACGAAGATGGCGTGCTTCGGCAATTTATGTTGAGAAAAATGTATAGGCCTATTCGAGCTTCTTTTTTATATTTTTTATTTTACTTTTTTAAAATCCTGACTTGGTTATTCTCTAAAATGGTTAATACGATTTTCCTAAAATGTTGTCTATTACCCACATATTTTGAGGCTAACCATACTGTTTTATTTAATTCTGTTTTAGAAGTTGACTGAAGGGAAGTTGTCTTGACCGCGATATTGAACGTACTGTTAGACATATGTAGGTCAAATTCATTAGCAAGTATGCTCTGCGTTTCTTGGATGCTTCTCCTTATGGTGAAGTATTGAGAAATAGTACCACAATGAGCTAAAGCCCCTAATTGCGGACGTCCTGAGAAGACCCACCGAGTTGAAGAAGTTCACAGCGTACCTATCAATGGATCTGTCAGAAGAATAGACATAAATGCCATTGCACCTGGCTCAACAAATGGTACATGATAAATTGATGAATACTATTTACATCCAACTAAACTTTTTACAAATAAAACTAACTAAAACCCATCTTTGGGTTCATACTCGTACAAGGTGGAATTAATATAAATGTTCCTTTGGCAAAAACCAATAAAACACGTTTCTGTGAACTCGGTATTTTTCTTCAGATAAAAAATCCCCTAACTTTTAAGCGTACTTTACTTAATAAGTATTATACAAAGGGAAGGTTCATCGTGTAATTTTCACGTTCCTGGTTGAAAAAGCCTGCATAGAAATCATCAGACCAGAATAAATTTCACAAAGCTGTTATCCAAGGCACATACTGTTCTAACTTCTTCTATATCAGCAGAGGATAGCAAAAGGAACAAATATTATTTATTTTACGTTTTCTTTTATTTACTAAGCGTTTAGTTTTCGTCCTAAATAAATTTAAATATTACCGGTAATCGTGCCAATGAAGGAAGAGCGATCTGGCTGTGCACTGTCGCCAACCTACGAAACTGTTAATCAAATTGTTTGACTAAGCAAAGATGTAAAGACGAAACATATTATATTTTTATGTATTTTAATATTGTCTGATGCTTCAAATAATATTTAGAGTTATATTATAATTAAGGATGGGTCGATACCAGATTTTATCGATACTCGATACCGATACATGATTTTTCTCTCGATACTAGATACTTCGATACTCGATACCGTCAACATTTCCAGTTTCAATAAATAGGTAGGCCTACATTAAAAATTAAAAGTTTAGAGAACTCTGTAATACCAACTAAATCAATTAAGTGTGCATATTTAATGAGACAAAATTTAATATCATCAGTAGCCTATAATTATTTTTAAACTCTACATTAAAACTAAAATTAGTTTTTGAAACAGTCCACTTACAAGTTTTTGTTAAAAAATACTAGCATTCTTACTTAATTGCAGAATTACCAAAGTATCGAAAAAGTACTGAGCTAGTATTCTGAAGTATCGCTCGATGCCAATACCATGCAAGTATCGAGAGTATCGAGGTATCGAAAGGATCGAGGACCAATCCCTAATTATAATTCTAGTTGGCAACAAGGGAACTATTCCGTCCATCTTTGTGCAGTATTACAGAAAATCCCATTCTGATAGAAATTTAACTGAGTAAAAGTGCTTTACTGTTGGCCAAACTTGTTTAAACATGTACTCGTATAAGAGAAGAGCTTATTTTTTATTATAGGTGTTTGTTATTTGTTCCACAACATATTTATTGTGTAATACAGGGCTAGGAATTAAGACCACCTCAAAAACCACTAGAAAACAATGTACAGGGAATAAGTGGCTGAAAACGAGAGCTTATACAAAATGGAGATTTTTTGTGAGTGTATTGCTTATAAACTCAATACAAATATTATCGTCGGAGCATGGATTATAGAAATGCCAAAATGGCATATTAGGATGTCATTAGTAGCTTTTTCCACTAAAACATCCGTATAATACAAAAAGGGGATTATTAATTCATACATCATATGCAACGTCAGAGTAAAATTACAAAAAGTGCATTTAAAATGCTAAAGGGTGCAAATCTGTTAAAGTTAGAACACGTTCATCTAAAAATATTTACAGAAATTAAGCATTACTATTTCCTTATTATTTTCACCCGTCAATTGTTTATAAAAAGTCTTTGGTTTGTTAGCAGTTGACTACACACATTATGGTGCTATATAAAAGTTAATTCCCTGTGCATTGTTTGAAACTGATTTTGAGGCGGTTGTATTATATTACACCGATACTCTCACTACGAGTATGATATATTAAAGTATATTGTTTATTACTTAATGTAATTTGTCATATTAAATAGGCTAGTAATATTTCATTATTCTACCTAGAATGTTTTGTCAGTCTTTCGACTATTTACTAAGAATAGCAGAACATTTATTTACTATATATTAAATTCCTGGTATATCTAGTTTGTTTAAATTAAAATGAACCTTATTGAGAAATTCTACCCCTTGAGAAGGGGAAGAACTTCTCTCATACACGTGGAGGGGCTGGTAGTTATTTGAGAAAGTTTTCAATTTGTGAATGCTAATGTGAGGCACGCATGAGCGTTTGCTAGAGGGCTCTTTTCATGGTTGATTGTCTTCATGGGCTAGATGACTTCAACTCTTCCCCACTCTGGCACGATGGCCCTCGATATGAAAGCCATCGCCCACACTCTCACAAACCTGGGCCTGTTTTGTGAAATTTGTTCTGGTCTGATAATTTCTAAAGCACGCAGGCTTTTTCGACCAGGAATGTGAAAATTACACGATGAACCTTCCCTTTGGATCTTAAGCGGCACCACTAAAGGGATTCTCAATTAGTGTTAGGTAGTTTGATGGGGAATACATTTTAAATAAGAAAGTGCTCAAAGAATATTTTTTTAATCAGGGAAGAAATTTTGTAAGGATACGACATTTTTAATTAATGTTTTCGCTCTTACACGGCACAATCTATCTCTTTATGACAAACCAATTTTCATATATTTCACTGAATAATTCCATCTAAGAAAATATATATCTGATCTGATTAGCAGCAATAGTATTTGCATAATAACGCTTCTTATCATAATGATCTATATGGATTATCTTTTAAATTTATAAGAAGTAGATGAAAATATCATTTCCCACTTGTCTTTTTGTTACACTTAAATATAAAGTAGACTATTCATACGTTCAGTGCACTATCATTATAATTTTAATCCTGAAATTGTCATTATAAATTCAATCCGTGAAGTAATGCTTATCGCGGTTTTTTCGTTTGTTTCTTTGGTTTGTTTTTTCTTTTTTGTTTGCTTTGAGAAAGGAACTGTCAACAGTTTTCAAGTAGTAAGGCAAACCCTTCGTTGGTCATGGTGCTTTTCGAAAAGCGGTTGGTCGCGGGTGTATGAAAGCAATAAATGTAGTATAATATAATTATTTAAAACACTCTTCTCTTATAATTCTACGATGAAAAAAGCTACAAATTGACCATACAAAAGTGAAATAAACTGATAAATCTTTTAATAAAATTTCCTAATTCTAAATTCCTTATTCAATGCATTTTTCTCTGTCGCATTTGGCTGCTTGTGTTGGCTGCAGCATCATTTTAATTCAAAACTTTCACATAGTAGTAAGTAAAAGACATAATATTGTCATATCTATTTTCTTAAAACGCTCTTTATAACACAATTATATTCAGTATTCCTGGAATGAAAGAGATGCCTTGGCTAATTTATTATTGCAGCGGAGATACACCTTTGTAGATTTCATTTAACGATGTTCATAAAAGAACACATTCTTGCAGATAATATGGAAATAGTACGGCTGATGAATACTAAACAATGAATATAAGTATTATTATTTTCTTCCAAGTTTACGATGTACAACTCATGAAAACCTTGACCATGAAAATTGTTAAAATGAATAGGCCTACATCCCATAATAATAATAAGGAAAATTATGAAATTGTTCAATAGCTAATAATATATTTATTCATGTATAAAACCAGTTTAGGATTGGGCATATGTGATAAAAGAACACTTCTGAAAGCCACTTACTGGAATAGCCATTCTTTGCAAGCCGTGCATTGACAGCAACTTGTGCCGGATATTTAAAATGCCGTATATTACATTAAGCCCACTGATATTACACTGCAGTATTTCAGAGCACACATTAAGGCCACATGCGTGCACCAATAACCGTATGTTATCTTTATGTCTATTTAAAATTTATAGCTTCGTATGTTACTTAATATGGTTTTACTTGCATTTGCTTGAGTAGAGCTTGGTCTACAATGCAAATCCTTATTTTAAAAAGGGAGATGTCTATGAAGAAAAATGTATCATATTTACTTAAAGCTAAATATATTTTGTGATATTGTTAGGTTATATTTCTGTAATGGAGTTTTTAACTTAAAATTAAATAAAAAATTGAGAAGACAAAAGACATTAGAAACAAAAATTATCTGAATAATGTTTAATGTTTTCTATATATTTTTTTCGAAATATTGTAGTTGCGGAAAGTTTATCAACCGTTTACTTATGACGTTCCATACTTCCTCTCCTCACGGGGAACTGCTTATAAACGACAACACTGAATAAGATCAACTTACGAAGACATCATTGTTCATATAAAATACGAAGAGTTAACTTTAATAGCATCAGAAGGAAGCAATAGGCGTGTGGACATTATAGCCATGTATCATAGTACACAAACTGCATTGATCATAGATCCTATGATCCTCTTGGACTTGGATGCTGATCAAGTGTGCTATTTATCAGCCCACCGAAGACTATTTTAAAACTAAATACAACATAGTTTCAGCCAGAGTGATTGGGCTTATGATGGGAGCCAAAAGCTCTATTCCTAAATTCTTTATTAATTCGCGAAATAATTTAAAATTCCATCAATCATTGTTAAAAGATATAAGCCTTTTGGGATTGAAAGCATGTTTAATATTCTACGAAACCGTTTATATACCATTTAACTAAACAAATTTAAACCAATAGTTACAGAAAAGTGTATTTTAACGTAGGTAATCCCACGAGAGTTTACGAGTTTATCCATAGATTCGCGACTGCGTAGCAGCAGCGAACTGGTTTGATGAAACTTGTGAACTCGAGTTGGATTTATTAAGAATATTCCATGAATAAAAATTGACGGATTATACAAATAATAATAAATACTATCTTACTTTGTTATATAAAAACAAAACTGTCAGCTGCGAGATCACGGCATACTATGAATCAACCATCCATGAATCGATTCGAGTTACTAGGTTGTAACTAATGCTACCAATGATGCACATGAGTCATAGTTAACCTGATTCAGATAACTTAACAGCAGAACAGAATAAAGTCCACGAACTGGCTTGCATCGAGTCTAAATTGTGTACATGTAATGTATATTATTTAAATTTCCAACAAAGTTATATTGTATAAGATGAAATGTTTTTATTCTGTTCACTGACAGCATGTGATGTATTAGTCACTGCACTTTGATATCTACATTTCTACTAATGAGCTGACGTTTTATCAGATAAAATCACAACCTCATATTATTGTCAAACATTTTATAAGATAAAGGGTCGTGATTGGTCTATATCCGAGGAATTGCTAAACGTTATTGGCCAATATCAAACAGGTGGCGTATGAATGGAACAGGCGTGAGAAGACTGTATACCACTAATGTGATATATATATATATATACATGACACGAAAGTTAAACAGTTACTTCAAAGAAGAAATTGTGCATCTATCCCGCCAACTTGGCAAAAGGAAAATGCTCCTTCGGGCTCGAATAAAAAATACCCTCCAGTAGGCCAAGATACCACACGTCATTAATTACAGTTCTGGAGGAAGTAGGCCTAAAGAAACTCATTTTTGAAGTTTTGTAAACGTATAAAAACAAAATTTCTGAATTTGTTAAGTGATATCCTTGGTTGAAGGTGATTATAGTAGAGGGAGGAATAAAGATGTATTGATACAGTTGATTTCTTCATGGGTTATCAGCAGATCCAAATTTTATAAAATTCCGAGCTTTCTGACTTTAGCTCTGAGTCTATCCTGTGATTGCTTATAACCTAGAAAATCAATAGTAGGCCTATTGGTTGAGAATAACTCAAATCATTCTTTTAATGGTTCAAGTTTTAACTGTAAAGGTAAATTATATTGTGTGGAGAATTGAAGGATTTCAATAGTGATTCTATAACATTATTGTAAGTTACATGAAATAGGTATAAGTATTTCAACAGTATTGAAGACACCTAGGCAGCTATGTTGAACAAATATTTCATCAAAATAACTCCACCGTTAAATAAGTTAAATTAGTAGTATTTTTGTAAAATGCCCAATTCATGCATTTCACAGGGAATTTTTAGTACTGCTTAGTCTGAGTTAATCAGTTAATACGTATTTTCCATCATTTTAGCTCCGACGTATACGAAAGAATATGCACCTATTTTTGTATTGTACTAATACACAAAGACACGTAGAATAATATATATGTGAATCCCTATTCTTTTGTGGTTCTGCATTCATTTTGTACCTAGCGAAGAGATGCCAGTGAAAGGGGAGTAGATATGCTAATGATTCAGGTGGCTTTGTTATCTCAATTCTTTGACTGTTTGTACTTGAAATAAGCAACGGAATATTCCATGCCTTTATTATCAATATAATGAGGCTTTATTATGATTATTTTTGGAGCATTAGTCCTTTATTATCAAAACCTACAAGCGGATTTCAGAATTCGACTAAAGCCTCATCCATTGGAACGTACCGTGCTATCGGTGTTCATATCATATTGAAGTTTCATGTGCCTCCTTGTGTGATGGTTCAACAAAAAAGAAAATTTCATAAGAAAAAGTTTCAATAAATTCTCTGTAAAAGTTTCCGGATTATTATTATTATTATTATTATTATTATTATTATTATTATTATTATTATTAGTATTATTATTATACCTATCCTTGTCTAGTCAAAAAAGTATGTATGGTCTAAAGGTACAGGTCACAGTCGTGACCTTTATAAACATCTCTATGGTAAATCTGTCGCTCATTACCGTAAGTTACATTTTTAAAACTGTTTTTATCATATTTTAAAATAGTTTTTAGGTAAATGAAGGAGTTTTCAAAGCTACTAAATTTTAATACTAAAATAAATATGACTATTAATTATCTTTAAAATGTAGGCCAAGTCAGTAGGTGATATAAATACGTGGCATAAATTGGAAAATTGTTTTTGTGATTCGAGCTTCCTTGTTAATAAACTTACTGTGCTCCTGAAGATTATAAATGATATCATGCCACGGTTTTAGACAGCCGATTATCCTGATTTTCATTTTCAGTGACTCTGTATTCAAAAAGAAATTTAATTCAACTTTTTTCGATGATAATAATCAATTGCTTATGCATCACATTCAATGTTGAGATTGATTATTATTGCATGCGTATATGAGAACCATCTACAGTGCATTGAAGTAAACTTTTTAGTCTGACAATTTACATTAATTTGCCTGTCATGTAAAGAGAAGTTGTAGTATTTATGAAAAAAATACAATTATCATTGCATATTGACAAAATTGTAAGACTTCACATAATTTTCGTATTTGTCAAATCTACAGAGTTGTTTGAAATAGGGCCCAGGTATTATACCCTTTATTGGCTGTTATAACACAATCTCGAATTGTCAATGCTTGTCGCTAATGATTATTGTTGAACCAAACAGGACACTAAGCTAAACCACTGTTTTATGCACTTCCTTATATCTCTCATTAGTCTCGTTACGGAGTTTCCATCTGGCATAACGTTATTTTCTGAATTTAAAATAGGATATAATGGAACACTAAAATAAGAGTCTCCGTCTTCTGCAACTGGAAGTTCTATTTAAGAGCGCTGCTGGGAAAGAGAATTGTGTTCATTCCGTGCCTAGTCAGATCTGGTTTACTACAACTGCATGTTATGGCAATCAGTTGAAAGCAGTTGCCATCCATTCTTAAAATAACAACAACAAGAGAACTTAAGTTCTTAAAATGGATAAAGAGGAGACGATTTTAAAAGAACGGATGATATTTATCTCAAATAAAAGTAAAAAGTAAAGTGTTCCCTATTACAGGCCATGGAGGCCCAGAGGGTTCCAGGAGGTTGAGGCTCCCAGATTTTTAGACATCGGCACATGAAGGTGGTAAGGTTGTCAGCCTTACGCACCGGCCGCCTTTACCCCCAGGATTGCTCCTGGTACTCATTTCTGTTGGAGGCTGAGTCGACCCCAGGGCCATAGTGCCACCAGAAGGATTAGGCCAATTGAAAAATTCCAACGACCTCATCGGGGATCGAACCCGCGACCTTCCGGTTTGTAGCGCAGCGCCTCAACCACTACGCTACGGCGTACCCCCTCAAATAAAAGTACTTAAGGGAAAAGTGAGGGGAAAGAACGTTAAATGTACCGTACCAAGAAGCATATTGTAATATAAGATAAATTAAAGAAAAAAGGTACAAGAATTATTGTCAAACCAATGAATGTACGAGGCGCGTCCATAAAGTAAGTTTTCCTGGGACCGTTTACACAAACAAAACAAAATTTCATGGAAATGTTTATTGCAACATATATAGCAAATGCTCAGCTATCTTTCAACACATTCGCCACAGGAATTAAGGCATTTGTCATACCGTGGGACAAACTTTTGAACACTTGTGTCGAAGAAGTCTGACTCCTGGGGTTTGAACCACTGTCTGACAACCATCTCCGCTTCTCTGTTATTCTCTGTCATTTATTGAGGTGTAGGAAAAGATTGAAATCACTGGGAGCGAGGTCCGGGCTATAGGGTGGATGTTGAAACATCTCCTTGCAGGAGACTTGCAAGGAGGTGTTTACACTCCACCCTACAGCTCGGACCGCGCACCCAGAGATTTTAATCTTTTCCTACCGAGAAATGACAGTGAATGACAGAGAATGGTAGAGATTGACAGAGAAACAGAAAAAGGTTATCACACAATGGTTCCAATCCCAGACGGCGGACTTCTATGACACTGGGATACAATCGTTTGTCCCACGGAATGACAAATGTCTCAATTCCTGTGGTGAATATGTTGAAAAATAGCTGAACACTTTCTATATTTGTTGCAATAAAAATTCCATGAAACTTTGTTTTGTTTATGTAAACGACCCTAGGGAAACTTTCTTTATGGACGTGCCTCGTATATAAGTAAAATGTAATACAGATTAGCAAGATAAAATCAACTGTAATAAGAAGCAGACAAAGATTTAACAGATATATGGTATTAAAACAAAAGGAATAAAGGAATCGTAGATAAACATGATGTGGAAGGAATCACAAAGAAAAATAAGAAAAAAATAAATACTCAAAGGGAGAAAAATAAACACAGTGATTACATCAATGAATGGTGAAGAGAACGAAATAACTATAAAAGAAAAAGAATGGGACACTGACAGATAAGACAGACAGAATTATATACAAAAAGAAAAAACAAAGTAAGGAATCTAAGAAGATAGAAAGGTAGGACATATAAAATTAAGATTAAGCAGAAGTAACGAAAAATAGTCTAGAAATGAAACAAATAATATAAAATGTAGAATAAAAGCATATATTTAGTGATGTATTAAGGGACGTTGGATTTTTTTTCCAGAAGAGAAAACATATTAGCTTCTTAATTTCTTACGTTTAATAGAAATATAAAATTGTTTTAAAACATGACCATATGGTTGGAAAAGTGAAAAATTATTTATTCTGTAAAAAGAACTTGCAGTTTGATTATAAATTGGTTTTGTTCAAGGAAAATTTGATTTTTTGGGGGGTGGGGTGGCTGTTCATAAGCAAACTGGACTGAAAACATTTGTTAATAACAGATGGAATTCTTGTATATCCATAGAAAGTTTCTGAATTGCAGATTTAATAAAATTCAGAATGGTATGAGAAATTGCTAGATGAGAAAGGGGTTCAGACAATCGTATATCGCCATTTATCATGTATGCGATTGGCGATCACCAAAGAACTGTTGAACCAAATGAGAAAGGCCTAATTGCTCTGACTTCACAAACAACCGCAAAAGAGAACAGAAAACAATTAACGTGGAGCTCGCACAATACTGAACATCACTGTGAACAGTTCCGATCTCTGCTCTTTTTTTATTTTACAGTGGTCGCACATTTACTTTATCCCCTTTGCAATTCATTTCAACATACTTGGCATCAAAGTACATTAGGATTTAGAATGCTGATTTCCAGGTATTCGTTGAAATTAAACCTGCAGAAAAGAATCTAATTGGAGAAAAGCGAAAGTGGAAAATCCGGTTTCAAATCTTTTCATTCATTGGGGATTTCCAAATTTCTGTGGTTTCTTTCAAACAAGCAATACATAATATTCACACATTCCAATTATTAATTTAACTAATTTTTGCTCATCCACTGTCATCTATCCATCACATCTTCGTTTGTCATACTCTCAATACCATGCTCCGTCTTGAAATATTCATCTGGGCATCAGTCGGTCTTCCTTTCCTTCTTCTTCCTTCAGGCTTCATTCCCAGCTCACTATCGCCTTGGTCAATCTTCCATTATTCATCCTTTTCACTTAGCCGGATCATATTAATATTTTCCGTAATTTGTACACTTTTTTAAACCAACATTCATTAACAGTTTTACTAATAATTCATTTGCAATCTTTATGCCAGGAATATACACAGCCGAGGATAAAAATTTTACTAATAATTCCCCCGTAATAGACTGAATGTGTGGAACACATTACACAGCGTAAATAATAAAGACCTAGATAATTAGGCGTTTGGAAAATATTTGAGTTTGAACTTTGAGGCTAAGCATCCTTTGTTAAGGTAATTTGTTATGAGGGATTTTAAGTTATTTTTCGGAAATTCTTAAGATTGTTCCTTGTTTTCGAGTTGTATTTTCTCAATTTTACCCACGATTAAAGCTTTCTGGAATAAATTTAATGAAATAATGAAAATGTATTTTCTCACGGCAGACAAAATACTGTTTGTTCACAGCTCGGATACATGGCGAAACTGGTGGAGTGCAGCCAAATGCTTCGTTTACTGCCGCGGGCGAAAAACGTCGTCCTCAGCATGACATGTTTGTTGACATTTCTCACTAAACCCGGTGTAACCCTTAGCAATAATAACAGCCACTCGTATTATTAGTAAGGCTGTTATTCTATTATGACAGTATTCCTTATTTTTGTCTCCTTGATTTTCTACCTGATCTTCTTTCTGACTCGTACTTTTGCTATTTACTCTACACGTTTCCTCTTCAAACAGCCATTATTGCTTATATAAGTACTTTTGTTATGTATAAGTACTGACCCATAAAAGGTATATATTCAAGCACTGTTTCAAATCTAATGATCCAATAATTTTTTTGGAGAATATAAGCATTCCACGGAATTATGCATTAATTTCGGATTACTTTTTTATGATTTCCTGAAGATTGGTAGGCTAGCGCTAAATTCGTTCACGGGAATGTTATGAATGTCGATTATTAGCAGGAATAAGCATTAAGTTAATCCGAATAGTTTGGTGGAACTCTGCAGCACGCTCTCACAAGCATGAGAAGACTGTACAGTGTACAACATAACAGCCGATAACGTACACATACCACGTCCGTTATGAGTGGTCAGCATTCACAGTGTTTGTTATAATGACGCTTAATGGCTGTGCATTCAGTTTAAAAAATTACTTCGGTACATTCAGCTACATGTGGTATTGTACATGCAAGCCGACATTGGTTTCAAAAGTACAGGCTATTAGGGGCAGATTCAAGTGATATTCTTAGATCTTTATAGATAGAATTTATTTTAAATACTAATAATATAATACTAATAACAACACTGAAGAAAAGTTACACAAATTGCAATGGACTTGCGGAACCATAAGGAGAAGTCTAGGAAATAAAGCCACAAAAGAGTCTCAACTGAAATTTTATAAATCAGTAGCGCTGCCAATATAATATACAAAGACATTTTAAGTAGGTATATAAAAATCATGATTACTGTGTTCTGTATTATACGTGAACCTCAAAAATACTTCTCTTTCCAGGATTTACGATCATAACTATATAACTATATATATAACTTATGTCATGAACTGGTTTTAAATTAAAACGTATAAATTGTGGAACTGGTGCGTACGAAGAACGGACTTCCAAGGATTTGAAGTAAAGAACAAATCCTAAAGCAGAACCCATCCGATCAATTAATCCAGCACAATATCCCATCAGTGTGTATGTTATAGATTCAAACAAGTTATAAGGCAAAGGTCTAAGTTTGTTTTTATCTAGATTTTAACACCAGATTGTAATCAAAACACGTCGTAATTATTATGTTGTTCTAATAATGTTATAGTATTATGATTTATAAACATCATAATAATGGGGCTTGCTGTTTTGTACAACATGTATCATACCAAAGCAAATAAATTTGAGACTGGAGACTAGGATTTCTTATCCTCAAAAGTCATACTTAGAATTTATGCAAGAAGAATCAATATTAAAGTGTAACAGACCTTGCTTGTTAAGAGATTAATTAATAATTAAGCATTACTTATTATCTGATTGGCTGCTCACCTAAAAGTTCCTCATTTAAATACAAATAATCCAAAGTAGGAAGACGGGAATTCAAAGATGTCAATAAGCTATACCAATTGAACATTCTTAAGAACGTATTTCTATAAACCGAGAAGTTATGATTCGATTAATAATGTTCTAATAAATGTCGTTATAAGGTTTATTTAGTAGACCAGTTCATTACTGCAGTTTATTTATTTAGAGAATTTCTTAACGGCAAAAGTAATAGGATAATTATAATGGTGTTAGGATGTGAACAGATAGAAGGCATTTTTTTTTATTTATTCTTCATAATTCTCATGCTCCATTACAAAGTAATACTACATTATATATTTCCTTTTACAACATTATTTTAGTCACAGTTTTGTGAATTTGGGCAATAATTTGTTACAATGCCAAATTAATTTTGATATACTGTATAACTAATATAGATACATACAATCATCCAGGTCTTTGATATATCTACCAAAGTTTGTTGAAATCTATATTTTTAATGAATTTCACGAATGCTTTTAAGTGTTTCTCTATGAGGTCACTATTATTCGTAGGCCATGATTCTCCTTCTGTTGTTACTTGATGCTTCAGGATATTTCTTTGGCAGATAGAAGGCATGTGGACAGAAAAGGAAGCAGAGAAGAAACTTATCTCTCACGAAATAAGTATTATTGTACACACACTCCACGAAAATGTATTATTGTGTTTAAGATGTCTTCTGGTAAAATGACAAGCGTCAAATTCGCTAGACTCTTTTGTATTTTTTTCTTAGTACAATAAATATCTATCTATCTATCTATGATTCGATTAACAAGGGGTAATGGTTTCACTGGAGAAATTCGTTAGGGTTCTCACAATCTACCATATTACTGTAACGCCTTCTCCCGGAGGCTGTAGTCTCATTGAGAGCTGCATTTCGTCGTCTTATCTCTCTTTCATATCTCCCGTTCCTTCACTCCCTCTTAATTCCGCTCCCCCCGATCCCTACACAAACGTCACACTCACTTCTTCTACTGCAATTTTTTATTCGCTCAAGTCTAACTCGTCTTTCTTTAGCGAAGGACATTTACCAAGAATCCAATTTTTACCCTTGTCCAAGTGACGAATCCAGTTTGCCTCAAGTCCAATTTCCGGACATCAACGACAGGAAGGTCTGAATAAAATGCCAATCCTTCTCCCCAGCGCCTTATTTAGAAAACTTTCTGATACAGACCCTAGGGCTTTGGTACCCCTCCCTCATTCAAGTCACTTATCAAACCAACTTCCAATCGCTCACAGTTATACAATATGAGATTTCGTACGTTCATTTCTGCTTTATTATTGTTATCATTATTATTATTATTATCATAATCATAATTATTATCATCATAATTATGTAATCAAAATCTTCATATCCACCAATACATACCAATAACTTGACTAAAAAATAGACTTAATAATGTTATAGTAAATTCAATAATAGTACTTACTGTATTTTTCTAAAAATAGAAGGAGCAGATTAACAGTTCTCCACTTTTTCAGTCAAAGGCCTATATATTATTATTTTCATTAAAACTAGTCAGGCCTATATGGAAAACTCTACTAGTAATTATTCAGTTTCTGTTAAGATCGGTTATGTCTTTTTCTATATAAATATAAAATTTGTATTAACGCCACTGTGTTCATTTTCTTTATGGACCAGCCTGTACACTTTCCAACGAGTTTAAAAATCATGTGCAGAAAAGCACAAAACTCCGAATTGCGTGCTAAAAAGGTATCTAAAAAATCTAAATTTCCTTCCCATTTTTCAGACTGTTCTAGTGTATAGCCTATTACAACACATTGTTCATTAATTTTAATATAAGCTGTAAAAAGTCTCTTGCAATAAGCCCATATTATTACTTAGTGCCTTTATAAGAAATTAAATCATCGATAAGAAGATTTGCATGTTTTCCCTCATGGTAGATACGGTTGGTTCCATGATCCAATAGTCCCTCGATTGATTCCATCAAAATACATGTTTCTTTAGCCCGTGATCGCTCGCTCTACTAGAACGGAACAAACTATTGTGTAAATGCCTTCCTCGACAAGTGTGCTTTATAATTTCAAGTCAGCTGTAACATGATTGCACACGTGTCAGCAGGTGTATTATTAACAAAGCGGCGCATTTACACTTGTAATCTATAAGCTTAAGTATTAAGTTGACGCTAAAGCTCTTGAATAATAATATTTTGGTTCTCTGTTCTACTTAGGGGTGGCTCTGTTATTACTCACATGGGGAGCCATTCCGTATGAGTAAGAGTGAGGTTAATACTATATTAAACTTCACTGCACTTTACTACTTCTATACTTAGGGTTTTCCATTGAACTCGGGCCCTGGCGATCCTTGTCCATTCTGTTCCGGCTGGTGTCTGGAACTCATCTGCCCAGTTGCACTTCGGATGGCCTCTTCTCCAATTATCATTTCGGACGTCCCACATTGTTGTAGCGTAAGCCCTTGTTGAAGTCTAGCAGCATGCCCTCCCCATTTCCACTTTAGATCTTGTGCTTGCAGTCCTTCGTATTTCATTTTGGATCTAGCTCGAATTTCTTGGTTGGGTACTCGGTCTGTCATTTTGGCATTAAGAACTCTCCTTTCCGTTTTTTCTCATTCTTAGTTTTAGTTTTTCTGTCTGCTTTGCTTACAGGCCCACGTCTGGCACCCATACAATAAATAATAATAATAGTAGTAGTATTCTATTATTCTATGGTTCTTCTTTTAAAAATTACCTCCCCATTATAGTTGTGTTTGGAAACAATCGATTGTGTTTTATTTACCGCAGTATAGTTTGTAATTTTATTTAGTGTATTTAAATCCATTTCTGGATTGCACACAAAAACGACCATGTGCTCATTCGGGTGGTGTTTTTATGTAAAAAATAATGTGGAAAAATTGTAAACTGGAATGGAATAAAACTAGAAATTTTGAAAAATTACATAAAAGCTATAGCTTGACATTGTTTTAAGTTTTTCATAAAAATAATTTAATTTAAACATAAAAAAACCTGAATTTTAAAAATTTGTATATTTCTGATCAACCTTTTCACTGCTACAGGCATATAAAATCATCGCTTCAAAACTGTATGAAATCAGAAATATAAAATTCCTAGAATAATGCTATTATTACAAAATATGCAGATCTTTATCCTTGTGTTATGATTGTCATTCATAGAAACGAGCTTTTTCACTGAAATTTCCCCCATTGATTTCAAACCTAGAGCCCACGGTTGATTTTACTTGATGATTTCTTATATACTTGTATAAATTTACCTTTCTAAAGGTTAAAAAAATTTATTATAGAATATGCTGGGGTGCTACACATAAAAAACACGTACAGCCAGAATTTATCAAGAATATTTACATTTTAATGACCATTAGGTCAGAGAGTATGTCTTCAACATCCATATAATCATCTTCATTTCTATGCTACTCTGTGTAACTGAACATCAAGCTACATCACAGGTAATCTTGAATTCTGTAACCAGTACTTATCGAACGACAAATTAAATTCTGAGTGTGCGTTGAATCCCGAGAGATTTGCGCTGTCCGCTTGATGTCTCGTGGGAATTAGCATTTTAAACGCACAGACTATCCTCAGTGACGTCATATACATCCTATGCATGAAGCCAATAAAATGCTTATGACCTAAAAGTCTGATAGTATTCAAATATACGCTAACAAATGTTACATCATGCATATTCAAACGGTTTGAAAACATCTCACAAACTCCATGTGATTTCGCGTTGGGATTATAAAATCACAGTTGAGTCAGATTTAAACAAGATTCGAAAGCTAATGCCATTCCACTTCCTTCCTCCACTGGATTATTCAGCCGACTGCAAATTAAGTTAATTGTTATATATTGTTTCAAGAACATGTCCTTTCAATGTGCCATTATTACGGTGAAATAGAGAATAAATTAATATGACCTGGGGATGAACTCTTGGAAATGTACACTAAAAAAAAGTTGTATCTAATTTGGAGCGAACATATAATTTTTAAAGAGTTTTTCTTTCAAACAGACTATAGAGCCTGAAGTATCAAATGCCCTCTTACTGTGTAACCATTAACATATCCTGCAAGCGATTTTCTCGAAATCTTTTATATCACTGTGCATTTTGGCGAGTGAAATAAGAGGGATGAGGAAATGAAACTTGGAATTAACTAACTTTGGTCGACTTATCCTATGAAACTTCGATTCATAAATCTTTCCTGGTCTACTGAGAGAGCAATTTAGTTGCAAAGAGGTACAGATTATAGCTGAAAAATTAGTAGGCCTACTGTCAACGCATAAATATTTTATACAATGGGGTAGATAGGTATTGTCCGCTCTAGAAAATCGTGAATATATAATATAACTATGTAATTATATAAAAGAGTACTTTCTTTTTTCTGTTGTTTAAAATAAAATCATCATTCTGCCGGCCATAGGATCTCGGCATACTAAATGAATGAACAATGATACATGTTATGGAATACTAACGAATGCTACCGACAGTGGTAGTAGGGCCTACTGAAATACTTAACCAACAAAATTGTAAGTTAAATCAGAACAAATAATGACACATTTTTCCAATACTGGTACATAATTTATTTGTAAATTTACCCTATTTGAATGTGCTTTGAATAAAAATAATTTTAAATGTTGACTTTTGAAGTATTATCTGATAAAACTACACCCTTGCAAGCCTATTATTATACAATAAACGACCAATATTGGTCGAAATCCGAGGCACTGTTAACAATTATTGGTCCATATAAAATACACGTCGTATGAATGTATCAGAAGGAATTTGATTTCATTGATCGAGAAAAACTCTGGTCTATAATGGAGAGAAGAGGATATCCAATACACTTAATCAGAATTTTACAAACCTTATATCAAAACACCAAAATTGTAATAGAAACTGGTAAGAAAATGTCTTTAGAAATCAAAACCAATCAAGGAGTTAGACAGGGATGCACTCTGTCACCCGTCTTATTTAACATCTATATAGATGATTTGGTAAGAGACTGGAAAAAAATTGCACCTTCAGGAATACAAATCAGTTACAATAAATTTTTAAATACTATGCTCTTTGCCGATGATCAAGTAATAATACAAGATAATGAAGATAAACTCCAATTGGCGGTATACAAGCTAAATCAGTTATGTAGTAATTATAATTTTAAAATCTCTATCATGAAGACCAAGACCATGGCATTTATAGGAAAAGATCCGGTACGGACAAAGATTGTAATAGATAATCAAATAATACAACAGGTATCGCATTTTAAATATTTAGGATGCGATATAACATATGAAGAAGATAAAGATATCAATAGTAAAATTAGTAATTATCAAAGAATATGTGGTACCATAAGACGAACTTTAAAGGGAAAAACTATGAGAGAAACACAAATAAAATTTTACAAAACAATGGCGGTACCCACTTTGTTATACGGATCTGAAGCTTGGGCAACAAAGAAAAAAGATGTCAAACAAATTGAATCTTCAGAAATGAAATTTCTTAGGGCGGTGAAAGGCTGTACAAGAATAGACCCTGTAAGGAATGAGGATATAAGACGAGAATTAGGAGTACAACCAATAACAGAAACAATGATACAATATAAAGAAAGATGGAGAGAACATGTTTTGCGAATGTCCCCTACAAGAATACCGCAGCAAGTTATGCTATATAAACCAATAGGAAGAAGGAGTGTTGGGAGACCGAGGACAAGATGGTGAAGCCGGAACAGGCAAAAGTGCCTAATTCTGGATTGTCAGAAGAAGAAGAAGAAGATGAATGTAATGGTCTTGGAAATACTATACATACAGAAATGTTAGGCTATTTATATACAACTTATTAATAAATTAACATTATTTTTATTCCGGCATTCAGATCGATATCCTATTCAACTAAGTCGATTGGCTCAAGCGTTGTACATAAAATGCCACTTTCGAAGTTTCCAAATATTATATGTCATATAAAAGAAACACTTCACCAGGGTCGTAGAGGAATTTGACAGTAGATAAAGTTGTCAGCTGCCGTCATATCAAAGAGTCATGACTCTGAAAGTCCAGTCCGTGCTGACTCCTGTCTTGCAAGGCACTGACGAAAAGCAATCTGTCTTCTTCAGAGTAAGTTCCAGACGTTTGTTCCTTTTTCAGGAAATTAATTGCACACGTCAGACTCTCTAAAGTCTTTGTGCGAAGCAAATAATCTTCTGGAACAATGAAGTGTCATACTTTATGCATAACCGTATTTCTTTCACATTTATGTGAACTGAAATATACTATTTTTTTCTATAGGCCTATTGATTACCATGATACACAGAAATTATCAGATAAAACCCTTTGTAAACAGTGGAAGTAAAAAAAAAATACAATTTTAACGGTAGATAATACAGGGTGGCGCAGGGAAACGGGAAATTTTGAAAGTTATGTTATCAACACTGTAGTGCCGGCAGGATTCCGGAACCGATGCGTAATCGTTGTAAACGAGTTGCCATTTAGTAATCATGCAGCATTATAATTGTAAATAATGACAGTTCAATATAATACGATTAAGAGGGCGACATTCCATGGCCTGCGAGCTCATCAGAGCTTAGTGTATGTTACTTCTTCCTGTGGGGAGATCTCAAAAGTAGTGTAAGTTACCACTCACGTCCTGGAACTATCCACGAACTGAAACAGAACATTGAAGATTTATTCACTGCCATTCCCAGAGACATGCTAGCTAGAGTGAGTATTCGAGAGTTTCCGTAACAGGTTATTACAATGTGAACTCCCTAAATGGAGCACATCTTTCCGATGTCACCTTAAGAAGTAAAGTGACAATATGTGACAGTTTGTAATAAAAACATAAATGGCATACTGTAAACATGTGCTTTCGTCAATAGAAATAATTTTTCCTGTGTGTACTTGTGCAAATTACGTTACTTCATAATTTCCCGTTTCCCTGCGCCACCCTGTATAAATTAAAATGAAAAATTATGCTACTGAGTGATACAAAATTATAACACTCCGGGGTAACCAATATTGAGTGCTTTAGATGAAAAATACTCCTTTCTTAAAAATATATCCGTATGATTATTAAACAGATTCAGTTTGATAACAATCGAACATTTTAAAATTCAGTATGCCTTTTTAAGTGTGAAATTTCTCATGGTGATTGCTAAAATCGTCATACATGGTGGGTGAAAAGCGTTTTCCTGAAGTTGGCAGTATTGTACCAAAAAATCAATATTTGCGCTCTTAAATGGTTGGCTCCATGGTGCGTAATTCATAACAGTAAATCTGACATGTATTATTATTTCACAGATTTTAATGACATGACTGTCTAAAATGTGTAGGTATATGATACACTTGGTAAAATGATGTTATTTAGCTCGTAGGATTCCTACAGTTGCCCTTACGGGCTCATTTCACAAACAGCCTACTCGCAAAATAAAATGTCCTTTCTATCAGTTGGATGGTAAATAACTATTTTAAATAGTGCATTTTCCTTCCAAAACAAAAAAACTATTTTATAATTAATTTTACGGAATCGAATTATCTTTTCGATTAAACATAAAGCATTTATTACATACATCAACCGCACGAGCATAACAATTCACAATAGTAACTGAAGTAGTTGAGTAGAAATGATGATGTAGGACTACTATTTTCATCTGTAGTAATGTTTTAACAAAGCAATAATATGATATAATTTAGTATCGAATCGAATCGAATCCCGTTCACTACGTCCCGGGCGCATAGAGCCTCCTAACGGAGGTTTCATTACGGAAAACAAATTTAGTTATTCTTTTTCCTGTTGAAGAGAGTGATAGATGTCTCGAAGACAGAGTAGGGAATTTAAACTATTACTTCGATTGAAAGGGCCTGGGAATTTGTTCGAGAGGCCCTATTTTAGCCTTGAAGTTTTTAAAGGGTGTCCTAAATCTGCAAAAGATCTACAGCTTATAGCCCTTCCCGGGGGACTTCATGCTTCGGACTTTTACATTCTAAACATCCATCGACCTCGGCCAGGTCTGAATCCACGACTTCGGATCCAGTGGCAGGCACACCACCTCTGCACCACAGAAGCCGACAAGATGCAGTAAAGACAAATATAAATTTTACTGGTACATTTAAAGTAGGAAAAGGGCTGGTTTCCCATTAAAAAGATAATTTGTTTCGTTTCCTACACTCTATTTTCCTGCAACTTTAAAGGGAATTTGGAAGCAACCTCTTCAATTTTATTCGGTAGACGTAATAATTTCATGTGTTGAACTGTACTTCTATTGTAGAAACTGTTCTCGGGTTTCCAGTCGGGTCTCACTTCTCCGAAGATGACGACGCAGACAGTCGCCGAAAGCTTAGAATGTAAAGCCCGACTGGAAACCCGAGTGCAGTTTCTACAATGTATTCGTCGGGAGAACCTTAAAAGTTTCATTGTACTTCTATTGTCGAATTACCTTTCCTTCTTTTTTAAGAAGTGAATTATTTGAATAGCTAATCCGTACAGAATGAAGACAATGCATTTCGTTAATTAAAATAATTAGGATATATTATTACAATCACAATTATTATTTTTGCTGTATATGTTCTTTAGATTAAATGGTTCTCGAGAAGTAACAGAACGTCTGAATGAGAAAGGACAATCGAGATGCGGAACAAGATGCACGTCAGCTCGTATTTACTTGGGCGTCACGTTCCAAACGTCACATCTGACGTTTAGACGACCAATGTTCGCTTTAAGGATTTTGTTTTATTTCCCCCAACATCAGAATTCACCACAACTTACATTTTCCTAGATTAATAAAGAATAGCTTTTCACATAACGTGCATTCGACCGTACTTGGACCCAAAAGTTACGAATAATAGTTATAAGTGAATTTAGTTTTTAATAAATATTCCTACGAGGTAAGTACCCGTATTCTCTTTTTAAAAAATTAATGCAACTATACAAAACTTTCAATTGCCTCATTTTACAACATAGCCCACTTACTTCTCCATGCACTTGATCCATCGTTGCACGAGCTTCCTCACGCTCTCAGAATAAAAGTTTTTCGACTGAGCAGCAAGCCACGTATGCACAGCTTCCTTCATAAGGTTGCATAAGGTTCCTTGCATATGGTTTTACACTTCATCGACACTCTTCGGTTTGTCTGCATCATGATACACACTTGCTCAATGTTGGCGTCACTAATGGATGTGGATGGGCGTCCTGTTCTTTCCTGGTGAATGGGGAAAAGTCTACCAACCGATCAATGTTTCATCTACCTCTGTCTTTCACACTGATACATTTATACTTCCACGACTGCTCAAAATATGTTGAAAATTGACCAGAAAACGTTGCATAACTGAATACATTTGCCTTGCCAAGAAATTGATGTTAAAAAAGAGAGGTAAATAATTTTTTAAATACTTACTTACTCAATAGCAATAGTAATTCCTAAGCAATCTAAAGGAATATTATCAATTTTATGGAACCCGGAGGTTCATTGCCGAGCTTACTTATGTCCGCCATTCTGTGCTAATTCCATCCAAAATCCTCGCAAATCTACTTCCCTTAAATCTATCCTACTATTGTCCTCCCACCTATGTCTAGGTCTGCCAAGTAATTCTTTTAATACTACATACTAAAAAAGATAACCATTTATGAGTAATTACACTTCAAAGTTAACACTTGAAATACGCTCAGCGCACGCGGGAGAATGAAATGAAGTCTGGTATTTACAAGAGCGTCACTTTCCTTTCCATGTGTCCACAGATTGCCTCTTCCAAGCATTTCTCTTTCACTTTCCAACCGAGCATAATTCAATTACTTCAGAATACGTCAATTAACAAAGTGGGTAATTAAATGGTGTCATCAAACTGTATTACAAGGCGAAGTAAATGGTACTGCTTAGATTCTGTACATTCAGACTGCGTTAGGGCAAATTGAATTGTTTAATGGTATTCCAATAGTCAGGGGTGATGCATTTATTAACGTGAGGCCAATGGGATAAAAAGTATGAAACGAATAATAACAATATTGAATGCTCAAGAAGTTAAGGATAAAAGTGGATTCAGTTCTAAATGTATAATACATAATATTGGTATAACAATAAGGAAAAAATAATAAAATGATAATGAAATAAAAAAATAATAGTAATAATAATATACTAACTGAAATGAAAATTTTACAATGCCAGATTCATGTAAAAAATAACTTTTCTGTAATGCAATTTATTATTGTTATTATTATTATTATGTTTTTTTTTTTAAGAAAATATAATAGAATTTGCATGTTAAAATGGTTGCATAGAATCTTATCGTAAGCTTAATCCTTGTGTTTGAGTTGTATATAGCTACAAAAGAATAAAAAAACTCATATTAGATCAAAACTAACGCACGGGCGATGGAGTGACAGCCATATACGAAAATGTTGCCCAGTTCAATTGAACACCTCTCCATTTGAGTACCTCCACAGAAGTTTTTGAAATGTCATTAGCAGATTATCAGAGTCCTCAACTTGGTTACAGACGAGTTCTCTAATACAACATAAACTATTCTGTTATTGTTTGTTCGCAAAAGTTTGAACACCATGCTACTGTTGCCAGTTGTTTGTTTTTAATAAATGTCGCAATAGGGAAATTGAGTCTGCTCAGCGTGTTTTGTCAGCAATGTGGCGTTGTTGTACCACATCAGTGCTGCCACATCTCATATTAAGTGGGGCCAATTCGTACTCGTACTCGGCACTTAGAAACACTAACAGGGTTTCACGAGAGCTCTCACTACCACAGAATTAGCGGATATGTACCTTTGCACCAGTTTTAGTCTCTTTGATAATGTCACACTAAATTTTAGTTAAGTGGATAAGCAATGACTCTTTAGGAGTAGTGGTTCGAATCCATACATAGTTAGTTGTAAATTATTAAAGCTAGTGAGACATCGAATCCTGTAACACAACGATTAGCAACATTTTCTGTCGGGGCACATCACAAATTATTTCCATGACTCAACACGGGACACCAAAATGTTAATCTCTTAAAATTATGCACATTAAATATAGATGTATATTAAATATATTATATATAATACAAGTAAAGTAAAGTAAAGTGATCCCTATACAGGCCATGGAGGCCCAGAGGGTTCCAGGAGGTTGAGGCTCCCAGATTTTGGACATTCGGCACATGAAGGTGGTAAGGTTGTCAGCCTTACGCACCGGCCGCCTTTACCCCCAGGATTGCTCCTGGTACTCATTTCTGTTAGAGGCTGAGTCGACCCCAGGGCCATAGTGCCACCAGAAGGATTAGGCCAATTGAAAAATCTCAACGACCTCATCGGGATTCGAACCCGCGACCTTCCGGTTTGTAGCGCAGCGCCTCAACCACTACGCTACGGCGTACCCCTTATATATAATATATTACATTATATTAATATAAATACACAACTCTTGTTTAGATCTAGCTATTTTCTATTTGAAATTATTTTTATATCTGTCTATCTATCTATGGCAGTGGATCCCAATATAATAAGTGTCAAGACCTTCTTGAAATACTTATTTTCTTTCGGAGGACCCCCATAGAAGTTGTTCTTCATTAAAGGTATTTGGGCTATTGAGTAGTATCTAATAATATATTATAGATACATTATTATTATTTGCTGTTTTATTGTCTGTAATAAAATCAAAAGAACAGACTTAATCTTACACACATAAACCTCTATTAAGCAGCCATACGATAGTTGGCCTGTCTTGAAGATGCCAATAACGCGAGATTTGATTCGACGGAAGACATTGCAAATATTTAAAATTTAACCATCATTCCATACCTGAACCAACATAAAATCACGAACACGAAATAAAGAAGAATTTTCCACGAAGAACAGGAAAAGTGACGTCGCAAGTCTTTATTATTATTTTTCCTAAAAGGGGAAAGGTTGAAACACTTAAAAAAATGCAAGGGATTTAGAGCGTCACTGTTCTTCGCCTGAGACAAAATGTTTGACAACTTTTGATAAAACGAGGAAATAACAATGTTCAGCACTTCGTGAACCCCTTGCGTCGTTCCCAATGACCCCAGATTTCCGCGATCACAGGTCAGGAACCCCTCAAGTGTAATAATATACTCTGGAAGCTACTTACCATTAGAATCTTACTGGTGATTTTAACCTTGGTGTTTTAGTTAAATTTAGTTCGTAATCTCATGAGCCGTGTGATGGGACATGCTGTTAGCCAGATAACTCATCAACAAAGTAAGTTTGAGTTAAGTTGGAGTTTTTATTAAATTAGTATGAGCACAGATGCACTTATAAAATCCATTCCCCCCCAAAAAAATCTGTGTGCGTGAATGAGTCCACAAACCACAAGCTTTACAACTTTAAAAATGTATTTATTTAAAGTTGATTTAATCACATAGTCATATCGCGATTCTATTTTATGAGTTGGTTTTACGGGTATTCATAAAGTTGGATGTTTTTAACAAAGTTTTGTGCATTTTGGATGGATTTTTTTCTTTTTGATCGTAGCAGACATATTAGGCCTTTTTAAAGCCTGGAGTACAATGTTTTTTTCTTCTCTTTGTATTATGGACATTAACAGATGAGATGTTTAACGATAAGTAGTACAAATTTCTTACGAGCTGCTCAAACTATGTGATATGTATCTTCACCAGTATTTTGGTGAGAAAGGGATTTTATAAATATAATTAATAGAATGTGATAATTACTTATTCAAAATGTAGAAACTTGCCAACAACGTATTAGTCACTGTCACACCTCCTTCTATCTCCGGCTTTCTCAGTAACATCACGAAACTTGACTGATGGCCTGTGAGGTTGAAAGCCAGTGCAGCACAAACTCAGAGAAGATAAATCTTCCAGCCACAGTGACATGATGGTGATGATGATGGTGATGTGATGGTGATAAAGTGATGACCATGATCGTAATATACTAGTAAGATTTATAAACGTATAGGCCTATAGCGCTAATAACATTGAAAATGATCATGAATAACGAAACTTTTGTAAAGGCGTTACACTTGTGTCAAGGTTGCTGGTTAAATTTCGGTAATGACACACTGGCCATTAAATTAATTAGGCTGTGCTAATTAATATTAATATTAATACTTTAGAAATTTGGTGGGTACATTTTGGACAATGAATTTTGATCACTGAGTTATATTATCAATGCATAAAGCCAAAAAAAGATTAAGTAATCATGTAGAAGCCTATCACAATGCATACATTTTTAAAAAATTCTTTATGGACAGTGACTTAAAAAAATTAAGGAATCATGTAGAAACCTATCACAATGCATACATTTTTTAAAATTCTTTATGGACAGTGCCTTAAATAATTGCAATTAACAATTACAATCAACATTATTTTGTGTAATTTTTATAAACGGTGTTTGAGGTAACAGAATAAAAATTAACAGATCACTAAATACCTTTCTCAAAAGGCAATTTACAGAATTCAAGAAGAAAACATTCTAGGCGATCTTAACTGAGCTCCAAGTTTCTCGAGAACTTCTTAAGAAATACTATACCTTGAAGAAACAAAGGTCCTGCGCTTTATTTTACGATTAGACTTCTTCACTTTGAAGAAACGCTGATGAGAGAAAAATAACAAGTGGTGAAAATAGAAAGAAAGAGGGAGGGATTGGAGAAATGGAACGCTTTCACGAAATCAGACCTGTTTCTAGCTCTCTTGACCTGGCCAAAACTCAGGATTCGAGAGTAGACTGGAATAAGAACGAGATCGTAAAAGCCACTTGAAGTTCAAGATGCTACAGGTTATAACTTTATAACCTTGGTTTCTTCCGTGCTTCAAGGAAACACACTACTTACGTGAAGATAGTATTTGCTTAAAGTTATTGTTCAATAACCACACGTCACCGTAGGCCTGGGGGGCGGTCAGAATATCGCTGGCTTTCTGCGCCCAAAATAGCGGGTTCGATCCAGGCCTAGGTAGATGGTATTTATATGAGCATAAATGTGACTATCCCATGTCTACAGATTTATAGGCATGCAAAAGAACTCTGCTCGAAAAAATTCCGACATACCCTCGACGGGCACAGCCCTATGTAGTAGTAAAACGCCGTCGTAAATTACCATAAATTCAAAGCTAAACAAAGCATCAACTTATCCAATGATTAGGTTGGCAATTATGGAGTGTTTAGTATAAAGTATAATTTCTGTCGTTTATACATTTTTTCAACTGTTGAGGTGTTTGATACTTTTCTACGCCCTTCCTGTTTTACTGCAATTATTATGTCCTCGGAGTAAATATCTTGAAGGTTTATGCTTTATAAAAAGTTCTGTTTGTATTAATGAATGGTTTTTACTTTTAAAATGAATACTGCGTATCCATTGTCTAAATTAATGAAACGTATCTCTGAGTCAAGATTCCTTCAGCTACAATAAGGATAGTCTTCGATTTTAAGATGCTAATAATGACTGTATAAATGTCCGATAGTCCTAGGTTAAGTATCATATAGAAAAATATATGAGAAAACAGAACAACTGCCATTAATTGTACCTCCTGATCAACATTTTAAAACAGCAGAGGCATACACGGTGATGAGAAAATTCGTTTTCCCTTGAGATCATATATCCCACGAATATCTGTATTTTTTACATTCTGCAAATGTGTTGCCACTGTTAAAAATCACCCTTGTTACTTAAGCAACAATAAACACATCATAAACACCGAATAAAAAATACTTGAATTAATTATTAAAGGAGAGACAGCGTAGGAATAAAGAGGAGAGTTCAAGGAAAATAAGACAAATTATGAAGTCAAGAAGGAAGGAACTTTTGAAGAGTTGAGAAAGTGTTTTGTTTTGCTTCTTGCTCGTACGATGTTCGCTTAACTATAAACTCGACACAAGTAATTGATTACATCGTACCTCCATTAAGATACATCAGCTCTTAATTAAGAAGAGGAGATTGTTTCATCAGAGCACTGATCAGCATCTCCTTAGGGACCCAGTTCTTGTTTACTTTGCATTCTCTTTAGGTAACTTGACGACAAGATGGGTTACACTGGTACGGTTTTACTTTATTTTCTCTGTTGTCGAAAGCTCTTTAGTTCCTTGAAGGAGATTAAATGTTCTTATTGTTTCTAGTTCCCTTATTCTTGGATTGCTTTTTAACTTGTATCTTTTCATTATATTATCTTCTATCTTCCGTGGCTGTCCTTATACTCTCAAGCCTCTGATATTGTTATTCATTCAAAAATAATTTTTCTAGTAGGTTTCTTTGAAAACTTATTCTCAAAATTTTTTAGCTCTCAAAAGTTCCTAAAGCATACGAAATCGTCAGAATGCGAGGGGTTATGATGACCGTTCCACAGGGTGTATCTCCGGTCCAACAACCGATATCGCATTTGATCTACGATAATCGCGTCACCTTCCTTCGATCATAGAATACAGGAAAAATATTTGGTGATTAACATTTGAATTTTATTAATTTAACTTGATTCTTGGTCATCTGTCTTTTGTCGCATGGACGTGTCCCCGATCTGGTATTCACCTAATAGAGTGAGGGAAGTCTTTTAACCCTTTAGCCTATAGTTAATGCTAAAACCTATCACTTAGTTATATGGTTCATTTGTATGTATGTAAGTTATGTATGTATGTAAGTTATGTATGTATGTATTTTTTTTTAAATTCACTTTATTTACTACATGTTCCATTACAGGGAATACTACATGTATTTCTTTCTCTTCTACAACTGTTTTTGTTCTATTTTACAATTTAGTTTGTTCATGAAATAACTTTGATCAGGATAACATTTGATTACATGGTGCCAAAAGGTAAACTATTTGCGAATTTATTGAAGTTCTTGAAGTATTTTTTAGTAGATCTTTTTTTTTTGGGGGCCAGTTTTCAGTCTTTAGTACTGTTGCGATTAGTGAGTCTCTTTCTGTTTCGATTAATTTGCAGTCATAATAGGTGGTCTACTGTTTGCAGGTGTATGTATGTATATATGTATGTATGTTTGTTTGTTTGTATGGACTCCCACGCAGGGAGAAGAGGCGGGTTGGGAACGACACTAAGCACCTATGTTCCATACGGGTTATGTTACATAAACCACTGAAAAGTATTTTGAAATACAAGTAATTTGAAAGACAAGTAATGTTTTTACCTTCCGTTTCATAAATTTATGGCACATATAAGAACAGGATTATCGACCAAAGCCGACTTCTCGATACATTTTCTATGAAAATTTAATTTATTCTCCCCATATATCATTATCACTCTGAGATTAAAGTAACTGATCAGTTATCAGAAGACAGACTTCATAACTAGATCTGATTCAAAGGTAAAACTATAACGGGAAGATTCTGAATTACACAAATAATGAATACTTTCGAACGATCGTAAGTCTTTAATTTCACGGAGAACAAAGCTGGTGAGTAATTACACAGAAATAAAAGCTTTAATTACCTGTTCCCAAGAATAGTTCAGACAATTTCTATTTTAATTTATACTAGAATGAACACGAAACACCGCGGTTATGGAGCGAAAATTAAAACACACCGAATTGATCCCATGGTAATATTGCCAGGTTCAATTGGGAATAAAGTACCTACTAAAAATACACACGTATTTTGTGACTATTATATTTTCTCCTCCTATAATTACCAAAAGCTAACAATTAGTTTCAGAACATATATAGGATAAATGGATGAGTCGTAAATGTAGTAGGTAAAAAAGTTTTTATATAAATTGAGTTTACATTAACACTATCAAGGGTGGTTGTGTACATGTTATGAAGTTCGGGATCGAGCACATTAGGTGGAGTGAATAAAAATGAAGTAGCCACTACTAGTTTTAAGTAATAGTACCAATAATTACTTTCAGTAGTTACTTATAAGTGCAAGTTTTTATTTAATTTTGAGTGATAACTTTAGTACGAGTACTTACATAAGTTAATACTGGATAAACAATAGTAGTTACTATCTGCTTAGCTGACAAGTAGTAGCCAATGATTACTTAAAGTAGATCATGATATCTATATAATATGAGGATGTGGTTGACTTTATATCTGTATATGCCTAGCCAAATCTAGGGCACGCAAAAATCTGGAAATTTTTAACATAGATGGACTCGAAACCCATCCATATCTGAATCGTCCAGGATAAATTTCAGCACTGGTTAGAAGACAGCAACCAAGGAACATACCCAATGGAAGAAGAATATCGAGCAGACGTCCCGAAGATACAAATAGTAACTATTAGTGGTATACTGTTATATTATGTGTTGCATTTAGTAACAGACGTACTTATTTTATAGCTAAATACTTATAAACCTGTTATGTCCAATAGTAAATTAAGGTTAGGGTAAAAGTTACAAGCCGATGTCTTTTTCACGTAGATGTGGCAATGTTTTAGCAACTTAGATAGGCCTACTTCTAATAGCATCCAAAATACAACATAAATTTACCCTGAGTTGTAAAATAGCTACAGTATTCACTTTGAGAAAACAAACACAGAAAAAACTGAGTTATCGCTCACGTTCAGGTTCGACCAAAAACAGGTATGTTCCTTTGGTAGAGGTTTGTTTATATTCATAAATTCCGAGTGAGCCAAGTCATGTATTCCCTTGTGAGGCAGTGTAAGAATTTTAGTTACTGACCTGCCGCCGCCAGCACTGCCGCGAGGAGCCAAAGCAGCGCGGACCAGCAACACATTTCCATGGTGTCCGGGACCGGGGATCTTATCCTGTGTCTCCCGGTCGATAGGTTTTTCTCGTCCGCTCCCGCATCATTCTCATCTAGTCCTGCAATACAAAAATACACTCTTATTGACAGTTAGGTCTCTATTTATTTTAAAACATGTGAGCGGTATTTTTACTTACTCGTGAGAACACGAATCAACAGTAGTAAAATGAAAATGCAATACCAGTTAAATAATTTACCCACGACAGAAATATATATTGTTTCTCGACATAGTATTCACCTTTGAATTGTAATGGTCCCTGTCAATCTCTTAAGGGGTTCAGGGCTAATTGTTGCCGGGGAGCCAGTCCCCTACCTACGAACATATTATATATAATGCATTCATGAACCACAGATTGTCTGTCTCTGTTGGGTAGTAGAAAAATCCAATACGACCTAATTTGTCTGTCAGTGAGGTAGACCATTAAGAGCAATCAGTCATAGAAGAGAGTTCCATCTGGAGGTGTGAAGTAATCCCTGGTAGAGCATTGGCACGGATAGCGAAAGGTCCTGGGTTCCAATCCCAGCGGCAGAGGAATGTTTCTCCTATAATAGGCCTATCATCATATTATATATATTTCTTAAATTTACGGGTGGTACCCAATTCATACACAAAATGGAATGATACTCGACTGAAGGAAAATTCAATGGCGGAGCTGAGATTCGAACTCTGAAACCTTTAGTCAAAAGTCAACAACACTATCTATTCAGCCAATACGCTGCACGGCGTTACCTTAGACTGTAAGAAAGTGATGTAATTCGTACCACTAACACATGACCTTACTGCTAAGAAGTTAAATATGATTAAATGGGATTGAACAATTCATCCTGCTCAAATTTTTAAATTGAATCAGTGATTTTCGTTACGTTTTAAATTACTTTATGACAATTACAACATACATTTTAATAGCTTTCAAACTTTAGAGTCTGCCCTAGGGCTTCGATTAAAAATGTATTTGCTCTCGACTAAGGTAATGAACCAGTTCGCAAGTTAATAAACTGAGTTAGCTAAGAGATCCGGATTATTTTTAAAATGTTAAAACACGCCACCCTTCTTGTTTATAATGAACTCTCTAGCAATATTTCTTTCATAAATTAACAGATAAAGTAATTAGAAGTGGCAATTGTATTAAAGAAACAACGGTCTTTGCATGTCATATGAAATTTCGCGCTATTCTGTGAAGAGAAACTCGCTAGGTGTAAATTATAAATGACCCCTGCCATGTATTTAATATCTCGCTCAGCAGGTGTACTGAGGTACAGGTGTAATTATAACATCTCCAGCAGGCAGCTTCATTATCTGTGATATCTGTTCGGATACAGAATTCGGAAGGTAGACAGTCAACATGTTGAAACCAATTAAATTTGAAATTATTGGTACTTTCCTTAATGAGATACGTCTCTTACATATCACATCATAATATTCAGGATAATCAGGTAAATGTCAGTACAGTCAGGATAAGCAATGTTCAAGTAGATATTATGTAGGTTAAAGTGAAAAGTGCATTGTCTATTTAAAGTGCACTGCCTAATGCACATGCCAAGTGCATACTAAATGAACTGCTAATCTGAAATAATTTCATATTTATCTGAGAATTAAGCCTATGTGAAACGATAATAAGCCTTTGTCCAAGAACACTAGACATCTTTTTAGACCTCTGTGTACACATTAAGAGACGAGGGAGAATCAAATGAAAACCGCAATTAATTTTTTCCACTATTTTATTACAGGAAGAATGTTTGCTTGTACATTTTTTCCACATAGTCCCCTCCCAGTTCAATGCATTTACGCCATCGGATAGGAAGTGCTTCGATACCGCGTGAGAAAAATTATTTTGGTTGACGCTGTAGCGTAGCCACTCGTGCACCATCGATTGGACGTCTTAATCAGACTTGAACTTCTGCCCTCCAAGGTGCTCCTTTAATGGACCAAAGATGTGGAAGTCTGATGGTGCCAAAGCGAAGGGGATTGCTGAATTCAGGTGTTTTGCTTCAACATGATAAAGCCCGTCCTCATGCTGCTCGTGCAACCAAGAAAACCATCGATGAAATTCGCTTCAAGTGCCTCCCACATCCGCCATACTCGCCAGATTTGTCACCATCAGGTTTCCACATCTTTGGTACATTAAAGAAGCACCTTGGAGGGCAGAAGTTCAGGTCTGATGAAGACGTCCAATAGGATTTTGAAAAATTTTGATTTTAAATGCCAACAATAAAATGTTTTTGAGAATACTTAATCCCTTTTTACACAGAATTATCAAATCCAAATCACAGTTCACATGACAACAGTGTATTGTTGACAGTGGTCTCAGGTAGGTTTGGAAATAAATGAAACGGGACTTTGGCAACATTAGAGACGCTGTCGATATAATTCATATAATGCACAATGTGATGCAGTCACATAACTTCCTCTACCCTGGACATATAAAATACCATACGAGGTTTGGTAATATGTACATTATTATATCGCAGGTTTCTTGGAGAGGGAATTATGAAAGTGATATTGAATATCTTTTCAATTTCATCCCCGAAACGGTTGCATAGTAACATGAGAGTGAGAAAAAAATATTCGGCGAAGACAATACAATTTTATGTTACCGGAATTTCTGTTTCTTCTTATTTGAAACCCTACCAGGTTTGGTGTGTAGAAGCGATGGGATTCAAAATGCTACATCATCTATGATCCATAAAAATCTATATGAAGCATTCTTCTTCGTTTCAAATTTTTAATGCCTATATAAGGACCTAGAGTTTGAAAATCGATAGTCCTTCATAAGTTAATTTCGAATTACAAAATATAAAACCCGGGCGACGCCTCATATATACCGTCACAAGAAAAGCACCCTGGAAGCTACAGAATTAGAATAGAGTACTAACAAATATATGCAGATAAATGCACAAAATTCATTAGTAGATTCCATACAGAATAACAAAGAATTACAACGCAGACACACTCTATGTGAAAGGAAGACATATTTTCAGGATTTACGTGTACTGAAATGTGAAGATCCTATCTCGATTAAGTAAATCATCATCAAACCATGTACAATGTGTCTTCTAGACTGGAACTAACGATAGTAATCGATCAGAGAAGGTTAATCAGAGAGAACGCATGGTGGAAACTGTATTGCCATTTTACAGGCGCAGAAGGTATAAATAAATTGTCCACTGCTGGTGGCGAATAAAGGCGATATAACCTCTGACTGAATTATATGGATATGGAGTCAGAGGTTATACCTATATGTATTTATAATATATATTATATTTATAATAATTATACATTATATTGGCCCTCATTACAGAACAATGTAATTAATCCAATTTTAACAGAGATAAGTAAATATCTATTTTTTTATGGCTATTACATTTGTACTCATCTATATAGAGCTAATATATTGTATATATATTACAAATGTAATACGTTCTTTTCTATACTTCTACAAGGTTCACAACGTCATTTACGTGATTTTAAATATCTATATGTCTTCTCTATTCTGCTGTATATATGAACAATGTTAACAATGGCAATTAACATGATAATAATTAGCTAGCTATGCTACTGTAAACGAATGCTCATATGATCTATCTGGAAGACAAAGCTGAGAACTGAAATATCTATAATATCTAAGTATTTCTTATTCATTACATTTATTATTACATCAAGACTAATAAAATTACAAAATGGCATATGATTTTAATATCAGACCAGTAGCTCTGTATAGATGAGTATTTCTAAATTATTGTATAGAACTACAGAAGCAGGATAAATGATTATATACAATTTACTTCGTTGTTTACTTACTTATACATTTTAATTAAGGTATTAATTAATTTATTAGGCACCCTTTCCAGAATTTTCGCTAACACTCCGTCATTCCGGTAAGTAAATTTACCCTTTTCAAATAGAGAAAACAGCGAAAATTCAATTTATGATGGACACCCATGGAGATTGAACCTAATATTTCCCGAAAGCAAGTCTGCAACGTTAACCCTAACCATCAGACTCTGTAGGCCTATGCTCCAAATATTAGATTAGTTTAATAAGGTTGTTCGTTATTTAGATTTCCAACACTGCTTCTTGGTCATAGCTCAGAAGACAAGAAAAATAGTACAATATTAGCATCCTAACACCTGAAACTCTACTACCTGTAATTTACTCTGGAAGAAGTAAATGTACGTCTGTACATGCAATTCAGGCTACACTGTTGTATAATTGAAGGGTTTCATTTTATGTATTGTTTACTTTTAAATAAATATATGCATATATTAAACTCCAAATATCAATTTCCACTTTCCGTTCTCATCGAACATAAATAATAAGAAGTCATCTCGATATTATTATCAGTCAAGTGCGTTACCTCCTCAATATTAATATTCTCGGTTTTCTAAAAATATAAGAATTAATTTCTAACACAGTTTAATAAGCACTTCTGTCCATTCACTCTATTAATATTAATTTTCTTTGATTTAGAAAGTAGATGAGAAACAATTATGTACTCTAGGTTTACTAATGCTGGACAACATAATATACCCATCACTTTGTCTCATCTCATTTAACATAGAGAAGTTAGTATGGTACATTGACTGACAACTATTTAGATTACATAGCTGATTAAGCATAAGGGACATGGCTAATTTGCTAGCATCATCATCACCCCAGCTTCCTCGCTAGGTGATCATAGACTTGCTAATCAAGATATAGCCCTCCTACACTTCCCCTTCCCCTTCATCTTATCACGCGTTTCTCCCTATTTTAGTTATGAACAACATAACACAGCCCAATAAAAAAGAACTTTTTGTTTGGTGTCTCAGATGTTTTACCGGATTTTGGCTATACTTAGTGTGCTTATTCCAAATGTGTAAACACTTTTGCTCTACTAGCTCTACTTTCATATAGATTTTATTCGTGAACTCTTAGTCTAGCGAAACAAAATCTTGCTTTATAATATAGCTAGTGAAGGTTCTTGCCCATACTTTAGACAAGTAGGTCGAAAACTGTAAGAAATACAGAAAAACTAAAAGCTGGATTATTTTTTGGCCCTCAAATTTACCAGCTCATAAGTCATAAACGACTGTACAATATGTGATAATATCAATTTTTTTAAAGACCCCATGTTATATTGTTATTGTAATGTTATTGTTAATGTAATGTTAGTGTGTTGCTTTTTTCTTCACATGAATTAGAAGCTAAATATAGGCACTTTTTTATTTATATCAAACGTAAAATGGCATAATATGCATAATGGTAATACCATATCTCACAAAACTAAGCTGATAGGGCAAAACTAATGGCATATTTGGCAACAGCGACCTAAATATACCCAAGAATAAGTATAAATTCTAAGGCACCAAAATGGCTGTTGGTCTGGGTAATAAGAGGAAACTATAAATTATAACGTATTATTATTATTATTATTATTATCATCATCATCATCATTTGTAATCTAAATATTTCCACTAAAATGACTACTACTGGTACTACTTCTGGTGCTACCACTTCTACTATTGCAAGGTTATTACAATAGATAAAAAGAATAGGCGTTATACATGTTAAAGTACTCTGACAATGACCTAAATAGCGCGTGAAACAATCTGATATCGATATTCAACAAAAAAAATAAGCCAACACTTATTTTCATACAGGACATGCTGTGAAATCAGTCCCTTGAGACTCTATTTCTTGTCCTACTAGAATATTAAAAGAGAGTCAGAGAAAGGGAAGAACTCTCTATACACGGGAAATACACATAGAAAATGTAACCGAATTAAAAATTATCACCAAGAGAAATGGAATGATATAATAAATAGAAATGAATTTAAGGCGCTACAAAGTTTGGTACAACATTTAGTAGGCCTACATAATTCTCTCTCCAAGAGCTACCTTTTTATATTTCAATATTTAATTACAACCTATATGCAATTATCGTGTTTTATAAAATTGTATTGATTAAAATGATGCATGTTACATTATGATAATAGAGGTTATTATCTCTATTACATTAAAAATTACAATGCATAGAAATTCTTCTGTACAAGTCAGTAGTATGTTTTATAATTTAAATAACTGGCAATTATTTTTAGCAGCTGGAAATAAACCTTATATGCAAGTCTTGTAAACCAGTGCAAGTTTTACATGCAAGATTGTATTATTTGTAATTTATTTAAATTATAGATCATACCTGAGCAACTGAGGGGAAACGTTTTAGTACCCCACCCAAGCTGTGACGTATGAAACCTGCTCTTCATATTCAGTGTCACGTCGAAACTGCTTTATCCTGACGTCAAGGGCGACTGTAGTGGAAGGCATTACCCCTCCGCACAGTGGCACAATGTGCACCAGTTGCGCGCCCGTGTTATAGATACTGACTTATGCAGACATGTTGCTTAAATTATCTTTAATGTATCAGAAATAATTATCTCTGTAAAGCAAATGTAACAACTATATTATAGTTAATACATTGTGGTAATCAATAATGATAATTAGGTAATAAAATAATGGTAGGTGATAATAAAATAATACTAGGTCAACTGAAAAATGGAAACTAATCGAAATAGACCCCTGATATGTTCATACCGAACAAGTAATTCAGCAGGTTTCCTCTACGGGTAAAACTCTGAGTGAAATCAACATAAAGAAGAAATGTGAACAAAATGGTTATTCTGCCGGAGTTCATGTGAAGTATATGGATTATGTTTCTTTAATTTGATGTTATTTCTTGGTTCTTTCGTCGTAAGGTGTATATTGTCTGGCCCAATGACAAGCCTTTGGTGTTGCTGGAAGCCATTTCTAGCGATATTAATTAGAGCTTGTACAATAAATAAAGCAACATGAAACGATATTATATTATGAAGTTATCTCACATCACCTTCTCGCAAAACCAATTCCGTTCCAAGAACGGTTTTTGTGTTACAGTTAGTTACGTAGGATAACATAGTAGTTGCAAGAACATCAGTTTAATGAATTGATGTAATATGCATGGTAAGATATTAAAGTTCACTTGTGTATGAGATCCATTTACATAGGAAATTGTAAGTCGTTGTGAGAGAGGTCCCATGAGGAAAAGCCCCTGACACAGCCGACAAGTGTTGGGACGTCACATGATGTCGCACTGCAGGGCTGCCTCATGGGGTCTCCGCCTCGGCTCGGTGATATTCATCATAAGACTCAAATATTACAAAATATACCCTTCCAACAGTCGAATAAGTCATGCCTTTTATAATGAAAATTGTTCCATAAAACACTCACATAAATTGAAATGTATTATTATTATTATTATTATTATTATTATTATTATTATTATTATTATTGAATTTCCAAAAGTACAGAACCCTACTTTACCAGCTGGCATATTAGGGTTATAGATTAAACATATATGCAGAATATACAATGTATTAAGAGTTTAAAATACTGTAGAGCCTGGTGAAGTATGAAGAATCAACTTTGTTGAAGTATTTAGGTTCTTCAAATCCCCCTATCTCTCTTGCTCTCCCTCTCTTTTCTTCATTTCATCTCTGTTCATTAGTTTTTATCCTGATTATTGAACAGAAGACTAAGAATTGTTTTCGTTGGGAAGAAACAGTCGGTTCCGTTAAATTTTCTGTAAAATGAAGCAGCTCAAACTCTGATAAGCACTAGGAAAAACTTAGAAATAGCCCCTTTTTTCCTTAAGATATTCCGAAAAAATGATGTCTTCTGAATATGAAAGAAGTGTAAAGAATCAGTGTGACGTGATAGCTTCCTAATCGTAATCACAATATTATATATATATATATATATATATATATATATGTTGTTCGTGCCATTAAAAAACTTCCTAATCCCAAACAAAAGAATATAGTGGCATTGTTCCCTAATCCGAAAATATGCACCAACACCGATACCGACAAAGAACAGGTGCTCTTGTGGTCGCGAGGATTTCCCCAGTGTTGCCGCTGTCATTCTCAAGTGAAACCGTGCTGTGGTACGGTGGTATTTGTCAATATTGTACTAAACTGCAGACAAGTGTAAATACGTCTAATTACCTTCCTATTCACTGAATGACAGGTCGAAGAGGATTAGGGTGGCAGCAGGTACGGGAAGTTCTTGGAAAAAATTATTTAAAAAGTGGCACCCACAATATACTATAATTATATATACTATATATATATATGTTATGTTATATATACAATTTTATACACAATATATATGGTAATATATAATGCAAATGTATTTTCTATTTTAATACTTAAATATTCTAGTTATTTTAAATTGTTGGTATTTGTAGAACTAATAACACCGAAGCAAAAATCAGTGGCACTACATCCCTGAAGTTACTAGGCTTACCATCCGACCGCTGCGTCATCTACCATAGGCAGATTAGGGGGCATGTGCTAAGACAGAGGTAAATAAATTGAGTACTTCCCTGTTCGTTTTATACCTTGGCATTCGGATATGCGTTTGTTTTTCGATATTACAGGAAAATTAATTCTTCATAATGGCATTTTAATTAAATTGCGACTTAAAAAAATATCTAGGTAAAATTCACTACGTAATTTTATTGTGACATACAATAATAATGGAAATTCAGATAATTTTTGCTTTATATACTACGAGTATATCTAGGCTCAGAAAATCTTTATGGACTCATTATGATCCAAAATCGATCGTCATATCTTTCTGTCACGGACTATAACAGCATGGATCAATCAATTCCAACACTAAGGGTGGCGTGCACCAAACTCATGCCATTTACTCTTTTAGTAAGCCTTACTTCTTTAGTTCTAACTACTTTAGTAAGCTACTCTTTTAGTAACCGTACTCTTTTAGTAAGGACGGCGTGCACCAACCAGGAGTAAACTAAACTCGGCGGCTTTCAACATAGAGGAATGTACTAAAGAAGTAAAAATTTTATTTACTCCCAGAGTAAATGAACTTACTCCACAAGTGGTGGAGAGCACCAACACGGAGTACGTTACTAATGTAGTAAGTTGTGGAGTAAATAAGGCCAATATTTACTCCTACTCAGGGGGTGGAGTAAAGTTGTGGAGTAAGTGTGTTCTGTGGCATTTGCGTGAGTTATGACTTACATATCACATTAAATGGATTACATAGTTCAAACTGAGGATAAGTTGTTGAGATGAAGAAGGTTGTATACCAAAAATGAGAGTTGTGGCAGGTGATTTAATAAATATTAAGCGAACCATTCCTAGTAGGGCATTTAATAACGTAAATAATTAAGCTCATAAATCCTTACATGAAATTTTGGCGTTTGGAAGAAACGATGTCAGATTCTCACTACATCCATGTGATTTCAGCCAGTCAAATGTGGAAATATCATTGCGGAGAGCGATCCAACTAGGAAGACGTCCACCAAAGGTGAGGGGAAGAGTGAGTGGAAGGGACGTTTGCATTGCACGGTACAAGGAGCTCATGTGCTCTTAAATATCTTCCTAGCTGGATCGGCCTTTAGATGTTGCAGTTCTCCCTAACTTTGGGTCAGAAAACGACGATGTATTTCAAGCTAATCATATGAATACAGATATCGGCGAGGTATAGTGCATTCCAATAAATGAACGCCTCCGTTCTTGGAGCTACCCAGAAAACACTTCCCCCTGCTACTTAACCATAGAATTACTGAACAATAGGTGATTCTCATTGTTAAACGATTTAATGTAATTATTGTAAATTAATTTTATTACATTACACTTCTATAGCTTATCTTAAACACAACATTGCGAATGCCAGATTATAATAATAATTATAAGAGCTAAAAGTTCAATAGTTGCACCCGCAGTGTTAATGAATAATATGTCCTTTTTTCTAACCCAGGTGTAAATATGTCCAAACAGGCCACATCGGAAGAAAATTTGACTGACTGGGATTAGCGTACATTGAGAAGGGGACACATTGTAAAACCATTCCTTAAAGACTCCCCAAGTCTCGAATGGTGGAGTGAGACGAGACTTTCATGTTTGGGAATAAACTATAACAGATGTTGCAGGTCTATAGTATGCTGCTAACTATTTAATTAACCCTGTGGACAGGAAAGTGAGAAGCATTATAAACTATATAGAAAAAAATGCCAACATGAGTGCCGAAAGAAAATTTTAAGGAGGGGCCCGGAGGTTGAAGCTGCACAGGATCTAGAGAAGTAGTCACTGAAATTATTTTTAAACACACAACCATCTACATAATTATTATTGGAGTTCATAGCTTCCGAAATATTGTACCGCCATTTTTTGTTTAAATATTACATTTCTCAGTTGTAATATTATTATTTTTGTAAGGTAATATTTTTTAAGTAAATGTTCTGTGCATTTGAAAAAGGACAGAAACATAATACCCCTTATTATCCCCCCTTTTTCATGATTTTGTGCAATTCTTCTTATTAATATTGTTAAACAGTCAATAAGTATTAATAATTCATTATAGTGAGATTTATGATAAACAACTATAGAATAATTGATTTATCGTTTTTGGGGAAGAATATGTAATTTTAGGAAGTATAAATATTTTAATATATTTAAGACCTTTATTATTATTATGAGAGAAATAATTATAATATTGGCAGTGAATCAATTATGAAAATCAACTGGAAATTCCAATTGTTTGCATTATAATACAGAAATAATTTGCACAAAAATTGTAATCACAGTACCCATACGTAGGCTACTAAACTGAAAATACTCAATTGAAGGAATTAAAATTAGTAATGAATAAAACATTACTATTAGACCTATTTTAAAACATGAAGATTGTCATTAGTAATACTTGGAACACCCCAAATTCATATTCATTGTTTCAGCGAACCTTTCCTTTTCATTATCTGGCACTTGAATAATACTGGCAATTGAAATGCACGTGTTCTGCTGCGCTGCACTAACGTTTCTGCTCTGTTCTGCGCAGAATTCGACTACTTCTTTAGTAAAAATCGCTTACTACTTTAGTAGCAACTAAAGAAGTAACTATCAATTGAGCTCTCCAACACCAACTAAAAGAGTAAGTTACTAAAAGAGTAGCACTAAAGTAGTAAATTTAGGAAGGGAACCTTACGTAACAAAAACCGGTTTGTCTGTCTCACTCTAGCACATACATTAGTATGACTTAAGAGTGAGACAGATGTACTGGTTCTTGTATACTCCAGGTCTCCGTCTTAAATTTACTACTTTAGTAAGATTTACTCCTGGATGGTGCACGCCACCCTAAGGATTAGCAGCATAATGAAGTTTAGACTCTATAATCTGAAATTATCGGGTTAACAATCACATTCCCAGCAGTTTTTACGCTGGAGTGTGGGATATAGGTCAGAGCATTAGCATAGACATAGAAACAGTTACTACACACAGCATTAGCATATTAGTAACATTGTTCCAACAAAACACGGCAAACTGGCAGGGAAGAGAAACAACTGGTGATGATGCAGCGTCAATAAGAGATTACAACACTGCCAACTTTACTGCCATGTTTTGTCATGTTTCAATGTGGACATCTGAATTATAAAACACATTTTTAAAGCAACTAAAGTCCTGGAAAATGTGGGTAAATTCACTCACATGCTTTGCTCAGCACCTTCGATGTGGACAACATTAGTATGGGAGTAGTTTCAGAATTAGTGACTATTTGGAAAATAAGGGTACACTTTTTGCGAATTATGGACAAATTAAACATACCTGGACCTGAGGAATTAACTCAGAACTTACTAAATATGGAGGCTGGTTTCAAAAATTAAGATAATTGTTTAATGTATATTATTTATGCCTAGAGAATAAGACACATGAGAATGCCTCTATAGTAAATAGGCTATAATACAGATTTTAAACGAGGGATATGTCGCAACATAAAAATTACAGAGGAATATGACTGCAAGATATAGGTAAATATTTCAGGAATAAGAATTTAGTTAGGCCTAATAGATTTTAGTTAAGAATTTATAATTGAATTGATTTGTTTTAGAATTTATAATGTCGAACGTAGGCTATTTCAGTTTTCTGTCAACAGTTCCAAAATCAGTATTATATTAAGTTTAAAGACCGAATGATCGGCATTACTTAGGGCTTCCGCCTAATATAAAACAAGCAGACAACAGATAACGAACATACTTGGTAGGTGTAAAGTAAGTTTAGATCCTTTATACGTGAGGAAAACTTTCCACAACCACGCTTATAACGCAGAAGTACTTGAAGTCATAAAGATCCATACGTACATTACTGTGAAACAAAAGTTCCTAACAGTAAATTAATATGTGATTCAGTTGCATCTTGACGACTATTTATGGTCTACTTTCATTAATTAAGAGGAAATCCTCGAGATATGGCTGACCCAGTTACTAGGATCCAGCCTACCAACACATCTAGAAGACAATTTATTATAAGTTAAAAATAAAGTTTCTGCTTTTCTTCAGAATAATTAATGAAGAATAAAACAGAATATAGTACCAGGTCAAAATCAATCCGTATTGTGAAAGCTATTCCAAAGATTATTTTTTAAGTGTTTTTAACTTGACGTTGTACAGATAGTTATGTAAAATTTGGCGTGATTCTTTTTAAAATATCCAAGGACACATCTTGTAGAATTACAATTGGAAGTTTGAATCTTTTGAAGATGTTCAATGTAAAGGATGCAATTGAACCACGTGCACCAAATAACAAACCAAGAAATTCCCAGTCCAAAATTGTCTAAATGCGCTAGGCTCATTTTTTTACGTCAATATTATAAATCTTTTCCGGACTGTAAAGAAAACCGTTAAAAAAATTTCCCGTTATTTTAAAACAAGCTTAAGACAACTATTGCTTTCTGCAAGTTAGATTTTGCATTTGTGGATTAAGGGTTTACAGGAAAACTTTTAGGCCTATTATTTGGAAAGTTCCGAGGCATATTTATTAACTACCTCAAGAGTGACCCTTGTCCTCAACATCTGTATGCTTCAGATATCTTTAGTTATTTACTTAATTGATTTAAGCTATGTTTGACATTCTTCTAACTGCTAATAAATAAACAGGAAAGATAAGATTGTGGATATAAAATACGTTCACAAGTAAAAGTATATATATCAGTTACAATTATGCTAATTCAGCCCTTATAACTGCCTGGTACTATGAAGGTACTGAACTATTAAGACTAAAATTTAAAGCAATAGGTGTATAACATATGGCTATAGAGAAGCTGTAACAGGCGACTTTCTACGTCATTAACTTATTACCGTAGCAATACGATAGCACTTTTTTCTTTCTATTTTACAATCGCTCCTGCTCTTTTTGCCCCTTCGTCTGTGAGTAAATAGTTCGTAACGAGTGTTTACTGAATTTCATTTGTGTACTTTATTGCTCTTTTGTATACTGTTTCATGTCTTTCCTGTTAAGTTGCCTTAAGTTTTTTATTGACTTTTTGCCTTTGTTCTTTGTTTATGTAAAGTCTTTTTTTAAAGTACCCACTCTGGTTCAACTACCAACAGGTAGAATTATTACAAAAACGTTAAAAATAATGCTCTTTCCCTCATTTCCGTATTGAGAATTCTTAAATTATTTAAAATATTCACAACAATTTTAAACCATAAACGTTTTTATAATTACAAAGTTGATAATAATAGGTTCTGAAAAATTGAATGTATTTTTAAAAAGCTCTTGTTTACATTATTATTTCCAAATAAATACTAAAAACATAGCAGTCGATTATTGTAACAGAATAAAACATCACATTTTAACAATAAATAAATATATCACAAAGGTGTAATTGGTCAAACTGATGATTGGTGGCACGGAGGGGAGACCACAAATATATTGCGAATTTTTCATATAAACATTTAAAACTATCCCCCTGGTGGAGCTAGTTGATAGATTGTGCCAATTGAACAATTTTTGCTGCAGGGCGTGTAATTTGCATCCGCTTTGTAATTTTGAGGCTGTGGAACGCTTTAATTTAAACCTCCCTCTGGAGAAAACTGTGGTTGTTTATGCTAGGAAATGCAGCTTGATTGTAAACCACAGGGCAGCCGTACAACATTCATGAGTATAAATATCATGTGAACGTCAGATTTTACATAAACACATATCATAAAGGCAATAACTGGATAAGTATTTTATTGAAAGGGGGTTATTTATAGAACCGAATAACCAGTCAAAGTAGCACTAGGCGATAAAGATATATGAATATCAGTTATTATTATTATTAATATTACTAGGGGGCGGATTTCTATGACATGTCATATTTTTCCCCTTTGCATTATTTCAGGATTCCGACTAATTTAAACCCGATTTCAAGCATCCTGGTAAAATGGAACAACTTTTATTGTGCATGTAACTGTATATTTAGGAAATTTGCAACTATTGTAGCATATTTAGTTTGAATTTATGCCATATTTTTTCATATTTGTGTGCATATTAAAGACATTTTGAAGTTTCATGTCACATTTTGCAGATTTTGCATTAAAATGATACTTTTTGAGAATTTACAAATATTTTAAATAATGAACACTATATTTTAATAAAATGTATTGTAATGAAACTTAAAAAAAATATACACAATGTGTAAGTGGTAAAGTCATATTTTAAATTTTATTGGTCATATTTTAATGTTTTTAGGTCATAAAGGCATTCATACATCTTATTTTGTAGGTCATAGAAATCCGCCCCCTAATTATTATCATATCATCCTGTTAAAAAAAATAGCACCTTCCAGAACTTGCCCTCTTTTCTCAGGTTAAAAATAAGTCACTCAGCGAACATTATATCATTCTATGATGTAATTTGTTGTTTTTCAAACAAGCATTTTATTAAATAAAGTAATGATACGACAGAGATGACAATAAGAATGATAATATTAAAGGAATAATAAGTAGTTACGTAAAAAACAATCCTCCAAATATTAATTAAAATATATACAAACAATGCTTTCCGTATTCACAAATTCTTTAGATTTCCCTCACTAATTAAGCAATGGATATTATCTGTTGAACAATTATTTTGTATTATTTGGAAGGAAACTTAGGATAACCTATTTTCATCACTCTGATTTTAATGAAAATACGATTTGTGTTTATAATATAACATGGATCAATTACAATTACAATTTCTACATGAAGCTAAAGCTTGAAATACTCCATTATGGTACTATTAAGTACTTGGATTAAGCTAATTCCACTGAGTGTAGTTATTCACTTTACCGGATTTAATTACACAATTTACCTTTATATCTAGAACTATAGACCTATGTGATCAATAACTCCCTGAAAACATTCTCTCTCAACGGAAAAAGAGAGAAATTATCATAATATCTTTCAAAATTAATTTTGTAATAAATTGAGTTTTATTGTATGTTAGCAGGGCGTTGTAATCTTGAGCATAATGTATCCTTTTCACGCAAAATCTAATCATTTTAACACAATTTCCGTTTGATAGGTCTAAGCGTATAGGTCTAAGCGTATTTTCCAAGTACAGTGAACGCCGCTTAATGTATTCGCGGATAATGTTAGGAATCGAGTAGTGTCATCGTTTTTATGAAGTCCCGTATGGATTAATACTGATACTCTGAAAAAATGCTGATTATTGTGATCAAAGAATCGGTTTATGTTATCACATTTTCTTTTTTGCAGCTTTATTTCCAAGTACTGTACGTCAATCAAAATTTCGTTTATAAGGGTTTCGTTCCTTACTCAACTGTATTGTGTTGTACTGGAGGTAGCAATACAGTTCCCAGCTCACAGGATGACCAGTGACCAGTTCGAGGGGGTGGCATTACGTAACTTTCTCTTTTAAACAATATTAATATTATCAGATTAATATTATCAGATAAGCTGCGTCCCGAAGTGTTGACAATAAGCGGCGTGCACGGTAGTATCAAAATGTATCCAGTATCTGGAATAAGACTGAATTATGGCTTTCCAGCAATTACTTTTTTATTCGTTCGTCGAGATAGGTTAGCAGTAGGCCCACCTTTGGAATTCTAATACTACCATATCTTTTCAACTGTCGTCCATTAACAATTTTTTATATTTCGTTCTACAAAATTCAAAAGTATGTTACTGAAATAAAATCGCTACTCTCGTGAGAGGGCTATCTAAATGTGTGTAGAAATAACATGTGGTTTCCTTTTACGAGTATAGTGCTTATGGGCTAGGAAAATTCCCTCTTAGCACTTGATGATTCTATGCTCAAGAAACTCGTAAAAGTTTATATACACTTTAAAGTGTGCTTGGGATAATGGTATTTCATGCTGAAACTCCTGGAAATCAAGCCCTTCTTTAAACAAGAACCATGCCAACCTCCAGAAACCTTCAATAATAATGGTGAGATAATGAATAGGCATAATTTCAAGATTGTTCATAATATCTGCTGTTATAATTGAAGCTTTCTTATGATATTACTACATGCCGATGTAGAATTCACAGATTAAGTCGGTTTTTCTTTCGAAATGTAATTAAACATATCAGAATTAGTTGAAAGGCCGAAGTGACAACTTAGCAGATTCACTATCCATATCTGAGTGGGGTATCCGATATTTCCCGAAGAGACTGCCGGATTGGAAAGTATTCATCCTTGACTTAAGAATAGAAAAGGCTCCGGGAACCAATAAATGTTAAAAAATAATAAAAGTAAAGTATCCATTCCTTTTAAGACGAAAAATAAAAATTAGATGGACATTAATGCCGCTAAATAATAATTTTTATTAGTCAACTGCGTCATATTGAATAAAATATCCATCTTAGGCATAATCATTATTATTATTATTATTATTAATATTACTATTTGTTTTTGCGATCATACCTCTGAATTATTTCGCAGGGTAATGGCTAATGACAAAGATTAGCCTTTAATTTCTGATTTACCGGCAATTACTTGAACCAGGTATGCTGCCAGATTATTTGCTGATGGGAACAAACAGTAATTTACCGACTAGGCAGGTGAGGTACTAGAGGCAATTAGTCACTATCCCCTTTACTTGAGTAGGTAGGTTATTAAAATCTGACGTTTCGGACAATTTTCTCTGATGTCCTTCTTCGGAGAGGTGTCAACGTACTGTTAGCCCAGAGTGCCAAAAAACTCATATTTTTATAACACGACGCGTTTAAACCCGGATAGTCGTGACAATAAAGATTTTATTGTTTGTTTCATTATTCTGTTTATTTACATATTTGCTAATTTTATTTATTTATTTAAATTTAATCCATTAAATGAGATACGTAGTTAAATACCCGAATGGGCAAGATGCCCGTGTTCGGGTACAGTTCAATATATTTTAACACACAGAAATGAATATTACAAAAATGAAACTAAATCTTAGAATTTACAACCTAGAAATTGAAGACCAAAGTGGGAGAAGTGCAGAAGTGTGGTATATAGACAATTATATAGTTTCTTAAGTATCATAATAGTATCAGAGTGAAATAAGCTATAACTGAATAAGATACTTAATACTCATAGATTTTTTTTTCTGTTTATATTTGCGAGTCCATACAGAAGTGCCACTTCCTCCGAGTCAATGATATCGTATTAGATCACAGGTTGTAACAAAGCCAAATATATGTAGGACTTCAGTTGGTATCACTACCAATGCCGGCGCAAGAGGACTATTCTCGTTATTCCTCACGAGACTAATAATGGCACATCCTTGTGACCGAAATGCATCTCATGAATAACAGATACCTCTGGGCTCCTTACTGAAGAACGGTATACTCTACTGCCAGAACTTTTTGTAAAGTGTGACACACATTTGTTTTAGTATAATAGGAAATTTATTATAGGCCTACTTTATATTTATGAATGCCGTATGTGTGTGCTCCGAATCTGGACACGTTTAAGGGTCTACCACTTGTTATCTCAATCCGGACTATTCCACCCTATCATGTTAGCCTCTAGTAATCTAGTTCCTAACTACAAATAACCTACAACCAGATATTCGTTCTTGCTACCACTGTATCTTACAGTTCTCGGATGGATGGCAATGAATGCGTATTCTCGTAATGTTTTCCTTTCTGATTCACTGAACTAGGTGTCATTAGGTATACTATAACGTTATAATTCATCATGAGTTTTTATGGTAAGGGGTTGTTTAATCTTCCGCTTATCTCCTTCTCCGGACAAACGGTTCTACATGCATTGGAAGATAACGTTTTATTGAAATCTGGGAAACTAATAGCCTCAGCCGGCTTTGAATGCACGAAATTTCATTTTAATTGGAATAGGGCCCGGAAGTTTATGAAAATCATAATTTTAATAATGCACTCTATTACTAGTACATAGGCCTACTGGTGCTAAAATGTGTACAAGACATGAAAGGACTAACAGAAGATGCATGGCTTCATTTTGAATATTGATGCATATTTTGTTAGTTTTTCGATAATGCAGCGTATTTGCTTGATATTAAAATATTTGCACATATTTTATTAAATTCTCACAACTATAATTCCTGGCATATTTTAACTACTGTGCATATCTCTGGTAATTCAAACATTTACAGCATATTTGTACAATTTTGAAAGTGAACAGCCTAAGGTTTTTGGAACTGATTTTATAAAATTAAAGCAGCGTTTTCCTCATTAGTTCTCAATTTACTGAAATTTGTTATAGTGACCTTGTTTTTTAAAGTTTGTAATGTGATTTGTAAAACTTCCACTATACGTAATTAATAATGTAATTCAGCAGACAAGATAACATCAATTATTAAAATTACTTTATACTACTGTTATGTTTGTTACACTGATTGTAAGTACCACTGTGGTCATAAAGAAATCAAGTAATTTACATGGCATATATAGGTAGAATTGAAATTTGTTAAACTAATTGGCGTAAAAACACTCACTTTTACCTCGAAAACAAGACAAATATGTATACAACTATTATTACCCTGAACCTTCCTCCTACCAGGTTATCTTTGTCATCTTTATCACACTGAGTACCATTGGGGTCATAAAGGCCCCAAGTAATTTACGTGAGATATATTGTACTACTGCAATTGTTTAAATGAAGTGGCGTAAAAACATACATGCTTACCTTGTAGGCTAAACAGGCCAAGTTTTGAATGGAATCATGTTGACCCCACTGGTACTCAGTGCATACAAGAATACACTTTAATGTGTTGGAAATATAAAAATTAATAAAACATCGTTACACACATAGGGATAAAGCCATACATTTTGATAATTACAGTTTTAAATCCTGCGTAGGTATTTATTTCAAAAATGGTTTTGAGGTCAAATTGACTCCAATGATACTAGGTGGTTTAAGTGATAGAGCATAGTTCATTGCTTTGGGAGCATATTTTACAAATTTTAGAGTATATTTGATCTTTTGATAGAGCATTAACTTCCGGCCTTAATGGCAAGTATGTTATCCACTCGATCTCTGGAGAGCACGCAGGCTTAGTTTCTAAGATCCGTAATTCCAAAAGACAAGAAGTGTTATCTTAAAGACAGGCAGAAGTACCTAGACATGTGAAGCAATTCACGTAAAAGCGTTAATGGAAAGAACCTTTCAATGGCGTTATCTTGCTCACTTATCTTTAAAATGGCACAACTGCTCTGAATTCGAATAACCTACCCTTTACACAAAGAAAATGGAATGCATATGAGATCCAAGATGCCTGTCCTCGTAGCATATAGACGTGAAACCTCCATCATTACTGTTGAAAGCAAATCACTACAAAAATTATTGCTAATGATATTCTCTTCGAGTGCAATAACCCTGTCATATTAACTCAACCAGAACATATGTAAAAAGACGTATCTCTACATTCTTCGATAACGGTAACGAATCTTGTTTAGCTATTTTCCTTTGTAATGCGTTCTATGGCGGTCAAAGTGAAGATATGTGTGTGTATGTATGTAAGTATTTTTTTGTATGTATGTATGTACGTATGTATGTATGTATGTCTGAAATATATGAATTTATGCATGGTATCTTATTACCTATCAATCTTATGTTAATTTGTATAATTTTTTAGTCTTCGGGAAGAAAATAATCTGAGAGTTTTCGAAAACAGGGTGCTTAGGAAACTATTTGGGCCCAGGAGAGATGAAAGTGGGGACTGAAGAAAATTGCATAACGACGAGCTTCATGACCTGTACTCTTCACCGGATATAGTTAGGTTAATTAAATCACGGAGGATGAAATGAGCAGGACATGTTGCGCGCATGTGGGAGGAAAGACATACAGTATCTCAAAAGTATTGACTGGGAAACCCGAAGGGAAAAAACCACGTGGAAGACCTAGACGTAGATGAGAGGACAATATCAGGATAGATTTAAAGGAAGTAAGATTTGCGAGGGATGATTGGATGGAGTTAGCACAGAATAGGGTTGAATGGCGGGCTCAGGTAAGCGCGGAAATGAACCTTTAGGTTCCATAAAATAGATAATATTCCTTTAGCTTGCTGAGGAAATGTCTATTGCCAATGAGTAAGTAAGCATCATTTTTTAAACTCTGAACTGTGTAAACAAACTTACTACTACTACTACAACAACTACTACTATGCCTACCTTTCAAACTCCCGTCTCTGAAGTCAGATTAACAACAACAATAACAATATTATAATAAAAATAACGATTCTTGTCAAATTGTTCTTGCTATAGAAGATTGAAGATAATAAATTAATGATGAATCTAATGAGTACCAGATTCTAACCAATGCTACCAATAGTGCATATGAAAAATAGTTAACCTCATTCAGATAAGCTAATATCAGAATACAATAAAATCACACGAACGGCTTACCCCTAATGAAATTGTGTCTTAATTAATTAAATTTTAATTTCAGTTCTCAAACAAATTATGTTGTATAAAATAATGTGTTTCTATTTTGTTCACCGGCAGCATGTGACATTTCAATATTGATACGTTACGTCTCCAGTAACGAGCTGACGTTTTGTCAGATAAAATCGTATGTCTGTTCCTAGCAAGCATATTAAACGTCGATATCCAAGACATTGTTATATTTTTTTGGTCAATAACGGTTTATGAATGGAACAATCAATCAAATCGTACAATGCATTAATTTTATTATATCACGAGTAAAATACTTTATTCCTCCAATCCTGGGACAACCGATAGGCCTACATTATAGAACCTGCGGAGAATGGAATATCCTAGTATTATCATAAGACCATATATTTCACTTCATGTTGATAACAATGAGAACAGATGGAAAAGCTGAATTTGGGTTCCCAAACATAAGATCTCGACGTTTATCTAATGTAATTTCTTACGGTGAAAGTTTTCGCATGGTACTTTCCGACATGTGAGAAATGCCTTGTTATAATAAGGAAAGGACACGGAGTGGATAACGGATGGCTGCTGTCACCCAGAAGATGTTCACATATGGTGCTGGTGGCCTCAGACAAATTCCTATCGATTTCCTTTCCATGCCTCCTTGAGATACAAATGGGATCCCATCATGCATGTATTCTTATTACCCACACATCTTTAAGTGCAACGCCTTTGTTATGCGATCTGCTCTTTCCTGAAATCAATTCTCCTTCTATGTTTGTCATGTTTGAAGTCACCTAGTAAAATGATCATAGTAGGCCTATACGTAAGTAGAAATGAAAAGTGTGAAAATAGGTCCTAATTTAACATCAAGTTATGCTCAATTCCTTTACTTGGTAAGTCATTTTTGCAGAAAAGTCACATAAGCTGAGTCCGCGAATTAGTGAAGTATGACAATATTTTGAGCAGACACCATTTTGCCAACAAATTGAACAAAATGTAGCACGCGCTTAGATCGCTTACTTCTTCTTCTTCTTCTTCTTCTTCTTCTTCTTCAAATCAAGGATTAGGCAATATGCCTGTTCCGGCTTCACAGTGTATCAGTCCAACGTTTCTTAGGTCTTCCCGGATGTTTTCTCCCTTTAGGTTTATAATACATAATTCTTCTTGGGATCCTTTCTAGTGTCATTCTATTAACATGTTCTGCCCATTGATTTCTATAATTTGTGATTTTTTCTTCTAGGGAAAATATTTTCAGTTCTTCTCTTATTTGATCATTCCTTATTTTATCTGACAAATTACATCCTTTAACTGACCTTAAAAACTTCATTTCAGCGGCCTGTAATTTTTTACTATCGGCTGCAGACATCGTCCATGTTTCTGATCCAAATCGCTTACATTTGCTAGTTATTATTTAATGAAGAGTTGGAATTGCTACTAGGACTCTAGTCAATCATCTCTTATCTTTGCCGTGGATGGGATGAAGATGATAATGACGGCCAGATGATATCCGGGCACTACAAGGGCCTAAAATTACCCGACATTCGTCTCAAAGGTGAGAGAAAACCCTGGAAGAAACCCACCTATAGTCTAACCATTCTAAGAAAGAAACGTGAAGTAAACAAAAACCAGTATGTCTGTCTTAGTCTAGTTCATACGGGTAATGCGCTAGAGTGTGACATGCATAGTGGTTTTTGTATACTTCAGGTTTCTTTCTTAGAATGGTCAGACTTTATGCAACTTTGAGCCTACCAGGAATGGAACCCGGGCCCACTGCGTGAGAGGAGCCAAAGCATGCCATGCGCCAAAGCGTTTCAAGGATTTGTTTTTTTGTTGTTAAATATTGCCATTATATATATTGGTTTTGTATGAATGACTTGCATATCTACTGTATATTTTATACCATGATAATATAAATTGTTTTGTACTTAGTTATCTCCATTCGCATATTCGACTTAAAAATTTTTAGTGACAGCATGGCCTTGAGTTCAACGACAATCTTGGCTTCTTCATGTGATAATTATATAAAATCTGTGGCCCTCTACAATTGTGGACTAATTTTTTTTATTTTTCATTATTTGTAATAACTAAGAATGTATTTGTTTAGTCTTTCATCTTTTTTCTCATTTCATTACGTTAGTCATTTCTATTATATATTATTCAAGTACTTAATGTCTGAATTTTTTCCTTGTATTTAATGTACGTTTCTTGTATCCAGGTACGTATACCATTTCTTGTTTTCATTTATTATTATTATTATTTTATTATTACTATTACTATTATTATGTATTTCATGTTTTTGCCCTGGCTGAGTGGTAGAGAAGGCTTTATGGCTTTAAATAAATAAATAAAACTTCGTTTGAATAGGTCTGTATGATCCTGAAATTAAAAAAATTAAAATTCCCTAATTTTACGTTAGCCAAAGGTGTGTCTAACTCTTAATATGCTTATTTAGGTCAATTATACGAATTCTAATGAAAACGTTTACAACAGAGTTTAGTAAATGTCTAAACTGTTTCGGAGTAATACAGCAACACCCGCCCTGATGACGCAGGTCTTATGACTTCGTGCCGAGAACAACGAGAGCTAATGACATTGTTAACACTGACGTGAACACGGCTCGACAGACAGCTGCAAGCTTCTGAAGCTCACTCTTCCATGACTGAGCTTTCTGCAACTCTACTTTCAGTGATGAGTATTTCGCAGCCCAGGTGTAAAATATATGACCGCTTTTATTTCTGTCCCGAGCAATTTTAAATATTTTGTATCTACCGGTTTCAAAGGAGAAACCATTGAATACCATCATCTCCAAATGGGTTAGTTTCACCGCGAATGAAAGTGTAAGTGGTTAACTGCATGATGTCGTTGGACTGATTAATAATAATAAAAATAAGAATTGAAGAAAAGGCAGAACTCCGGTAAAGTGCCGACAGCAATTTCTTCTGTGCTTCTGAATTGCCTTTGGATAACGTTGTATATAAGGGGAGTCGATCAAGATATATATTTTTTTATTTCAGTTGTGTTTTATACTCCTTTTAGCTTTGAGGCTAATCAGGAGTTCGGGATCTGTGTCTGTACAATAGGGTAGGCCATGGAACTATTGCTTATCAATTGTTTCTATTGTCGGTGTATTTAATGGAGTAAATTTCAACTGATATTAATTTAAATGGATATGATACAGGATGAAATAGTGAGGATGATATAGTATGTAAATGGATATAGTATGTAAATATCCAATTCGGGATTTGCCTTTACGTCTGGGGAAACCATGAAAAAACCCATGTCAAATTGGCCGGCCCCGGGATTTGAACCTGGGACCTCCAGCATGTGAGTCAAAGACGTTAGCATCAGGGCCACCTCGCTCGGTAAGAAAGAGTTTTGGAAAAAAAGTCCTCTACGTATGAAATTTCATACGAATCTCCTGAGAAAGTGGATCGAAACATTTACCTTCCATTATCTTAATCACTACTTCATTTTAAAATAATAGCTATTTTGTCCAAAATGGCCTAGTTAATTTGTTTTGCCATTTTATCTACAATTTTTATTCAAGATTCCTAAGAATATTTTCATTAGAAATTTTGAGGATGATAGTTACGGTCTGATAACATCTAAATTAAAATACAGGTGGATAAAAAGAGGAATATGAGATATGTTTCGAGAGAAGAAATTTATATTCAGAATCTCAGTTCATTTTAGTTACATCGTTATAAGGTTATTTTGTGAAGGCAAACTGTTTATATGATAATAATATAGAGAATTCACGAAGGAGACGTAACGTTACTGTAAAGTATAAAGAAAAGAAATCACAATGATTAAATTATTCTTACATCCTCGTAGTAATAATGGAGTGGAACTTCACCTATTAAGATCCAGTTGGAGAAGAAGGAATAGAGTGAGCCAGGTTGGAAGTAGTTCTTTAATGTTTCGTGAAACACAAAAATTCTTTTATTACATTTTCAAATGAACGCATGTTCTACGATTCTTTTACCTGGAAAAGGTGAATTTATCTTATGAAACTCGTTGCCTCGAATTAAATTTATTAAGACTATTCCAGAAGTTAAATATACCACATTCCGCAAATACACAATTACTTTCTTACTGGTGTTGTTTAAAGTCCAATTATTATTGTGTCGAGAAGAACGACGCAAATTCAGCTGGAAGAATTTTGTACAATCATACATTAACTTATCTCAATTTTGCTAAGGAGGTAAGCGAAAGCTCGACGACAGGAAGTGGCTAGCAGCGAATATTTTTTTTTTATCAATGCAAATTTAAATAGTTTCAATTTACAAATAAGTTTCCTTATTGCAAAAAGAAAAGCGAAGATGACGCATTAATCAGTGTATAGGACTATGCTGCCTTCAAGAATCCAATAACGAACTGACATTTTATTTAATACCCTTCCTTCCAAGCCTATATAAGATAAACCACCGTGATTTGTCAAAGCCTGACGAGTTGTTAACCGTTAATTGGTCAGGGTGAAATACGCGGCATATCAATGGAATATTCACACTAAATCATAGAAATATCTATCATGAAGGAAGTATTTGAAGATATTCCGAAGCAATTTTAATTTTACTGAACAAACATATTATTATTATTATGATTAATATTATTATTATTATTATTATTATTATTATTATTATTATTATTATTATTATTATTATTATTATTATTACTATTACATTATTACAATCATCATCATCATCGAAAGCAATAATTACGTAATAGCATTCCAGATATAGGCCTACCAAAATATATGGTGCTCAAAATTGGAGGGAACTTCATTAGAACTGAAATTCTGCTGAAGTTTCTTTAATTTTTTTAATCCGTGGTCAATTTCACAAATTGACGTAACCTAGTAAAACAACAATTGAAAAGTGCATTTCCAATCGAAAGACATCTTATTATATGAATGTTAATTTTGGAAGTAATTCGCGGTTTTTCGTACAAAACACTTTAAGACAATATCATTATTAGTAGATGAGATATTTCATTATATTGAATCTCCATCAGAATGACGTGTGACGTCTTTTTACGGAGCTGTCTTTTCCGGTGAACGAAAAACAGTTGGATTAGGCACTGTGCATAGATGCGAAATTTTATTGGGGAATACTTAGGCAGTGTGGGCATGCCTTCCCCCTCCAGTGCGACTTGCTGCGTAATGTTTGCCCTACATTTTCATATGGGAAACTGTAACTGTATATGGGAAACTGTAAGTCTTTTTGTCATTCTTATTTTGAGAGCAACTTCTTGCAATAGGCCTACTTGTTCTAAAATTAAAATATTTTAGTGCCATCAAAGATATGGCGACATGTTGTAGAGCATTAGATAGCAGAACAGTGTGACTAATAGGAAAGTGAAATGCTACGGGGATGATGTGACCTAAAGACTCACTTCGGAAATGTACAAATAGAAACCTTAATTTCAATGCGGATGAGGTTAGTGATAATAAATAACAAACAGTGATATTCCATCTTAAATTATGATTTCGTATCTATCATGCACATTTATAAAAATGTCATAACTAACTATAACTAACAATATGAACTATTTTTTAACTATCGACTGATCTAATATGTACAGGTATCTAAGTTATCTTTATGAATTTCAAACAGTTTTGTATTTATTATGATTAAAAGTTTGATTACGACAAACTCTTAAGTCTTCTTGCAAACTGAAGTAGTCTTCAAACGCAATTTTACTTTTATTGTGAGAACCCACCTTTCAAAAGACAAATGCCTTCTCTCTTTCGCTGTTTCTCACCAGTAGAAAGAACATGATTTCTGGTAAACTCATTCGTTTTAGGACAATTCGTAAATCAGACAATAAACGTTAGTAGCTTTAGAACTGCAAGGTAATGTTTCTTGTGACTCCCTGGTGGATAGTTCGAGAAGGAAAGTGAAGCTATAACGATTCCTGCAAAGATGTTTCAAACAAGACACAAGTAATATCTCTGTTGTTTCTTTCGCGAATTGCAGCTTTAATGTGTGACCTCTCTATTTTCCCCAGATGAATACTTGTCCAGCATCACGCCGACACTGCAACAAAATGTACAGCGTTGACACAATTCTTTTTATTCATTATGTACGAAGAATTTATTCATTAACATTCTTGCCAGCTTTAACTTCGAAATAAAAAGTCTGCAAGTAGCTGAATACATCCACAAAAATCTGATGTGAATATATAACTTCCACTACTCAAAAAGAGTTTTGGATCTCAGTGTAACATGTAGCTTATAACTACCCTTCACAGAACTTTTGCGAAAAAACTTTCCAAGTAAAAATTTAGCTTTTAATAGACCTATAAGTATAGCAATTACAAAATATTAACAAAATCTTTAGAGCAGTTTTCGAGAAAGTCGCAAAGAACAATTTTTTTCTTATAAAGTGACATTAAAAGAAGGGAAAGTCGTCGCCATCCTTCGTGTCACATCCCCAGAAAATCCGAACCCAAATATTCACGATTTTTCGTTCTTGAGGGCTGCTCACAGACACACAGCCACACACACAGAGACGTGTTTCTGAAAATTGCATTTTTTGACCCCTTGAATTTAAAGTACTACTACTAACACAAGATACGCGAAGTGAAGTTGCGCATAATCGTACTAGTGCTATAAAATCTTTATGGGACTCCATTGTCACCAACTATGATTTCAGTAACATGGAAAATACTGATTTAGTTATGAATAATTGCGATTCAATTAATAAATAGACTCAGTTTGATATAACTGATAATGTTAAAATTCATTACGTCTTTTTGAATATTAAATATCTGACGCTGGTTTAAAACTAAGCTCTAATTTTGGTCCCAGATTATTCAATTCCATTTTTAAAAATAACGCTGAATTAATAAATCTGAACAACTAAAAATGTAATAAAATCATGTTTAATATAGCCTATAGCCTACGTATTTATTTTTTATTTTCTCTCTGACGGATGGTACAGGCTTTTTAGCCTAATACCTGGATTGATGATGATTATGATGATTTTCTCTCTACTATCTTTCTTTCTTTCTTTCTTTCTTTCTTTCTTTCTTTCTTTCTTTCTTTCTTTCTTACTTTCTTTATTTCTTTCTTTCGTCTTTTAAATATTTCCTCCCTATTTCTATTTAAAGTATTTGTATTCTTATTTAATGTATTTAATATATTTAATCCCCCACCACGAACATGTGTTCATTTGCCTGGCGCCTGAAAGAAAAAATAAAGCTACTAAAAACTACCAACATATTAATATCCAATCTCTTAAGCTAGGGTATAGTTATGAAAGAAAAATGAATGTTTTTGGTTTCTTAACATAATACAAATTAATAATATATAGTAATATGTAACTTTTAAATTCAATTTAGTACTTACTTACGGCTAATATTAACTGATTAAAGGCGATTTAAAAGTGCATTACTCAGTTTTGTATATGATGTAGTTTTGGTATATGCAGTTCAGTCACCTAAGAACCTATCTGAATTTATATAAAGTTTCTTGGAGGAAGCCGAGGTCGAACAATTCGGACAAAGACTCTTTGATTTATATCTACCACACGATTCTCTAGCCAAAACTTTCTCTCTGTCTCCTTTTGACTTTCCTGGCTCAGAGTTTGATGGAAGAGAACCCTGGCTACCTCCTCACATCTCCAATCAAAGTTCTGACAGCGGGTCACAACCAAGGTCGCCTCCCCACACAATTAGGATCCCTCCCCAGCCCCAAGATCACGTAATTGAAACCACAAGTAAGAAGGAGTTTTTTAGCTCTCTAGAAAGTTCATAACGCTTTCTTTCACTTTTTCTTCTACGGAATTATGCAATGTCTGGAAAAAGTCGAGTGAATAATATATTTTGATTAACTATGATTATTATGAATGCAATTGCCTATTTGATAGCCTGACAGATTATAATAGGTCATCCCATGAGAAATTACGAATTTATCGATAGATTCACGACAGCGAAACTGGAGCTACTTTATCTGATGAAACGCACAATCTCGAATGGGATTATATAAATACTGTATATATTTTATTGCTTTGTTATTTAAAATCAAATCCGTCAGCTGTGAGATTACGGCATACTATGATTCAACCATCGATGAATCGAAAGAGTATCAGATTCTAGCCAATTGCAATGTACCCAATATTGCGATAAGCTAGCATCACAACGCAATAAAAACAACTGGCTTACTCCAAATTTAAATTGTACTTTTAATCAATACACGTTTATACTATTTATATTTCCAAAGAAGTTAATAAGTGATGTATAAAATAGTGCTCTTTTTAAGTTGACTGGCAGTATACTGATGTTTTAGCAAATAAACTCGCATTCTAGTGTTCCTTGCAAGCATATTATCAACGACCTTGATTGTATTCCTAAACATTATTAGTAAATATCAAATACACTTCGTGTAAATGGAATAGTCGACAAAATATGTTTTATTTTGAACTTGAGGATGAATTTGTGATATTATTTCAAAACACAAAAACTAAATTTAGGATACCCATCAAGTATTGTACAACTATTCTCTTTTCTAAACGTTCACTTCAATACAAATCTCCTGTTTATTCATCCGTTCAGTAAACAATTGAGCTGTACATGAAAATACATTAATGTCGTTTTTAAGTAGTTATATATATACTAATTCCGGGGTGCGCGAGCAAAGAGAGTTAAGTCCACCATCCTAAAAAATTGAGATGTTGCCATAGAGTTATAGATAAAAATGTTCTCTACATTTGTGTTAAGTCCAGTGAGTCATATTTACAATTGTACGGTAGTTATGGATGTGTGCCTCATGGGTTTATCCATCTCTAAAGCTATGTTGGGCTGGTATAGTGTGTTAAGTCACTCTAATTCTCAGTAACAAGAAAGTGGACTTAACTCTCTTTGCCCACGCACCCCGGAATTGTTAAAGCTTCATTATTAATTTAATCGGTTTTCTTTTACTGTTTGAATATATATTTGTTGTTGGTACTCTTTGTCAATGGCAACCTGCAGGTGTTGCAGGAAGAAATAAAATAATATACTGTATTTGCCAAAGTGCATAAAACTTACAATATATTAAACGTAATTTGCATGTACTCCATGCCTATACCAAATAAGATGTTAATGATGTTGGAAGGATGGGAACGCAATAAATTGGTAACGAATTAAATAACTGAAAATTATTTTGACGCAAGTTATGGAGTTATCGAATAAACTTCTTGTTTAACCTCTCAAATTAAAAACCTTCAAGATAGTAGTAGTAGTATTGTGAACAGTAGGCCACGCGGGTCAAAAAATCTAAGATCTGCTCTTCATCAGTTAAATCATCCAACGTCTTGAAAAAGATAAAAATAAAAATCCATACTCATATGTCGCTTTTAAGAACTTCAAGATACTTTAATGCAAAATTGAAAGAAAATCGAACAACGCGTTTGGTCGTAATTGCGTTACAAACAAACGTACGAAACGCCGAACGGTCGAGTTAAAGGACGAACCCGATTCGCTAGGTCTACTATCACTTGATGACATGATATTATTATAGAAGAAGATCAGTATATATTCCTACAAATTTACTTAATTTTTATTACGAATTTAATAAACATTCGTCCATTTCGGAAAAGGAGGTAATTATTTAACTTTAGATATGCCATAATTTCTAATAAAAAACTTTTAATTGCAGACGTGTGTTCGTTTGATAAATGTAACTACTTCGGTAACGTCTAAACCTATAGAATTTTACAGCACAATAATTTATTTTCAAAGTTATAATACATTGGGTTGTTAACATTTTTGATTAAAAAACTTGTATCATTTGGAAACACCAGAAATTCTAAAACAGGCATGTTTATGAGCAGACTATATTCCTTTTAAACTACTGAATTACACATATTAGACCTAATAGCAAATGATCTAATGACTGAATAATTATTATGATCGCATTATAATTGCATTTTGTTCCAAACTTGTCTTGGACCCCTGCCAATTAACAAAGTCTATACCACACTTTATTTCTTTCTTTGCTTTCTCTATGCCAACGAAAACAAAATCGTGGTGGTTTAATGAAACAATATTTAAAATACAGTTGATTCTGTGTTCATGCCGGTAGATATATCTTGGATAAAGAACATTTCATTTAATATTACAACTCAAGTACGTGATCGAAACTTTGCTCGAGAAAAGATCGTATGCCAGAATGATAGCATTTTTAGTTCTAAAAATACATTAATGTTTGAGTATTTTATGTGTTTTGTTCCGACGTTAAGTAGGATGTCTCTTTTAACTGTTTCATCTCCAATTACGTATTAACTGTTTGATTGCTATACGAAATACAATAACTGGGAGACATCTAATGTACGGAATGAAAATTATTGAAGTTAAGTAACACGAAGGTCACTTTATTTATTTTACTGTAGCAATGTGATAGATGTTCTACAAATAAAATAGCAGTGAACATACATACATACACAAGAAAATTCACATGGGCTATTTATGAGTTAAAGCCTCCATTTCACTTCGCAGATGTGTTATGAGGTTATTGAAAAGTTGGGGAAATCTATTTTAAATGTCTCAGTTTCTCTAACAATCGACCGACTTCTTGAATTTCATAACTAAGTGATACGGTTTAAGAAAGGAAAGTAACAATTGCTACGTTGAAAACCGAAAATCAAAAGATAACTTCAGGCGAATCCAAACTAACTTTTGCGAGTTCACTGGCCCCCGTCATACCTAGGTATGCTGTGTTTGGAAAATTGTAGAAGTCAGTGTAAATATTTACGTTCACCCGGACTGGAATAACTTACCTTACATATCGTAGGCCTATTTAGTCTATGTTTAATTAATTATTTTTTTATTTTAAAATTACATAAAGTTACATAAATACATAGATAATATAAAAGGTCCTGAAACCCTGAAAGAGCATAAGCTAATGTTCGGGGGTAGTTCCATGCTTATATTTTACATGCTTTTCATTATTCAAATATAGTCTTAACCTAAAATTACCCTAAAACTAAATAGAAAAAATATTGTGAAAAGACAAAAGCTGACTCAATTGATATAAAAAATAATTATAATAATGAAAAATAAATTATCATGATAGTAATAGGCACCAAAAGATAAACCTATTTTAAAAGGATTGAAAAACTAAGTTATATGGGTTTTTTAATTTTAGATTTAAAGACTCCATAACTACATTTGGCTAAAATTGTATATAATGTGATCTTAGAATTATACAGACGAGGACCGAAACTAGAGCTATGTGCATTGCATGTTTTATCTTTCAATATATCTATTCTGCATATTGTCTGTAATGAGTGCACATAAATAAAGAGAAGTGCGTCTAATTAATAAGTTGCAATAATACAATTATAACTTACTGCCTTGTTTAGTAAGCATACAAGAAATAAATGTTGTATTATCAATGAACTCTAAAGTAAGTTACTATGAATATTAAACATGATTTTAAGTTTTTTTTCTTTTCAATGTAGTTTCTTATAATAATAATAATCAATATTGAAAGACTCCATCCATATAATGCAAAACCATTCGTACACCTAAATGTTTGTATTTACAATTTCTTTAAATGCCATAGGCCAATTTTCCTATACCGTTTATCTTGCTTTTTTGTCTATTTTGTTTCATACACAATCACCCATGCTCTAGGTGGGACTCGAAAGTTTAGCTTCCTTCGCCAAGGCTTTAAAGCTTCTGCTACCTCAGCTAAGGATACCGGAAGCAATTTGAATGTCTATAATATAGTCTTAAAAATAGTGTTTAGTGAACATATTGAAATTTATGAACTACACTTTTGTTGTATTAAGTCTATTTTACTTTGTTAAGTGCTGTTCATTTTGTTCATCTATAATTGTAGACAATTATCTGTCAATAAACAAATTTTCCTCATTTTAGAATACTTATTTACGCCTCAAAAATATTTTGGCCATATTTTAAAATTATTTAATTACTATTTTTATACAATATAATTATTTCAATAATATTAATGTAAATATATATAGTATATCTACGGCGGTTTAAAGTTATACAGGAATTTTGCATAGGATTGTTTAATCTTTGAAAACAGAATGCAATGTTCATCAGAGCGTAAGATTCACTAAAAAAATCTCTTCAGTGCGAGTATAACAAACACTGATGATGAATTCATCCCATGCTGAAATACGATACCTCCTACTTCCCTATGGAAATGTAATGTACTAAAGTGTATACGACAGTTTCGACTAAGCGGTTGCATAACTCAGTTCCTATGTAGCAATGTCGTCTGCGTATATTGATTTTTTCAATACAAAATTATGAATAAAAAGTGAAGAATAGAATGCGAAGGCTCAACGTTTCGTGTTTCAAAGGATATTGAGTCTTTGAAGCTCTTTTGTTGTTGTAGAGTTTTCAATTTCTCTTTCCCTTCTCCTCTCTCATTCGCTCGGTTGAGTAACAGGCACAGTGATCTAAACAGAGGGAACTGTGTACCCGAGCGAATGTGCTCGTGGTAACTCATACAAAACACTCATTCAGACATCCCTTCCTAAACCTTGTATCGCGAGTCTTACTTTTAATTCCATTTAGAGTACAAGTGCTTGTAGTTCTATTTTTAATTCTCTCCTATAAAAAAATTTACGGTCGAAGAGAATGTTTTCCTATTAGGTTTCTAGATACTTCATACCCAAATTTATACAATTCAAAATAAAATATGTTTCCTACTTTCAGGAGAAAGTCAAATTTTGTTTTATTTAGGTGCCTTATTTATGTTTCGCTTGAGAATAGATTATGTACCAACTGTAATTAAGATAAGTCAATTGTATTTCAAATGTCACTTTCCTTTCTAGAAAAAATTTGCATTTAAGATAAAACCAGTGTAGTTTAAGATATGATAGATCTCTAGCAAATATGCAATATAATGAACACAGGTGTTACTGAATTTCATATTCCCAGTGGTAAAATGTTATAGATATTTAAGGGTACAGAATATATGTGAACTTGTGCACTTAATAAGGTTAAGTTTAATGTAATGAATTATATATATATATACTGATGAAACCATACAGTTATGTATGATAGATTAAAACATCAATAACTTTTACATCGCATGAATATACAAAATATAGGTCATCCGTAACAAAATAATAAATACTATATGAAGTTTAGTTGACATTTTTCTTACATTAATTTTAAGATACTTTATAAATACAGAAAAACCTGTATATAATTTTATGACTTCATGACTTAGTAATCTTTAATTGTGTGTAAAAGGTTTTAATGTAACAGACTTGTATCAAGATTTAAGCTCTATTGTAATAAAATAGTTCAATAGCATCAACTTGAATTATCAAATGCAGACATTCTGGATGCAGTTACTTTCGATTAATTAATTACAGTAGCCATTTACATTCATTTTTCGCCCTCTTTCGTTACATAGCTGAAGTGATTAAAAGAGTGGGAACTTAGGCGGAAAAATACTGTACCCTTAATTACAATGAACGAAAGCAAAATCAATACTGCAACAACTACTCTTAAAGCCAACGAATTTTAATGGTTAATGGCACTAAGTGTGTTTTAACATTTTGTTTCTATTAACTTAATCAGTTGGCTATCACTTAGAAAGAGCATACATTAAGACTATTATAATAGGCCTATCACTATCTGACTGGTAAATGTAATAAATAATTTTAAAATAGTATGAGAAATAAAGATAAATTCTTGTTTTCAGGAAAAGAAGCTTATGTCAACCAGTTTTTTAAGAAAATAATATTATTACAATTTACTGAGAGAAAATTAATGTGATCTGTGATATGTTAGTTCCCAGTTTCAATATATACAATAAACAAAAGGCCTTGTATTTTTTAAAATAAATTTTACATTCTAAAATACAAAGGTATGTGCATATAACCACAAGCAAGATCTGATGAAAATTTCATCTGGAAGAAGTCGGAAAACTTATTTCATTGTATGTTCTGTTTTGAAGAAGTAATTCTTTATTGCAACTTGGTCATATTATGACGAGTGAAGCAACGGTGGATTGATATTACCTAGGTATATGACATAGGATACAGGCGCACGGTTTTCAAGAAAGTAATGATCTTGGAAATCATTATAATTCCAATCCAAACATTGATAGCTGATCCTTCATATTCTATTTCAAGATATCGTTAAGAAGAAGATGTTTGTCCTTTATGTTTCCAAAGTCAGTAAACCTCAAAGAAAATTCTAGAGTAATCATTTCATCGTTCTCACAAAATAAAATAAAAATCATATTTTCTGTTTCAATTGACAACTCTTGACATCTATTACAGAAAATATATATATATATATATATATATATCTAAATTTGATCTTAACAGCTGTAACTTATACCTATGGAAAAGCGCACCGTTTCAACTTGATACTATAAATAATATTTATATGGTGTTTTCTTTGATTGTTCCGCGGGCCGCAAAAACATCTTCTAACGTCCGCCAGTTGGACAGGCCTGATCTAACTGATGGAAAAGAATCCTACATAGATGGCTAACGACCATTAAAACTGTAATTACGGTTGGAAGAAGTACAGCTTTATCTAGGATCAGTAACAGAATTCTTCTACAACTTTAACCTAGCAAAGTTTAACCCAGTTATTTTAACAACAATATTAAATGTATATAAATGTAGACATTATTAAATGTATAAAATCTATTCAGTAACCTGAAACAATGCATACTTATAAAGCCTATCAACATTTGCATTGCTAATTTACAGGTTATGCAAGAAAAATATTGCTGCCAAACCACTTCAGTAGTTACTGCTACGTCACTATCCTATTCTATATTACCCATGACTCGCCGATGAAACGAGCATCAATTCTACCTTAATACGAGAGCTATGAAATGGAATGTTATTCCTTGGAATTTTGTCACATTCAATTTCTTTCATAACGTTGAGTTTTGCCATTCATTGCTTTTTCGTCCAGTTTGACAACATGCGTGGGTGAAAATATGAGTGGCAGTAAAAGAGATATAGGGGAATAGAAAGAGGAGAGAGAAAGTTGTATAGTGATAGAACGAAGAGAGAAAAATGGATGAAGAAAGTGGAGATTGGGGTTATACATTGAGGAGAGATGAATAGGAGAGTAAAATTAAAATAGGTGATCAAAAATGAATAATTATTGGAAGACAAATAACATGCACGCAGTGTAAAAAATGAAGGGGCATAAGAAACTGCGACAAGAAGAATGAATGAGCTAGCTCCACAACGCTCTAACAAACGCTTAAAATAAAAAGTCAGCGACCTGGAAAATGGGCGAGTTCTAGTGGCCCACTATACCAACATCCGATACCAGTATATTTCCTTGATATTCCACTCCCCCAGGGTAACGTTTACTCTCCACTCAACACGCACAAACCTTCACTTCGAATGCAAATTGTCATCAGGAGTTTGTACCTTACTAAATTCTATTCAGTCTCAAGTGAAATACCCACCTAACATTCTACGTTCTGGTAACCATGAAGTAAGAATACTATAAATCTTATGTTATAATCGTTGAAAGAAGTTGTTTATAATAGGGATGGGTCCTCGATACTTTCGATACCTCGATACTCTCGATACTTGCATGGTATCGGCATCGAACGATACTTCATAAAACTCGCTCGATACTTTTTCGATACTTTTGTAACTCTGCAATTCTCCAATTAATTGAGAATGCTAGTATTTTTTAACAAAAACTTGTAAGTGGACTGTTAAAAAAATTCATTTTAGTTTTAATATAGAGTTTAAAAATAATTATAGGCTACTGATTATATTAAATTTTGTCTCATTAAATATGCAGACTTAATGAATTTAGTTGGTATTACACAGTTCTCTCAAATTTTAATTTTTAATGTACCTATTTATTGAAACTGGAAGTTTTGAAGGTATCGAGGAAAAAATCATGTGTCGGTATCGAGTATCGAGTATCGAGAAAATCTGGTATTGACCCATCCCTAGTTTATAATCACTCCGATAACCCGAAAGTGCACCTAACCACATATAAGATTTTTATAAAATTTTCCAAGTATTTACTCTTTTACACTTAAATATACACAAGGTCTACTCACGGAAAGCAATGTGCTAAGAATATTATTTTATTCTAACATTCTTTTATTAATAACGTCTTATAAAGGCTAATTACCGAATAAAAGATGTGCGAAACAAATCAAAAGAAACATTTAACTTATATGTAAGTCGTCTAATCTCATACAACTCGATCCCTCTTATTATAATTATTCTTTTACGTATAATACCTTTGATAAGGAAAGATTTACAGTTTGATGTGCCAGGACTGGTAGGATATCCATAAATTTATCTTAAATCTTTACAACACTCCAAAGTAGTAATTTAAAAACATTTAACGAACACTTTCCTATTGGAAGTTTTTTCTATAAATTCAATTCATCAAAATGCGAAGTTTAATTAAAATATTCACTAATTTCCAAGAAAATTACAAGAACAAAACTATTTTGAAGTCAAGTTAGAAAATCATCCCCGTGCTTCTTCTAACTTTAAAATTACAGTTTGTCAAATCTTCACAATAAATGGTGCTGTACTTCTATCCATGATGCAGTGCAAGTTAACTTCGCATTAAGACCAAGAAGAGTTCCCGTAGGAAATAAGTCCATTTCTGTAGGTAGATACAGTAGATGTTTTAATAGATCCTTATTTAGTGTGGAGTTGGAAAACTGTGCTCACATTAATTTTCTCCCATGTATTTTGCTACAGGGATGTGGATTCGTGGGGAGTAACGATTTGTGTGGTTTCCTGAGGGTTTGCAATTATGTCAAAGCAGGAATCTTCATTTCCTCCAACAAAGCAAAAATAATACGTTTCTTTGTTTTCTTTCAGAACAAGGAAATATACATCCTTCAATAGCATTCTATAGGTCTACATTTCGTACGATATGTTTAAATCCAATCTATACCACTAACCAAATACAATTCCGAAGTTAGATGTATGCAACTTCCTAACTACTGCAAGTCGTTAGAACTATACAGACAACTTATAATTCCAAAGTTCGACGTGTCCTAAACTTAATAAAGTTCCCACACGAAATCTGCGCCGATTGCCTATGTCATTGCATTATGTTTTCGTGGGGACTGTAGCGTCGATTGGCCTGCTACCTATCTCTCTCGCATAACAGTACCTTCATTTTTATTTGTAAAGGCCAAGCTGCCTCTCTCTCTAGCACAATAGCATGTCTCTCTCTAGCGAGTAACTGTCTCATCGGCACAGATATCGTGCGAGATCTTTAGTTTTATAAAAAATCCTGTGTAAACTTTTATTCCTAATGTTAAAAGCTTCCATTTAATGGACATATTTCTTTGTCACATTTAGATTTATGTAGTTTTAGATTTTTGATATGACTCAGAGCAAAGGAACACATACGACACTTCAAAATCGTAACAATCTCTATCAATATACCGGATATATTTTAACAGTTCTTGATTTGAAAATAAAACTCTTTGTTGTTTGTTTTTATTGCACTTAATATTTCGCATTTTTCTTTAATCTTATGTTTGGAAGGACCAGTTTACCATTTCCACAGTTCATTAAATTACGAACTCAGAAGTGAAAAGTTTTCCGGGTCTTTGGGCACATTGGGAACTGTAGCTGCACATGTAACCAGAATTCCAGGAACCCAATTTGTCTCATAACTGATTTGGACGATCAGTAACAGCAGTAACCGTGACACACCGGCAACCGTGACCTTTATTCACTACTAAATCAAGGTTTTACCCTCTTGCAGTCACAAATATCCGGCAGATACTACCGGCAAAACGGAGCACTTTTATGATGATGCGCGAGGGGATTATAATCCGCCTCCGTATACTGCATTAACGTATCAGTGGACATAAAGCAACAAACAATTGACGGGGTTAAAGCCGAAATGGTGTAAGTCATATTTTATGCATTTAGAGAAACAGAAGGTTTTGTTAGATTAATAATAATAATAATCTCTCCTAATATTGTCCTCCCACCTACGTATGTATATATAGGGTAGTGTATGTATATGTATATATATATATATATATGTATATATATATATAGTGTATGTACATATATATAGTGTATGTACATATATATACATACATAGTGTATGAACATAATAGGACTTACATAGCTCTTTCTGCTAACATATCTATACCGCAACATTGCATTGCAATACTTAAGTTAAAAAATCTTAAAACATGACTTACACCACTTTGGCTTTAACGCCCTCAATTGTAACTGATTACCTTCCTCATAGACAGCATTCGAATTTCGAAAACGATTTTGGGACTAGCTAAATTATGTAGAGAATTTGTAGTGTCTTACACAAATGTAACGTTAGTAGTAAGATTATGATAATAACACACTTTTAAGGAAATATAGTTGTAACATTGAAAAAATAATTTCTTCAGTTTCTTTACTAGTTCAGTTTGCGGCGAATGGTGGTTTTGGAAATGATCAGCACAACGAAGCAACTTTTCTTTGTATAGATGTAATATGCCTGGTATGAGATTAAATTAGTAAGCAGTGCTTTCCTATAGCTTACAAAAGAAAGTTTACATCAGTTTAAGCTACTTAGAATTGAAAATTACTGCGATATTTCGGGCCCTTTTGTTGATAAAGTGGTTTTTAGAGACAAGTCAGGAGCAGGTTATGGAAAGCATAGCAAACCCAAATTATTGACTCACGAACTTGCACATTACCAGCAAGACTTCGGACTCTCCTGGGAATACAACCACACTGGACTAAACCTGTACACGAGTATAATTTCAATAAACATCCCTACTCAGAGGTGCGTATTGCTAGGAAAACACGGTAAATCCAGAATTATGCTGAGACCTAAGTCAGAGTTTTAATTTAAAAATGCAGATGTGATTAATCTAGTGGGATCTCTTACAGAATTTAAAGTAGAGTTGTCATTTGATTTTCATAGGTAATATATAGTGATTAAACAGCGAATAAAAAGCGGATTAATTACCACTTTACTTACTTACATTCTACTGATATTACTGAATATTCTTTATATTCTATATAATAGTCTATATAAGGCCATCTACAATTAATTTTACGATTAAAATTTATTAGCCAAATGATATTACATGCATTAACTGATATTTCGATAGCGCAAATAATCAAGTTTTCTGCCATTTTATCGCTCATAACTCGCGAACGAAAGCGAAAATTAAATATCCGGCTTCAAGGGGCACTCGGACACCCCTCAGTCAATATATGTTAAAAATTTCATATCTCTGCGTATCCTAGAATTGGCTGGGTATCGCACACAGACAAATAGTCAAACACTTCTCTGATTGTATAGATAATTGGCTAGGTAAGCTGGTTAATTGGTTTAATTTTTTCCATTGAATTCTAAATACCTCGCGCGATGTAAAATAATTACAGAAGTTAAAGAAAGGTCTAAAGCTCTACTTCCAGCAGAATTACAATGTGTATGATACATAACGATCCGTTGTTCTTCACAGACCCACATTTTTTTATTTACATATTTTAAACCACTGCCTTCTAGACTTTATTACTCGTGTGTACACTGCCTGTCCTATACGGCTAACTTTGCGTACGCGGCGACATTACAGATGGCAGCATCTACCACACCCAGCTACAGTACCCTCTACGGGCTCTGTGTTGCCCTCTGAAGTATAAACTCGGAAACTGAAATATGCTGGAATTTCATGCTATCTGGGTGTGAACTGTGTCGCCTCTACTGGAGAAATTAGGCAATTTAACAATACTCTGAACTCCATGTTAAAATGAAGCATAGGACAGGCAGTGTAATTCTCGAGACGGCGGTGTATTAAACAATACCCTTAAACGTGTAAAAAATAAATGGTACCGGTACTAGCTTCAATTTCTCTTCCCACGGAACCACACTTATAACTTATAAGTTAATAATGAAATAGGAGGCAAACTTTTCTGAATTTGTTCCTTTTTCGAATTGCCTGATTTGAGAAACTTAAAATGAGCTACGCTATGCAGTGTGCATTTTTCTGTGAACCCACCACAGGACCGTTCTAATTACATATCCCGTATTAGGCCTATTCTTTCAAGCCTGAATTTTAACATATTCTAGTATAGCAGGAAAACATTAATCACTTCCTTCAGATTCCCATGAAACACTATGTCTTGTATGACATTCTTTGCAAGCGCGTATCTTATCAATTTATCACCATCTGTTAATCAGACGGTTGTGAAAAATACTGTCGTGGCCAGCGTGTGCTGTTCCCCCAAGAATGATTTATATGTGGCCCTACTAAGAGGTAGAGAAGTTTCATTATAAGAGTTTCACACAGAGGAAAACGGAGAAATTACAGTTTTCAAAAGAGACTGGTAGCTTCAAAACGGAAATTTCAGTTCAGAAAATTATATTATGATTATTTTCAAAGGTACCAACAATTTTGCAGTGAAAAGTCACTAGATTGTATTTTTTTCACCGTGAAACATTTTAGTAATACTGTAGCAAATCTTGAAATAATGTAATTTTTTGTGAAAAATTAAATGGTTGCCTATTGCCTTTAAAATAAATAAGCATAAAAGATGTCGTCTTAAGTTTATTATCTAACGACACAGAATTAATATTTCATGAAACACAGATTATTGTCTCTGTTGGACATTCTCATAAAATTAACTACTTAAAGAATCAAACCGCATTACAAAATAATCTCTGAGAAAAGTGCAATAAATATTAAGGAACCCTACAATAAAAATTATAAATTCTACAAATTTCAATCACTTTAATTTAAATTTTTGTTACTGGCTTGTCTTGGACATTTAACAGTTCAGATGTTATGTCATTACGAGAGTAATTTTTTAGTTAGCCTATTAATAATACAATTTATAATCTTGCACGAATGTTCTCTCCCTAGATAACTTAAAAATAATTAAATTCGAACACAGTTTGGCTCCCTTGCTGAATGATCACGTATGCCTAAGTCACTGCCTGTAGTGTCTCATATCTGATTAGAATATGAAAAGATAACGTTTCTTTATCGTGCTACGCTACAAACCGGAAGGCCGCGGGTTCAACCCCCGATGAGGTCGTTGGAGTTTTTCAACTGGCCTAGAATCCTTTTGGTAGCACTATGACCCTGGGGTCGACTCAGCCTCCAACAGAAATGAGTACCAGGAGAAATCCTGGGGGTAAAGGCGGCCGGTGCGTAAGGCTGACAACCTTACCACCTTCATGTGCCGAATGTCTAAACATATTGGAGCTTCAAACTTCTGCAACCCTCTTGGCTTCCATGGCCTGTATAGGGAACACTTCACTTAGGCTAACTCAACGTGTCTTTATCACTTTTGTAGGAGGTGATACAGCAAATGAGATAAAGATTGAGTGAGCCTGGTCTGTGATTGGATGATTTTATACTCATTCTTGTATGTTATTCGTCCAAATCGAAAGAAATGCGTATGAGCTAAGTAGTCCTAGGAAAGTCCCGAGTTTTATAACATAGATGCTACACTGCTCCTCATATTGATTGTCAGAGATAACTAATACAGCTGTGTATTGGATATATGATAACCCCAGCGGCTAAAAAGTGTGCACGGGGAGAGGAACAGGAAAATAGATCAGAGTCTGTGCTCCTGAGACCGAGATTGGAAATCCCAAATTGAATTTGGAACCACTACAACTGAGATGAAACTATATAAAGGGAAGGTATGGAGCTTACAAGGCTTCAAGTCGTCTGGCGCTCTAATATAAGATAGAGTGCGCTAAATTAATAACGCGACAATAATAAGCGTTTAGCTCTTCAAAGCAACTGTTTGAGACGAACATATTGCAACAATCTAGAGATCTTTATAAGGGCCATCACCAGAATTAAACAATTTATACGGGGCGCGTCCATAAAGTAAGTTTCCCTGAGGCCCTTTACAGAAACAAAACGCAATTTCAAGGAAATATTTATTCCAACAGACACAGCCAGTGTTCAACTATTTTTCAACATTTTCGCCACCGGAATTGAAACATTTGTCTTACCGTGGCACCAACTTTTGAACACCTGTGTCGTAGAAGTGTGCCACCTGGAATTTGAACCACCGTGCGACAATCACCTTCGCCTCTCTGTCATTCTTTGTCATTTCGTGAGGTATAGGAAAAGATGGAAATCACTGGGAGCGATGTCCGGGGTTTAGGGTGAATGTTTAAACACCTCCCAGCAGAAATTCTGCAGGAGGCATGCTAGGTAGTGTTTAAACACTATAAGATAACAGAAAATTTGAATTAATTAACAGTTAAATATGACTTTTATAAATGATTGAAGATGAGCAAATTGACAAAATATTTCAAAATATAGATTAAGAAAATCTTCATGCTGAAAAATTAATTGCAAAAAGTCAAATACTACAGCAATACAACGATACACATGGGTAACATTACATTTTACGACGTTTTGAACAAATCATTGTCAAATTTTAAAGAAATTTACTGCAAAATTAATACAACAGCTCTCATTCCGCTCTAGTTTCAATTACCTTCCCACTCCTGCTGTCTGAATTATGAATGTCTATCTCACGATTAATGTTATTTTCTTTTCTTTTCTTTTTCTCATCCTTCTTGTGCCAGAGTTTAAAAAATTGACGAATGTTTGGTCTTAGTCTCGTGTTTTAGAAGGTTTTATTTTTGGAGGTTCATTGTAGAATCTAAGAAAACAGATCTCTTAAGGTATTGTTGACCTACTACGTATATTAATTGATCTCCATGGACTTAAACAGGTTACCTTACCACGATGAATGGTATATGCTGCAGTGTATGTAGCTTTAAAATGTTTTTTGTTTCTCCTGAAAAATTTACTTGTTGAAAAGAGCTGGTTTTATAAATACCCCTTAATTTTATGATTAGTGAAGCATTATAAATCTCGTATAATAATAAGTAGGCTAGCGTAACGAATAACAGTAGGCTGCGTAATAGCGGAGTATTTCAAGTGAAAAATAAAAAAAATAAAGAAACTTTCTCGTGAAAGTTCTGTGCTGTGTATTTATTATCGGAAACAATTGAATTAATTAGGATAGTATCCATTTGCACTGGAAAACATTAATACTACATTAAAGCATTTCCTGACGTATGTGTGAAGTCATCGCGTTAATTCGCCTTCCTTACGCTCCCAGGACTGCACTCGTCTTGATCGCTATATATAAATTCTGATACCGATAGTAAAAATTGGTGCAATGATGAAGAACTTAGAATGACAATGACAATGATATGCGTCTCAAAAGTTCGATGTAAAATCCTTGCGTTTGATCAGTAGCGGAGATCGAACGCTGACCTTTCGAATACCACCCAATAATATCACAGATTACGCAAACGACTTTGAGTACAACCTAGATTATAAATGCTGAAGGTTTATAGTAAGTGCAGTGCGATCGCGATCTTCTTATACGCTTTTTTTTCGATTAAGAACTCTGAACCTTAGAAAGGTAATTTTTTCACACTCTATTAAAAACACTCCACTTAGAAAAACACTCCTAAAGAGATACCGCTAGAGAGGTCATACCTGAGGCGCACGTAATTTCTAATGAGAAGTAAAAACGTTGGTTATAGATGGCGGTATTTTTTACGCTACGAGAACTGGAATAATTGGATGTCCTCTGCTTTCAAGTGAAGACTAATCTACTCAGAGTGAGTGTCTGTGTGTTTCGAACGTAATTATAGATCTCTTCTCTTCTTCTCTCTCACAGTCTGTCTCTCTCTCTCTCTCTCTCTCTCTCTCTCATATATATCTATATACTCTCTCTATTTATCTCTAAGTCGCTATTTTCTTCAAACACACACACACACACACACACACACACACATGCACACTCACTCACAGTAGTTCTTACAAAATGGAACAGGATAGTTCGTTTCCTTTTTACACGAGGCAGAATCAAATGAAAACTGCAATTAATTTTTTACACTACTTTACTGCAGGAAGAATGCTTTCCCTTACATTATTTTTCCACATAATCCCCTCCCAATTCAATGCACTTACGTCATCTGATAGGAAGTGCTTCGATACAGCGTGAGAAAAATTATTTTGGTTGACCCTGTAACCGCTCGTGCACTGCTGATTGGACGGTCTTAATCAGACTTGAGCTTATGCCCTCCAAGATGCTCCTTTAATGGACCAAAGATGTGAAATTCTGATGGTGCCAAAGCGAAGGGGATTGCTGAGTGCAGGTGTTTTGCTTCTACATGATAATGCCCGTCCTTATGCTGCTCGTGCAAGCAAGAAAACCATCGATGACATTCGCTTCAAGTGCCTCCCACATCCACCATACTCGCCACATTTGTCACCATCAGATTTCGACATCTTTGGTCTATTAAAGGAGCACCTTGGAGGACAGAAGAAGTCTGATGAAGACGTCCAATAGGCGGTGCACGAGTGGCTACAGCGTAAACCTAAATAATTTTTCTCACGGAGTATCAAAGCACTTCTATCCGATGATGCAAGTGCATTGAACTGCTAGGGGACTATGTGGAAAAATAATGTACAAGCAAGCATTCTTCCTGCAGTAAAATAGTGGAAAAAAATCAATTGCGGTTTTCATTTGATTCTCCCTCGTAACTTATTATACGCCTGGTCTACAATCGCCTTAAGTGTTTGAAATCATGTTTGTCTGTACCGTTGAAGATTATCGATAAAATAATTACACAATATCTTTATTCTCTACTACTTTTATTTCGCCTAGGTCTTTTGGTTACATGGAACTATCAAGCATCTTGCTTCATTCCTTTTAAATATGACTACAAACAAGATGTCCTAATGATGGTTCTGTATAACCGAAAGGCTTTTTTCCCCTCGTTTTCCACCCCCAGATTACCTGAGCCATAGGCTTTATCTCCTGGTCAACAACCGATTTCGCATTCATTATAAGACTGACGCGTCATCTTCTCTTGATCATAGAACACAGGGAAAAGGTTTAGTGGATTTACTTTGGCATTTTATTCAGTTAACTTTACTCTTGTCTATGTATGTTGTTGCGGGGGACGTTTCTCCATTCTGGTATTCACCTGGTGATGATTTAACATCTCAAAGATAAATTGCGGTATTAAAAATATACTTTAAACTTTAATCTTGTTTTACGTTTTAATTGAATGTGCAAATTTCAAATTTCAGGACAAATAATTAAGCAAATCATTGTCAAGACTTCGCTCTTTCCTTAATAGTATAGGCAGAGAAAATTCTGACACACGAAACAAACAGATAATATAGATGTAACTATAATAATACTATTTAAATAAAAACTGGGATCCTCAGCACAACCAATTACTATAATAGTTACCGTACGCAGGTTCCGTTTGATAAGAGATGGCCATGAACGGTTTAAGGTGAGATGTTTCATCTCATGACCCAGGTCAGCGCTCTCTCATGCCCTTTCAGGTTTCCATGACGATCAATGTCAGTATGGGAGGCAGAATATCTGCAGCTTCTACATTTTATATGCAGCTCCAGTAGTGCACTATCTTCTTTCAGGGTTGATATTTACTGCACAGACTAAATTTGTATTCCGCTTTCAGTATACTGTAAAAATCTTCCTCGTTTCCTCCCATTTTCCTCTGGAGTAATTATAGAGTTAATTTATACACCCACGTGAAACATTTAAACACGATCCAAAACTAACAGAAAAAAAAATGCAACTAACTGTTTTAGGAGTTACTCTTAATTATTCCGTAGAGACTATCTGACCGAATAAAACCTACCAGCAGCACCGAAAGTCCAAGCACAAGAAGTTTAATGAGAACTAGTAATTGAAGCGGTATAAATATAGGATCTTAGCGCTGTATTTCCCATGAATTGCTTTATGATGATGATACCTTTACACCACATCATAGGAATACATGAGTAATGTTGGTGTGGTAAGAGAGGAAAAAGAAGAAACGGAAATAATAAGAGAAAGCTGCATTTCTTAGGTTATGTCAAGAACTTAATATCAATTCATCGTCTGGATATAATATCCGCAATTTCTGAACGTCTGATCTCCTGCTCAGGCCTTCAAAATAATAATATTAAATTTATTATATTAATACTAATATTAATAAATTTTATGGTAAATTCTCCTTAAAATAAAGATGAGAAGACAATAAGTTATACAAAATGGAATCATACTTGCATAAAATTTAATGGTTCCCATCTTTTCCGATTTGTCGCAAAAGCTCCTAAATTGATAGAGCTAAAAATTTTGCACAGCCATAGTTTATAGAAAGAACGTAGGCCTAAAACTATAGTCGTTTACAACTCCTTTTCGCTATTTCACACAAATTCGAATTCCCTATATGTTAAAATGAAAAGCAAGCCGTGACGCAATAACAATATAAACAGAAGCACGTTAGTATTTCATGGCCTACTCGTAAACCCAAAGACCCTAAAAATTTAAAATATTTTGTTTTAAAGTATGCGGTAGAAGTATTTATAAGCCTACTTGGTTACCGCGAATTATACGACTATTTATCGAAACATTATTTAATTTATTCATTGTGAGCAATGTGTTTTTTTTTCACATAATTTACACCGCTTGTGTGTGACTATCTGGTTATAAGTCCTTCGTAGGGTTGAAAAAACATTTTGCACTGCTTTTAGCCTTACCCGCGAAACAAGACAAGGAAGTATCCGTAGCCTACTTCAACTTTTAATACTCCTGACGTTCTTCCGGAGTTCGAGAATGATTCCTATCTGGATGTAACTCCATGCGAACCTAATGCTCTTTCGGTAACTCGGTAACTCTATTCTCTGTTGCCCGGGCTTGATCTGGGACATTTCCTCGCAGAGACAACATTGCTCTGACTAAACACAAATTTTATAATACTAAGAAACAAGGTCAAATATTGAAATAATACTGTGCAAATAAGTCAATCAACTCGTTCGCATGGACTTAGATGGAAACTCAAACTCCGGAAGAACGTCAAGTGCACTAAGAAAGGAAATACGCTTACTTTTTCGTGATGTTTCTCGTATAAAGCTAAAATCCGTGAAAATTACTGTCTCGCATGTACAAAGGACAGATAACCAGCTAGTTAGAAATACAAGTATATGACGGAAGATAATACTAAATGATTTATTTTTTTAAATCCATTATTTACCATCGTGGATTATCTTTATTGGAATAAACTTCCATTACTTTCGGAGAGGATTTCTTACGAAACAAGAAGGGACGGCTAGGGATACGGTTTCATCTCAGAGCTCTAGATTAATGTGAGCTGCTATGATTAATGATGCGGTACAGGTCTGTACAGAGGAGATGCCACACTTAATAGCTCAGCAGAGACTGCTTGGGCTTGCTTAGTCAAGTTACTCAACAAAGCAATCATTGCTCAAGATGTTACGATCTGCTTCTTCATAAAAGTTCAGACATGTGTTTCCAATAGTTCTAGAAATATCATCGGCTTAGGAACTGAATTAAATAGGAGTTTACTTTTTTCCTCACAACCATAATATACTGAATGTAGGTCAGCGTATCCTATAGCTTTAAAATAGTCTGTCATGAAGCTATTTCAATTCCTTATAAAAATCTCTTCCAGACAATAGTTTCCCGACCTTCATATTTTAAGAAGGTATTATAAAACAACGCAAAGACGTTTCGTTTGTGTTAAGAATGTTTATGAGGCTCTTTAAACCTTCATTATACTGTATATTTTAAAATAGCATTATATCCAATAAATAAATTATTTATTGGAGTTTCAAATACCTAATAGCATGACCCGGATTTTTGATGGCAAGAACCTTCTACAGAAGAAATGGGTTGGAACATGCAAAAGAAAGTGCGATTGTAGAAATATCAACATCACTCATAATTGAAATTAATTCTTTAAGTGTAATGTACAGTCTGTAATAAATAAAAGAAACCAAATAGGGCCTAGAATAGGCCCATGATGTACAACTACATTAATATTTAAATACAATTCTGATATTTACATATGTACAACATCACTACTGCTATATGGCACTTCCAAAAACTGCTTACGGTGCCTTAAATGTTGCAGACTAGTTAAGTACAACTCCTGGAATACCATACGCTACATTTCAAGTTTATCCAAAAATAATTTGTGATTAACACAGTCACAAAATTATTAAATAGGGCAGATCCCAGAATCAAGGGATTTAACAATCTTCTTAGGCCTATAGACGAAGTAGACGTAATAGTTAATTAAACGTTGCAAGTTGGAAGATAACAAGTCCGTCAATACTGTTATTCCATGGAGTTTTCTATTCTTAAAATTGTTTAGAACTTCAGCACATCTTCAAATTTATCGGCTTCAACATAAAAAACAAATTCTCTGACTAAGCTTAGATTGTTTTTCTGTGAATGTAAAATATCGTATGGTATGGTGTGGTATGGTATGGTAAGGTGCATCTTTATTCTTATATACATATTAAACACATTATCCATAGAATAAATCCAACGCACGGGCCTAGACGGCCGTTCGTGCTTTTACTATTCACAGGACAAAGAAAGAGAAAAAAATGTAACACTAATAATACAAAACAATATAATACGAAAACTTATAATGTAGTACTGCTATACAAAAAGATTAAGAAAAGAAGAAAAAATTGAACCAATGACAGAAAAGATATGACAATAATAATACAATATAATACATAATAATACACAGACAAGATTACTCCCCCTGCCCCTCCCTCCCATCCTTTTCTACCCTGAGCTGTCGGACTTTAGACATGAATTTCCCCAACCCTTCGGAGAATTTTGTATCATTCAACAGCTCGAATATCGCCATGTGACCTCTTCTAGGAATGTAAAATATAATCTTATGTAATCCATAATGTCCTTTCAGACTAAGCACGCCACGACACTCCATTCAGACTGTCCATAAATCTGAGTCTCATAAGAGAGAATTATGTGAACCAAAATATATGCGGAGTGGATTGGAATGGCGTGGTCTGGATGATATTAAAGAGCCCTATGGAGTGAACTACAACATTTAAAAAACTATGTTCTGTTTTATTAAGCTCTTTATTTATTTTAAGTATATTTGTGTTGTGTACGTAAATGCATTCAATATTTATACTATGTTGTATTCTACACGGAATCGTACGTAGTTCTTTTTCTCTAATGAAGTTTTTAGTTGTTCATATTCGTCACCCTTTTTCGTAGAATTTTCATTTAAAATCCGGATCAAAACATGTTTATATGTAATATTTCTGTAATTCTTCAATATGCACTCTCAATCCTCTCCTGGTGGCATTATTTCCTTCCCCAATGGCATCACGTAATTATTTTTAGAACTTTCCTTGATTTGTATTTTGTTATTATTATTATTATTATTATTATTATTATTATTATTATTAAAGATTGACAAAGTATTCTAAATTAGTTTGTCACAATATTTTATTTAAATGTAATTATTTGCTCTTTGATGCAGAACATAATTGACAACTTCAGAATGCCTAGTACGTATCAAACACACTGAAATGTTTCATCTACAAGGAGATTATTACACCCCCGGTCTTCTCCTTGCGCTATTTCTCCTCAGCGGAGCTACTTACTTCTACAAGTAGCAAACTAACCTTTCAATGATTTTTTTATTATCTTGGCCTACTAATATTATAAAGTATGGACTTAAATTTAGCAGTAGCATTCTGTCAGATTCTTGGAACTGCAGATTTTATATTACTGTTTTACGAGACACTGCAAGAAACAAAATAATACATTCAGAGCGGACAGTAACTAAAAACGACTCTGAACCTTCCTGCTAACCTATAGGTTATCTTTGTTAGGGTCTGGAGTCATAAAGACACCAAGTAATTTATACGAGGTGTATAGGGTAGTATTACAATTGTTTTAAAGAATGGCGTAAAACATACATTTTTTCATTGAAAACACGATAACTATACATATAAGCATTTTTACACAATTTTACATTCAAATAAAAAATCCATTTTTTGAATGGGGTCATACACACCCCTATGGGGCTCATTTCCAAAACAATGAATGCATTTTAATGTGTTGAAAATACAAAAATTAATAAAACGTTACTGGATGAATGTGACTCAGAGGGATAAAGTCATATTTTCAACATTTTCTTTTAAAACCAGCGGAGGTAGTTGGGGTCATAATAACCATAATGGTAATAAACAGGATAAAAGATTAAGCTAAACTGCAAAAATCAGTGTTTACTTCGTGCGAAAATTAAAGATTATTTTGGCTATTTACTATTTTACTTAGAAGTTAACTCGAATATGCTCTTTTATTTACTGACGAAGTATTTTTGAACTGTTCCACAAACTGAGAGAAAGAGTGAAAGAAAGGAAGAGAAAGATACAAATTGTGACAAGAAGGGAGAGAATGGGATCTAGAAAGAGAACGAGCCAAAGAGTAATAAAACGAGAGAATGAGAAAGAGGTGGGAAGAAACTCAAAATCCCAGAGCTTCGATTTCCTGGGAAATAATGTAGTATGAAAGTCTGTACTTTATATTTTACCAATGTCAATATGAGAACAATTTCGCTCTGGAGTCTCAAATATAGAACAAGAAACCTTCCGCTTTTGATATCTTGTTCCCCAATTTCACCATTACTTTGCGCTCGTTTTGCTCCATCCGTTTTCTGTAAATCATGTCCTTTATTTAGACACTAAACCGAAGCTCCGACCGCAAAAAAGTAATAACGCAGGTCAGATGCAGCAGACGCCAATAAACAGGTTTACGGGTCATACATTCTGCTCTTTATATTTCAGTTTCTAAAATAAAATAAAATGTAACTTCAAGCTAGATATTGGAAGCTAATTTGAGGCACTATAAGTCAGATTTCAATGTATCTCTCGTACAAACGTCTCTTTATGTTGTAATTCACGTGAATCATTTTCATATAATTTGAGTTTGAAATGAGAAATAGGTAAGAGTTTAACAAAATGCATTAGATATATTAAGGTGAAATATTATGGAATATTTTATTGTTTTATTGATATTTTTATGCTGAAATATTTAACATTCAAAATTAGGTTTTATTTTTACATTTACGTTTTTTAAATGGTGTCACATTGTGTTTAAATGGCGGCATATTAAGAGGTATGGTCATTTAAAGGTCCAGAATTTGAACTTTCAGAACTAATTTATACGCTAATATAACCAATGATCAACTGAAATCACCAGAGGGTACCCACGTTTAAAATCAATGAGAATAATCTCAGAAGAATAACTACTGGTCTCCATAAATGACAGTCGTACCACGTGGATGGAAATCCTCACATTTACATATGATTTTTTGAGGTGACAAATTTATACTCAGTAGGAGTGAAAAGGTTAAAACTTTATCCTTCTGCGTTCAAACTTTTGAGCATTTCAACTTAATAACCATCGCAGCTTACTTCCTACCCAACTAGGATAAATATTGTAGCACTAGTAAAAATATTGGATACACTAGAGATTTAATTCTAAGAAAATTACTTTTAAATTATGTTTTGGATAGACGAGACACAAAAAATTACCGATAATTAAGAAAAAATCTGAGAGATTCGAATTTCGTGTCACTATACAGTAAAAGATATGTCACTCTGTAGAATGGCCTTCAAAACAAATTGAAAAATTGCTTAAGATTTCGACAGAGGCAGAGATATGTCACCATACAATAAAATAAAATTAAAATTAAAACCTAATTAATATATATGAGCAATTGATAGGTATGAAAACTTTTGTTTCAATTGCTTTGTAGGCCAATGGTTCAAATTTGCACCGAACTTGAAAACATTGAAAACAAGAGGAATTTATGGTATGATTAATTTTTTTATTATTATATTTGTTTATAATTTGAAGTAGCGGTAGGATTGAAAAAATGTCTTCAATATGTTGGAAAATAAATTTTGCTTTGATAAAATTATTGTAGCTAGAGAGACAGAACGACAAACGTATACACAACATTTCTTTAAAATATTGAACTTTTACTTCTGAGTACCTCAAAATATGAGAGAATTCGACATTGATATTCAAGGTACAGCAAAATACCCACACTCCAACGGTATATAGCCGGTAGCATAGAAAAGGGGGGATCCAGGGGGTCCGGACCTCTCCCGAAATCTAAACCTAAAATTCTATGTAAGTGATTTTAGCTCTATTATATTAAATATTTAATTATTTTATTTAATAATAATAATGAACTGAACTTGTAAACGGAGGCCGATTATTTCCATTGTTCCATGTGTTATTTAACTTTTCTTATACATAGTAATAAATGTTATAACTTAGGTAACGATTTCTTGTTTAAGTTAGCATGTCTTAGAGTATAGTAAACAATTTTCTAACTAGTTTTTCAGTGCTAAATAGCGTAAAATGTTATTTTCATTCATTCAATACTGAAAAATGTTCCGGGGATGTGCCTTACCCCCCAAACCCCCGGCACGTTCGACCTTCCCCGAAATTATTTTCTAGCTACGCCACTGTATATAGGGCTGTGATGGGTTACGGCTAGAGAATAATAATTGTTTTTGTAATGATAAGTTATAACAACGTGCCTACGCACTGAAGTAGATTATCATAGAGTTTAATATCATTATGGGATTTCTTCCACTTGCTTGGATAAGGGAGAAGAGGAGTTAAGAAAAGGGAAAGCAGCGTTCTGGGGAAGGAAAATTGCGTTAAAGCCTGCATGTGAGAACTCAACCATATAATCCGTGGATCAGAATTACATTTTCGTCGCTTACACCAGATACATCTCCCTCCGTACCCGCATAAATTATTAAATTGTCTAACATCGCCAGAGTATAAACTAGGATGTTCCATAACGCATCTACAGCATCCAGCAATACACAATATAACGTTAGCGTTCTTCTTTACTTTATAACGAAAGCTGCCAGTAACAAGAAAATCGTCATGTGAAGATAATTTACAGACTAGGTTAAGAACATACACACTTATTTATTTTTTAATAAATATATAGAGGACTACCCGTCATTCATGGGGTAAACAATAAATTTCTGGGTTATTAAAATTCATGTTTAATACCGGTGAGCTCGATCAATGAAATAAAATAAATATGATACCAGGTGCTTAACTATTATATAATTTTGAGATTACTGCCTAGCCCTTTCGGTGCCTTTACACCATCTTCAGGGCATCTTTTGCTGGCTTGGAGTTCTAATAGTTATAAAAAGCTGCTTTTAATCACTTTTATAAAATAAGATAAAATTCATAAAATCTTATAAAAACACTGTCACTGAACTTTCTTCTGTGTCCTCCTTGCCGCGTGTACGATGACCATGATTTTGCATAGCGTGGTGGATCTGTGGTTTTTGTAGACTTTGCAGAAATATTGCTATGCCTTCTTCCTGGCATTTTATTTTGTTTGTGGAGAAACAAAGAACAATCAATCTGACCAGAGGACCATTAACGCTAAATATTAGCAAGAAATATAATCCTGGAAACCACTAAAACGACCTTCTCTGAATACCCTAACCGTAAGGCATATAAAAATACTAAAATCCCGTTTTGCAGGAAATTTCATTTTAAATATAAAAAGTAGTCTACGAAATTAATTTGAGTAACAGTTTATCCTCAGTAAAGTAGAATATCGACAAGGAACATAATCCGGTTCATATCACAATCCATTAAAGCAGCCGCCATCATGCAACGGTGAAACATTTTCGAAACTGCTAATTCCTACATTCTTTCTATGTATAAAACTATGTCTGTGAAAATTTTCAGCTTAATATCAGTTGAGTCGGTTTTTCACGACAAACTCAAAGAAACCACTACTAGCTCTCTTCGATCCCATTAGTGAGAATTGTGGGAAAATTCCAGGATTAAGCAAAAATTCAGACCCAGGAAAGTATAAAAAAATTAGCATTTTTATAAAACGCTGAATGATATTAGATTTACTAGTGTTCAGTTGAGCTGAGAACCATGAGGTATAAAACTGAATACAGTTGCCAGCTGGAAAGTGGAGCTAAGAACTTTATTTCCTGTGTATGCTCCACATTCAGAAATTAATTTATCCACACAAAAATTGTTAGAACAGCTATTAATAAATCTTTACATCTGAGGTATGAAATAGTAATTCTTACGTAACTAATAAAAAAATGTAGGGACTTTAATAATATTATGAACTTAGGAGGTACGTCCGCAGACTGAGTTAACACTGAACCACGGTGTTGGCCAGAATTTGGAAATCTTTCACTGTATTCACAAACTTCTCGTTTCTCTTGAAGCGTAACAACAGCTATCTTCATTTTAACAATCTTACCAGTAACTGTAGTGTAGTGTTTAACAGCTGAATGGGCACTGGACTAAAATAAGTGAAAGTTTGGAATGCCTTATTGTATGAAGGGCTTTTTCTACCTGCTCCACCCTCACGCAGGCTGTCTGTCCAAATTCCTCATTCCACCGCACATTTATAGTTAGTGGCAGTTGAACACATAGTTCTTTAAAATACAGTAGAGCATGTTTCTTAAATAATCTTCATAAAATTCATGCCTGTTTTTAAATAATTCTGCAACTAAAAAAATCACTGTAAACTATATTTTGTAAAAGTCTTGTTTATTATCAGAAAATATCCTGATCTCTCAGCATACTCCACTGTTAAATTTAATAGATATGTAAAGAATTTTTTGTAATTTTTTAGCTTTTAAGTAATTTTCACTCCTTTTATGTATTTATGTTTAATATTTTTTTACTTTCTTTTTTAGTTAAGCACATTATACACTCTATTTCTTTGTCTCTCCTCTTTCTTCACTTTGATATTTTTGAAACGGCACCCGAGCACGAGCAGTCTTGCTCATTCGGGTGTATTACTAAATTTAATACTTCTTGTGAAGATATAGCCTATATTTCTTTTCCTCTTTTTAAATAGTAGTTGTAGTTAATTTTGAAATTTGAAAATTGTTTTATTTTACTTGTATAAATATGTATTTGTATTTGTATTTGTATTTGCAATTCTATGTAATAATGTAATAATGATAATAAATAAATATATTTTTTTTTAAATTAAAAAATATTCACTGGCACTAAATGAATTTTCACAGTAACGAGGTTTCTTATGTATCTCATATGGGAGAAGATCCTTTCACTTGCATTTATTGGCACAATGCGAGGGTGGCACTGTAAAGAGGGGCATTATTTCGAGGGTTGACTGTACCATAAAGGTCCAGTCACGCCATATCGGTCATCTCAGTGACTCGTGTATTGTACAAAGGCGTGGACTGCAAGTAGGGTTCAAATCCAAGGAAAGGTAGGCATTTCATTCATACTGACCGAAGGCGTGACGTGTGGTTTCTCTCTGGGTACTTCAGTTTCCCCAACTTATTCAAGGAACATTCAAAATTTCACTTTACATTTTCCCTTCTTCATCATTATCCATTTTAATTTCACTGGCATCAGATATACGACCGATACAGACTCCCAGTGCTTGAAAACTGTTAGCTGTCAAATTTGTTGCTGGTGGTGTGTTGTGAACGTGGGACTTCGTGGAAGAGTCGAAGATCGCGTGGGATTTTTCGATGAGCATGCATCCCATCCCATCCCAAACGTTTTCACAAAAATCATATTCAGAAAAAGAAAAAAAACTCTATCTGAAGTAACATTTCATGTCATTATGAGGATTGTACGAATCTATGAATTCTACGGCTCTACTGTCACTCGATAAATACATTATACATTCTGACAAGGTTCTACGTACCGGTATACAAGTAACTAGGGTAATCTGGTGATTTTTTTTGGTGTGTTTTCAAACATTATTCATGCTCTACATGTACTTTTCTAAGGAATGATAAACGTAGCGCTTTGTCTTTGTCAACTGAATGGAACGCTTGAAAATGTGCTTTCAGACGCCATATTGATATATGTTCTATTGACCAGCAAAGTAGCGACACTGAAAAGAACGCTTTTTCCGATATTACCTAACATATTTTAGTACTTCTTTCACCGTCAGTGAGACTTGGCATTCTTTCTTGTTTCACACCTTACATTTTTGTTCAATTCTTCTTTCTTTTACCTCTGTTACTAGGTAGCAGTTTGTTTTCTTTTTTGTAACGTTACTTCCCTTATTACTTCCTTTCTATTTTTCTTATTCTACTATAAATCGTTCAACACTTTTCCCCCCTCAAGATTCCTTATTTACTTTCCCTAATTTTCGTCTAGGCCTATTCTATTTCCTACAATGTAGTCACAATCGGTTTACAAAAATTTCGTAAAAGCCTTCCACGAATCGCACGGTGAGCTCGGAGAATTACTCAATAGGTAAGCTAGTCCTACTGAGTCTGTGATTTCTTATTAATTATTCAGAATACATACCTTCTTTATTCCTTAGTTTTATCTCTCACAATGTAGGAATGTTTACGTAGCTCACGCCGCCCGGGCCTTACAGAACCGTCGCGAGAGGGATTATTTGACCAGACAAGGTCATGGTGGATGAGAGATCAGCCCAATGTCAAGGCCACCTCCGAAACAACACGGACACATAGGACGAGACAAATTATCCACACACATTCATTCTGAACAAGGCGAGGCTGGGATGGAGATGATAATGACAGCAAGAGATCTGGGGACCACAACGGCCCTAAGTTACCTCATATTCGTCTTACGGGAGAGGAAAAACCCCGAAAAGAACTCTCTAGGTAACTTGTTCTGTCCAGGATTCGAACTCGGGCCCGCTGCGTGAGTTTTGCGAACGTATCCCTGGGTCACAGCGTTGGATATAATACACAATACGCTACCGGTAAACAATATTATAATACATGTAGCCTATAGAGGACTGTACCTAGGTCTATAAAATAATGAACTGACTGCGGAAAAATTACACAATTTTGAACAACTCTTGGGGTCTATTTGGTCTGTATAATGTAGTCTATCCTGGTCTTTAATTAAGTATATATTTTATTTCCTGTTAGAAATAAAATATGTTCATACTGACGTCAACTGTTGTAAAAGCGGAACGGTAATAATTACCCAGACCAACAGCCATTTTGGTGCCTTAGAATTTATACTTATTCTTGGGTATATTTAGGTCGCTGATGCCAAATGTGCCATTAGTTTTGCCCTATCAGCTTTAGTTTTGTGAGATATGGTATCACTATTACGCATATTATTCCATTTTACGTTTGATATAAATTAAATACTTTTAGCTTCTAAATCATATGACGAAAAAAGCAGCACACTAACATTACACTGACATTACAATAACACTATAACATGGGGTCTTTTTAAAAAAATTGATATTATCACATGTTGTACGGTCGTTTATGACATATGAGCTGTCAATTTGAGGGCAAAAAAATAATCTAGCTTTTAGTTTTTCCGTACTTCGTACAGTTTTCGTCCTACGTGTCCAATGTATGGTCAAGTATCTTCACTAGCTATATTATCAAGCAAGATTTTGTTTCGCGAAAGAGGTTATATGTTAATGGCACTATATATAAAAGTAGAGCTTGTAGAGAAAAACTGTTTACATATTTGGAATAAGCACACTAAGTATATTCAAAATCCGGTAAAACATCTGAGACACCAAACAAAAATTTATTTTTTGTTGGGCTGTGTTATTTATTTATTTACAAACTTTCTAGTTAACTGGAGGAGAAACTTGTACTTCTCTTGTAAGACAAGATGGCTCATATATGAGCCAGATACAGAATGGAACAAATCATACAGTGCAATGAATGCGTCTCCTCGACCGACATTAACATTGTCAACAGAGAATGATTGATTAATTGGGTTCTAGCACAGTGTCTGAGAAACAGGAAATTACAGCAAGCATCTGCAATACAGCGTACACAGGACATGAATTATTCGCTTCACATCTCTCTTGGTGTGATTACGACCATACTCACTAGCAAAATGCAGGTTACAGGAAGATAGTTGGTCACTAAAATACTTTCTTACAATTAAGTACCTTCAAGTATTCTTAAAAAAAAAATTACCAAAATCTCATGGCTCTCAGGCAACATCTGGCAGCCGCATTCGGGAGGTGAGTTAGTAGTAGGCCTACTATCGCAGGGATTGGCAAATTTAGATTTATTTTATTTATTTATTTTAATTATTTATTTTATTTATTTATTTACGTAATAAGATATACCAGATTGTGCCCCTTTTCATATGTTAAAAAGCGCATTAAAGAGCACATTCTGGTTAAATGGAACAACAACTGACTCAGTACCACAAAAGGATTCATTACTAGGGATACTTTCTTTCCGACGGTTGAAGTAAGTCTTAGAAGTGTTCTTAAAACTGACTTTATAGTGACCCAATTTCTGTCTGGACATGGGAATTTTGGCTCCTATTTCGAAATATTCAAACGTCCAACGTAGGGTAAAGGTGTATTTCGAACAGTACTACCTGGCATTACCGCGGAAGTCATGTACTTTGCTTCTCATTTTTATTTACTTTTTAACTCTTTGTGTTTTTGTGAACTTTGTGGAACAGTTTGTGAGCAGCATAATTCAAAGACTGTATTGTGGGTGCCATTTTAAGAAGGCCTCTTCCCAAACCATCGTCTGCACCGACTTCGACACCGACAAAGAACAGGTGATCTTGTAGTCGCGTGGGTTACCCCAGCGTTGCCGCTGTCATTCACTAATTCTTAAGTGAATTAAGTGCTGTGGTAAGTATTTGGCAAAATTGTACTGGACTCCAGACAAGTGTGAATACGCCTAATTACTTTTCTATTCATTGATTGACAGGTCGAGAAGGAATAGGGCGGCAGAAGGTAAAGACAGTTTTTGGAAAAAAGAGTCTTTAAAAAGTGACACCCACTCTACTTGCATTAAATATTTACAGATCCCCTCTCTGGGGTGCATACAAGTACATTCATCTTGTTCCTCTCATTAACTGGGCTTGATCCGACAAATAATCTGGCACATATAATATTACTCTGAGTTTTCTAGTTTGTAGAATTATTACTACGCTTATTGATTGGTTATTTGTTTGCTTTAGAAAAGCAAAGATTTGACAACAATTTCGCCGTGGCCTAATAATGCTAAATATCGGCAAGCAAGATGCCGGTAATAACTGCAAACCATTAAAACAGCCATCTTAAGGAAACGGTAAACAATTCGAAATGGCTATAGTCCTTTGTTCTTTCCGGTGTTAAACACTGTGTTCATGTAAAATTTCAGACCTTATAAGTTTGTAGTTTATGCTTGAAAGAGCAATAGACAGACGCCAGGAACCACTATGATATAAAACGTTTCGGTAAAGTGGTTGTCAGACAGAAAACGTTTCAGTAAGGGTTGTAAGTTGTTCCAATTTCAAATCATAATTCTCCATTTGATCTCGAGGTAGGCAAATAACTTTCCTTGTTTCAGAACACGATATGCGTTCTCTTGTTTGAGACAGTAATTTTTGAAGGGGTGCGAAACTTTATGTCAAGAGTGAGATAGCTTAGGATGAAACTGGACAAGGGGGAGAACGAGGGTTTAACCCTCTACTCGCCAGATAGGTCAGAGTTACGCCAACCATAACATCAGTCAGTGGGACCAAGTCCATTTTAAAACTAAATATCTTTGTCTTTTTAAGGATTTCAATGGAATTTGCGTTAATGTTAAAATATTCTAATACATTTTATTGCTAAATAATGGACACTCTAATGACAGAACAATAAATATGATAAAAATGTGTATGCTAGTTTAATTCTGATGCATGCAATTTATCAATGATTTCGTTGCAAGAAACATCAGCAATATACGTATAGTCGCCTCGCTCATAGCGTTGACGGGCGGCTCGCTTTGTTCTCGTATTACAATGTTTGTTGTTACTGTAAAAGGTTTTCTCAAAAGAAACCGCTGACTGAATTCGTGTTGCCAATTCTCTCATTGCTCAATGTCATTGCCACAAGTGTTTTGCTGCATCTATATCTCCCCGCTCTCTTTTTTAACACTATGCAGTGTGGCAACTACGCCAAGCAACAAGGTCAGGCGGCGACTTTTTTATGTTAACTGTCAACGCAAAGAGCGAGGCGACTTTAGATATTTATTTCTAGGCACAATTTTTATATGTGTACTATAACTTATAAGCTTATATAACATAGAGGTTCATACAATTATATAAACAGACTAATTTTAACATATTTCAGACAATTCTCAATACAGTAAACGTTTATTTCTAACAAAAGGAAGCTAAAAAATACCTAAATATTCTACTTTCTTGTTATGTGCAATTTTTACAAATTCTATAGAAACACTCCAAACAACAATTTATTGTAGGCCATTATAACATAGAAGTTCATTACAGCATATAAACTAGCCTCACTCAGCTAATGCGTAATTCGAGCCTCGAAGTCGGGACCTGTGTCTCTGAGTAAGGAGGAAAGCGTGAAGCATTTTAATAATTAATGGGCATTTCTTATACCTCTCTTGGTCCAGTGACTTGCACTACAGGACTGATCCTCAGAAGGCGGGTAGTCGGGCTGAAATTAGTTCAATTTGAGTCCGATTCAGTATAATTTTATGTTTATAATTTTATTAAACACAGAAAAGTATTCAAACTGATAGATCTATCTTCTTTGCCCGTAGCACTTCCTACACTATACAAGTTTTAAAGAGATTTAATCACGATGTAGGTCCATCTTCCCTTGTAATGAACAGACGCAAATTATTCAGATCGTGGGTAGGAATTGTTTGCTCGTTACTGACCTGGATGTTCTATGCAATTTCCCATTCCTGAGACACTCTGAAGGGATAATTAATCAATCATTGGGTGTTGACACGGTTACGTTGCCTAAGGAGTCGATTGCAATGCAGCGTGTGATTTGTTCCATTCCTGAGCATAGGCGTACCGAGGGGGGGGTTTTGGGGGTTTGAACCCCCCATTGATTAAAAAAAGGAAAATTGTATATTTTTTTAAAGTCTGCCCATAAATTACTTAATACAAGTATAAAGCGTGGGAAGCTTAAAACTCGTTATTTTGCGTCTTAATTTTTAAAATTTTCCGGGGGAGGACCCCCGGAAGCTTAAAACTCGTTATTTTGCATCTTAATTTTTTAAATTTTCCGGGGGAGGACCCCCGGTCCCCCCTCTCCCTGGGGGGTATTCCATACCCCCCAGACCCCGCGGATGTTATAACCCCCCCATTTGGTCGGCCTGGTTACGCCTATGTTCCTGAGTACATGGATGAAAAGGCCATCTGCCTTAAAGGTAAATAAATTTGCTTCAAGGATTTACTAGTTTTCATATTTTATCATTCAAGGATACAGGGGTAATGTGTTACTCCATGCGATTCTTCATGTATACGTGTTTTTTTTTTCATATTGGCTGACGAAACATTCTGTGTATTCTCAGTTACGCCAGATATTTTTTTGCCTGTTTTTTGTACAGGTAGCGGCCCGACTAAAACATCTAAGTTGCCGATATGAGCCTAGCGGCATTCAGAGGGAAGCAGGGAATGTATTGAAATTTGTTCTAGTGTCGATAAATTCCTTGAATTGAGAAATAATTTCACGTATTTTGCATTGCTTGTGAAAACAAACGTTTCCGTTACATCTCTTACATTTATTTACGTATCACAAGGCTCTGAAATCAGCTACAAAAGTTGGTCCGCTTTTTTTTCCTTCTACATTGCTCTTAACATATCATGTGTTGGGGTAAACAGTTATGCTGTATCCAACAACGTATGTACATTTTTTGTACATATTGAGGTTTCGGGACATGGCGACTAGCAGTAGCTTAAAACTGAAGGACCCAGTTATAAATATGTGGATAAATAAGTTAGATAAATATGATGATGACAAACAATGATACAGAGTATAAAAACCTCGTAACATTCAATCTGTACAATCTGTTTGTTTCGTATAAAAATATATTCGAAACTACTTTTTTTATTTTATGATTGGATTTCTGATATTCTTTCCGAGATGTTTTGATGCTGCGAGAACTTCCTCAACTTGTCATTTCTGAGATTCCATAACAACGACAAACCAGCCAGGCAATTAATCAATCAGTGAGAGTGACATAGCGGCTGTTGTCTGTGGTACACAACAGTGTCCATGTAACGCTTTCTTGTTGCGGTTATTGCTTAGAAATCCTCATTCCCTTCTCCTCGACAAGAACCCGATTAAACACAAGTCCTGGTATCGGGGTGTAATGAGAAGTTAGCAGGTCAGTCCGGGCATAACAACGGGTAATCCTCCAGGGAAGCTGTGTTTTTGTTGCTGCTTCCTGGATTACATTTAGAATTAAAGGCGCTATTAATTATAACCCTGGAAGATCTGCAAGAAAATAACGTAATTGTTCGGTAAACTAGTTCTTCCCTCTAGCTTAGTCGATGAAGAAATACAAAGTCTTTTCATCATATTCTATACTAATTTAAAACCCTGGTTAAATATAGAATTAAAGGCGGTATTAATTATAACCCTGGTAGATATGCAAGAAAATGACGTAATTGTTCGGTAAACTAATTAATTTGTTTCCTTCAGCGTAGTCGATGAAAAAATACATAGTCTTTTCTTCATCTTCTACTGATTTAAAACACTGGTGAAAATAAAATCCTGAATAATTATAAAACCACAATCATAAAGTTGCAACTATAAAATAATTTCATACATCAAAATTCAAAGTTATTAAAATAGGTTCAGCTAAACTGAAGAGATTGATGTACAAACCTTATGGAAAACCAGGAGTTCTTAGCCAATAACTTAATTGTTTACGTTACCAAGCCCTGAACGAGACAACTTTCTTCCTTTCTTTCTTTCTTTATTTATTTATTTTAGTTTTACCTCTCCCTTTTAGGATTTAGGCGACCCAAGCCGCCCGGGCCTTACAGGTCCGCGACCTGTCGGGAAAGGGATTATCTTTGGATCACATATATACTTTTTTGACCAGACAAGGACATGGAGGGCCTCCCCGGATGAGTGATCAGCCCAATGTCGGGGCCACTTCCGAGAAAACACGTACACATAGGACGAGACACACCATTCCCTCACACTCACTCCAGACAAGGCGAGGATAGGATGAAGATGATAATGACGGCCAGATGATATCTGGGGACGCCAAGGGCCTAAAGTTACCTGACATTTGTCTCACAGGTGAGGAAAACCTCCAGAAAAAACCCCAGCTAGGTAACTTGTCCCAACCAGGAATCGAACCCGGGCCCCCTGCGTGAGAGCGAACGCATCCCCTAAGCCACAGCGGTGGACGACAAATTTCTTATAGAAGAAATTTCTGTATACACAAAATAATGCCAATTCCTATAAGCCTATTTGATGAGATCAATAAGTATATATTAAGTGTTCATTACTATAACAATAGATAACGTATAGCAACGCCAGGAACAGAAAATAATAGTTTAATAAAACACAGTAAGACCGTGTTACGATTTAAAATTAATTAACACGACCGTTAAAGCAAACCCATGCCGAAGTTTAGGAATCACGAGTACCTAGAGATAATTCTAATTTAAGGAGAATCTAGGTAATACCATCATGACTTTGAGAGATAAGATTTTATATTACATTATTAAAACCATGCCTAAATCACTACTGTCCAAAACGCAAGAGCATTATTAGCTTTCATTTCTCGCAGGGGTTGATAAATAATAATAAACTCATTTTATTATACTCAAAATTTTTATAGATTCAGTTACAGTATGTTTATTAATTTTGTTCCGCAAATTTCAAATTTAAAGCACTCATTACTTCATAAATTAACTTTGCGTACTCCGTTATGTTTTCTCTCGTAAATAAGAATTGCACAATATTTTGTTTTCATCTTCATAAGAAATGTTAGAAGAGACAGTGGCCCATAGTTCAGTTATTTTCGTATGAAGTGCTTTTATTGTTAACAAGAAAAACTATCTTTTTACACTATTCGTTGCATGAGCCCTTAGGCTGTCCATGCTTTAGCTGTGCACAAGCAAAAATGTACCCTAAAAGTAAAACTAAAAACACACAGACGAACAGTTAAAAACTAGTAAATATACAAACAAAACTCCACACACACACACACCACAAAAATAGCACATACACCAGCAATACCCTTAAAAACACCAACCAAATATATTTTACATATTATCCTATATACAGCCGTCTACCAGATCGGAATACTCCCCTTACTCCCTCGGTCCCACTCCCTCGGCCAGTTCCATCCTAAGCTGCATCACTTTCTAAAATAGCTTATAGGGCGCCTCCTAAATGTAGCTCGCGTTTGCAAACAAGCAATTGCGATATTGCAACGAATCCAACTCAGAATCTAAGTTTTCAGAAATGTTTGCTTTCTTTGAAAAATCATTCTAGATGGAGGAAAGTTTATTCAACATTTCTACGAGTACTATTAACGTCTATTACCGGGTTTAATGTGTGCACTTATAGCATTTTAATCCCGTACAAAAGTTGTTCGAAGCATTAGCGAGGAAGTAATGAAATGTACTGAGGTGTGCAGTTCTGAGAACATGTGGACAGAAGTTCGTAGTTCTCTCAAGATCCATTTTGCTTTAACAACAACAAGGGGATCGATTTTAATTCATTTAACTCCGTAGAGTGAACATTCTGCTCAGGTGTTGTGGGCTGTCTACACATGGGCGTAATCAACTGAATTTCCAATAATGCAATCAACAGGAAAACAGAATGCACAAAAGCCTGGAAAGTAAACAAAAATTCAAAGCATTTATTTTACACACATGTGAATTCATTAGTGTTTCGTTGTTCGGGCTACACATAAACCTGTCTAGCTGATACTAATTTAAGCTTCCTAGTACAAGCTGTGAAAAAAATGTGAAGCGCTCATATACGTCAATAATCTCAATATTAACTTAAACCTGATGTCAACTCCTTAATAATAAATTCCAGTAAAAAGTACACTACTGTATTGCAGTAGTGCGCATTAAGTATTCTTTCTTCATTAAAAGTGTCATTATACGTGAGAAGCTTATAATTTATGCTTCAGAGAACTTATTGGGAAAAATTTTAAGATAAAAGTTTGATTTTTTGAATAGATATATTTTAACATATTTAACATTTTAGTATATTAGTATTTAATGTCATATATCTTATATTATACTATATATACATGGATTTTCTATAGATTATTCCAACAAAATCGTTAAAGGTGTTTTCCAGAAATTGCCAAAAAATAAGTCTGTTTACAGTGTATAAACAGTACCAAACAACGATCGGTTCTAGTTGTATGGTTCCTACAATATAATTGTAAGAACCTAACTTCTACCGGCTCTAATTGTTTAGTGCTTACAATATAATTGTAACACAGAATACAGAATAAAATAAATTTCTGAAAGTATTCGAAAAAATGTTTATACGGATACAGGGAGTGTTACCAATTCCTCGGTTTAGTCATCAAGACTTAATATTTATGGTCAAGACATAAACTTGAACATAAAGACTTCTTAAGTTGAGGTTAAGTTTAGTATTTTGGCGCATGAAGATAGTAAAGTGGCTTACCTATCCAACCGACCACCTTTACCTACAGAATTGGTTCCTTACTTCTACCAGAAAGATATTAGGCAAATAGCCGCAACGAAACCAACCCACAACATTCTTGTTTGTAGCTTATTCCTTCGACCGATTAGAGATCCTTCCAATCTAAGAACCCAAGTTAGAATAACAAACAGCAGTAGAATTGTGTAACTTTTGATCATATATGCAATGTGTTGGAGTGAGACAGGATGCACTGGTTTTTGTACGTAGTTTTACTTCTGTTTTTCAGATAAAGTAGCCTTCAGTTAGATTATTACTTCATCATAGGTTCAACCTGAAATTTGATGTCTAGTTTTGAGCATTGTACAAGTTTTAAAATCCCATGAATAAAAAGTGCAATTTTGGAAACATGTCTGTGCGTGAGTAAAATTAATTACAACATTAATACGTATGAGGAAATCTTGTGGTGACTACACAATGTCTGAATGGATACTTACTGTATAGTAATTTGGTGGATAATAGAGTAAAATCCTGGGGAAAACAAACTAAATGAAATAATATTATACTGCTTGATACATAATTTTTTCCTTATCCGGCACAGAAGTTAAAACTTAAAAAGGGGAAAGTTCCACTGCTTCAAGAAAAATCTCAATAGTAGTGGTTAACCAACCCCAATATTACTCGTAAGTAAACTCCTAGTCCATTAAACATATTGGGAAGTCAACAGCCCTTGACCTATAAAAGGACGAAGAAGAAAGAGAAGCAGACGAAGGAGGAGAAGTAGACGAAGCAATAGGTACAGGGACTGCAATTCATCTGAGCTGTTTGCTTCTAACGAATAACTAATTTCATTCTTCCATTGTGCACGTTCTAAAACGCCTACTATTGTGCTGAATTGTTCACCTTTCTGCTTACTGGAAGTAATATGTGCTGTTATAATTCCAATGAATTGCATTCAATTAAATATCATTATTGCTGGCACATTATGTAACCTCACATTAATTAATATTGTGTTAGCTAATTAAAAATACGACTCAATAGGTCTATAGGGCTTATATGAATTTAATTAATAAATTGGCGTAGCAAATTATTATGGAAATTGACATGAATATGTTAAAAGTGAAATTATTGGGAGTTTAAAATTTAATTTATGCTAGCCACTAAATAGACTAAGGAGAGATAGGCCTATCCTAAATATTGATTTAAAAATGGCGCAAGCACATCGTTCTAAAAATTGATCCGACTGCCATTAGTTAAAAAGTCATCTTGAGAAATTCTTAGTATTTAGTGATGTTACATTATTATATTTTCTTACTTAATAATGTTGGCAGTTTCTCATGGCATTTGGACATTTTTTTGTATTAGTATTAGCCCATAATGTCCCCGAGGGGCACGGGCCTCTCTCCTGGGAGAGGTGGCTTGTGTCCGCAATCCCGGTTAGCCATTCCGGGAAGGATCTTCCTATTAATACTTATGCCTATAGTCTATCATTTATGGTCCGATATTTAGTCTATCATTTTTTTTGTCCTATATATAATTCTAGCACTACACACTGTGGCTTTAGGTCTTCGCTTTTCGGTAGTGCACTGCTTTCCTGCTCCTTGCTATTTACTGTCCTCATCCTGTGTTGTTGTTTTGGATTGCTGTCTTGACTAGAAGTTGCCATTTTCCTCTGTCTTTAGCTGTAGTGGTCCATCTGTTGCCGAAAGTTGCCCTTAGTTCATCTGACCACCGTGTCCTCTGTCTTCCTACTTTCCGTCTTCCCGTCCTTGGTTCCCATGAAGTTATTCTGTGAGTCCAGCGAGCAGGTATTCTGTGTCTGGCCCATCTCCATTTTAGGTACCTGCTGTCGTTTCCTGCATCTGTTATTTGTGTTCTTCGTCGTATTACGTCGTTCCTTATTCTATCTCTCCATGTGATGCCCAGGATTTTCCTTTCCATTCTATTTTGGCACGTTTGGATTGATTTTCTATCTTTTTTAGTTGTGCTCCAAGTTTGTGAGCCATATATCAGCGCGGGTAGTATACAGGTGTTCATAATATGACTTTTAATGTTTATATTGAAAGATTTTTCTAACAGTATGAATCTCAGCACCCAGAACTTTGACCATGCTGTAGATATTCTTCTTGTAATTTCCTTGGGCATGTTTTTCTGGAAGGAGATTGTTTGTCCCAGATAAACTATCTCTTGTATGTATTCCAATGTCATTTGGACATACAAAATCATAGACTCAGCTTAGAGGGTGGGTCCACACTAACCGATTCAATAACACTATGCTTTACTTATATTACGAAAAAAGGCATCCTACTATTTTTAAGCCGATAAATTCTCCTCAATCCTGGGTCTAATGGCAAGCAATTTAAACTTTCCAACATTATGAGTTCCTCCAGGGAAGTAATCTTAGATTTCTCAGGGCTTCAGTGTAAATATATTTGACATATGCATTACTGCTGCACAGTACTAGCATGAGGTATCAGTATTCCAGCATTTGGCAAAGTGATTAGCGTTGCTGACTACTGGTGAAGGGTTCCAATTATATTCTGGTCTCTGCCCTGAGATTTTACTTCTGTCAACGAATATACAATGGCATTATGTATAGATTAAGTGTTTTTATGTCGTCCTCGTTTAGATTAGTTTAAAGCTTTGAGAAGGAAACTGGCCCACCCCATCAAAATAGCCTTATCTGCTGTTGATATCCCTTCATGGGATCTCCAGTATATGAGATCAATAGATTAAGTGTTACTTGTATAAGGCAAAAGTTGTAGCACATTTAGTTAGAGGATTTTCAATTCTAATTTAAATACTACTCCTTAAGAGCGTCTTGTTCAAGGCTATTTAGTTACTTTGTATGTACCCTTTGCTTTCATTAGACATATTCTGGTATCTAAAAAGGCTTCTACATATTTTCTAAAAATAATTAGGCCTATTCTACACAGAAACCATAATGAAAAGTTGACAATTTTAATAACAGTTCCATAACATAAATGTTATCATTAGCTTTTAAATCTTCTGTTACCTGTGATTTTAAGAAGAAACCCACAAGCTACGGCATTTTTAAGCAGGAAACGTTTCGTAAACTCAAAGCTTAACTTAAAAAATCGGGTGCATGGAACGCCACGAGACAGAATTGATACTTCGATTTTTTCAATTTTGGATTATTGGATTTATTTCATTTTTGGATTGTTGGAATTTTAAAGTTTGGGTTTGTGGACTTTTTTAAATCGAGATTTTTTGTTTTTTTAATTATAGATGTTTGAATTTTTTAATTTTGAAATTTTGGAGTTTTTAATTTTGGATTTTTTAAATTTTGGATCTTTGAATTTTTTAAATTTTGGAATTTTGGATTTTTTAATTTTGGATCTTTGAATTTTTTTATTTTGTGGATTTTTTAATTTTTAATTTTTTTATTTTAAATTTTGGATTTTTGGATTTTTTAAATTTTTTAAATTTGGAATTTTGGATTTTTTAATTTTTAAATTTCATTGAGTTGATTGTTTTTTGTGCAGTCCGTCACAGCCCCGCTACTTTCGTGACGATTTTCTTCGTAACGCAACTTTGGGTTAGCTCTTGATTTACTCCTAGCACGCCTAAAAAAGTTTCACTTCAAAAAGTTAGAAGATCTTGGCATAACGTTTATACACTATTTACTGAAATGGTATTAAGAAACAACATTGTTAACGGTACTTACTTGGCCGTGGTGGATGCGTATTCACGATGAATTATGGAGAAAGTTGCACACATTCATCTGGAAAAAAAAAGGAAACGAACACTTAATACCTGTCTTGTGATTTCATGCAATTCTTTGGCAGCCTTCCCTAATCTATTATTACGAGGTTGAGGGAAATTTGACAGGTAAATTTTCACTTTCCATAGTTTTAAGATGGCATTTGTTTGATAGCGTGCATAATGTAGTATAATGTGCATATATTGTAGTATATCCTACTGCGACCCGAGGTTCTGGCTTCATTGCTTGGTACTCGGGGGGCAAGGGAGGGCACACAAAAAAAAAAAAAAAAAAAGTTACTATATATGAAATTCAATCATGTCTGGATGAATTTTCACCCAATATAGTTCTAACGCAGATATTACTTTCTGAAGATGCTATAATGAAAATGGCAGGGGTAGTACTGAAAAATCTGTCTTACCTTAAAAGAAGGTAGATTCAAAAGAATACCATAAAGAGAAAAAAATAGGCCTACGCAGTGTTCTATCATAAAAAGCATTTTTTGTGACGATTACTGAAAAATCACCTACAAAATAAAATCACCTTTTGTACGCGTTAAAATGAGTAAATGATAACAAAATGTTAACTTGTTTGGTAGAAATCGCACATTGAAAAATGTTGTACGCTCATGTAATTATTTTGTAATAAATGCAATATGTTGAAAATTACGCATGAAGTTATTTATACACTTTAAAAATTATATTTATTTTCCAACATGGCTATGTATACAGATCAGGGTTGCCAGATCAGAAACGTAAAACAGTCGTACCAACAACTGAAAATAGTCGTACGCTAGTTAAAATCGTCGTACACTTTGCGAATTGTCAGGATGATGATGATGATGATGATGATAATAATAATAATAATATAACGATTGCCAAGTGAGGTATTCTGCACAGACACTTTTTCTATATATGGTGGTTAAAATTTGCTTTTGTAAGTTCTATAACGTGCTACTGCTCCACTCACGCATGATGACTTTCTTGTTCATCGCTACTACTCAGCTCACTGGTCTCTTGTAGCTGTATACACATACCCATTGTTGTTGGTTCTCTTTGTCATCGGCTATCTGCAGATGTTGCAGGAAGAAATAAAATAATGATAAAATATTAATACATTACAAACCATAAGAAAGTAAGATTTCCAAAAATTATTGAAAGAAAAGTATACAGCCACTTTTTATATGCACGTGTCAACATATACTATTAATAATAACAATCATATGTTTATTATGTTTGGTCAAAATAGAACAAAAACAATACGACAAGACCAGCTGCTCTTTATCGGTAAAATTTCTTTAGAGGTTTGGATTGCTTCGTTTTGCACACGTGCGGCTAAAATATAAAATATTTGGAGAAGAATAATGAGAGGAATAGCAACAACAATGCAACCAAGCCGTTTTCTCCAAATCCGATTGAACTTGGTATAAGTCAAACCCGTTCAATTTGGGTATTGGGTTTAAACAGACTTTCATTTTCTCCAAACAATTTTGGCGGACGTTCTGTTTAAACGAAATGCTCGCGGGTTCAAACGATCTAAGAGGAGTTGGACCATCTTGACCGTTTACAGGCTTTGGAACTTGAGTGTATCTGGCCAATCAGGGACCAAGGACACCGATGTTGTGTTTACTTATTTCCAATATGTCTGCCGTTTGTGAAGAAGGAGATTGTGTTTTTATTTTGTTAAAGAGAACTGTGTGTGTAAAATGTGCTCCCTAGTGAAAATTGTAGTGTAATTATAGCGTAATAATAATAAATTATAATTTAAACATCTGAAGTGTTGTGTAGAGTAATTTCTTCAGTTGTTTTCTTGAATTCTTTTGGGAAGCTTTCTACTTTCGTTATTATGTCTTCCGAAGAGCTTCCTTTTGATTTGTCGCGAATCCATATTAAATTGAAATTAAATCGTATATAAGGTACCGGGTGTTGTAATGTTTACATTATGTCAGGTATACTATTTAATATGTTTCTATATAATAGCCTATAATATGCCAAATATGTTTTAATATAACAATGTTTGGGGGAAAAGGTATTTTGTGCCGCGCACGAGTTTTCCACTCCCACTTATATAATATTGTTTAATATGATTTTTGGTGCAAGGGTCTTTTTTTATTATGAAATATTATTATTTTGTAGCTTATAGTTGTGACATATTATGTTTGGTGCAAGGGACTTATTATTCAGTGGAAGAAAAAACTGTGCGCGGCATGAAGTACCGTTTCGCCGAAATTTCTCGAATCTGTTCCTTCCTGAAAGTCTTACCGTGGATTTCAAGAAAACAACATTTAAATTTAATCTATTCATTTTATCTACAAAATAAAAACCTGTTTACCCTGGAATGATATTGATTTGGATTAGACTAAATTTACTGATGGGGCTGCCACTGATGGATTAGCCTACTTTCTAGCAGCTACCCTATTTATTGTTAGGTGTAATGGTATCTATAGCCTATGCCACCAAAAATTGTCAAACGAAATTTTGATAAAATTGAAGGTATAGCCTAATCGGAACCTTAAAGGTCACATAGGCTATTTAGAGGCAGCATGATTGTCCAGGTAGGATTATAATTTATAATTATATTTCCTCTATAATTTATTTTAAAGTACCAGTGTTGGCACTGATATTGACGAGAGCTTGTGAATAAAATTAGCATTTTGTATTTTGCAAGTTGTGCCAATTCAAATTATTAGAATTAATTTAAAGGAAGGAATTGGCACATTTTATTTGTGGATGCTCTGATTACATATAGTGGTGGTAGTAGGCCTAGTGTTAATATGCCAATTTCCAATTGAAATGAAATTAACACTCCTTCCAGCTGGACCATCACCACCATGAAAGCCTGATGTATTATGGACACCTCTCACAGATGTAATATGTAATGCTCAATGTTATGGCATCGAGTTGAGTCATTGGTCAGTGACTGGTCTTTTGTTTGGTTGTAGAGGCACTTTACCGAAAGTCACATGGAATTATCTTCTCTCCTTAGGAATATCCATGGAACTTGTGCATACTATACTTGTGGGGTTAATAAAGGACTCGCTTTGTATCCTACACAGGCACCTGTATTCCACTAAAATAGTAGGTAATTAATACTCCTCCAGCTGAGTTAAGCCGCTTAAATCAGTAATTCCTAATTGTATACTTATGTTATTTAGTCGTATATAGTTAATATTGTAATACTGAGGCATACAGTAGGCCTACCCGTATTCAGGAACCCTGTGGTCAGTCATGAAATGAACTCATGCCATTTTGGATAAATAATAAAAAATAAAAAACTCTGACATCGACCTGGAAGATTTATGTGATAGACAAGTATTTCCAATAAACAACATGATGTCAAGCAGGTGATGTTATTTCCCTTAAGTTACGGTATTTCAATTTATTTACTGAAATTATTTTATTATACTTTCCATTGGGGCATATAATTAATATGGCTTGATTTTTTTGACAAGGGATTCTGTTTAAAAAAATTTAACTATGAACCAATTCCCATCCCTTCTTCAAATTTGGTACACAATTTGACATTAGTATATAGCCTAATCTATTTCCTAGAATTTATTGAACATTTTTGAAGATGCAATTTTTTTTAAATTCAAAATTTTCACTTTGAAATTTGAAAAAACAAGTTTCATTAGAACTATTAGGCCTATGTGTTATAGTTGTATTTCAGTAAAAGTTAGTATTTCTCTTATTATACATGAAAACTACCTCTCTACAAATTTTCATCCCAATCTGGGATGGTGAGGTTAAATTTTAATTTCACACAGAATGACCCTTTTAGAAGGTGTGGGTACAGTAACTAAAAATTCCTTGATTCCTATGTCTTTTGAAAGATTTAGGCTATGCCTACAATCATTTGTTTTGAATACCTAATAATTTAATGTTGTTTGGAAGCTTATTGTACCCTATACAGTATCTGTATTGCAGAGTAGTATGTACCCTAAGGGTAGTAGGCCTACCCTTCTGGAAGAGTTACAGTGAAATAAGTGGTCTATGTAAATCGTTCATGCTTCTGGTTGTTTGTCCATGAACACTGTAATTAGTTTTTAATCTGACATTTATTGATATTATCTCTATCATATAACAGATTATATATATATACCCCTGTATATACTTTTAAATTTTCTAAAAGCGGTTTACAAGATTCTCTTTTTTTCTTTCTACATTATTCTCATGGGGGTACGCCGTAGCGTAGTGGTTGAGGCGCTGCGCTACAAACCGGAAGGTCGCGGGTTCGATTCCCGATGAGGTCGTTGAGATTTTTCAATTGGCCTAATCCTTCTGGTGGCACTATGGCCCTGGGGTCGACTCAGCCTCTAACAGAAATGAGTACCAGGAGCAATCCTGGGGGTAAAGGCGGCCGGTGCGTAAGGCTGACAACCTTACCACCTTCATGTGCCGAATGTCCAAAATCTGGGAGCCTCAACCTCCTGGAACCCTCTGGGCCTCCATGGCCTGTATAGGGATCACTTTACCTTTTACCTTTTACCTTTACATTATTCTCATTGCTCCTTTTTGTAATTTAAATATTATTTCCCCCTATGGGAAGAGTTGCCCCAGAATATGACTCGATACTTCATCACAGAGTAAAACATGAAAAATATACCATACATAAGGCATCCTCTTGTAATATAGGCTATTCAAACCTTAAAGCAAAGTATGCTGAACTAAGCTTTGAAATTATTTCATTGTGTGTCTTCCAGCCTAGATTTTGGTCAATTTGCAATCCTAAAAACTTTATAAATCTAATTTCTTCTATGTCTTGTGTTTGGTAATTATTTAATTAATTATAAGACCCTCTGTAGCTACTCGGTGATAAATATCAACAATTCTTCCATTCTGTGAGACCACATACCGGTATGTAATTTCTCATTGCATGAAGTCCAAAATTTAAGCAACAGTAGGCCTACTACTGTAACACAAGGGTAATTAAATGTAAAATCATTAAGTTAATATTTTATCAAGTTAGTAGAGCAATTTTAGGTACCAGTTTTATCAATGAAATTAATTACATTGTGAATATTTAGGAGAATTAGGCCTACAAATGATACCTAGGTAAGAAAACTGGTTGTAGTGGTTTTCTTTGGGTTTATTGTTTTTTAAGTTGTACTAGATTGGGGGTTTATACAGTAATAATTGTTGGTTGGTCATCAAATTCTAATTATTCTATATTGGGGGTTTGCAAGCTCTAGCTCAAACTATTTCTTATGGGAATCCTCAGTTTGACATTCACAGTAATTTTTTTTTTTACATCCATTTGGCTGGAGCAGTTATATTTGCTGTATAACCTATTTGTGAATTATGAAGAAGTTGTTCCCAATTTTAATAGTGATCTACCCTTGTAGGCTTACTGTTCTTGGTCTTGGTCGCCCTAACCTCATTTACGTCCATTGGGGCATAATCATCATCTATCTCATCAAAGATTTCAACATATTCTGTTTCACCACTTGTGATTTCCAATTGTAAAATTTGAATAGAACAGTAATAGAAGGTTAATTTAAATATAATTGCTATAAAAATTGCTAATATTATGAGATATTGTCAAGGAATTTCCAACAAAATATCTATTTAAACCACATAACAGCAGTTTAAACCCTCAACATTGAGGGTTTAGCTAGATCCCATGTTTAAACTTGATGCAAGGTTTAAACTAGTGTGGGGAAAATCATTTTTACTTTAAACTCAGGATTAAACAAGTTTGAAGTAAATCCAGGTTTAAATTGACTTGGAGAAAACGGCCCTAAGCGAGTTGCGGCACCGGCCCGTGAAAGCCTGTAATAAATAAATGGACTGAGTTTTATTTGACAATGGCTATTATAATATTCTGCCATTCATTTAGCGACGTGTAGGCATATACAAAATAAACTACGAAAAAACAAAAACTTCATGTTTATCCAAATTGAAAATTCTGCAGTAGATGGCTAAGAAACGAACAGAAAATGGCAGTATAAAATGCTAACATTAAAAATAATCGTATGAATAGGCATACGACACATGGTTGCGTCGTACATCGCACAAATCGATGAAATGATAAAGATTTAAAAAACAGCAGAATGCAGACCTGAATTTCTACACTAATATAAGAAGAAATCACATAAAATCATCAGTGGCCAATAAATTTGAAATTGGTGGAAAACATTTTAGTAGAATAACTGGTTTCCATAAATTACGATCGTAAAAAGTAAACAAAATCCTCATATTTTACAACAGCAATACTCTAATAAAAGATTATTACTTTATCACTTCTATTATAGGGTCTTTCAGGTGACGCATTTTTACGTCAGTAGCACTGTAGCAGTGAAATGAAGATGGATTATTTTTACCCACAATAACATTGACTTTTCACAATGTAAGCAGCATTTAAAGGTGAAGATGAAAGCTGTGGCGATGATTAAATTAGGAATTAGATCTACCTGCTGGAAAATGATAAATGGTGCCAAAAATGTATTTTACTATTCAATACGTGCTAAAGAAAATAAACTCTGAAACATAGTGTTTCAAAAGAAATTCTTGCGGAAATGAAACTGAAATATTAAAAAATTAACGGAAAGTATTCAGGCTCTATGATCACTGAAGCAGAAGTAGATAATAACTGGACACCGGTTACAGGAAGAATTAGGAAAATAAAATATTAATTATGAAAGCAATGTATCAAAGATCACGATATTCACTATCTCTGATAGGTAATAGAAGACAGATTGATATAATAACTATTAACAGAAATTTAACTCCGGAATTCAGTCAGACAGATGATGCATAAACGATCTAATTTTTAATTTTACTTAAAGATAAATGTATTTTGATAATATAATGTTTATTTTTAAGTTACAGTTCGTTATAGCCTATTAGAGAAAGAGCCTCACAGAAGAAGATGAAGATATCTTTTACAAGGGACTGACTGCAACTAGGATGTGAAGATATTTATTTTCCAGACGACCAGAAACCGACGACTTCACTTCTTCCTTCTCGAGGTGGAATGCTACTGGATTTGATACATAATTTGCCGAATCCATCAGTTTTAAACTGTGAAACCTTTTCTCTGAAGTCAAAATTTGTTAATCATCTGTCACTCATAACCCCCCTCTAATGATATCACCTTTAACGAACAAACACACCTAGATAATGTAAAGGACATTAATGTATATTGAAAAGCATGTGTGTAAAAATGCGTTTTGAAAGATAATTAATATTCTGGCTGTGTGTTTTAAATATAGTGTTCACATATTCAAACATACATTTTTTTAATAGTTTTATTTCCGTTACGGTGTGTGGGTAGCAACAATATTTTAATACTTTATTTGTCCATTTGTTTGAAAATTATGTAAATGACTTTGCCTCTGCGGCGATTCACAGGACACAAGTAGCACATGAAATGAACGTGGGTATAAAAAAACGTAATTAACTGCATTTTTTATAAAGAGAATGGGAAATAAAATAGAATAGTACATGTTAATTTCCAGCACTGCCACGTACAGTGAAAAAAGAAATAACTATCTATAGTTGCAGAATGTTAAATGTACTGGTTATACACTCGTGGCTGAACATTTATCTTATATGCATTCTCCCAGCCACCACCACCTTTCTCCCGCATAAATCTAGCTCTAGAATAGTGTAATATGCAGTTATGAAGGAAGCAGTTGCATATTTATCTAGCTCTCCACTGCACGTAACACATAAATTAAAACAAGTATCCATTCTTATGATTAACTTTATTCAGTAGTTTACTACCAGTTGAAGTCAACATATACGGACAGTGAATTTTGATAATTTTAGCTTATGGAACTAAGAAGATATTGTGGTATTTATTTAATCTTCCAAGGCATTTTAGCTCTACATCTGAACTAAACGCCACAAAGTTGTTCGTATATTCGAATCTCTCATAAGCACAGTGCCGGAGTATGAAGAATTTACTTCGGTTAAAAATAAAGCAACAGCCAGACGTATTTAGTTAGATTTGAAAAAAAAAAATTCTATTGAAAGAGGATAATAATTTGGGTTGTTAAATTGGGTTAGTAGGAAGATGATTATGAAGGTTCTGCCTGAATCGATTCATCGATTCGATTCATGGAGTGTTCATTCATCTAGTACGCCGTCATCTTACGGCTGACAGAATATTGACAGCAAAATAAGAAAATAATTATTTACAAAATCCGTTACATTTTATACATGAAACAGTCTTAATAAATCCTACTCGAGATTACGAGTTTCGTCAGATAATATATCGATAAACTCGTAGAGCTGTCGCCATATAATTTTGCCGCGATGGACAAACCAATTTACGTGAAGACCAACAAGCACGCAATGGAAGTTTCTTTAAAGAATAATAAAATTGTTGTTGTTGTCAGCTCGCCCTTAGGATGAATCAAGTACACTGAAATCATCGACAAACTCCATTACATTTCGTTGCACAGCTCCGCCTCCTAGTAGTCCCTCGCATATCGCGGCAGAATTATTTGGCATCAGCTCTATCTCTCGTGGCAATGCCTATGATAATGTTATTCGACAAAAGGGATATTAATTGGATGCGCAGGTGCAAGAACGTTGCAAGGGACAAATTGTTAATATTACAGGTAGAAGACAAAAATGTAGTTTTCAAGACTAAGACATAATTTATCAACAAAACTATTTACTTTAGAATAGGCCTATTGGATGCATTTTGAGTCAATACACTTAGGTTTTAGCGTATTATGGAAAACAACCTGTACTGAATTCCTTTATAACGGAAAAGCAAAAGAAATGCGAAAAGTTAAGTTATACAGAATCTAACTCTTCATGTATGTACAAATCCCACATGTCCTTGCAATATCTATAGTTCTAAGTGGTAATTGAAAACATCTAATTCTGAGAGTAAATTGAAAGCTACATACTCCAAATAACTATTAACCGAATAACTGGTTTTCAAAAATGCACAAAGAAAAGTTGTTAGTTCCAGACAACTTTGAAGCACATAGGTTAATGTGTAGGAAGAAATATTTCATTTGATGAAATAATAGGCTTAATTTAATTTTTAAGATATTCGTTTCTCCTGATAGAAGTGATGAAATGGACTTATAGGCTTTTAAAAATGACCGATTCAATTAAATATTTTTAAATGTCATGCTGCAAGTTTATTTATAGTTCAGTATCTCGTAGTTTCAAGAAAAAAAACATTTCTGATCAAGCATACTTCTGGTCAATTGTTCCCTTTATAAAAATACCAATTTTCTATTACTCTACAACCTGCATTATTTTAACACAAAAATTGTAACACACCCTGTATTAAGATTATAGGTAATTTACTCACTACACAAACAATATTAAGATATCATGATGTTATTTAGCGATCCAATTTGCTCGTCCTTATCCCAAGAGAGTATGAGGTTTGAATAGCAATATTTCGTATTTCAGTTTAACACAAATCACTTGTATGGAGAGACTGAACAATATTGGTACGTGCTTGCCATGTACAAGTTGTGTATGTCTCCAGCAGAAATAGGGATGGGGAATGTCTGTACCAGCTACATGCAACTCAAGTCACGTGAATATGCTGGAGTATATAACCCTGTTACCCTGATTACACGAGGCTTTGAGCAGAAATCGCATAAGTCTTTCTGCCCACCCCCCCCCCCCCGAAACGTAAACGTTCCATACCACACGATGACATCTATATGGGAGCAGGGAAACGTCCATATGGGATACAGAATAAAACAGTAACTTTACTACAAGGTATAGAGACAAAACTCTAAAACTCTAATCTTCAAACTGATTGTATAAAGTAGTTCTTTAAGAGTTACGGTACGGATTTCAAAGGTAAAACTGTATAGGCCTACAATAGCATTTTTGGATTGTTCAAATTATACAGTTTTTTGGATTGTCCAAATTATATATTGTCTGCTATCTTTATAGCCAATGCTATTAAACTATTTCACGATTGCTATATGCCATTAGGATAAGTTTAGTGCAGCAACTTAAAACGTAGTTTCATTACTGCGTAATTTATTATTCATAAGGAGTCGACTAAAATCAAGAAATGTTTTTGATTATGGAATTCAGAAATTTTTTATCAACTAGAAATATAAAAACAAAAATTTACAAGACAATTATCTTGCCGGTTGTGTTATATGGATGTGAGAAGTGGTCCCTTACTCTTCGGGAACATCATAATCTGAGAGTGTTCGAAAACAGGGTGCTTAGGAGAATTTTTGGATCTAAGAGAGATGAAATCGGGGACCGGAGAAAACTGCTTAGTGACGAAGTTCATAACCTTCAGTAAGGGTAATTAAATCACGGAGGATGAAATGGGCTGGACATGTTGCGCGCAAGGGGGAGAAAGACATGTAGGCCTATAAAAATGATTGAATGGGAGACCCGAAGAGAGAAGACCATTTGGAAGGCCTAGACATAGATGGGAGGACAATATTAGAATACATTTAAGGGAAGTAGGATTTGCGAGGGATGGTTGGAGTTAGCACAGAATAGGGTTGAATGGCGGGCTCAAGTAAGCACGGGAATGAACATCCGTGCTCCTTAAAATAGTTAATATTCTTTCAGCTTTCTTAGGAATTATCTATTGGCATTGAGTAAGTAAGTAAGGTAATTCTACTGTGCTATTTGTTAAATATGTACTAAAACAAGAATTAGAATGATATACAGATGTGTTTGAATCACACTCTCCTTTCCATACCACTGTTTAGAAAGTTTTCGAAACAAAATTTCCTGAAACGTTTTTGCTTATATCAATCAAAGAAAACCATCGGCATAATGTTTGTGAATTGTGTAAGTTTTACCCTCGCAATTCATCAAGAAGTAATTGAAGGTAATCGGTTTCGTAGTCAGGGTGTACTTCATAAGCTTATACCTGTTTTCCTCTTGTTCTGAATTTGTAGGTTCACAGTAATTATGTTTCATACTATTTATTTATTTATTCTTTTTATTTATTCTGGCAGAGCTAAGGCCATTTGGCCTATGCATTATATTTATGCATTTTCTACAATAGTCTATCTGAGCTGCGGTTCTGGAATCAAGTATGATATTTATATCCTAAATTATCACAGAACGCGTTAAGGGGGAATGTCAGGTTTGGGTACTGCGAAAGACGTGGATTTGTTCTGAGCAATGAATTGCTCTACAACCTCGTGATCCGACAAACTCTTTATTGACTGCTTCTATAATTACATACTATTTTCAGAATTAATGAAACTTTTTACGATCATTTATCATAGGTAATCCCACGAGAGTTGACGAGTTTATCGATAGATTCGCGACTGCGCAGCAGGAGCGAATTTATCTGATGCAACTCGTCAACTCGAGTTGGATTTATTAAGACTATTCAATGAATAAAAATCCACCAGATTATACAAATAATAATAACTTTCGTGCTTTGTTCTACAAAAACAAAACTAACAGCTGCGAAATCACGGCATACTATGAATCAACCGTCCATGAATCGATTCTAGCTGTTTTGGTGTAATCGGTGCTACCACCAGAGCACATAAGACATAGTTAACTTCATTCAATTAAGCTAAAAGCAGAACAGAATAAACGCACACGAACTGGCTTGCACAGAATCGAAATTGTGTTCTTAATCAATGTACATTTCTATTATTTCAATTTCCAAACAAATTATGTTGTATGAAATAATCTGTTTTCGTGCCGCTTAGTGGCACCATCTGACTATTAATCACTGCACACTGATACTTGCGTCTCCAGTAACGACCAGACCATTTTACCCGATAAAATGCCATCCTCGCGATTCCTACAAGAATATTGTAAGATAAACGGCCGTGATTGGTCTATATCCGAGGAATTGCTAAACGTTATTGGTCAATATCAAACACGCGGCGTATGAGTTGAATAGTCGTTATAAAATGACAGCCAAATTTTGTGGTCTGAAATGTCTGAATAACTGTAACAGTTTAATTAATTCTGAAAACAGTATGCAAAATGTAGAAGTAGTCAAGAGAGAGTATGTCAGCTTAAAAGGTTACAGAACAATTCATTGTTAAGAAAAAATAATGACTTTCACCTATTTATCAGTATCCAAACTTGTATGTCCCCCCTTAACTTCATTAATTCAGAGGGCCCTTCTCTAGGGCGATAGCTGATCAATATTTTTGTTCTCCATTTAATAATCTTGTCGCTTTTATATTTATGGTTGCATAGATCATGATTATCGAAATCCTAGTATTTTCACATTTCTTAAACAGAAAATGTTTCATCCTTCACTTTAGCTGCGAAATAAAAATTCAAATACAAAAGTTGTGAAGAATTCTACCAACAACTTGGGGAAGGGGTGAAAAATAGATTTCTCCAGGCATCGTTTTAAAATATTCAGAGACTTTGTAATGGACCACCGGTGTGTTTCTATTACTATGTAATTGACAACGACAGTTTCATCTGCATAGCTTTGGTCTGAATTAAAGTGAAAAGCAGAAAGAGAAAGAGATTCGTTTCAAATAGTGGCGTCCTGAAAAATATTCTATAGTTTGTTTCCCTTGTGGTTTTATACAGAGTAGACCCTCTTACATCCTAATTCAACAACATCAAGAGATAAATTGCGAAAATCTTTCCACATAAATTCTCTTTTCATATCTCTGCAAATATGTGTATCTCTGTGTGTCACATGTTGTTAAAACGCTTTCCATGTCAGCCAACAAAACGCATCTAATATGATTTCTAGAGTTTACTAAACCCGATGTATGAATGACTCTTCCGGAGAATATTCTTTGGTAGTAAAATGTGATATCACATTTACTTCTTTAAAAGAGTACGTAGGCGTATTCTAGTTTATAATGGTCACCAGTATTCTGCATTTATGAATCCCATAAGGTATCAAGAATTATTATAAACATTCTGACGAAACTGAACTAGAGTTAACTGAAGATGCTCTTGACTTCTGTGTAACTTCCCTTCTCTTCATAAAAGCTAAATCTAATTATGTAATATCTAGCCGTAGGACACCCGCATTAATATAATGAAAATTTCAAAGGAGCCCTCGAAATCATAGTCATTTCAGGTAAGCTTTCGGCAACACACTCTGTTTTGCCTTCATCAGGAAGTCTATAAAGTGTCTGATGATAACAACGGAATGTGTTTCCGAAAGCAGGGTTAAATGAGTTTGATCTGGACGATAGCCTGAGAAGTTATTCTTAATAACAATCGCCGGGAATGTTTCAAATCGTTAATAAACTATAGGCCCATGTATACGAAAATCGACAGAATATCGTTAAAACCCGTGTGAAGTTAACTTTAAGTTTTAGTTTCCAGGTGTGCAGTGCGATCTATTTTTATATTTTACTATATTTTCTTTCTTATAATTCATCAATGATTCGATTCAGCAGAATGTGAATCTGAGTATCAAGTGATGAGATTTAATTTCTCTTTCTTTATAATTTGATAAAAATAATTCGTTTTGCCATTTCAGGCGTAAAAAAGTCATAGAAAATGTTCGGTTACGGTATGTAACCAACACACTGTTCTTGAAATAAGCTAATATACCTTTTATTGAATAGACAATGTAATGAGGACCTCGAAAAAGTATTTAGGAACTGTGTGAACACGAATTAGCTACGGCTGAATTCTATATCAAGGAAAACTGCAAATATAGGCCTAGTAGTTGATTTGATAAATATATGTAAACTACATTTATACTGCTCCCTAATACTTCCTATAAAAAACCTGTATTCATTAGTAGGCCTGTCAATTCCATTCTTGAAACGATATTATAACATTATAAGAATATAATGACATTTAATAAATAATATAAAATACATTAATATAAAGTACAGTACATAAGTATTGCTCTATAAACAATATCAGATTTTCCGTTATTAGTTTTATATCAAGTGATTTATATTGGTCTTTAGGAAACCAGATATGCTCAGAGAAATAAGAAAACGGGGTCTATTTTACTATATTGTCCTCAAGCGTGAAAGAGCAAAAGATGTTAACCGGTATCTTTCATGATTCAGCACTGTAGGACTTCGCGTTCTGTCTTGAATGTCAGCTAACGATCTTGTGAAATACACTTCCGGAATTTTAGCTGCCTGCATAGTGATCTACTAATAATGAGATGAAGAATATTCCCTGGCCTAATTACACTGTATATTTCCAAAGTATTATATTTCCAATTATTAAGTGTGAGGCAAAGTATTATATTTCCAATTATTAAGTGTGAGGTTAGCTAACAAATGCAGTAAGAAAACATCTTTACATAATATAATGAAACTTGTATTGTTTTTTGTCTGTTTTATTTCAAGTTTTTTCAAACGTGTGTTTACTCGTGGAAGCAAAATACTCGCAAAAAAGGAATCTAAATAAACTAACTCCCTGGCGCTACATTCTTTGTCGATCGAGCCCCATCATCCGACCGCTCTTTCAAAAGCGTCTTTTCTCGTGTAATAAAAATGATAAAGTAAGAGGAAGTTAAACTAAACTAAACTAAACTAAACTAAACTACCTGGCGGTACATTCCTCTTTGGACGAGGTCTCTCATCACAATGCTTTTTTCAGAAATGTAAATAACTACATTCCTCTTCGGACGAGATCTCTCATCACACTGCTTTTTTTCAGAAATGTAAATAACTAACTGTAGTTTGAAGATAAAAATATAACTTTAACAGTTGCCAAATTTTACCCAATAAAATTGGAGACAAGTGGAAAAAAGGTATCATGGTATTAATACAAGTAATTAAGTAATTTTTATATCAAATATACAATTCTTGTTGTATTGAATAAAACCTCAGGAATTTAATGTTCTTTACTGGTGAAGATTATGGGCATTCAGCAATATTATAAATAACACATTTTTTGTTATTAAATCAGCATTTAATGTTTTAATTATTCTACTTAAATAATAAAATATTCAAAAGAAAGAAAGAACCTGACAAAAATGAAACTTGTATTTTAAAATTATACTGAGTTGTTTATTTTAAAATCCATTTTGTGATTATTTTCCTTCTTAGAATGATCATATAGTATTTTTTAAACTACAGTGTTCCAGTGTTAAGGTTTAATATGAAAGAAACTGCACCGTGCTCATACATAAATCAAGCAATAAATACTTAATGCAACCTTTGCCATTAGAATACGCACACAAAATAAATCGGGATTTCTTAAATTATCGGAAGCATCGTTCGTATCAAAACTCGTCCCTAGTGGTTCATATTCGTCCTATAAGCACATAAATCAGTATATAAACTAACAGAAGGTAACCCGACAAATTAGGTCAAAAGCATAGCATCCGTCATAGAAGCTACACACATTGTTATAGCTACAAGCCGTGAAATCGCGGCGGAAACTCAGTCAGCATCAGCAGTGCTACTCTAGGGAATGGGCACCAAGCCATCTGTCACTTGTAAATCTGGGAATCAGCAAGACAAAGTATCTGTGTTTGTCACTGCTTACTCAGGGTATCTGACACCTAAAATCATGTGCTGCATCAATATAATTTATAAAGAGGATTTCTAGCGCTGTTGTTTATTCCTAGGTTGATAGATTAAATTAATATAGATGCTTGCTTCAAACAGCACGACGTTTCAGCCTGACAAACAGAGCTGTCAAAATATGCAACGCTAGCAATACTTTCTATTACAGAGCTAAAATGAAGTGGATATTTATTTTAAAAAAGTGAAGCTTTATTTCCAGTGACAGGTTTCATCACAGACAGATAGTGTAATAATAAATAATGTATTTTCTCCGTTTATGGGACCTGCATTTTAACCTGTGTCAGTTCTAATATTCGTCCAATGTAATCATACGGTTAAATACACTACTATCAATTCTGATTTGAACCCAAGAATGAGGATATTAATGAACTTAATCTTGTAAATGAGGAAGAGATTAAAATAATTGTTGTTTTTTTAGCCTTAAATCCTCATTAATTAAAACAGTAACAATGCAAAAATAAGCATCATAAATAGCTTTAAATCCTCATTAATTAAAACAGCAACAATGCATAAAATAACAACATAAGTTGAATAGCCTTAAATCCCCATTAATTAAAACAGCAACAATGCAACAAGTAGCAACACAAGTATGAATAGCCTTAAATCTTCATTAATTAAAACAACAATAATTTTAAAAAATAACAACATAAGATGAATAGCCTTAAATCCTCATTAATTAAAACAGCAACAACGCAAAAAATACAGCAACGAAATGTTACATCTCTACAAAAAACAAACAAAGAAAAAAACCAGCAAACAAGTGCAATTTAAAGAAGTAAGTGACTAATCTAGCTCTACAAACATTCCTAGTTTAATATAAACCTATGGACTACCTAGGATATTTTTGTAGACAAATTATTGGACTCAAATTATTTCACGAAATAGTGTACAAGATCTATAAGACTGCATATAATATGAAAAGTCATTTGTACTTTTGCAAACATTGATCTCTATTAATATTTAATGAACTTAGCTCTTAACTGCTTATGGTATATATTTGTGTTCATGGTGTTTAATAATTGTATATAGACATTTAATTCTTTTAACAAATAGTGTACAGATAATATTATTAAGCTTATACAACATAACCTGTTTTTAATGCTAGTAACTATTATTACTTATCTTTTGATGTTAAAAACTATAGAGCAGTATGTTTGACTAATTTCTTAGATAATAAGAATTTAAGTAAATGTTATAGAAGAAATATTAACTTTATCAATTTTAATAGGCCTACATGACTTTACTATATTAATTCAACAGAACGAATTGTATGATAAATTGACTTGTTCTCAACAATTTATACTACTTCATGCCTATATTTTTAAGATATATATGTAAAAAAATTGTAACCTAACTTCCAAACACGACATTTTTTGCATTGTTGTTTTAATTAATGAGGATTTAAGGCTAAGAACACAACAATTATTTCAAGATTAAGAAGTTAACTGGTATCGTGTCTGTTTTTTGAAATGCAGCAGTCCCTATTCCCGGTTCTTCAAGCGTTGGAAGAATAATATTTGTCGGATGAATTCTGTAACACTTGGTGTAATTATTATATTGTAAATTCTGTAATACTTGTTCGAGAGAGTCTGGGAAAAAACAGACGTCAGTTAAAATGTATTAATAAAACCATGACATCACCTTTGCTGGAATTAAAGCTTCATACTCCATTTTATAAAAATCACCAACATGCCATCAACTATGCCATCTCTCTTAATATTAACGTTTCGCTTTTCTCGTTATGGCAGTCCTGCCTGTTGAGAAAGGTGAAAGTATATTTTCTTTCAATACACAATAACTTATAACAATACAAAATATTATTTAAAATGTCCCAGCAATAAAAAATATCAAACAGTTAAGAAGTTCTTCAATAGGAACACCTATTTCTCATTCCCTTGGGATTGGCAGTGAATTACACTTAATTATTCTATGAGCTGCGTAATTCTGATTACGGGAGCCTCTCAATTACGTTCGCCTCTTTCTAAGCTGTTAAAGCAGAGAACTTCTGATGACAGTTCTTCCCAACCCGCGTTGAGTATAATATGGGAAAGGGGAGGATACTATTTAGTAAGATAATGAAGTAATTTTTTCTTAAACACAAGAGATATTTGCTCACCTAATGTTCCTTTCATGAAGATAGTGACGCCAACAACAAGTATAAGTACAAAGAGGATAAATCCGTGAATATAAAATAGATTTGATGAAGCATCGAACGTGAGATGCACCAATGTTTTGAAGAACGCAATTTTTCTTATTAATATGTATTCAATTAAATTAAATTAATTTTACTGCCATTAAACAGTTATACAATTGTCACAGACAAAATCAATGGGGTAAAATTACAATAATCACATAAAATATACTTGATAAAATCACATAAATACAATAACTTAGCAGATTGATTAAAATCAGTAAATTCACAAATAGAATAAAATGGATTAGCGATAAGCCATAAATGTGATCTCTTAGAGAATAACTTAAAACGTAAGTCTGTCACAACTTATGAGAAATTTTGGGAAGTGAGAAATTAATTGTATTCTCAGATCAATTCAAGCAAGGAATACTATGAGCTTAATTGGTTTCACCAAGTTAGAGAGAACTGACTGTGTTACAGTTTGTGTGAAGTTATTATCTATATGATTGCACAGGTGTGGATCTGACACTTGCATTACAATGGGATATTGTACTGGTGCAGACTGCTATTCTGATCATGCTGAGTCCTGTCTACTTGCATAGGCCTAATCAATTCTATTGGAAAACATGTGGGATGATTGAAACTGCGAAAACTGCAGCAGCTAAATCAAAGGAAACAAGGTGATTTTTATATTATTATTTAATGGCAGGGTATACGGCAACCGAGGAATACGACCGCCTGAAAATCTACATACATGAACCGGTCATATTTATGCACACGTAAATTCCATGAACCTGGTCCGGGATCGAACTCGCGTCCTTGAGCACAGAAAGCCAAGCCGTGTTCACTAAGCCATCCAGGCCGACAAAGAATCCAAGAGAGTCTTCAAAAATTACACTCGTGAATTCCTTTTCTTTGAGCAGGCTAAACTCTTTCATGCATTCGTGCTCGAAGAAATAATTCTTTAGAGGCGCAGAACCCGAGTGATGCATTTTTTTTGCGAGTAACTGCAACTAACGCTAAGGTCCATTGCTTTTTAATCATGTAGCCTATTGTTCAATATATTCTCCAATCCAAATGCTTATGCTGGTAAATAAATTGGAAGTGCTATGGACAGTAATCCTAATGGGTCCTCTAAACGATCAATAATATTGTCAATAGGCTAATCTCTTCAACATTCACGCTCTATATTGAAGCGTGCATCATTATGATTCAAAACGCATCAATATTCTCACCATTACTCATTCTGGCAAATATATTTGTGCTGCATGATTGGAGCTGTTTCAGTTTTTATATATATATTTTTTTTTTTTATTATTTTCGAAATGTTTTTCAGTTCGGATTTGGGTTTTATAGCATTGACTCTTTCACTGGGCGAAAAAGAAAAATCAAAGAGTAAGAAAAATAGACGCTGGTCCAAAGAGTGGCACAAGCTGAGAAACCGAATTGCCCACGAATATTTGCTTTTTTTTCCCCTACAAAACCGGACGACTACAGAAAATCACTTCGCGGTCTCACAGACAACTGATATTGAAGAAAATATTGACAATAAACCACCCAGACTTTCAAACGGCTCTTCAATATTGACAGAAAATATAATTTTCTATCATATCCGTCAATATTGATAGGACTCTTCAATACGCTCCTAGACGATCAATATTTCCATCGATATGGTCCTCCGTCAGTATTGAAGTGAATATTGACAATATTATTTATCGTCTAGACGCTACTTAAGAAATCGTTAAAATGAAACTTATATATGGAACTTATTTTATATTCTAGTACGGGGAAAGGAAATATACGTAGGGTATGATACCACGGACTTCAGCTTTACTGACATTTGTTGCAGTACCGGTATATCTCACTTTAAAATTATAATCACGACAATATGTGTGGATCTACGTGCAGAGACTTATGCATCTTCAATATTTGCTATGGCGAAGAATTTAAACAATTTGGGTAGGGATTCTTAAAATGAAAATTTAAATACGGACGATATTGAAATATTACCGGAGTGATACCCCATTCTTCCACGATTACTTAGCATTTATAAAAACAGGCTAATGAGGTATGCATTCAAATCCATTAGAAATGCTATGAAATTAAGTAATAAAATTATATTAAACGATAAAATTGTATAATTTTTAAAATACAAAATTAGAAGACTTAATAAATGATAGAATACAACGGTATCAATTAAAAATCTGTAAGTTAATTAGTGCATTGTAGGATATAACATCTTGAGTTATAATGAAAAATATAATAATAATAATAATAATAATAATAATAATAATACGTTTCTCGGAAAGATGAATGCTCCTTTACAATTTCTAAAATAATGAAAGTGCTAATGAGCTTGCTTATCATCAGTCACTATTTCGGATTTTTAATAAAAATTATCTTTGTTCACAATTAACCCATTTCATCTCAGATCATACAGGGGGTGTCACATCAACATCATGGATTTTGCTGAAAAAAATATATGTTAAAGGACCACATGACCTATGTTAAGAAATGAAATATTTTCCTTCTCACTTGATTTGTAACAATGTTACAGGCACATAAATAATCGGGATTTTTGGTAAAAAGTTGTACGCAAGGAAAATATTGCAATTTTCAAAGCGCTATAAATCAGAAACAAAAAATTATGGAGACTTGAGGTTTTTTTATTTGAAAGCCTGTTCATAGTAGTTTCAAATCATGATATAGGAAGACATTTTTGAAATTCTCTTTAACTCTAAAATTCATCATGAAAATACAAAAAATTGAATTTTTTTCCAAAGTTCATGTATTTTTCTTGGAAATGTGAACAGTCGTAAGTCATGACTTTTATTGGGATAATATGGTATAGAAACTGGACTAATTATTAGCAATAAAATTTCTGCCCTAGCTTCTCACATTAAGTAGATAAATCTTTGTAAAAAGTGAGAAAACACTTTTTTGACTGTTTTTTAGAAATGATTTTCTCCAAAACACCCATCTCAAAAGTTTTTAAAATTACACAAAATATTCTTTGATGGTTGTTCTTATAGGTGGTACAATCACATTGGGGGATATTTGTGTGGAAAACCTGAGATAATTTTTTTCAAAACTACTCTACCTGTTCCATATGTTGGACATTTAGTATATAATGTATTACATTGACAACACTGTTTTGCCAAATTTTTCCAATGTACACAGTTCTATTAAATGAAATTGTATTGAAAGATCACACCATAGATGGTTGAGTCCATTTCGGGATTGGATCTTACCACTAGAGAGGTTTCTGAGTCCAAATTCAGCAAAGGGTATTGCTGGTTCTTTGTGAGAGACCATCAGTTTCAGTTAATTATTAATTTTGATCACTAGATTTAGACAAAACTACCCAAGGTAAAATATATGTTAACATATACAAATACTGAAATATCATTAGGCCTATGTTTTTCACTTGTAACATCACATTGCTGAGAAGAGTTCTTCTGTCATCTTCATATGTTCCGCATTAAACTTATGAAGCTGGGCTGACTGTCCATGTGGAAAAGAATGATCCAGCTTGAGAAGCACATGGGAAATTTATTTCTAAATATTTCTATTAAAACATTTCTTTGTTTATTTTTATTTATCGTGAGATTATTACATTTAGTGTAGTGTTTTTTCATGAATTGATTAATTAAATCAATATATTTTGATCAAGCTATTTTTTGGGTTGGCGAATATCTAATTATTTCAACCTTCTGTTTTTTTAATCACACTTCTTCAAAATGGATAGCTTCATCCACGTTCCATTCACCTTTTCCAAGAGCGAGGAGTTCTTTTTCAACGTATTAAAGGTTTCTAGCATTTCAAGATATTGCTACTTTCGTGCGAAAGGCCTTTTTCTTCATTTTTATCATGGATTCAGTAATTCAACGACCATGACGATTGCATGTAACACAATATTAAGGACCTAAAGGACTTCTTTACGAAGATAATAAATCTTCATCAATCCTCAGGACATTCATACTAATCAAGGGGAAAATCCTTCATTTTGTGAGTAATTTCGTGAATCACATACAGAAGGTAAGTTTAACAGCATATTTGGACCAAGGCTTCGTGAGATTCGCAGTCTCAAAGAGAATTTAATGTAATTGTGATTGATAATAAATGTAGACATTTATCAATTAGCAAGTGTGTAAATCGCTTAATTCAATGCAAATCCTCATTCTGAGCTTCAGATACTGTAAACATTCAAATTTTATCATTTCTACGAACATTAATACGCAAAAATTCTAGCTAGTGAGAAGTAACAATGTCAATAAGCTACATCTTTTTGCTACAATTATAGCTGGTCCTCCGATTGTATACAGTTCCAATACATTTACATGTGTATACAATTAGCTTCATAAACATCAAGATTACGACGAACATTTCCTCAACGCATGTTTATGTTATTCAAGTGACGTCACTCCGGAAATAGACTCAACCATCTATGGTGTGATCTTTCAATACAATTTAATTTAATAGAACTGTGTACATTGAAAACATTTGGCAAAACAGTGTTGTCAATGTAATACATTATATACTAAATGTCCAACATTATGGAACAGGTAGAGTAGTTTTGAAAAAAATTCTCTCAGGTTTTCCACACAAATATCCCCCAATGTGATTGTACCACCTATAAGAACAACCATCAAATAATATTTTGTGTAATTTTAAAAACTTTTGAGATGGGTGTTTTGGAGAAAATCATTTCTAAAGAACAGACAAAAAAGTGTTTTCTCACTTTTTACAAAGATTTATCTACTTAATGTGAGAATCTAGGGCAGAAATTTTATTGCTAATAATTAGTCCAGTTTCCATACCATATTATCCCAATAAAATTCATGACTTACGAATGTTCACATTTTCAAAAAAAATACATGAACTTTGGAAAAAAATTCAATTTTTTTAATTTTCATGATGAATTTTAGAGTAAAAGAGAATTTAAAAAATGTCTTCCTATATCATGATTTGAAACTACTATGAACAGGCTTTCAAATAAAATAAACCTCAAGTCTCCATAATGTTTGGTTTCTGATTTATAGCGCTTTGAAAATTGCAATATTTTCCTTGCGTACAACTTTTTACCAAAAATCTCGATTCTTTGTGTGCCTGTTAACATTGTTACAAATCAAGTGAGAAGAAAAATATTTCATTTCTGAACATAGGTCATGTGGTCCTTTAACATATATTTTTTAAGCCGATTTTGAAATCCAAAAGCGACACATTTGGTACTAAGCTGTATGATTTGAGATGAAATGGGTCATCAAAATACATTAAAACCTGTGCGATAACTGTTTTCCTCTCTTGTAACACTCTAACATGTTTTTGTAAATAAGAGGCTTAAATGTTCTTAGTTTTCAGCAGTAACTCCCTTTTTAAAGACGAATACAGTTTTCTTTTTATATATATATTTTTTTATTTTTTAACATAAATGTAAGCTTATAACACTCAAATGGGTTATGACGTGAGTATTCGTATGCTAGTATTTTTAAAAAGTCCAGCGACAGAGCATTTCTTCTCTAGCTTTATGGATTAAAAAAATGTTATATTGAAGAAGCCATATTACAAAGGAATAACAAATTAACAAGTAGATTTCACCGAGTTGAACTGAAATGCAGCCAAAGGAAGGATAAAGATAAACAACTACAGTGGTATAAAGTATGATTTTTAAAGTAACTTTAATGAGCTGAAATATTTACAGGCAAAAGGATTGAAAAAGAAAGAATTTTGTTTCAAAGTTTTCTCTTTAATACTTTAAGCTAGAAACGAATGCTGTTCCTGGAAGTTTTAATAATAGCGTTCACATTTCCATTAAAGATGACTATTAATGCAAAGGGATGAGGTCATAGTCGGAGAAAAATGAGAGCAGAAATAAACAACTTCCATTTGAATTCTCCTCGGCTATGCAATTTGAGGCATTAGAGGTTGTTTCATCTAGAATACAGCCTACAACTTTCATGAACTTATTTTGAAAAATGTAATACAACATGCTTTTTGTATTAGCGCTGTAATATTCTAATGGCATAATACGCTTTTAAAATTTTGTATAAATTCAAGGTCACAGTTTAGAATTAAAATTATAATCCCTCAAAAAGGACTTCTGCCTAGGATTTTGCGACTTAAAACGTCCATCAAGCTCAGCCAGATTTGAACCAGCAACGTTGAACCCGGATGAAAGTACGCTCCCTCAGCACCAGCTAAACAATGAAATTCAGGGAAATTAAGATATGAATAACATTTCTAACTTTTTACTTTACAGGAATATTTAATGCGAAAATAAAATACCCTGACTAATTCATGGATGGATCCTTAATGAAAAATTGAATTTGAAAACAAAAAAGTTAGCTACTTTGCAGCTAGAATACATGCTGTTATTAATTAGAACGAAGTGTAGGACCAATAGTTAAATGATTTAATGCTAGGTAGTTTTTGGTGGGAATACGACCTGTCTGTTTACGTATAAATAATAATATACTTGTAGCTTGGACAACTGTCAATCCAAGTAGTAACTTGCTCGCTATAATTATCTTCTAGCATGAGTATTGATCTTAGCATTGAAATTCCAAATTCAGATCTTATTCTACAAATATAAATTTACCTATAAGCAACAAAGTTTGTCATCCTAGTTTAGATACAACTTCTACAACTCTAATAAAGTAGACAACATTATAATATAGGCCTAATGACCTATTATGAAAACTAATAACAGCATGATCACTGATGTAGTTTAAATCCAACCTGTCGTTAATAACTAATTCTAGTGACTTAAATGTCGTATAAAACAGTAAACTGTTCCATGTTTAGAATTGTAATATAAACTGAACTCTCTTATACTGACGTTTATAAACAGGTCACATATTCTTGTTACGACTCTGAAGAAAACCTTTCAGCAGCAGAAAACATTCGCTGTTGCTCTGATTCCTAGGTCATAATTCATCCAGATCTTTCTTTCTTCCCCCCAAAAATATCGATCATGCTGGAAGTGGTAGTGGTAGCAAGCATGGATTCAACACTGCGAATATGTGTCACACATGATGAAATGGTTTCTATGCCATTTTCCGTTCTTCTTTCCAGTTAGATGTGTAAAAAGCAGCATTTTACTCTGAACAGGTTTGTCGTTACATATAGGCTATATCAGTTTTTTCTTTCGTCACACTCGGAACAGTGGACCGAAGCTTGAAATCGTTCAATGACTTGTGAAAATATAAAAATGAATACATCATAAACCTACAAATGGACACTATACTAAAATTAGATGATTTTCATAAAAATAATTAATTCTTGTTACTAGAAAAAATATTTCTTCTTCTAATAAAATTGGTTTTTTACATTCAATTTCTACTGTGCATTTTAAACATGAGCGTAAAAAAGCCGTATAGTTTTTTTTTTTTTTTTTTTTTTTTTTACCTTTTCTCGCACTCATATTTACTTCATGTAAAATGTTCCTTGCAATATAATTTTTATCAGAATGTCTTTAAATATTGCACATACGTTTTAAAGGGTTCTTTAATATATCCTGCTGGTTATATTGTAGTATTTGTCACATGGTATTCATATCTTGTTAAATAATATAATTATTTTTAATATCAAATGCCGACATTTTAGAAAATTCCAGAAATGAGTTCTTTTTTTTATCACGGAACAAATAGAAAAACTTTTACTGACAAGTATACAAAATGCCTTCCAACTAAATAATTAACTGCATAAACGAAAATACCATCACAAGGAACACTTTATATAAATCTATTAATTTATCTGTAACTGTATATATTATGAAGCTCTTTTGCACAGCCTGAACTGTTACGCAGGAAAATACGTCTTTATAAATTGAAGTTATATTGTTAAAATTGTGAAATTTAACATTTTCGGTTCAGTGCCCCTTAAAATAAAACTATTGGTCGTATTGAAATTTTGTTTGATTTTACTCCTTGAATATTGATTTAGTTTTGCACTTGCTGTAACATCGACTTTTAAATTGATAATCTTGTTTGCCATTGCACTGTTACTTGCTATAAGTCTAAAAACAGGATTATCTAATTTGAATTTCCTGTTTAACTTTCCACCACCCTGTATTACTTCGTTTATGTGAGTTATAAATAATAAAGGAGGGGGCCTGAACTTCACTCTGTAGGTTTCCATTCTCTCTGTTTATTTTCAATTATGCTTTAGATTGAGTTTGCATCATATATGTTGTTTGTGTTACTTGATAGTTTATTGGTAGATACCGGTAATGTCTTTCAGGATGATTTCAAATAATGAAAAAAAAAACTTTACACAGGATAAGTTGAAGGAAATCAAACTTTGGAAGATATTTTGTTAGTGTACTATTTTTATTGTTGAAAAATATTAATAGGTTTGCGAATAATTTCTACTTCCTTTATTTATGTGTTAATGATTTAATGTTTACCTACATCGTGTGCGAATTCGTTATAAAAATAGTCCAATAGCTCAATGACCCCGTTTATATTTATAAACATTTTATCATTTTACCTTATAAAATTGATAAGCAGGTATTTTCCTTATTCGCAAATCAAATCTGAAGAAACGCTCTTTCTTTCTAGCATTTAAGTGATACAGATAAAATATCCGTGACAAAAATAAAAAATGGAAACCATGTTTCACGATGCCTAGAAACCAAAAAGTGCAAATGTAGTCTATTTTTAATGTCCGATTGACATAGAAAAGCCAAATCTCATAACACTTTCTTCGAAGTATTAATTATTGTGTTTACTGGACACACGTCAAGAATGGTTAGTTTTTTTTTTTTTTTTTTTTACGATTTTCTGACACACTGTGTATACAAAACTATATAGGCCTACACTTTTTTCTTATTTTCAACAGTTTATAATTTATGGAACAGAGTCACTTTATAATTGCCCCTGTCATTTTCAACTCCACCACATACTCTCAAGAAGATCGATTTCGGCTTCCTAGCGATTTCCTTTACCGGGACAATGGGGTAAATAATGACAAAATCACAAAATTCAAAGCTATATTTTCTCTTACAAAATAATATACTGGCAACAATGAGGAAAATGAAAAATGTAGGCATTAAATAAGTAATTTTTAGTAGAATAATATTAATCGGATTAATTATTTTCATTATTGTTGTTATTTTATCGCATTTCAAATTGAAAAACATTTTTAGCCATTTTATTTTTTAACGCCTTATTTAGCCATTTTTATAAGATCGGACTATGTGACTGCCTTGACAATGAAACGCATAATTATGTTAAAATGTCGCAGTTAGCTAAAAAGGAACAAAATAGTTTAAAACCTACGAATCCGGCCCTTAATCATTACATAACCCATAAAAACAAGGAACAACACTAAAAAAACTATAAATTTTACTCCAAGAGCACGCATAACTTAATTTTCAAGTATTTATGGCTATATTCTTTGCTTATATCATGGGGATTCTCGAGGGTATCTTGTAGTTACTGAAGCTCTCTGAGGGCTCTACGAAAACCTCCGAAGACTATTAAGCAAATTTGCAACCCCAGCCCAAAGGGAAAATATATATCTAGATTTAGAGGAACATCCTCCTTCGAGAGATTACGCAAGACCTCCTCTGAGCTACCCGGCAATTCCCACGAGGATATTTCCATTCTGGTGGACAGGGATGCTCTTCCAGAACACCACACATGTTCTCGGTGCTCACGGACAGCCTAATTTAGACCAGCGTGAGGTGAATGAATTTCATCAGGTTTATATAGGTACTGACCGCCTGCGTAGTCTCGTGGTTAGCGTATCCGTAGGCCCGGGTTTGATCCCCGGTACCTCGTCGGATTTTTCTGAGGTAGGGAGGTATGGTACGGGGTGCACTCAACCTCGTGATTCAAACTGAGGAGCTACTTGACAGAGAAGTAGCGGCTCCGATCACGGAAACTATCATTAACGGACGTGGTTGTCGGAATACTGGCCTATGGTACAGGGATGAAGCGCCTTTACCTTTTTATATAGGAATCGCGAAAGGCTGTATCAAGTATTATTGAATCAAAGTGGAATGCTAAAGGTGCCTTAGAAGAGATTATAATAATAAAACAATTGACCTCAAAATAATTTTATTATCGGTAGGCCTATGTGTAAAATACCCTATAAAGTATATTTTATATTAAAGAGAAACAGGCAGACGTACAAAAACTATTAGAATTATATACTCCCTCCGTTCCGTAACAGGGTATACAAGGCTTTACTGCGCGTGCGCATCTACTTAATGGTCTGATATTATGTGTACAGTAGTGAAGTGATCCTTCTTCCAGTCAACGTTCATTGCGCATTGCGTACTAGAATCCTTGCAAAGGAAACAGATACGGAACTGAGTATGGACATCAGTCAAATGGGCACTCGTTGTGGCGTTCCAGGACGAGTAAACACCCCCATAATGAGGCAAATGTGAGTAGAAGCTCCAACGCAATACAATTAACAGTCAAATGTCGTAGGGCTATTTTACAATTCATTCTCCAATGTAATAAAATGACATTTTAAGTGAGGGTGACATTATGACAGCTGCAATGAAACTGGCAATATGTAGAAAACAATAATGTGGGATAAAGTGCATTATTATGAGTGTGAAATTGTAAAACAACAGCAGCATAGACCTACATACATCCCAACCATCCAATTCTTTGAAATCTAACATATAAATACGGGAGGCAATCCGTATTTTGGAACAATATAAAATGCATGTTTGTATGCAATATTATGGAACGGAGGGAGTATGTATTAATAATAAGGTAGAAGCCTGTCAAGCTGTTTATTTTTCACTTCACAAAATCAATAATAATGAACGAAATCTATCATATCCTTTCAAATGAATAATGAATCCTAACGTATCCTATATAATAAAGGGGGCCGTTACAGCCCTGATGGTTTTCATGGCCTACGCTGAGGGAACACTTTATTTTACTACATTTTACTCGTCTCTACTGTTTAAATACACCAGATATATTACAGACTAGAACTAATAATCGGAAGCATTTCTGTTATAATCTGAAATTTCGTGCTCAAAGTCTCAATTACTTCAGTCTGTTTAACCAGTTACTGACACCAGATGTCTCTAAACTGTTTTATGAATGGAGAAGTTCGTTCTCAAGTTACTGAAGAGTTTGTGTAAATGCATCTATAGAAACCGAAGAGTTAAATGCAAGTACCAAAAGCAGTTACACTACCTCTAACTTTATGAGAAATTAAAGTTATTCTTGTAACCCATAAAGAGAATTCAAACCTTCAATTACAAAATAAAATATACTTCTATTTCACCACTAACTAGTTTTGGAGTACGAAAACTTGTAAAATGAATTTCTTGGAGAATAGCACACAGTTGCGATAGAATCTGCAGACAGACAATGGCATGAAACTGTTTCTATACCTTTCACGACAAACTAAGTGTGTAAAGCTATGAGAATCGGGTCAATTGTAGTGCGGGGTCGTACGGAAGACACCAATTCATTGAGTTTATCTCTGATTTCAGATATCTACTTCCATCTCTCTGGTTTGCAAGGGCAGTAGTAGTCAGTAGAAAGCTAGCCCATCCCCTCGGCAATAAAGTAATGGGTCATACTTTATTGAATTGAATGGTAGATATTTTACTATTTCTTCAGGAAATAAAACTGCCCCTATACTGGAAGTATAATCAAACTGATAAAGTATTAAGTTGGATAATACAAGAATCTGTGTTGGTATGCCGGGAAAGAATGCATCCGATTGGCTGAATCAACCAAGAAGAATTAAAAATATCATGTGATGCAACCACATAGGCCTAAACTTCCCTACCCACAGACAATAGCACTTTCGTGTTGTGTATACTGATTTAGAAAGTGGTTGCATTGTACGGAGTATGTATTCAGTTTTCTAACCTCACATAAAGGTAAATTGTAAAGAATGCAATTACCTCACATGTAGTTTCTTCCTTAATTATCTTAAAATATCAGGTAATTTTATTTAAAACATTTATTTAATATTCTTTGATCTTAAAATGAGAAGAAATTATACCGATATTATACAATAGCCTTGCATATGAATTAAAAATCTATCAGTAGGTCAGATGAACCCTGATATCGAACGCTGTTTCTTGAGAGTTTTTAATAGGAATTTGACCAGAGTTACTATGCTATGAACTTAAACTGAAATTAAATATTTTAAAATTTTAATCTTTATTATTATTATTATTATTATTATTATTATTATTATTATTTTGACGTTACCGTACATTTAAGTTATGTCTTCTCAAATAAAGATAATTTCATATCATATATTTTTTTAAATATCAGTAAAAATGAACACAAGCCATTACAAGTTCTCAACATCTGTAGTTAACGCGTGACTAAATAAAATTTGTGTAGATTATTTTTATTCTGCTTTATTTAAATGGCACCTGAAATATTGATAACATAATAAGTAAAATTATTATTACGCTATCATTCTTAATACTGTGCCTATATTTATATAATTATTCTTGTTATTATTATTATTATTATTATATCCCATCTCTAAGATTTGAAATATCCCGTAGTAATACGACTTCTGACGTTGAAAATAAAATACACTTTACGATAATACGTTTTTGGAAGGAGGATGAGCGCGGAGAGGAAAATGGGAATTTCTTGCTGATAAGTGCAGAAGAATGGGAAAGTATCGTAAAGTTGTCTTTTTTTCTACAAAAGTTCTGTGGAATGGATCTATTGATTTTATAGGACGACAGAGCATATCGCATAAGCAATCATACTAATGGGAACAATGAAACAGTCTGTGGTCGTTTAAAGGGGAACGAACACATAGCCGCTGCAGATGTTGGAATGCTGCACTCTTCAAATGGATATGTTCTCTAAATTCGCATTCTGTTGACATCGTCAAACTAAACAACTGTCGTACCTCTAAAACCAACAGTAATTGAGAAGCTATGTATTTCAGCTCAAATAGACATTTTTTAAATGTGCCCTATACACTATTTACACACACCCTCACACAACATATATGAGTAGGCACGGTTTAAGCAAATTCCATGTACAATAAGCCTTTTGTGATTTCGTGTTTGAATGACTATTTGTTAACTACCGGTACCTATTGGGTTTCCACAAGGTGGTAATTACATGGCCAAAACTTATTAATTATTTCCTAATGACTACTTACCAGTACTTAAATCTAATATTAAGCTACTTTAATACTACTTTGATATAATATTAATATCTACTTTAATATTACTTAGATCTAATATTACGCTACTTTAATACTACTGAAATCTAATATTACGCTACGTTAATACTAATTAAATCCAATATTAAGCTACTTTAATACTACTTAATTCTAAATAATAGCAATAACCGGGATGAACTTAAATACTAGTTGTTTACAACCTGTCTCTGCCACTGTTACTGTACGTCACATCCGTATCACTGCCACTGTCAAATTAAATACTACTGGGGAGACATTTCAGTGTATTTTTAAGATTCTTATCGCTTCTTGGAAAAACCTCGAGTACGTTTGCAGTTCTCTCTAATATACTATACTATACTACATAATATAGGCCTACTATATATGTACTATATATCGAACATTATTTCAACTTCTCTTTCACAAAATTATATAGCTTATCTCTTATTATTATAGCATTCTTTTGGTAGGGCCTGCTCTTGATGTGTTACCAGTTTTTTCCTTGAAATACGTAATCAATGCAATAATTGGATATAATTATGCCTGTACTTTACAATAAATGAATTAATTAACTAATTAAACTGTGTTACTGTTTTGAAAATCTTTTATTGCTCTGCAAATTGAGATTGTTATTCATTGCCGTTTTTACGGTTATTTAGTGGTTTTAGTTACCAGTATTTATGTATTTAACTAATTAATGAAGTATTAAACATGTATGCTCTAATTTCAGTTGGTACGTACGAATAAAATTGACGAAATTAAATTTAAAATGCAAACAGAAAAAATAAGTTTAGAAAAAATTGTACGCTATTGGTGCATTTTATTCTGTTTTCCACACTGATCTAATTCATTCAAAGGTAGTTCATTGAAGGAAGTGGGAAAATAAAAAAACGTTTAAATATAGGAATCCCAGAATTACGGAAACAATCAGAAATCTATTTCTAGAAAATTTATTAATAATTAATTTTCCTTAAAAATTCCCTTACATATTTCTCTTTAATTCTGGAAATTCATACTACTAAAACTATCTTGCGCAAGTATTCTTCTTACAAACTAGCAAAAAAGACTCATAAGCATTCTACAATTGAATGAGCAGTCAACACAAGGAGATTATCTGCCGATGCCACCCGCAATAATTTCATCAGAGTGTTGAGCACTGGTATCTGCTTGGTTGTAACATAATAATAAATAAATTGCAGATGTGTCCCTACAGTAACATGAACACAATTATTTTTAAATTTTTAGAAGGTAGCGAGAATCCTTGCTACTAAGTAATATCTGTAATGGCTTACTTTTTAGCTACCGCTTACATTTTATACCACAATATTCATGGTCAGTTTCGAAATCAGTGATATCAAATTATCCAAAGTTGGTAGGCCTATTAGAATCAGTGGCAAAATGACTGTTGCACTGATAATTGACGCATAAAGGATTGTGTTCCCCTTTGTTTTAAAATAACTTAATAATAATATGTGAGAATTGATGGTGCGAAATTAATCTTTCAACAGTTATTATAACAGCAAATTCATATTGCCTTAGTATGGTTTCTCAGCATTGAATATAGTCGAATCCTTTGTATTCCTTTCTTGCTTAGAATGACCTGTCTATAATTATAGAGAAACATATTCAAGGAGCGGCAATTTCTCCGTCAGCTGTGTACTGTGGGCAGTCGAATCAAGAGTTTACAGGCGTCTATAATAGAGAAACATGTGCAAGGCGCGGCAATTTCTCCGACAGCTGTGTACTGCGGGCAGTCGAATCAGAGTTTGCAGGCGCACTCATGTAAATTTGGGTGTATTTAAGATTTCATTGGTTTATGTTAGGCCTATATTATTTTAGCAAAAAATGTTAATTACAAGGTGATGAAAGTATTTTATATAAAGTACTAGCAGGTGCACGCGGCTTCGCTCACTATTATGTACTCAACTGCTACATCATTTATTCATGCATAACCTTTAAGGCTGCTTTAAACTTGAAACAGACATATCAGCTAATCCTAGGCCTATTGCATCATTATTATTATTGCCAACGCATTTTGTTTTTGGAGTTTAACTCGGAGATATATTACAAAAATAACTTTTCTGCATTGTCCTATCATAATTGCGTTTATCATTGATTAAAAAAGCATACTGGCACTTTGTTATTCAGTTTACCTGATTTTATTTAATATTGTAACTAACTTTATTATTATTATTATTATTATTATCATTATATTATCATTATTATTATTATTAATATTATTATTATTGTGTGCAACGAGGTTACCTAATAAAGCGGAGAAAGTGTCAAATAAAATTAACTAATATAATTTTTGAAAGTTCCAAATCATATAGGAAGGATGTTTTGTTAACATTTACATAATTATGATAGCAGTGATGTTAGAAAACATTGCGCTATACAACAGAAAGTCATGGTTCAGTGCCTGATGAGTTCGTCGGAATTATTTCACTGAATTCTGTTAGTACTCGTACTATTACTCTGGGGTGAATTTAACCTATCTGAAATAACAATCATGCTAAAAAGCTAGAAATTCCCATTTTAGTTATAACAAATATTTAAATATTTTTAACCACAGTCCGAGCCACGAGCAGTACCGTTAGCTTATTCGGGTATGTCACGTTTGTACTGTTAATATTGTAAAATTATAAATGTAAATTGTCTGAATTTATTCAATTATTCAAAAACAGTTAAAATTCTAATAAAATTAAGATTGCTTATATTAATAGGCCTATATAAATTCAGGTCTCAAGGGATATAAAAGATATACTGTATAGTTAAATTTTCTAGCGAAGGAGTTTTATAAAAAATATTATTCCAAATAATTTGAAATAACTCCACAACAAAAGGAAACAGCTTGAATATTTTACTCTAGTAATGTTGTTTACCGTTCCGAGTTTCTGTTGTGAACTAACTTTTTAACGTTTGCAGACGTATATTAATGATGAGCAAATGCAGTGTTCTCAGCAGCTGATGCCAGGAGAGTTTTAAAATATTACACTTAAAGATTTAATGCATTCGCAAGAAGTGTTCTTACAGCGGTGCTGCCCTCTGAGCTGACACATGATTGATTATGATACATGATTTATATGCGCCGCGCTCGCCGTGAGAGATAGGCAGCCCACACTCAAAATCCTGATGATACATTTCCTCTTTCCGCAGTTTCGCTGCCTGCCAGGTTTTATAATCTCTAAGTATACACTATTGACATATACCTCCACTAGCAGGTGCCTTCGCCCGTGATTATTTACTCAACTGTGTAATTAAAATATTATATTTATTAACAGCCTATCGCGGAATAGCTCACCGCGCTGGCGAACTGAGAGCTACCCTCTAGTACAATCATGGGCAAACCCCTATCCATTGACACGCAACCCGCAAACTTGGTCAACTTACACATAGTTCGAAAAGAACAAGTAGACACAAACAGACAATAAGCGCAGTGGCGGTTGCTCATTCTTAGGGAAACACTAATTTGACTTTATAATATGCACTACAATATACAAATAATACAAACAATTTTGTATTTTTAATTATTCTTTTACGTGTGCAATTATTTCATCATACAAAGGCTTAGAATGTGCCATAACGCCTTTCCAATCGGAACTGTGTCGCAACCCGTCACTGCTTGCAAAGAGATATGATTCATGAACGGGAATAATCCACCACGTACACCGAATGTCCGCAATGCCATCTTGTGTTTTATGCGGGAAGGTCGAGAACCACAAGTTGTTCGCGAACCAGTAAATGCCCATGTATGCTCTAGTAGGAGGCCTTTGACCTTCATGGGACATAACAGACTATTATTATATTTATTAACGCTTACATCGTTTTACAAAAAATTGCATGAGTTAGATAATTTTGTTCTTAATTATAATTATTGTTTTACCTAATAAACACAAATAATTATTAAACGAACAGAACGAATCTTGTGTTTCTACAAGGGCCTACAGTCCCGAAACGAAATTATTAAAACATACCACAGATTAATGAACCTTCCCAAATCAACGATTGAAATGGTCGATAGGCCTAACTAGAAAGTCAAATAATTCCCAGATTTGATGTGCATTTCACGACGAAAGTGCGTTGCTTTGGGGAAAAACGACCTTAGATTTGATTTACCTAACACAAAAATCCTCCAAATGGTGAGTTTCGTCCAAATCATTCAGTGCTCTTTTCTCCTCGGTTTCTATAGCAAACTTCTCAGGCCACCTTCAATTAATTTCACAATTGAATACTATCTTGTTATTAGGTGGCGTTGGAAGTACACGAAAAAGAGTTTAAATATTTTATTAGATTCTAGTGGTATTTCAAAAGGAATTTTAATGCATTCTTGAAGTATGGTTAGTTATTTTAATATCAATTTTGGTTCTAGAACTGTTGGGTTCTAAAATAGAGCATCTTACTACAATGTACAAGTTACTATTAGATTGAATGAGAATAGATTCATCTCAACACTGCGAACTTAATAGATCTATTGTCAATACTCTATAGCCTATTCCAGAAGTCACCACTTTAATTTAAGGCTTTTTAATGTAGCCTATAATTTTCCTGGGTGATGTCCAGTCCTGAACCCGGGGATTTTACTGAAAAACCCACTACCCGGCCGGGAATCCAACCCGGACTGCCATGGTGGAAGGCAAATATGCTACCTATAGACCCATGGCGGCGGACTAGCATATTGATTAATCCAAGAAAATAAAAAAGGAAAAGTAGAAGTTTAGAAATATTCAGTAGAGTTTCTTTTCTGCGCTGTTATTTTTCTTTAATTAAGCACAAACATAAACGTCTTCGCAAGCATACCGCCACTGTCAATCTTGAAAAGTAGTAATTTTTCCCCTTAAAAGCACTGGAATGATTACATACTAATGTGCTGACTTTCATATTAAATTGTAATACTTTTCATATAATATCTATGTAAGGCCGCCCACAAGGCTAAGTGGTTAGACCGCTGGACTTCCACCGCTGGGAGCCGGGATCGAATCTCTGTGGGTCCATGTGGAATTTGTGCCCGGGATCGAATCTCTGTGGGTCCATGTGGAATTTGTGGTGGACAAAATGGGGTAGGGGCAGGTTTTCTCGGGGTGCTCCTGTTTCCCCTGCCACATATCACTCCACCGCTACTCCATGCATCATAGTATGACCAACTGGTGGCATAAAGAATTATTATATATAATATCTAGGCCTATGTAGCGAATGTACCACTTACAAATTAAAGGTAAAATTTTGATAGGCGTAAGATAAAATTTTTTAAAAAGTAATGTTTTGACTAAAATCCAGACCAATAAATTGAAAAGTATAGAGTAGTTTTAAATTCACTGCAATAACATTAAGATATTGAGATGATATAATTGAGATGAGAACTTCAGTATTATTGACATCAATACTACTTCAAAATAATATATTTTAATTTGTTTTTAAAATAAAACTTATTTGCTTTCTATGTTTAGATAATATTTTCAGCAATTCTATTATTAATGGTGGTTCATATTTTGTGGAAGATGTGGAACATGTTGGTTCAGCTAATCGCCTTAAATTTGGTCTTTTAGTTCTATAATTTTGCATATATAAATCTATTACTGATATATTTTTTTTTATGAATCTGTTGTATTTTATGATACTTCTTGCTTGTTTTTAACATTTACTTTTCAATTTTTTCTTTTAATCTGTTGCATTTTACTTGCATTACTGTACGTAATCTTCCTGGGAAAATGAAAGGAACTTAATGGCCGTAACTTTAACAGGAAAAATAACTATATTCTATTCTCTTCTGTAGTCAATTGTTCTATAAACGTGGTATTAAGTTTTAAGTGTATGTAAACAATACAGTTTTAAAATACATGGCAGAAATATATTCATACGAACTGCTTTGTGTCGTGGTTGTATGCACCGCTTGGAATCGTTATATATATGTCATTATTATTTTACTATAGTTCATGTGTAGTAGAACAATGCATAAATAATGTAATAGTTCACACGGTACAGCGAGAAAATGCAGTATTTAGGTATCGAAATTTTATTGTGTATTTACGATTCAAACAGTTGAAAGGGGACATAAATAATACTGTATGACAAGTTTATTACTTATTCTGAACAGGGATATCAGTTTTGAATATTTCCTCGTTTTTCTCAAGCTATAAATATTCCTTAAACTTAATTCAGACAATATCTGCATCTTAACCTATATATCACATAAATACCGAACGAAATCGAACTGTCACCTTCTATTTACAAGAAATATTTACTTTTTTACATTGCTGCTATAAATATCAACTTTTTGCTACCGGTATTTTAAAGCTGTAGTAAGTATTTACTCTCCGACTCAATCTTTTTATTTGAGGTAGTTTAAAGTAACACTGTTCAAAGACAGATCATTCATTGTTTCGTTGAGGAATGACCACCCTACTTAACCCCACATACGGCTTTGTAGGAATCAAAAACATATGTTGGCCAAAAACATATAAATCAGTAATTAAGTGGAGGGAAAGGAAATAGACATTAAATCCATGTCTGGGACCTCCCGTGGTCTGCCTTGTATTCTGAATCAGTTGAGGAATTTGATGTTGTACTGGCATGTTGTCATGGTAGCTCAATGGTAGAGCATCAGCGCGTTAAGCTGGAGATCCGTGTTCAAATCCCGGTTATGACATAAAATTTTTCAAGCTGATTCTTACTTATATAAATCAGTGTTAATAGGACCAGCCTAGTAAATAATGAAATAGAGCAACAATTGAAAATTCTTAAGTTTTTATTTATTGTAGCATAGATTATTTCAAATTAAGTTTCTTTTAAACCACAGAATTCAACTATCAGAAAATACACATTTGTAAAAAGTTATCCACTCTGTTAAATTGTAATACTTTTTTAACTGTCTGCTACATCATAAAGAAGGATACAAGCTATACGCGTGGATATATAGCCCAAGAATAGTTTGGACTGGACTGGACTGACTTTAATATCGCGTGGCAGACATTATTTTATCCACTAATACTATGTAACAATGCAGTAAAGCTTTATATTACTGAAGTCAATTTACTGTACATGTTTTGAAAGTCTTCTTTCCAGTACTCGTAAAGTTGTAAAGAAAAATAAATCGAATGCATTACTCTCTTAAAATGTTATTTAGGACTTTTTGTGATGTATGAAATATTTGCTCTTGATATGGTATGTAAATATAGCAGTCCTGTTAATTCCTCATTTGCCTGATACTTTAGCCTAATCAGGTCTAATGTTTTTAGACGGGCGTTCTCGCAATGTGTCGATAATTTAATAATTTAAATGAACCAGGGGATTTTATGGTATACTGTGAGCATCGAAATAAATTCCTTACTGATAAAATACTTTTATTTACTCTTAGAGTTGAAAATCATGCCGTGCTGCCGTGTTGAGCTCGATCAATAAAAATAATTATTATTTAACATCTTAATTCCAACTTATTTTAATTTGCCTGAGCCTTTCGATTACACGAATCCATCATCAGGGCATCTTGTTTTTCTACTTTACTAAACCAGGCGTCCTGATGATGGTTCCATTCAACCAAAAGGCCTAGGCGCAAGTAAAATAAATTTTGAGTGATGTACCTTATGAAAATGTATTTCAATTTATTGTTAGAAATTTTCCATAAAGCTGTGATTTCCGTAAACCAAACATGCTTTATACTTTCCATTTTATAATTTTAACAAAGTTTATTCCTCCATTGTCATCCATCGCATTTTCATATTGAAGGCCTCGACGTTTTCCACCTTTCATTCTTCTGAACACTTTTTAATTTGTTCCGTCATGTTATGAAAAGTTAAAACGAAAGCGCAAAGTTGTGTTAAGAAATTCAAAAATTGCGACGGTGGCAGACGACTTGATTCGCGGGGGAGTGAAAATACTGCGACACAGGTCCTAATGGTCTTGTTCCTTTAAGAAGCACATAAAAGAGCTTAAGGGAAGACAAAACAAGGAGACATTAAGTAGGGGATGGAGGAAAAGAGATAGAAGGAAACTTAGTGCTCTATCCGCAACATTAGTCAGCTGCCCAGGGAACCGGAGAACAAGTATAAAAAAAAAGCTCTGCAGGGACTTTACATGGGCGAAGACGATGCGAGCAATCTCCAAGGAATCAGCGTCGCGACGCGTCCATGTCTAACAACGTATTTATCCCCACGTTGTCTTAGATTTTAACTTGTGACGCTTTCACGTTAAAATTTCTACAACGTGATTTATGCTCGATGAATGCTAGAGATCTCAGACCCTGTTTTCCTAGCTCAATCTCATCCAGCCTAGGCTATAAATTTATCTTTCGCTTTCCATGGTCGGTATATTTCACTTAATAATCTACTTATTATGTAGGCTTAATTAATAAAGGTCCACTATTTACAATCTATAATTGTATTGTTCTTTACCAGAATTGTATTTTTCACCCAATTATCTGCACTGCGATTGCTTCTCTATAAATACTTATATTTATTTATTCCTTCCCACTCCGAGTAAGAAGGCACGGAACATAGAAATTGAGGGTTTATATGTAGGCCTATCCTTTACCGACGATTTAGAAATGGCAATTTTTCTTCAGGGGACACAATGACAATGGTAAGCCCATCGCCAGTGTATTATTTGAACATGAAAGTGCAGACAAATTTGTCTCAGAAGTTCTAATTTAGTTTTCTGAGTTCTTTTGTCCTGTCACATTTACAATATGGAAACAACAGTTTATAGTACATCCAGGAGGATTCGTTCCCAGGATTTTTACGTACCGGTACTGAAAAGTCCATTAACCTCGGACGAGTTTGAACCAGTGACCTTCGGATACAAAAATAAACACGCTACCTCTGCACCACCAAAACCAATGTTTTATAATATACTGACATTAAATGTTTAAAGGATCATACAGTAAAAATAACAAAACATGATGTAGAAAAATGAATTTGTTAATTGAACAAACAATTTCGCAAATAACCATTAACTTTCATCCAATTAACAAGATAACAGTTAATCGTATAGCTGGATAACTAATTCATTTTGACCAGTTATCTAATTATTATTTGTTGTTATCCAATCAATTGTTAAAATAATGTAGTTAATGGTAAGTGCAGTCTATATTATCGATTTCAGGGAAAGAAGGCTGATGAAAACAATTTCATCAAGAGGATCGATGAGCATGTGACCCCTTTTGACGCCTATGCATATGGTATGTCCATATGAAGGACATGAACATCAGCGTCTAGTACAGAGAGTGAGAAGTAACCATAATTAATTGTCCGTCAATGGTTAATCAACACAGAAATCCAGATAACTACAAAGAAATTTAATTAACTACATGTTCAAATAAATGTTAACTATGTTATCTTCTCTTCAGTTAATTGTCTGTGTAGTTAAACGTTATCCGCTGTCCCAGCTGTAGTATTAATTAAAGGTGGCGACATTTTTAATTTTTACACGTGGTGATTGACAAAACACCAGTCACCGAGTAAACCGACTTACGCTGTAGCCTACTTTACAGTAGCCTATTTAGTTCAAATATCAACACCAGTCATGATAACCAAAAACGTGTTTAGATAGTTCTGATGGATTTACAGTATCGATTAAAATGTTTTCGTTGTACTGTTTTCCTGTCTCTGCATGAACTCTGGCATTTTAAGAAAAGTCGTAAAATGTGAAACCGTATTATGAATACTACTGTCAAACAGTCTCTACACTCGCATCGAACCGATCGTTCTATAAGTTTAAGAACAGACTATGTGATAATTAATCATGTCTTCCTTCTCACCTGTTCAAATAAAAAAGTTTAATTCTGGATTGTAATGTCTTAATAGGCCTACAATAATGCGAAGGAAGAAAATATACCGAAAAATGTCTTCATCCGTAATGACCACACATACACACACATATATATATATATCCATCTTGAATGTTAACTTACAATAACAGTGGTAGCCAGGTCATAAAAATCACTAATTAGTGTTCCTCACAGTACTGTATATGACATAACTTGTCTGTCAGTGAGGTAGACCATTAAGAGCAATCAGTTATAGGAGAGAGGTTCCATCTGGCGCTGTGAAGTGAATTCTGGCTTAGCTCAGTTGGAGGAGCAGTAGAATGGATAGGCAAATGTCCTAGGTTGAGGTCCCAGTGTTAGAGGAATTTTTCTCCTATAATATTCTCACGTAATATCCAACATACACAATAATCTGTGGTTCATGAATGCATAAACATATCCATATATAGGCTATATTGTGGATGCTTAGCTGAAAGGCATAAAAAAAGAATTTTACATACAGATTATTTATAAAAACAGTGATCTCTTGGCCTCAATTTCGCATAGCTAATTCCATACAGAAGCTTTCGTATTCCTTTGATTTGAAGAATTTAGCCTGCGTTTATTTTATTTATATATTTTTTTAAATTTCTGTGACTCAAAAAGCGTGTATTTTTAAATCACTTACCGTATTCATTGGCGCTTTGCAATGTAAAGAAGACAAGTATAAAAACGAACGCGCAGATGGAAATGCAAAAAGAAGATAGTGAATTCTTTCCTGTGGAAGTACTGTGAATATTATTTCATTAAAATTCTAACAAAGTTTCACATAATAACAAAGAGTAATTCCGCTACTGTCAATTTATTTTTGTTTCTCTGATGTCTTCCAAGTTAAAAATAACGAGCACAGCGGTCATGTGCTACTTACTGTTTCATGTTCATGAAGCGTAATGCAGGCTACGCGGAGAGGAGTGTACGCTGTTTTGCTATCTTACATGAATCATACAAAATTACATCATCACTGTTATATAAGCTAGAGTGCAAGCTTTGTATGAATTAGGGATATTATGTCCGTTCTGCATCCGCATTCTTACTTCCATTCCAGAGATTAATAAACTGTAACTTTTCCCTCACTCCCTTTTTTTTAAATTAAATTATTTATAGGGTTAACCATTCGGTATTTTTAATTTTAGCACGGATTATAAGAAGATGAGGTAATCCCTTCAGTATTCCAGCAGAAGCAAACATTGTAATATAAAAAGGTATGTATAGTCGAGTGCTGGGAATCTTTCCGATATAGTGCACAGGTATATACATTTTGGAAAGGGAATACTTAACCGGGTCTGCCCGTTCCACTCCCCTCCCCTGCGCATATCCTTTCTTCGCGCCAGAAGCTATCCATCCACTTAATGCTTGTCTTAGGCCCCTCCTTGCTAGTGTCTTCAATTTTTAAAATTGCTTCATTTTGATATTATATCATGTGGAAATTAAATAAAAACAATATGTTTCATAATTGAGTTTAGGAGTGGAAATTCCAATGTTCTATGTGTCTTTTAGGAAATTGTGCAGAAGAGAGGAAAGACTAACACATTTATATGCTGTGTCTGCAGCACTCTTTATCTGTTCATGCTATAGCAATACTGTAACAATTAACGTCACATAGAACTTACATGGGTTATTGGCTTTAACACATGGAAAAAAAAACTCTTCCAAACATTGCACTTCTCTAAAATTTCCACTCCTTAATTTCTCGTTGGAATAAATATATATAGGCTATGTATGTAAATAGGTAATGAAACCTCCATTGGAGGCCCTTCGCCCCACCTGGGGATCATAGGGTACCAGAGATACAGATATGTATGTAAGGGAATTCTCTTGTAACACGTATGAAGTATATGCATAATTATATATTATATATAAATATAAAATATAAATATATAAAAATATAAATTATATATAAATATAAATTATATATAAACATAAATAAATATGCATATATATATTCATATATTTCATACATGTTACAAGAGTATTCCCTTACATAACTAAATTGTTAAATTTTAAATTATAAATACCAATACGATATAAATTATAATAATATTAATGACTTTCATGTTTAAAAAAATGATTTACATCCGCGAGAGAAAAATGTTCTGGATCGGGTTGAGTTCAGTCCTAAAAGTTTTAATTAAATACATATATAATTCTACATGATGTACGTAATGCATAACATAAGAGAACTGAGAACTCACAAAGATACGCACACAGTTACAGAAGTAAAAAAATCACAAAAAACAAAAAAATATATACGTAACTGTTCTATTATTTAATTATAAAAAAGAAAAGGATACATTACGTCCTTTACAAATTAGATTGCATTAGAAACGAAGACATTAGAAAAGATTTACAGATTTTTAACATGAATGAAAGAATAGAAGCAAATCGCAATAAATGGTATCAACATATAGTGGAAAGGAAGACCGAAAGGAAGATGGAAAGAAAAACTGTGAAGTCGGAACAGGCGATCGCTTACTCCATGCAGTGAAGAAGAAGAAGAAGAAGACAAATATTATGAGTTAGTAATTTTAAGGTAGGATTTATTTAAATAAAACCATTATACAACTCTGCGCTGTGCCTTACACCTGCACTTTGCTTCAATGAGAGGGCATGAAAAGTTGTATCTTCTAGTGTTGTATTCATGATTGTTCGGTATAGCATTATAATTATTAGTCTGCCTATTGTGTTAGGTCACTTTTATAGCCCTCACATCTTTTCGCGCTATTTTTCGGGTTGTTGCGACGGTCTCTCCAGTGAATCAAATGGTATTCAAAATACAATCGAATAAGCAAAACACGAACAACTAATCCTTTTGTGTGTTACGAACAGAAAAAGTACATACCGTATCATGTCATATGGAAAACTTGAATTATGAGGATATCGCGCGAGTGTGGCTGAAAGTACAATGGAGCAAGAAATCATCTATGTCAGGTGCACAGGATTGCAACAATAAGGCTACCTAGGAAACAGAACAAAAGCAATTACTCAATGGGAGATATGTCGATAAACAACAAAAGAAGGGAAATGGTTGGGGTTATCGCCACAATTTGAACTGGTGGTTCCGTCGGGGAGCTCCAACCTTTCAGTGCTTAGCAGAACTCCATTTCACACACGAGTTGACTTTTACTCTATTAGCTCTCACAGATACCGCCACAGTTGCCCGTATTTCAGTTTTAGAAAATTGTGTTTATTATATAACTAATGTCTGTGTCACACATGGACTCCTACATTGAAATGAGTAAGTGCCATGTAAGTTCGCGGAGTCATTAGGAATTTGCTATTGGCTTAATCGATCATTGGTATCTAACAGAGAAATGAGTACCAGGAGCTATATGATGAAAGGAGAGAATATTAGAACATTTTGAAAACAGATTCTAAAAACCAAGAGCCTCAACTTCCAGGTCCCGTAAGACCTGTATGATAGTACTTATTTGCAGTAGGATGGAGTAAATACTTAAAAATGCAATTTTATATTTAATGTTCTGAAAACTAATATTTATCATTAGGGGGCGGATTTCTATGACCTAAAAAATAGGATATATGTATGCATTTATGACCTAAAAACATTAAAATATGACCTATAAAATTTAAAATATGACTTTACCACTTACACATTGTGTATATTTTTTTAAGTTTCATTACAATACACTTGATTAAAATATAGTGTTAATTATTTTAAATATCTGTAAATTCTCAAAAAGTATCATTTTAATGCAAAATCTGATATGAAACTTCAAAATTTCTTCAATATGCACACACATATGCAAAAAATAAAACCTAAATATGCATATTCATACTAAATCTGCTACAATAGTTAAAAATGTCCTAAATATACAGTTATATGCACAATCAAATCTGTTCCATTTTCACCAGGATGTATGGAATCGGGTTTAAATTAGTCGGAAACCTGAAATAATGCAAAGGGGGAAAATATGACATGCCATTGAAATCCGCTCCCTACTTATAATATTTCATGGGACGATTGTCTAAAACTCAGGAACCCTTAACCTCTAGTGGACGTAAGGCCCTCCATGACCTACGTAAGAGTGAGAAATAGGGCCCTCAAAACGTTCCGAGTTGGAATCCAAATGTGAGGTTTTTACCTCCTCCCCATGCGAGTTTATGGACTAGCGCCTTTGTGTAGCCTGGATACTGCACGCTGTACACCGGTGTCGGAGAAGTGTTCGGTTCTGTACGGCGCTTCCCTTCGTATAGTGGAGTTCATGCGAACAGCTTTGAGAAAATGACTCTCCAATTGGAATATGAATAGCATATTGTATTTCAGTGCTTAATAATCATTTATTAACGTGACTTAGTTTAATTTGAATAATTGTAGGAATATTTTTCAGGGGTTTTATACAGTATGTTTCCTTTCTCTACATGTACCAACATTGTGGTTTCATGACTTCATTATTCTCGATGGATATACAGAGTGCTAATGAATAACACCGAAATATTTTACTAGTGTATAGAGGGGACATATACAAGCAACTTCTATTAGGAGATTTTTCTCTAGGCATTCAATTTTTCCTGTTACAGCATAAAATCTCCAAGGGCATGGCCGCCACTGATTTCTAACATTTGAAAAAATAAGCAAAACAAAAGAACTTCGTTTTAACACTAGATTTATGAATAAAAAAACTAATTCTAATTAAAAACTAATAATATTCATCACGTATAGAAATCCGCCACTATTTATCATTATTTCTGACACGTCAAACCAAGATTTTAGTCTATTGACATGGATTATCTGAAAGTTTGACGTTGTACTGCTAGTAAACAGCAAAAAAATTAATTAGCTATTTTCGTTGGCGGAAATCTCGAACGATATTGGAAATAGAAAAAAATGTATAGCAACAATCTTGTTGAAAATTTTATCGACTGGTATTTTGAAATGAGTTTGCAGATATAAGCCCCCCCCCCCAAAAAAAAGGGAGACCAACTACGTGCCCTCCTGCGCTCCACTCACCTGGTAGGCATTCTAACTACCCCACATACATTCTGAAGTCAAAAATTCTATTGCCGACCATGTCGTCTACAACCTCTTGAATGTGACTGGATTATCTTCAATATGCTCTAAAGGAGAATCCATATATATTCATATTGATATAACTTAATTATTGATCAGATTTAGAAATTGTTGGATGTGGAAATAAACATAAACTAGGTTATTCTCTCATAAATAACTACTACAGAATATGAAACAGAACACATTCATTGGTTTTGACTATTAATTTTGGGAGACATAAAACTATTTAGTCAAGACGTTTCCACTAGTTTCACGCATAACTTTTTTAAATGCACCTTTATGTGAAAGCAGTACTGGTAAATTTTTCCTAAGTTATTTCTGTAGGCTTTATAATCTCCGAGTCGTTTGAGGTATAATATAAGGAAAGCCTTGAAATAAGCTATCACATGTATACCTAGTAAAACTGTCAAGAGATTATTCTTGGTGTCACAAGGTTGGATTTCTATGGCAAAACGCTAGAGGAATGCCTGTATTAGAGTTGTTGGCATTTATGTGCTCTCTGACGGCGGCTAATCGGGTTTAATGGCATCGGTTTTATAAATGAGAGAAACCTGAATGGTTTAACGACGTCTTCTGTCCATGGTCACTACAAAAAGGGGGTTCATTAGGAGCTGGTGCGACAGAAGCTATGGGTAATTGGGCTCTGTTACCGAGAAAATCGCAACTTAAAAATAAAGAGAATCTTTCCAAGTCTCACAACAGAGAAGAAAGGACTTGCACAGTTTGTGTCATGGAGCTAGCTCTACGGTTTCTGTGGCATCCAAAAGCTTGGCCTTAAAAACATTCTTGAAGAATGAAGGCAAAGAAAAGAATAAGACGATGGAGGAGAGAAAACTTTTGTACGGGAGATTGAATGCGTGTGAGCGTGCTCGTGTGTATGTGTGTGTGTGTGTGTGTGTGCAATCAGCAACAGACCTCCACCACTGCACCATAGAATCGTCACAAATACAGCGCTGATTTTGGCGTCTTGGGTTCTGAAAAAGCGGGTTAGAAGGGCAAGATTCCGTTCCCTTTTTACCTCCGTTTTTTCTACAGGGCATTCCCCTTGGAAAAAAAGAGACTGCAAACCTTACAGGCAGACCATGACAAGATGCCAACAACGTATCTTCTTTTGAGAGGGCGTGTTTAGCAAAAAAAGGGAAAAAAATAAGTTGAAAAGAGAATAGATCTATGAAACCTTATCATCTCTACTCACTAAAGAAAATATATAAAATATATAGATGTAGCTCTTCTAAAGTGAAGGCTACAGATTACAGCAAAAATACTAAACTCCACTTTATTTCCCTGTTCATAGGATTACATAGCATCGGTATTTCAATGCATTTTAAATTGTATAATTTAATCCATTCTGTCTCATGATCTCCGCATTGTTTCTAAATGAGGTGGAACTTTATCTGCTTTCTTTTAAATATTATAAGTTGTATGTAAGGAGTAAAGTATAGGCTACTTCGTGACATTATCTTAGTTATCTTATTCTAAAGAACAACAGAGGTTTCACCAAAAACATATGTTGAGGCTGAGGTAACTAAATGTGAGGTCCCTTATTGTGGCTACTTACTCTGGAATGGAACAAAAAAACAAGAAAATAACAAAATCCATATTCAGCGTGTTAGTTTACCCTGATATCTGTCAAAATATCTCCCAGTATCAAAATATTCCCTGTTTAAGACGTTCCTGTATTTCACAACGTACTGCAACAGTTTAAACAATAAAAAAACCCTTTAGGCAGGCCTACAGGCGGAGGTAGATTTCGAAGTGCTTTTGGTTTAATTTATTGTCGCTGCATAGCACTCTTCTTCTTTAGCCTTGGCATGGTAAACCTGCAGTAATAAGAACTGAATTCGGTAAAGAGGAAGAGCCTACAATCATTTGTTTTGACAACAGGACTAGGATATAATATTCTGGGAGGCCGTGAGCAAGATCAGCAATGAATAAAATTAGCAAAGCCGCTAAACAAGACAAAATTATGATATTATAATAATTCTTTTAAGTGTTACTATTTTCAAACATTAAAATCTCGCGTCATATGAGAGCTATCAAGAAACTAATTATTGATTTGTAGAGTACTCATCAAGAGCGTTTCAACGATACCCCACAAGACGTGGTTTCAAAACTTTCGAATTTTCATCCCCCACTCCCACCCCCACCCCCACCCTCACTCGAACCCCCGAATCGTTGGTGTCACTATGAACTCCATAGGGAGTACTCTAATTTATTCAAACAAAGTTTCCCTCTATACTTCATAGGGGCCGATATAAAAATGTTTTAAAATTTCAACCCCCTCCCCCGACCACCCCCTTGGGCCAATTTTGCTCATTAACGAACTTGTCCGAACTATTAGGCCTAGAAATAACATATTACAATTTGGTTCAAATATCTTCAAAATTACGGCCGCTAGCGTGTAAAGATATATATATATATATATATATATATATATATATATATATATATATATATATCACAATTTTTTTTTGTTAACAGGCGGTGGTTTCGTACTCAGGGGAGCATGAAACGTAAAGATATGAAAGAATTTTTCGAAAATCATGACATGGTATCCATTGCAATAGGTAGATTTTTCTTCGAAATCTACCTAAAAATGAATTTTAATGAACAATGAACACGGTCAAAACTATGGTTTGAAATTGTATAACATGTTTATTGCTGAGCACCCAGAATATGTAAACTACAATCTCAAACATTTTAAGAGGAAAATAAAAAAAAATATTATATAATATTAAAAGCACAATTTTAATTTTGTTTTGTTTTTCAATGTTTCAACCCAATTTATTTCTATAAAAATGTTTTTCTGTTTTTTGTAATTTCTATATAAACCACTGGTTAATGATGCAAAATTATTTTATATACATTGTACTCATACATTTATAATTTTCGTTTGTAATATACTGTTCATGGATTGATATAGCCTACAATTAGAATTACATTAATCTATTATGCCCCTAAACACGAGCTTTGCTCATCTAGAGGTATACCTTACATTTTTTGTGCTAAATTAGAAATGGCATTTTCTGTTGGTTTCTTGTTTTTTCCTGTACTAATGTTAAAATAATGTAAATAATGAAATGTAATAATGTATATAAAATAAACTTCAAACTTTAAAAAAAAAATTGCAATTGTATGTTAATTGTTTAATACTGAAATCTACTCTTATACATTAGCAAACTCACTCGCTCGCCCGCTTCGTGAAAAATCGGGCATACTCGGCGATGTTCGTCTCTCTCAGTCTAAACTTTCACGAAAAGTACAAAATTAGGAAAACCGTTTCTTTATTATATAAGGCCTAAGTGAAATGAACACAATGGACAAATATTCTAATTTTATTTTTATTTAAAATTTTCATAGCTCTGAACCACAAACATTATTAATAAAGCTGCCAGTGCAAATTTCTTAAAAATCCTGGAGTCAATTAATAATGGCGGGCGAAACCGCGGGCACCAGCTGTAAAATATTGATAGTTTAACCAAGGAAGTATCCCGGACAATAAAAATCCAAACAAACCATTCCTTCCCTTGAAAAATTATATAATTTCTGAAAATTACACTGAATTTATCAAATAAAATTTACATCATATTCATCTGCCAACAAACAGTTGAGAAACAATATGTATTATGTGTTCACAGGTTCCTTTGGAACTGCATGATTGAATCTGAGATTATTTTCCCAGGGGGCGCTTTCTAATTGTGGAATGTACTCTGAAGTCTGAATTTTAGCTGTTTCATTAATTACTAATGGTTTAGTTTATGAATGATTCGCGTGCAAGTGTTAATAAATATAAGGCTTTAATAATTATTATACTCTTAATTTTTAATTTTTAAATTAATTATCGTGGGCGAAGCCGCGGGCACCTCCTAGTAATTATACATTTCTGAATCATGGTTCAGTATACCAAACACTCACTAACACAAAAGAAGCCTCATCCATTTCGCAGACACACTGTATAATAGTACAAACTGATTATTTAGGGAATACGAAGCATTTGGAATTAAAATTATATAATTTAGCCTCAAGAGGTCATAAAGAATACAACAATTATAAACGTCTTAAGTCACCAATTTTGCGGAATCTCGGATACAACGTCAACAATGGTGTGAAACTTGGAGCACGGGACGTAAATACAGCCATTGTGCGTCCCAATCCTCGACTTGCACAAAGGCCAAAGCATTCATCACCCACCTCATTACTGATACAATGCAAGCTGAGAGCAAATAGTACTGTTTTGTATTCACTGCGTCATTTTCTGAATCCTGTTGTTCCGTTCCACGAATAGACTGCTAATTAATTAATAATATTTAAACATAATTAAAGGTTAAAAATGTTGGTATTTCCACATAAACATGAAACATAATATAACAGGTTTTCCTCTCTATTTCCTTCACAGAATACAATACGTGTTGAGTTGAGGAGGCATAGGTCACCCCTACGGGGGTTGTATTCAGCGTTACTGAACAAAAAACTTATATACTATAGACATAATTTTCTTGACGGATTATTTTTAATGGGGAAATAAGAATCAATAATTAATTATATCTGCGTATCTTAGGACATTTTGATATGTCTCAACCATGCGTGCTAACTTTCCCCACCAAAATAATAATAATAATAATAATAATAATAATAATAGTTTATTTAACCTGGAGAAAGTTAAGACCATAAAGTCTTTTCTTCCACTTCACCAGGGACTAATAGTACATTAGCTGTTACAATATAACATAATAAATAACACAAAATACATTAAAAGAACACAACATAACATAATATTAAATGATTTAAGAAACATTAAATGACACACTAAATAATATGAAAGAATTTTAAGATACATTAAATGACATGAAAGAAATTAACTGTTACAAATAAAATTTAGTTATACAAAAGCATTAAGTTATAGAAACTGAATTAACATAGAACATGAAAAAGATTCACTATTAAGTACTATGTATATGTGCTGTTAACTGCAATCTGAAGGTACTGACCCAGAAAAGTGAAATGAGTATGGTTTGTGCCTCCCACCGGAAATCTTATGAAATCCTGACATAAATTCGTCCATGCGCCATGGTTTCAAAATACCATGCTATAAATATCACAAAAATTGCAGATAGGCCCAGTCGTGTGCTAATCGAAGACCTGCAGGCTTTGAACGTTAAAATAATCAGGTTCCCGACAAGCATTTTTGTATGCGAAATAACAGGACAAAATAATAGTCTCCGAATACAATGGCATTGTTTATTGTATATATGACAGATATTACGTATGAGAGTATTTTACATATTTATGTTTTCATGAAAAGCAGCAAAGACCCTTGGGATGCATGTCCAGTGAATGAATAGCACTAAAATCTAATATGTTTTTAGGGCAGGATTCGCAGTAATTTGCTACGTAAGTAGTAAAAATCAGTGAGTTGTTTGATAATTGGTAACATAACAAATAATTATAAATGGAAATATAACTCAATGAATACAAACACATTGAATTTATGGTACTATTTTAGGCACGAAAGAAGAAACGGATTCAAACGGGAAGGTTAAGAATAAAAAGGACAAATGTGGACTCATGCGAACATTTCAATATAGGTGTTCACTAGAAGTGCCATGATAAGTGTTCCTTCAGTGGTTTATTTTGGAATAAGACGAAAAGTACGCTATTTCAGCTTCGTGACTGTTTTAATGCTTACAAAGCCGAATTTGCAATATTTTAAGGGTCGCTGAACTATGTAGGCCTATGGCAAGTGATGACCTTCGTTGGATTAGAAGATGGATTTGCATTCTGGCCAGATAATAAATTCATGTTTTATGTAGATGTGGAGACTAAAATTTAACAAATTGTTGCCCACCATTTTGGAATTGGGCCGAATAAGTTGTAGCTGACGTATCCTGTTACTCCTCACGCGTACAGAACAGGTTCTACTTTCCTCCAAGATATTACCTAAGGATCTAATTTTAAAACTTCAAGGCACAACATTAATACTAAACTTAAGCAATGCCTTTATAACCATGAGTTTGTACACTTTAAATGAGCTGAAAGATTAGAGCCGTGTATTTTTTTTTCATTGTATATTGTATGTAACTACATCTATTTATTTCACAAAACTCGTAAATAAAATAAAAATAAAATAAAAAATCCGTATAGAACTTAAAATATTTTTGTTCGACCATACTATAATACGGTTATTATAATTATGTGATGTAACTATATTACGCCATTGAAGGTCAGAATTTCATTATAACATTGTTGTCTACCTATCGATAATTATCGTAAACGGAACAATCAACAAACCAGGAAAGCAACAATTTGCTCTGCTCAATAAACCTGTATTTAAAATAAAATCAATTCTGTTCATGTTAATGTTAATAGGCCTATTATACCATACTGAGTTAATTTCGTGTGTTTTAATGTGCGTTGCTTTGAATTTAATCCACCAAGAGAAGCCCTGTTCTAGCACAGCTGTCTTTATATTCTTAATCACCCTCATTCTTCTGTTTCAGCATCTTTCTTTTTCTCACTTTCAATGTAATACTTCTGTCTCCTTCTCTCTGTTTGTCCTTCACACTTTCTCTCTCTTTCTCTTTATCTCGAGCAATCAGCCAGACGTTGTTCTTAGCTGGGAGCGATATGATATTTAAGCTGTGGTTTTGAAATACGTGCGAGTTGGTACTGTGGTAGTGGGCTATAGCCTACGCTCGCTTCAGGCAACCTAGTTTATATATCCTCAACAATCCGTGGGGAACACGCAACAATATGAGTGCTTTGTATTTGTACTTCTGCTAGTGTTATTCCTGATCCTGTTGCTGGATCTTTCTCCTAACACTTTGTTAACAAAGTGTTACAACATGGGTATTCTTTTACAATTTGTATGCAGTTTGCCCCTCGAGCGAATATCAAAACAAATAGATATACGAAATCAAACGTAACGCCATAACGCGCGGCCTTTGCCGGGAATCGTATGGCCGATTGCCGTGATAGTCTTTTGCTACCATAGCCACTTCAATCTCGCACCGAAGATTCAAGTAAATGAATATCCAAATGAAAATAATTTCAGTGTTTATCTCACCTATCTAAATATACATGTCTTTATTTCTTCCACAGTATGCGGATTATTACGACACAATATTTCACAACGAAATAATAAATAAGCAGCGTTATATGACATTCTTCCTTAGATTTATTAAATAAGAAAGACAGTATGCATACTTTTAAGAAGATAGAGCAATTGAATACATGGAAAATCACTCAATGGCTGCTCTCCGACGAGTTAGTCGTGGTCCATGTCTATCTCTCTCTCCAGATTTGAGTTCGCTCCTCTCACGCAGAGGGCCCTGGTTGAAATCCTGGTCGGGGCAAGTTACCTAGGCGGGTTTTTTAGGGGTTTTTTCCTCACCTTTGAGACAAATGTCGGATAACTTTAGGCGCCTGTAGTCCCCGGATATCATCTGGTAGTCATTATCATCTTCATCTCATTCTCGCCTTGCTCAGAGTAAATGCGTGTGTGAATAGTGTGTCTCGTCCTATGTGTTCGTGTTGTCTCGGAGGTGGGCTGCTCCCTCATCCGGGAGGCCCTCCATGTCCTTGTCTGGTCAAAAAAGTATGTATGTGATCCAAAGGTAATCCCTCTTCCCACAGGTCTTGGCCCTGTAAGGCCCGGGCGGCGTGAATGTCCCTAAAAGGAAGAGGTAAAACTAAGGGAAAAGAAGACATTGTTGTTGTATGCATTTAATTAACGAGATTGTAATCATGAAGGCTTTTCATATAATTAACGAAAATTTAAAATTGGCAACTCTAATCGTACGATAAAATTGAGTAGTTTTATGTATTTCTTTATTGCACCTAAGCGCTAAATAAATGCTAATTTGAGTGCATATTAACATTATCGTGAAATGGGAGAGTGTTCCAGTGATTGAGAGTTGCGGAACGTATCATGTTATCATTACACATGCACTGACTGATTTTGAGAGATTATGGTTAATCAAGGTTTTTGAAGCATCTATTAAGTATCATGGTAGCATGAGCCGCAATGTTCCATACAGTTAATATGATTTTATTATCAAGCGCATTGTTATAATATTCATGGTTTTACAGTATCGATATATTAATTTCCTCTATGTATGCATCATCATAAAAGTTAATTCATATTTGAAAACATTTATTACGTAAAAATATCATAATTTAAACATAATGGACGCAGTGCACAAAAAGAGTTCTTCATTAACAAATCCATACCATTAAAATTTCAAGTACTAAACACGGAATGAATTTTGAAATGGTTTGAATAATTTCCTTATTTATTTATTTATTTATATAATCTTTCTGCACAACGCAGATTGCCTTGCAGACAAAGAATATCTTTCAACAAAATATACATTTACACAAAAATTACAAACTTTCAGTTAGATCGTTAATGATTCAATAATGACAGGGAAATTAAAATAATCAGTAGTAAAACCATTAAAATTGAAGAAAGGAAACCTGTTCAGCTTAATTGTTATTGTACAGGTGGTTCCTTAATAATTGGATGGATAGCTTAAGTGATAATAACGCCACTTCAATGTACAGATCTTGTGACAATGAGAAACGTTTACAGAAGTTAATAAAGAACTTTGTTATTGTTCCCCTACTACCAACCATTAGTCCAATGACTTCAACATTTTTCAAATCGTTTTGTTCTTAAAGTACTCAATGGTTGCAGCTGCTAAATTTATTTTTAAAATATCACTTTTTTACATTTTGATCCAATATAATTTTGACTCTATATCATATCAAAAGTAAAAGGTAGAATGAAGTCTCTTCATACAACCACAAAAAATAAACATATACCACTCAAAACATTATATTAATTGGGTAGTTTCTACATAAGCATTTAATTTCCATACTTATTGCCCCTGAAAATATTTTAATACATTAAACATCCCAGGAGAGAGGTAGAATAATAAAAGTGAGAGGACATGCATAGTACCCTTGGGATTGTGAAGAAAATATCCACGTTTTAGTATTGCATGACATTTTGTATTAGGTTTTACTGTAAGTCATTATGGTGTGATTGTTGCTCGTCGAAATGACATCACGCCGGAATGTCGCTAGTGTAATTTTATGTTTTAATGGTTCAATCCAGTATTTCGAAAAATTATAATTTTTATAGTAATAAATAGAGTATAGTTGACATATATATTGTATTCAATGAAAAATCACTAAGCAATTTTATTTGTAATAACTCAGGGTTTCAATTTTTGTTCTTACTACTTTTCCTTTTTTCTTTTTACTATTCTGTTCTTTCTTTTTTTTTTATTATTTTTAGGTATTGATTTAATACTATATTTTCTTTATGTATTTGTAATTTGTATTTTGTAATGTAAATGACTGAACTGTGCCCGAGCACGAGCGCTTGCTCATTCGGGTGGTCTTGTTTTATTTTGTATAAATATAAATAAATATATATAAAGTTGTATAAATTAGTTTGAAGATTTAAAAAAACGTTTGTTGATTGTGAAATATGATTATTTCAACACCGTTGCGTTGAAGGTACCAAACATGATTTTAATACTAATTTTACCAGGCAATACACTTTTGTTACCATGGGTTTCTGTTAAGTCAAACAAACTGCTATGTTATAATTTAACATCGCACCTCCACTTCGTAGAGACCAATTGGTATTTACCTCAAGCTATGCGCTCATAGCTAAGTGCGCGAATTATTAAGGCGTGTTATAACTTGGAACGTATGATTGGTTGGTATATGGTTATTTAAGAACGGGAATGTATTGCAACTTAGGCCTGTGACCGTCGCCGGTGTGCAGGAATTTTGTCCCGCAGGAATTCTTTTACATGTCCACATAAATGCCATCGACCTGGACCGAGATCGAACCTGCAACCTTCGGCCCAGAAAGCCAGCACGATACTGACTGCCGACGGACCGCATCATATCCTTTCACAAATACTGAATTGTCTTGTATAGGCCTAACTAATTTCAGTCGAGAAACTTAGACAATGAGGGCTAATTTTTGTTAAGAAGGTATTCAGTTTCTATTCTTAATAAAATTACAAATTATTTTTTAAAAAAATTCTATTATATTTGTAAATGAATTTAGTCGGTTGTATTTTTAATTCAAATATTTTGAATTTTTAATTAACTTCCCCGACCACGGTCAAGTGCTCATTAGACTGGCGCGTTAAAAAAAAGTGGAAAACTGCGTACGAACCTTTTATATGTAACTTTTAAGACAGTAAAATAGCATAAAAAAACAGACCTTACACAGTGAATATATAATGCTGTTGACCTTTGCAATTCATTATAGTGTTTCTTAGTATAAATACCCTACAAGACTGGCATGAGAGAATATATATGTAAGGAGAATTTCCTTGTAAGCTGCAGATCGTTATCGTTATCCTAACGAAATCTATGTTACAAAATGACATTTGGTCTATTTAGGCTTATTTGCAGTGATACTTCACGAATAATACTTTCCGAACAAACATCGACATTAATATACCAGGAATTCATAGGCAAAATTAATTAATTTCCCATGTTATACTTGCACACTCGCTACTTATTTGTAACCCATTTCATAGACACTTAAACTGAAATTCATTGTAAAATAAATGTCGAATTTAAAATCCATAACATTAGATTACGGATCACTCGGTTTTGTAAACTTTCCCCAATATGTCATTCTTATTAAGTATGCAGTGTAATTATACAGTCTATAAAATTTCTTAAAATTTATTATACAAGGTAGCCTACTGAGTTACCATAGCTGATATTACATCATAGTATTAATTAGCATCATGTCGTATTTACATTAAACATGCATACAGCAAGGCAACGTGAAAGAGAAAGATGACAGATTTTGACAAGTATGATGTGATAGTTGATATTAATAGACATATGTCAGCCTAAGGGAACATCCATGGTTGGCCGCCGATGTACCAACTTCATAGTCCTTTCACGTAGCCTATATTGCATGTAGCTGCATTAGGATCGATGATGTAACAACTGTTTGCGAATAAATTATACGCTAATAATACCAACAACATTGCAAACTGCTGCAGTATCCAACTGACTAGGACAAATGACCATCAGTTCAAAACAGAATATGATAGTCATTGCACTCAGCCCCCACAAGAAAATTAAGTTTATTTAACTAAATTATTTAATAACATTTTAGAGTTTATTAACTAAAATTATACATTCACTCGAGTATTGTAACAATTATGAATTCAATGCGGATATTGCAATCATTCAATCAGAAATGCCGTTGATATAAGATAGTTATAATGTACTAAACTAAACTAAACTCCGTGGCGCTACATCCCGAGAGGGACTTGGCCTACCACCTGACCGCTGCGTCAATTACCACAGGCAGATGACAGGATTGGGGGCATGTGGTCAGCATGCCGACACCCACGGCCGTTAATGGTGGTTTTCTTGACCGGAGCCGCTACTTCTCTATCAAGTATCTCCTCAAATTGAGTCACCTCGTGAGTGCACCCCCACCAGACCTCCCTACATCAGAAAAATCCAAGGAGGTACCGGGGATCGAACCCGGACCGACGGATCTGTAGTCAGCGACGATAACCACAAGACCACGCCGGCGGTCAGTTATAATGTACTTATTCATAATAATAATTGTTAAAAACTCAATTTCTTTAAGTACCCAAAAACACTAAAATCCAAGTAAAATACTTAGGCAATATTACAGTCCAAAACATGCGTTGGGATATCTTATTTACTGATTAAAAATAACGAAAACGATACACAAACTTTCTGGTTAAGAGGGGTAGTACAATAACTTTTATGACGATAGACTCTAGATAAATTTGAGGAAGTAACGAAAGTGATATTATTATATCTCAACGCGATATTATTATTACTTCATAAGAATCTTTTCAGACTTGTTGATATTACCAGCAAAATTTACATCAAGTTATCTGTTTCGTGAACTCATGTATCAACAGTCTTTCTTGAGGTAGGAAAACTTACTTAGGAAACGATTAATAACAAAATGCAACAGCCATAAAAGGTAAATTATGTACTTAAAGTTTCACAATTGTTATTCTAAAGCTGGAACTGCCATCCACTGTGATATACGCAGTCGAGAAATTGCGTTTTGAAATAGCCTTCACTAGAGAGTGGTATCATTAAAATAACTCAGGGAAATGAATTCATCAATTATATTCTCCCCTTCTGTTTGCATAGAAAAGTTAGACTCGCTCCGTAAAAGTTAAGTATGAATACGAATCCATTTATTGTACTCCCACCCTGCTCCTATCTCTCTGTTGCTCGTACATTTTTAGAGTTTACGTTTTTATCAATGACTCTGGGTTGAGTACCTAGCGACAAGGAACATAAAATATTCAAGAGTCACATAATGAAGTTTAATGTAGAAAGTTCCCGAATAGAGGGGTGAGTAATGGGGTATCTCGACCACCCGATGTGAACCACAGGCCTTGATACACAATGAAAAGTATAGGGTGTCCAAAAATTACGTTCTAGTTCATCGGAACAGGAAAATCGAAGATGAATTTACTGTAAGATGTAAGATGTACGAAAGTGTAAATACCTTAAGAATTTACATTTGACCAGATTATTGAATTCGTATTATGTCGCAGAGCTTGATAAATAAATTCAAATAAAATTAATATTTACCCGACTTGCTCAACCTTTCTAGTTTGTATCAGTATACAGTGTTTAAACACCATTATTAGGGCATTTTTAGTGTTGCTGTTAAGAATTCCAAGACATAAAATATTAACAGTAAACTACACTAGTAATAAAGTTCATTCTAATAATTTGTAAGTTTCGTAATGCAGAGTATCTTAGTATAATACAGATTTGATTTTGGACCTGAAGATACCATTAAATCCGCCAAAAATATAACTTATTAATGACTTTATGTCTACATAGAATAATCTGTATGTTACAAGTCAACATATTTTCAAAAATCTCCTCTTTCCACCGAAATATTTCGAAATACATATTAAAAAAAATATGTAGATATTAAAAAAATTATGTAGATATTAAAAAATTATGTAGATATTAAAAAATATGTAGATATGTTGATATTAAAAAAAAATCATGAAATGGAACTACTTCGGTCAGGGTCCTTTGAAACGATGGAATGGGTAGATGTTGTCCACCCACAGAACGGGCCCTAAAGTGAACAAGTAAGTCTGACTCACTCTGGCACATTAGTTGTATCTATGTATAGTCGCCGCAGAAATGTCCACTCCAGAACCGTCCTGAAGTAAACAAGGAGATACAAATAATGTGCCAGAGTTAGGCAGACTTAAATTACTTGTTCACTTTAGGGCCTGTTCTAGAGTGGACAACACTTACCCATTCCACTATTTAAAACATTTGCGCGCCGATTAAGAGAGTGGGACAGACTTAGGCCTATTTCTTTACTTTGTTTTATCGGAAAATATCTACTAATTCCATTGTCTCAAAAGACTGTGACCAAAGTATACTAAGCATTCTTAAGGTTGTGTAGCCCATTGCTTGTAAATTCCTTAAATGTGTATAATAAATTATGATAAAGTGGTATTTCAACGTTTCTTTGCGTGATTTTAAAACCTTATAATTTTCTAAAATTCCATGTTTACGAATAAACACAATAGAGTCTACTATAAACTTGCCGAATCGAATCTACAGTTGGCTACTATGTACCCAACCTCTTTCAGTTATTCCGTTGCTATGGACCATTAATGTGTTCATGGTCTATATCGTGTTTCATCTCTTATTAATTAGCATTTTATTAATTAAGTAGCGGTAAGTTAATTTGTGCCTTTGAATGTCATAAAATGAAATTACAATGTCATTTTGACATCAGTAATTTTAAACATTATATACAATAAAATGTTTTAATTAACTGTTATTACTGTTTCGTGTACATAGAAGTGACTGATTAATCGGGGGTCTCTGAAACCCTACCCGTCTGCTGCAGAAACATTCGTTCAACATTACAATAACGGTTAAGTGCATATACCTAATCAATACGTTCAGCCACACGTCACCATTAATCGACATGAATTACTGGATTCACCATTCGAGCTTAAGTTTGTCTTCAGGCAATAAACTTCGAGTGGACAGACTAAGAGGGACTTGGAGTTAACACAAGTACTACATTTGGTAATTAGGCATTCGAGTTAACTTATTCCAGCGAACTTTAGTTCTATGGTAGGCTGCCATTAAAAATACCCAAGCAAATAGTAGGGGGAGGTCCACTACAGCAGAGGTCCTGCAGATAGTGGGGCTGGACCGTACACAAAGTTTCGGTGTGGGCGAATATATATGTATAAATGAGTGTATATGTGTGAGTGTGTGTATGTGTGAGCTCTGCTATTGGGACGGCTCCAGAATCAATAACAGTCTGAAGCAAAGGCTTATCCAGCCTCAGCCCGAGATGAAGATGCCTTCCCACATCTCGGCATTTCGTTGACAGAACCAGTGACAAGCTGATACCAAAGACAACAATCTCGTTCGAGAACTCATCCTTTCGGAATATTTTATGTACATCATGTCGACTCTTAGTTACCTTTCTGAAATATAAAATAGCTTCCAGTAGTTTATATCTGAAATCGATGCCATAACATCGTAATAAAGCCAGCAAACTAACTTCCCCAAGCCCTATATGTTGAGTTCTTTACAATTACAGAATACAGCAGGACTTGCCCTCGAAGAGTATCAGGAACATTCCCGCGGGCCGGTACTATAATCTGATTAAAAAAAAAATACCGACCTGTATAATCAAGTGAATACAAGTGGATAACAATAGTGGCAACACATCTATAAAATCTTGGTTGAGCCTAAGCAATCATCCCAATTCGCTAGCCATGAATTTATTGGACAATAATTTCTCAATCAACCGTTTACATCGACATAAGGTTTTAGACTTGGCATCCCGATTCAGTGACTACCCTTAGAGAGTTGTTTTATACAGCTCTCATATCATTAGTATGTCATTTATACTATTTACTGAATGTTCATATTTGAACAGATTGTAAATCTGCAGAATAAATTTACAAAAATTAGGCCTACAGGATTTTCAAATAACTTTTGTATTATGTTGTTTGGGTATCCAGCATACTTTAGAACAAACTGGAACCCTCTATCACAACGAACGCCTTCACAGTAACCAGAAGAAAATGAGTTAGTCCCAGATTCAAAGTCAATTTTTGTTTTTAGAAAATGTCTCGGTTGTCAGAAAGCGAGTTTAGTAAATCATTTAAGAAATTTGAAATTAGGTTTAAAATCAATCGAGTGTAATCATGAATTTATAGAATTAACTATATTGAAAGCTGTGAGTATATGTCAAGGCCGTATATTAAATGAAAAAATAAAAATATCAATATGGAGTTAGTCATTTGGCTTCTAAAAGGCGCATACACTTATAATATTACACTATAATAATACATTATATTGAAGACCACAAGTTTAGACCAAATGATTTATGAGAATATTATAGGAGAAAGAATCCTCTGACACTGGGATTTGAACCCAGGACGTTTGACTATCCATGCCACTGCTCTACCAACTGAGCTAAGTCAGAGTTCACTTCACAGCGCCAGATGGAACCTCTCTCCTATAACTGACTGTCCTTAATGGTCTACGCCACTGTTATGCCATATGCAGTACTGTGAAGCACAAAAATGACTAAGTAGTGTATAATATTATCATGTAATGTCCAACAGAGACAATGATCTGTGGTTCATGAATCCATATATAGCCTACCCATCAACTGATTTATGTTACAATTAGTATATCTGCTATCAGAATCTAATAAAAGAACAACGTATTTTCTTTTATATGCATAAAAGTAAGTAAGATTGATTTCTAAGTTATGTATTATAGAAGACCGGCTGTGTTGAGGACAGATTCTATTGATAACCATTGCGTATACTAAGATGAAGCTTCAAACAGACTAATGTCGTGATATAAAAAACGGTCTGCTCTGTTGTCTATTAGTGGGCCGACAGGTAGCCTCTGGTCATAGGATGGCTGAAAGGATTAGGTCATTTGACCCCTAAGGGAATTCAGCTTCAATCAACTATGCTAATCCATGGGCCACATACGCAGGTGGCTGTGAATAATTATGCCCTCTACACTCTGTATACTCCTGCTATTTAACATGCACAGAGCGAAATTAGTCATCATGCATGAAGGAGACATGTCACCGACAGCGAGAGTAAGCAGTCAGTATAATAATTTATAAGAACTTAGAATCGCTGTATGAAGTGTTTTCATGAGTAGACTTTAGTTTACTGATCTACTTTTAAAGAAAGTGTAGATTTTAATTTGTGATATCTAAAATTCTTAGGGATTCAAGTTTCAAATTTATTATTATCAAAATTATCACACATTACAAAATCTTACATTTGTACTATCTCACATCACTTCTTTACCTGGCCGGGAAGGTTCAACCTAAATCAAAAGAAAATCAGAGATATTGTCATTGCCACTCTGCGTGGTTCTCTCGCTCTTCCAAGTCACCACTTATAGGCTACAGTACTCAATAATGTTTAATAATTATGTGAAAACTTTGACTTTATGGTTATGTTTATAATTGTGTTATGTGTTGATTTGGATACCTTACGTTCTGTCTGTATTGGCAGCCTGTATCTACAGGGAGCTGTTATTATTATTATTATTATTATTATTATTATTATTATTATTATTATTATTAATAATATATATATATATATATGTGTGTGTGATAAAATAAATTTTGCTAATCTGGGGACTTTAAAGTTAACATGTAAGGTTTTGTAATGTGTGATAATTTTGATAATATTTACTTTTTATACACTTTTGATACATTATGCATTATATGAGAGCAGAGCAATTTACAAATTACTTATATGCAAAAAATGAAAAGGCCTATATCGGCTAAAAAAAACACTTAAAAAGTTTTGACAAGAAATAAGACTGGCAACATTACAAAACACTGAATTCCATATTACAAATAACTTTATATTTAAAAATAGAAATTAAAATGAAACAAATGAATTGCAAAGGCAAAAGATTTGATTATTATTAGGCCTACTACTTTTTGGTATTTTTATTTTAAACGGATTGTCACTATATTTTATAAAATATCTATTCTCAGCCATGAGAGTATTATAAGATTATAATCATAATTTATACTGTTATATAATTGCTAACAGTAGTCTTGAATTTTGTAACCGCAAAAGAAGCATGGTGAGTCTACTCTGACAGTGTTTGAAAGAAATATATTAAGTTTTTTTTAGTAATACTGCATTCTTGAAAAGCTGTTCTATTTTCAAAATTTTGAATTTGAAACATAAGCTTATTAAGTTTGTAGGATAGCCGATTGGATTTTTAATCATGTTTTTATTACTCTCGTTTTAATTGTGAGCTTCAAATTTTATCTTACGCTTTAGATTAAATTTGGTTCATAAATTCGCGTTTTATATTTTCGTTGTGAATGAACGGACCTATTCATTGAATAGAAAGCTCGTGCTATTGAATTTTAAGCCTCCAGAATGAATTTTATGTTTCATTATTTATTTATTTATTTATTTATTTTTAAAAATGGTGTGAAATGAGTGATAGTAATAGACATAGATAATGAACTTTGAATTACACATTAGGCTTGTTATAGTTAAAGTAGGTTAAATGTAGGCTACTTAATATTCATGTTATGAAGAACAAGGTCTCAATGATGCTAAGCACCATTACCCCATGAATATTTTAATATCTATATAAAGGTTTAGTACTTTCTTGTGCACAAAATCACCAAGTTCTAGCATAGCGATTTTCCTGACCTTAAAATTTTCTGCACATAAAAGCAATACCAGGTTTTAGTACCTTCTGATAGCGCTGCAGTTGCACGGGTAATGTGCATATGGCCTTCAGCGTGGTTTTACAGTTTGCTTATGGTTCGTGAAACACAAGTGAACAAGGTGAGGAAGAGGATAACAATGCCGGTCTAAAATCTTAAAATGCAGGAAAAAATAGCGAAGAATCTTTCCTGGTATCTTTAAAAATATTGCGTAATATATAGACCTAATGTATTGTTATTATTGTTATATTTAGGGATGGATCGATACCAGATTTTCTCGATACTCGATACCGATACATGATTTTTTCCTCGATACTCGATACCGTCACCGTCATTATTTCCAGTTTCAATAAATAGGTACATTAAAAATTAAAAGTTGAGAGAACTGTGTAATACCAAATAATTTAATTGCTCATATTTAATGAGCCAAAATTTAAAATCATCAGTAGCCTATAATTATTTTTAAACTCTACGTTAAAACTAAAATTACATCACAGGGCAGAACAATGAACAAACTGAGAATAAGCACTAAATTAATCTCCGCAACTGAGCATCGGTTGAACGTACAATGGACGTACAATGGGGTTTCGACAGTCAGCTGGCTTGTTGGTTGTTATTGAAACGTTTGACAGGAAATGAAACAATTAAGAATCTCTTCTGTTTGGATTTTAAAAGTCGGAAAGTCTTTATTTATGACTAGAAAAAAGACACGGAGTGATTTTCTCCTAAATTTAGTAGACTACTAAAAGCAGAAAAAGATACCGCATTTCCTTAAATTAGATACTAAACTAAACTAAACTCCGTGGCGCTACATCCCTGGAGGGACTTGACCTACCACCCGACCGTTGCTTCATCTCCCCTAGGCAGATGGCAGGATTGGGGGGCATGTGGTCAGCATGCCGACACCCACGGCCATTAATGGTGGTTTTCTTGACCGGAGCCGCTACTTCTCTAACAAGTAGCTCCTCAATTTTGAATCACGAGGCTGAGTGCACCCCTACCAGACCTCCCTACCTCAGAAAAATCCAAGGAGGTACCGGGAATCGAACCCGGGCCGACTGATCTGTAGTCAGCGCCGCTAACCACAAGACCACGTCGGCGGACCTTAAATTGCATAGTTACCGAAAAAGTACCGAGCGAGTTTTCTTAAATATCGCTCGATGCCGATACCATGCAAGTATCGAGAGTATCGAGGTATCGAAAGGATCGACGACCCATCCCTAGTTACATTATTATTGTTATTATTATCTAAAGTTTATAATATACATATCGCTTAGTAAAATCACCCGCCGCCTATGAAGCAAGTTATCTCTTCTATTTAGGATTTAAAACATAACTTTGCGGAAACCTGAGATAACTGAAAGTGCCCTATCGCAATGAGGCCCTTACTATGAGAAATACTAATATCGGACAACCCGTAGTTACAGAGCAGACATGTAAATGTTTCTCGTCTACTACATTGAATGGCCTATAATTTTGATTTCGCAAACTTTAACCCATAACCAGGGACGTGATCTCTCTGTTATATTAACACGGACGCTAGGTCTGAGTGACCGCTCAGAGTTAAGGGGCTTTTACCAACGATGGAAGATACAAAATTTAATTTTTTATTATTATTAAAGAAAACTTATTCCTAATGTTTAATTAACAAAGTATTCTTGTTACAGCTTCATTTTATGAGGATTTTCAGGACACACAACCATCTGAGTTACTGGACCACAAATGCAATGAATTGCAGTTTTGAAGATAAGTTAATATTTTTCAAATTAACAGCTGACATACAAAGAAGCTTATTTAGTATCGTCATTCACATCACTCCCAACCATATAACTTATTAATAACATTTCACCATAATAAGCAGTTGTGTTCAAAATTGCAGTAGTTTACTTACTAAACTTTTCTCTACACGCAGTAATTTTCTCAAAACATTTACTGCAAAATTACACCGAAATAATTCATCATAACTCTCATAATATCGTCTTAAAAATCTAGGCCTAAGCGTTATCGTAGTTGTTGTGGCACTGCGCTACAAACCGGAATGTCGTGGCTTCGAGTCTCGATGAGATCAATGGGCTTTCTCCATTGTCCTAATCCTTCTGGTGGCAATATGAACTTGGGGTCGCCTCAGTCTGTAACATAAGAACCAGGAATATTCCTGGGAGTAAAAAGCGGCCGGTACGTAAGGCTGACAACCTTACCACCTTCCTGTACCGATGTCTCAATCTGGGAGCCTCAACCTCCCGGAAACCCTACGGATCTCCCATATAGGGATAACTTTACCTTTTTATCTTTACCTAAAAGTGTTTGATGGTCCGGGCCTTTCTCTTATTGTTATTCACAAAAGGGAAAACTGAAGAAGAAAATCTTCATAAGCATAGACGCGAGGTTTCACAGACCGCTACAAAAATAAGCTATTTTCTGGCATATCTCCACTTACACTGATGGGTGAAACATAACTTACGGGGTGATAACGGATCTTAAGAAGGGAAGGTAGTGTAAATAACCCACCTGTGAAGACGATATCCATACAGCAGCAGCGATTGTGTTTACTGCGGTCACACAAATTTCCGTCCATTTAAGCGTTAAAACGAATGACGAAATATGTAGTTCGGAGCTTCATTTGGTCATTCTATCGTGAGTAGTAGTCTCTCAAAAATACAGTAATTGAACGACTGATGATTATTAAGATTCGACGTGATATATACAGGGTGTTTCAAAAATACTTTTACAACTTTGGGCTTGGGTTCCTTACACCAAAAGAAGGAAAAAAGTTCATTTGAACATACGTCCCATAATCCTTGTTTTCTCGTTAGGAACTGTTCAACACATTGGTACACTTATAAGCCATAACACGTCAACACAAAAAGAACTCATAACAAATGCTCGAAATGTCCTCCTCTTGATTCTAGACATGCATGCACTCGTCGAATCATGGACTGTCGCACCCTTTCAAATACTCCGGGATGGTGTCGAATGGTTTCGCAGGCTTCCATGATGACGAGAAAACAAGTATTATGGGACATATGTTCATATAAACATTTTTCCCTCTTTTGTTGTAAGGGACCCATGCCCGAAGTTTTTAAAAGTATTTTTGAAACACTCTTTATATGTGTATATGTATGTGTATATGTGTGTATATATATAAGTTATATATGCCTATTTTCATTCATGTTGTACTACAAAACAGAAGCTTAAAATATATCAAATTCCGTAAATAATTTAGTGATCTCGGGAGCTTTTCCAAGAATGCTTATCCATTGGACGAGATAGAAAATTCCTCTTCTCGGTTGACATTCGCTGAGTCTGTTGTTATAGCTACCAATGTCCGTGTTTTTGCATGGAATTTGAAGCGCTGTGAGGGTTTAGCGTGTTTCACATAACTCTGTCAAGAGTGACAAAAGGATTTTGTGGTCTGAACAAACCCTACTGAATCAACCGGGATTTGAAACACAGACTTCAGCTATCAAATCGAATAGGATAGGCTGGATGAAGTCATTTAGTTTTTTATCCTTTTCGCCTCATAAAAAGAATTATACAAGCTTAACTATACACTTTCCTATATTATGCAATTTTAACGCAGAAATAAAACAATTGTATAGCAACGTCTCAGATCAAATAAACACTAAAAACGTAAGCCATAAAATTCCTGTATACTATAAAAGGATTATGTACAAAAATATACATAATGTGCTTTTTTAAAGGAAACAGAATTTAACGGTGTAATCTCTTTAGGTAAGTGATTATATAAACTTAATGATACATATTCAAAGCTGTTTTCAGTTTTAGAAAATTTACACTTAATAATATATAGCCTACTTTGGGCCCATTACCAGTTAAATTATTTTGAATATTAGAGCATTCAATTTATCTATCAATATTGTTTTTAACGTAGGCTACATAACACTTGAGAGGACATAATTGATAACAGAGTTAAAATGTAGTAAAGAGTGGTTTACAATGAGGTAAAGGTGAGGTACCACAGATAATCATTACCCTTTTTACCTTAGCTGATCTTTTTTCTATAAAATAAGAGTATTTTTAATACTAGTGGCTTACCCATAATACGATAGTAGACCATAAACGATATGGCACTTTACATATCCACAATGCACCAATAACAGAGATTTTAGGTCAATAAAATTGCTAAGCACTCTGAGCATTGATGATCTTGCCAGCAACATACTATGTGTGAGACTGCCATTATAAATTAGACTGAATATGAATATCTAAAAAAAAAAAAACAGATTTATCATGATCCACAGGATTCAAACAAAATCTCATATCAATACTTGTAATAAAATTCAAATATACAGATGTTATAATATTTTAACAAACGTGATAAGTTATTTAATTTGATCGTTATTAGTTTTTCTATCCTTAGGATATTTAATACCCATGGAAGAACTACTATATCCGACCCCAAAAATTGACATTAAGTTTTCACCAGAATACGAGTGTTCAAATTCGTTTCTAGCCATAAAACTTCGGTAATTTAGTATTAAAGCAATTGAAAGTAAAATCAATAAACATATTGAACTAATGAATATACACTCGAGTTATTCGGAAAGCGGATAGATAAGTAGACTAATAGAAATCAAAAGGAATAACAGCAGACAGAAGTCGGTCTTATCTACAGAAATATTGCGATTTTATTGTCCATCATGCGGGGATTGGACGGCTATCATAAGCAAAATCGAACGCTCTCATCGTTCTGATACTGACGTTGGGATTTCCCGTCAATCCACTGCGCATTATCCTGGCTAAATTTCCGATTGCCCATAACAGAAAACCCTTCACACGGTCCATTAGCCGCAAATCCGGACTCCGCCGTTGAAAACAGAATTGGCAGTTCTATGTATATCGCTGGATAGAAGGATCAGAGAAGAACTGATGTTGAAAATACTTCTCTTCGGTACAATACTGCCTCTAAACTGTGTGTGTGTGTATATATATATGTATATATATATATATATACATATTATAGTCAGTACTGAATTGTTTATTTAAAAAGGCTAACATTCCACTTGTAATATAATGTCTTACAAATACTATTTAGTCATACATACATCTAGCAAACATCTAGCGAGGCCGATCTGGACAAGAAGGAATATCTGGAATGGGAGTGTCGACGTCCTGTTGGAGACGGTGGTTTTCTTGTCAGTTCGAATCCCGCCCAGGACCATTTTCATCTAAAGACTATAATGTCTTGTATCGTTTTGGTACTAACACTACACAGAAGAATAGTCTAAATTATATAATGGAGATATAAGCAAAGGAACAGAACAAAAAGGTGATAAAATAGAATTTAATTGGTAAAGCCTAAAACAGTGTAAAATGACAGACAGCCAGAAATTTTCTTAAGCATCCCCCTATAAAAATATAACTGGTATTATTTAAAGTAATGAAGGAAAGCGAAGTCGATTGCTAATATCAAACATCCGATGCAAGACTGAAAAAAATAGGGAGGCTTATGAGCAGGGACGACGAACTCCGACGATAGAGGAAATGTGTTCAACTTAATTTTACTGAACAGAACGGGTGTATATAGTCAAGCAATCTGCATGCAGTGGCGGATTCGTTTCTATGTCACTAGTCTCAATTTTATTACGATCATGGTGAATGAGCATAATACACAGGAAGTAGGTGAAACGGATTAATGACCGAAATATTGAATCGTCTGATCCTATCAACTGTAAACGACTAGAGTACACATTATAACACATAATAACAATAATAATAATAGCAATAATCTAGTTCACAGAAATATACTTGGAGAGAGAATTGTTGTAACAACGATTAATGCAGGTGATATTACGTAAAGAAGATAATCATATGGTTGAAGAATGACATTAACTGTCCTTATTAAAAAAAAAAGTATAACACGCCCATCAAATTGGCAGAATCACGTTAGTTTCTAAAACCCCTTACACACAAGCCTTGAAGTCGAGAAGACTATAACTTTTATTTGTAATAATAATCGTAATAATAATAATAATAATAATAATAATAATGTTGAATACACTAGAAAAGGATAAATTCCGTAAATAAAAATATTTATGTTCGACCATACTCTAATACGCTTATTACGTGTTACCTAACGGTATTATAATGGTATCCATAACGGCATAATACTAAAATGAATTGTCAAAATCTGCTGGTTCAATAAAACATGCGAAAGGAAGCTTAGATTTGATCGATGCCGTAAGCTGCCATCTATCGTAGAATACAAAAGCTGCAACAACCAGAATGAAGCCGGTTGGGAAGGATAGCGTGGGCGTGTGTTTCAGTGAAACTAAAATCTATAAATTTATGGTCGAACAAAAGAAGTCGTATTCAACTTGCCTACAATGATAATTAAGATACTCTATGAAAATTATGAAGTTTGCTTTGCTCGTTTCATAAACAAACTCGTGTCTTAATTAATGTCATTATAGGCTTGTTGCATATGTACTATTTTCTTACCACTCTTTATTAAAATAGAATAAGCTACTTTATTATTGTAGTTCTGCAACGTGAACCCTGTCGGTTTGAAGTAGGCTAGTATTTACCTTCATCTTTCATTAACTATTTTCTTGGGTGGGGCTGTAGGGAGGTTATGGGAGGTTATGACGTAAGATCTTCCCGGAAACCCAGTTTGGATTCCACGTGATGAAGAAAGAAGAACGATAAAAGAAGAACAAGAAAGGAAGAAAAAGAGCCGGAGGAGGCAGAAGGTTAAAGTTAATATGTACCAAAAAATACAAGAAATACAGTATAAATAAGAGTGAAAGAATGTGAAGGAACTTGAAAAACTAATAAGTAAATGAATCTTAAATAAGTGATCGCTTAAGATAGTCTTGGTAGAAGTGGCTGAGAATTTAGAGACGTTATCACTATAACAAGAAATGGAAGGATTTTATTTCTTTCTTTGCGCAGAAATTATTAGTTTCTCTCTGGAGAATTTGCTCTGCACTCTTGAATACATGCAAAGACTGCTTTTTCGTTGATGAGTTACGCCTTAAGGAACTGGAGAGAGACCCAGAAACGTCAGATATAATCTTCATAACCAGCAGCAAAGATTACCAGCCACTAATTGAAGAGCAGTAGATGTTCTCTCTGTCCTGTTCAAAAGCTTTGGTGTACGCTGGCATACAGGCATCTAGCTATCAAATGGCTTATTGCACATGAATAGGAGATTGCAGATTGAAAATTTGGTGCTTTGAAAATTTAGTGCTTGCAATACGTATTCCACCTTTGTTACAGTGTAGAACACTAATAGAACATTATCCTTAACCTAGATAAAAAAAAAAATTAATAGTAGTTTCTGTATACAGTTACTTACGAATTTGGCTGCCCCCATGGCTGTGTGGTTAGACCGCTCGCTTTCCACTGCTGGGACATGGGATCGAATCTCGGTGGATCCATGTGGAATTTGTGGTAGACAAAATGGGGTCGGGACAGGTTTTCTCGGCGTGCTTCTGTTTCCCCTGCCATATATCATTCCAGCTTTGCTCCATTCATTCATAGTTATGACCATTTGGTTGAAAGAAAGTATTATTTTCTAGAAAATTACTTATACACTTGTTCTTAAGAAAGTAAAACATTAACAGAATAAAACCAGAATTTAATTTACATCTATGTGTGAAATTAAACACTATAACTAGTTAAGATTTCTGGAAAACTTATATAGAAGAGTGTGGTTATAAATTGATGCAGTACTTCACACTACTAGCCCTCGTTGTATGAGTTCTCCCAGTATGCTGCAATCGGTTTGTGGTCCACCCCCACAATATTGTACTCACTGCGAATGTTGTCTTCTTCAGCCTGGTGGAACCTCGGGTTGCTCAGTCGGAGTTGCTACGATTTTCTCTATCTTACCTCAGGGGCATAAAATTGGGTGTGGAGGTTCTATATTTACTGTTTATCAATAATTAAATATTTATCAAACACTGTCAGTTTATTTAGTATTCCAATCAAAGTTCAAATGTATAAATGTTACTTCGTAAAATTATTAATTTTATTGATGGGATATTGAAGGGAGTCTAATATTGGCCTTCGCAACTCGTACGTAAATACTTCCTAGTAGTGACACGCGGTATCCACGTAATCTTGTAATGGTGATGACGTCAATGTCACAACAGTACTTACTTGGCACGCTCACTGAATTTATTTTAGTAAGTAGCTATAATAAGCTCTTACTGCAAGAATAAATGTATAATAGAATTTACACTTCGGTAATTTAGTGAAGTTATTTATATAGATACAGTCGGATTGACCACAATGTCAATACGACTTATGTGTAATTCGAGGAGAAATGCAGGGATATGACCTGCCTCCTCGAGTCCTTCGTACACAAGTGTAGTTTCGTAAAAGCCATGATCTTAGCCTCCTCTCAATTTCCCCTCCTTACCATAGTTACACAAAACCAATCATATGCACTGTTATAGCTAAATTCAGTTTTTTCTATCCTAAACTTAAATTCTATTGGTTGTTTCGATTAGCGTGGTTTTTAGCTTGGGAGTGATGCTTTTCTGATTCTCCCATCAGGGGATTCTCCGAATTTCTGTCTAGTTCTTGGACCTTGCAACTTTCACTGTACATTCTCGTGAAGTGCCTATTCAGCTCATAATCTTTCCTTTCTACTACATTTTGACTGAATAGCCGAGTGCATTTCTAACAATACCTGGCACCTATCTCCCACAGAGTTGCTATACATTTCACTCCGGCTGCATTGTATATTTCTGAGTATTCTGTCTGCTAACTTCTATTGAGTTTTATTCTTTACTATAAAATAATTAATATCAGCTAAAGTAATGATGATATTAATTTTGTATTTATATAATGTTATTTGTTAATTTGTTCTGATTTTATTCATGTAATTTATAATAATATTGGTTGGTTAGTGCAAAAGTTACTGTTTGCCGTATTTAATTAATATCAATCTATCCGTAATCTTTTTATATCAATCGATATTAATAGAGATGACTCCGTTTACACCAAAATTAAGCTCAAACCAAGAGTGAAGGTGACGAGTAGGTAGTTTAAAATAAAAGTAGCTTTTATGGTTTAACAGAAAATGTATTGAGACTTTATATTCACTCTATATAATTCATTATGATCGTTATGATCGATACTCTCCTTAATTATATTTCATAGTATCCAATATGATGCATTTCATTCAATCTATAGTCTTTCATTCTACTTTATTCCGTTGTAAATGCTCTTCCGATATTAATAATTGAATAATCTTACTATAAACCTATAAAAATTAAATAATTAATTACACCAACAGAAGTAATAATATGTCTAATTTAGCTATTTTTCCTCATCTTATTAAGTATTTCAGTATGTTAATTTTCATATTAAGTATACAACACAATGCCTATTAATTTCTAAGTGTCGTTTATCTGTACTTGTAACAACTTGTACATTGTTGTATATTGTATATTGTTTAATGGTACATCCTTAAGTCGTTCATTGTAAGGAATGTTACATGTACGTACATATAGTTATGAGAGAACACTATTTTTAAAATTCTCCTAGTTGCTTGATTCAAAGGGATTTAAAAATTAAATACTCCATTTAGTTTTCGTTTATGCAAATTTAGCTTATCCCTATGATGCGAAAAATGTTTTAAAAATGCTTCATAGCTATTCGAATCTATTTAGGCTCTCTAATCTTTCGAATCGTAGGTTACTGTATAGATATATGTAAATATATTTTTAATTTTTTCGCATGTATCAGTACATTCGTATCCTAAAAACACGATTGTCCCGCTAACTTCGTAATTCCACACATTCAGCACAAACACTATAAAAAACAGTAATTGGAAAGAATGCCTTTCCGACAAGCACATTTACTGTCAGTGTAAACAAAAGTAACAATTTTTCCGCTGTCTTCCGCTGCTGCTTGATTGGTCAAAGAAGTAATTTCTGAAAGTCTCAAGAACTGTCTTTTATTTGAACTGGATAAAATGAAAATGGTCGTGAATAGGTCATGCACCACAGCATGTGTCTGATAGGCACCAGCACTAAAACCCTCCGTGATCTTTGAAAAATGAAGAAAGAAAAAAAAAGATACTCGTGGGCCTATATTTATTTAGTGCTCAAGTTTCCTAATATTCAGTAGAGGAAAGTCATAAATCTTACATAATATTTTTAGTCTAATTTTAATTCAAATTGTTCACATGAAAAAGATGTTATGGCACACTTACACTTATTGTAGTGATAATGAAACTTTCAGCTATCTCTAGGTTATGAGCTTGGGTAAAATCACCGTATGCACAACTTTGCGGCGACTCCGCTAACTAAAGAGATTACCAGTAATATTGTGTGCAACCACTGGAGAAGGTACTTGCTTGTGCAACGGGTTCCCTTTAAAATCGACTGTTCTTACATAACCTCTAGCCTATTCTATTTACATGCCACAATGTTAATTTTTATCGGTCAGTTTATACGCGTATTGGCCTAATATATATCACATATTGTTTTTAATTAAAATACTTAAATCAGAGCTATAAAATGGAGGTTAGTCACTAAAGAGATGAGTTCTTCTTCTTATAGTGACAGGCCTATGACAACTTGAAATTTACAGTGTTATAACTAGCAGATTAGTTTATAGTGAATAACCGTTTGGACCTACAACATAAGGTGATTTAAGAATTAAATGTTATATAATACTATTCCACAGAATCTTCAAGATTATAATGTATTATTAAGCTAAATACCATAAGAGTATTTGGAGAAAAGTTTTAAGTAATAAGAACCTCATAGAAAGGAAATCAATTTATGTTAAACTTAATTTTAATTTTATTTTATATTCAGGGTACTTCGAAAGCATGCATATCTGGTATTCCAATTTGAATTTTTTTGTTGCATATAATATACTTACATATCTTGGGAAAGAAATATAATGGGGAATACATAAAGCAATTGTTTTTATAAATATGCATTAAACGTACTTGGATCGATTTTTTAGCTCATGGGATGACTATCACATTTAAATGTAAACACAAAAATGCGGAAAACTTGTGTTCTTAGCGGATCTAATCTTGACTCTCCGGAAGTTTCAAGAATAAGTGTTAGACACGTAGTCTAGGCTCTGTTACCAATTTTAACGAAGTTCCATTGTAATTAGATTTCAAGCATCTGCATCCGGGAGTCGAACTTCCGACCGAAGAAATCATCACTCAAGCAAACAAGATGAAGTTACAGTTGAAGCGTTCTTGTTGAGGTTCTCTTTGAGATAGCTTCTTTTATCGAATTCACAAGTTTTTGTTTTTGTGGAAACATGAAAAGGCTAAATCAATGTCCGCAAAACGAGATGGATTTGGTTTTATTGTAACCTTATTTAATTTTCGTATTGAGAACAAGCAAGCTCTTCCGCTTCGTTTGAGATCAGAATTCTCTAATTAAGGGCAAGTTGAAATGCAAGAAAGCACTCACTCCCTGCGTACTTCTCATGGTGATACCATTGTAGAAGGCAACTGCTATAATAGGAATGCACGTAACCGAACCATGAGTTGTAAAAAAACATGTTGTCCCGCTACAAAAAGAAACTTTCCTATCGCAAAGTTTGAAATTGGGAGCGAACTTTGTGAAAGAGGCTGGGGGTAAATTGAATCAAAACAAGACCTCGTATTGGTGGTTACATACTGCAGTGGTTCTATAGAATATGCATAATACGGAGCTCTGGTAAAGTTGGGTCTTGTACAAAAGCCACAGTCTTCCCACTTAGAACTGCTCGTAGGTAGAGCAAAAACTTACTCTCGCCACTTCATTCTATCTTCGCCTAGGTACTCAAGCTGTTCCATACAGAGAATAATAAGAACATAATATGAGCAATTGCTTTCAGCAGAACGGTGTTTCTAAACTTCATGCACTTAAGGCCCTGCGAAAAAGTTTTTCAACGTCGAAACCATTCACTGCATATGTGTGAAGAGGCAGAATAGTAACCGGAAAGACAAAGTGATACTGTACGGAAGTGAAAATAATAATTTACCGTGAAGTGAATACACTCAGAAACTTCAATAGAATTTTGACCAGGGTCATAGCTCTAGCCATGAACCTTATTTTTCTTTATTCTCAACTATGCTGTCAGCGTATGGGATCAGTATCAGACAAGTCTAATAACACAGTTAGAAATGGTCTAGAGAAGAGCTGCAGAATTTGTTATGAATAAGCACCAACTGACAGCGTTACGGCTATGTTAAAAACACTAGGGTGGAAAACTTTAGAATCTAGAAGGAAAATAAATAGATTAAAATGTTTGTATTATGTGTACACGAAACAACCGGCATGAGAAGAGTTTCACAGCAAATTTAAAGAATCAGGTTACAAAAGTAGGAAGGATCACAAACATAAAATCAGGGGTAGACCTCAGAGAACAAATATTGCCAAATTTTCTTTTTTAAATATTCAAGATTGGAATGACTTACCTGTAGAAACTTTCAAAACGCTTCCTGCTAACGCCAAAATTTTTAAAAATATATTGAATATGGTATGTGATAAGAATGTACATAATATTATGTAGTTATGTTTGTAAATATCTAGTTTTGAAAGGACATATATTTTTCTTAGAATTATTGATACTTATATTGATAGGGTATTGGAAAGTAGATAGCTTGTTGTGTTATTTAATGTGTGTAATTGTACGTATAGTGTGTCACTGTATGTGTATTTATTTGTATGGCTGGAACTAATTCCAACACTGCCACCGGGTTGTTAACTCACTTGCAGTGTAACAAAATAAACGTAAATACAATTAGCATAAAGGGCCCAAGTTTTCTATTTTGTGTAATTCAAAATTAAAATGGAGGACTTTTGATTTTAAAGTTGCAAGTCCTTACATAGGTACCTAGGACTTAGAATTTTGCAACCCATTGCTTTTACACACCATCCCTCGTAGGTGTTGAAATAAGAAGAAACAGAAATTCCGATAACATAACATTTTACAGTGTTTGCGGGATATTTTATTTCCCACTTCCATGCCATACAACCATTTCAGGGCTAACATCAAAAGAAAATCAACATCACTTTCACACTTCGTCTTAATTACTATTATAGGTAAGTTGCATAGTTAAATGTACTTTAAGCATGTCTTTAAGATACTGTTGCGAAACATGTAATAACTCAATAAGCGTATTATAATATGGCCAAACAAATAGGTAGAAATAGATAACCACTAAAAATACAGTACAGTTATTTATTGCACACCCAGGCGGCTTCCTGTGTTAGGAGAATTTTTCCACCAGTTCAACCAATGTTATTTTATTGTCACCTCACCTATCAGATAGTTACCTCAGCCAATCAAAATCTCAGAACTTTTTGTGACAGCTACTCGTCTACTTCGCATGAGTTAAAATCGGGTTTGCAAGATCTAGTTACAGTGAACAATAACATACGTGTGAAATGAGTAGACCGCAGAAGAACTAAGGTCAGTGATGATAATGAGAGATTATTGCAACGCTGCTTTTGTTTCCTAAGAGGAAACCGACATCCCAACCCCCCCCCGACTTGGTCAGAGCAATTAACGTAACGAAACGCCGACTTAATGGTTCATTCCTATGAAGTCGCCTGGGTATGCAATGAAGAACTCACTGAAGTATGAAGAACTAGGTCTACGAGTATATGAAGAACTATATTAACAGCCTTACTAATAAAAACTGCCTATATCTGCTTTGAACGGTTGTTTGGTTGTTCTCCGCGCAAGTTCTACATAAGCCGTATTACCAATAAACGCAGTGTAACTGCCGAGGGTTATACCGGGTTTGTACGTGCAACGTCATCAAACACGTCACGATTTTCATGATGTTACTGGCCCCTGGCTATGAAGGACTGCTGAAAGCCATCTGTCGGAGCAGCGGGCAAACAGCGATGCATCGTCTGCAGAGAGTAATTCTAGTTTCAGTATTTCATTATATTGTTTTCAGAAAGATGTAATCATGGGTACAAGTATGGAAATATGTCCCGCAAACAAGGAACAATGTTTATAATCCCGCAAAAGATGCTCAGAATATGCATAGCCTCAAAATTCAATCTCAGACATCTACGAAACGACCGGCTGTTACGGATATCGGCCATCTTGATTATTTACGTCAAGTTTATACAAGGGGGCCAGGCTGTGTAAAGCGTTGCACACATTCAGCCTTATGCAAGGATTATTAGTACATTTTTTCTCCTCAGCTATGTATATTCCTGGTATAAATGTTACAACTGGATTATTAGTAAGACTGTAAAGGTTTTACAGCGAAATCAAGAAAAAACACTACTGAAAGAATAATATCAAGTAAACTTATAAAACAGATTTCCAGGTGGAGTTAATAGTCTTCACGGCAAAATATTTCTGCCAAAACATCTGAAGGCGCACAAATACGCAGTGGCTTGTCTTCAGTCCCAAGCAGTATAATCAATTCTATCGATTGATGCAAATTTGCTATTGAAAAAGCATGTGACCGTTAATAGGTCGTTATTCCGGAAAATGTCAACCGTTTTGGTTCAACATCAACAGGGGGTTTCCTATGTACATTATAAATATGTATATTAAGGTTCATGAAAATGTTATAAAGCGTATTTGAATTATCGCGCTTACAGGAACACAGACAGGCAGACATACATTTTTCCTGTTCACCAAGTAATCTTGGATAAAGTACCATTCTAGCACTTAATAAATTCATATGAGCCCATAGAGATGCTCATAATTGACCTCATTTTTTCCTAAGTATAATCTTGATTTAAATACAGCACTGTGCCGTAGTCCCATAGGAGCTATGAATTAGTGGCACCAGGGCTAAATAAAGCAATAAATTTTGCAATGTATAGTTTCCATTCGCTTGGTGGAAGTAAAGAAAAAGCGGGGGAGAACATCAGGATTTTATGTTTCAGAAATTAAACTAGTGGATAGATAAGAGAGAGAGAGAGAGAGAGACGTGTACCAGATCAAGGATAATTCTTCTTTAGGGCATTCCAGAGAGCAGAGTATGTTTCGTACTATATCCATAGAACTACGTGACCGTATTTTCAAGCCAGACTTGGGAGCAAACGCACAAACACATCACTCGCTCTCGCAGTGGTACAATGGAGGGGAAAACACGACAAAGTTTATGTGCATGTCATGAACAGACTTTGCTTTGCCCCTGCATTAGATCTGGCAATGGCGAGCACAGCAGTGAAAATACGTTGAAATGCATAGCTACCAGTATCCTTCTCACTAGCATTATCTGGAGCTGATCTTATTTCATTTGCAGAGTAGAGAGCCAACTAATTGAAGGATTCAAGCAGAGGCGGATTAAACTGCAATAGTACAGGCCTAAACCAGGAGTTGCCACAGTGCCTCTCTTTCGTCATTCCAATTCAGCTCAGCAAAATCGTTGCATTGAAAAAAGTCTCTATTGAAACTGTGAAATTAAGTGGGCTATAAAATTATCGTCCTACATGATTTACTTTTTTTCTTTTCAAATGATAAAATATGCTTTTCTGTACATAATTCATTCCAAAATTTCAGACGAATATTCAATCTGTTAGTGATGTTTTAAAGTGGTATATATATATTATATGTGTATTTATTGCTCAAAAAAATTCTTACATACAAACCACATTATTAGCATTAACCGGCGCACGGGTCGGTGTCGACCATACGTGCTCACTTCATACACTTAAATTATTACCCATAAAAATACCCAATTAAAAATTATATTCTATTATTTAAACAACTACGAGCATCTAAAGACGTAACCCCCACCCCAATCATTAAAAAAATATCCTAGAAACACATAGACATTATTGAAACAAAACAAAAAAATAAGTACAAGAACGTAGGCCTACCAAAACGCAAATATTTCATTTTCAATATGAAAATGAACTATTTGTTCGAATCCACTAAAATTTTTATATGCTTTTCTTTGTAACTATCTTTAGATGGTGAACATAGTGGTTAATATTTAAATGAAAATCACTAACTTGAATACAGAAATATCTTCTGTCTCTGAGTTTATCTTCCGTTGTAAGGACTTTTATGCGGCCCACGCCACCCCAGTACTTTACAGGACCGCCACCTGACGGGGAAGGAAGTTCCCATGAATCATAAACACATACTTTTCTTGACAAGGACATGGAAGGCGTATCCGTTTGAGTTATCGGCCAAATACCGGGATCACCTCGGAGACAAATCGAACACACAAAACGAGACACGCCAATCGCTCACACAGTCATGCCAACAAGGCGAGGATGGCGAAGGTGATAATGACAGCCAGATGTAAATCTGAGGACCCCAAGGACCTAAAGTTTTCCCACATTCGTCTCACAGAAGACAAAAGCCCGGAAAAAACCACCAAAGAAATTTATCCCGACTAGGATTCGAACCCACCCCGCTGCGTGAGGAGAGTGAACACATCTTCTAAACTACAGAAATACCTTAGAAAGTAAAACAAATAATTGTAATGAAACTTTAAAAACATTACACAATTAATTTCCGATATATTCATACTAAAGCCGTTCGTATTCCTTCTGAACTATTTAAAAATATGATGGCATTAAGTCAAAATAAATTGTAATTGGAAATCACATTTCCAGTTTAAGTGATACGTATTATTTGTATCACATATTTTATACACCAGATTATAACAACTTTCATATATGACGACTGTTCAAAACTTTGTGGAAATCTGTTTAGTTAAGGTCAAATTTATTCAAGGATTTTCTAAAAAGTCCGTTCGCTCCCGTATGATCTCCCCTTGCATGTATGTAAACGTAGCCTATATTTGTTCTAGCTTCAACCCGCCAGTATCAATCTCGCTTTTACCAAAAGGGAGTCAAAACTGGAAAATTAAACCTGTCATATAAGACTCATGTGAACGTTTAACAAGCACATTATCACATCCTAACACAATAAGTTACTGCACTGCGGGATTGCGCATTGTTACCTCAGCAACACGGAGGCAAGCGTGCCGTACGTTTGTGGAACAGATGCGTAGGCCTATAATATATTTACTAATATTTTGGATCTTCTAGTCTGGTAAAAAATATTCTCACACCTAGCCTTGCGTTGAATACGGGTTCTTAGGTGTCATAACAGCATTAATATTGGAAAACAGTAATTACATTCTATTTGTCAAACAAATTAACTTCAACAAAAGCAATTTACTAGAGATAACAAAAATATATTGTTGTAATTATTAATTAATTATTAATAAATTTCATTTTTTCGCTGTTCATGGCACTAACTCATCAACTCCTACTAGTACATAAAAGCTTTGTACTTATGGACTGAAGATGAAGCGTGATGCTTCGAAATGCATTTCCAAATATTGAAATTTGAATAGACTACGCTGACAAGGAATCAAAACTGAATTAAAGCCACATCTTATATTCCTTACAAATCTTTTCTTATGTCTAATAACTATAGTGAAAATAAAATCTAGACATCTATAAGAAGATTTTAACCTAACACTGATTTTACGTATCACATGTTATGCAGCTCTACTATAGAAGATTAATCCACAGTTTGTGTACTTGGTTTTTTATTCATTGACGTATCTTCTATATCCTCATAATTTTCTTATATTTAATTAGCTGCAAATACATATGTACATAATTTTATCTGTCTTTAGCAAGTAATTCAGAAACTTTTATCGATATAATCCACAAGGACTTTTTATTCTCTCAAATATTGTAATTGGTACAACACATTTGTAATTATAATTTTAATATTTTACATGTTTTATCTGTAATGACTATGTGTAACACTTATACAAATCAATACTGTACGTAGAAAATTTTTTCAATTCTTTCGTACTTTTATAAACGGTTTTTTTAGAATTATATTAAAAACTATACAATTAATTTTCTAGGGCATTTTGATTCCTTATCAACCTTTTTCTATTCTTTTCAACCCTACTAGTGCTTAGGTGGAAATATAACCTGATACATAATTATTAATTAAGTTTGATTAATTTAGTAATGATAATGATAACTTTCGTGGAGTATTTTCCAGTGAGTTTAATATGTTCTTTGATGGTGTACTTAGAGTAGATTTCAACTTAATGTTTAGTTCAGTAGTTTCAAACAAATTTAATTAACTTTAATTGTTTGACGTATGTGTGGCGATAAATGGCATGTCATTATAAAAACAGTCTTCTCCCTCTAATTTAATTCATGCTATGCACATAAGTAAAGTAGATGAGGATTCTGCTTCAGAAAATTTTGCTGGAGTTGAGTCTAGTTGCTCTCTGAACAGGCAGGTGTGGTTCAATGCCTTACAGAGTCAGTCGGCGTCGTTATATGAGTTCTTCAGAACTAAAGAGACAGAAAGAAAGAAAGAAAAAAGAAAGAAAGAAAAAAAGATAGAAAGAAAGAAATAAAGAAAGGAAGAAAGAAAGAAAGGAAGAAGGAAAGAAATAAAGAAAGGAAGAAAGAAAGAAAGAAAGAAAGAAAAAAGAAAGAAAGAAAAAAGAAAGAAAGAAAGAAAGAAAGAATAATCCAACATTAATTAAGCAGCCCTATGTATATATGTATTTATGTGTTGGTGTGTCTGTATTAATATAACTATAGGCCTATAACATGCAGGGGTACGCCGTAGCGTAGTGGTTGAGGCGCTGCGCTACAAACCGGAAGGTCGCGGGTTCGATCCCCGATGAGGTCGTTGGAGTTTTACAATTGGCCTAATCCTTCTGGTGGCACTATGGCCCTGGGGTCGACTCAGCCTCTAACAGAAATGAGTACCAGGAGCAATCCTGGGGTTAAAGGCGGCCGGTGCGTAAGGCTGACAACGTTACCACCCTCATGTGCCGATGTCTAAAAATCTGGGAGCCTCAACCTCTTGGAACCCTCTGGGCCTCCATGGCCTGTAATAGGGAACACTTTACTTTTACTTTACTTATATAACATGCAGGTCGCGTCAACTAAGATAAGAGCTTCAGTAGTCGTGTACTGTGCCTTACCTTAAAAACTGCAATAATTCTAGTGCACAGTACCTTAAAACATTTTTTTGTATACATACTGCGAGTATGCGAGTCAAATTAATTAAGGTTAACTTTGTTTACTACTTGGCTTGAAATAGAAAGGTTGTATTACGACGCTGTGACGTCATCAGTAATATTTGTTTCATGGCGCTGATGTCTGATCACATGATAGGAGTAGGGATTAGGAAAGTTTTCCTGTTAGCTACAAAATATCCGTATCGGCACTCTTGAATCTTCTACTGTCGTCTCATCTACTCTTCGCTTCCGACTGCGTGCTTGTTCCTTCGTATGTATCATGATGGATGGAGTTATGCTGCCTTCGTGTCGCGACTGTCCTACTGGCCAATGTAAGTAGTTGATGTGACATATAATACAGCTATATTATATTTGTTTTGGATATCCACTACGTATATTTGCCAGTAGAGACCCGTTGTTCCACGAACCCAGCATAACAGGAGTATATCTTGCGTGAGTGTTTATTCTTTTCTATCTTTCCTTTCTTCTTCCTTTCTCTTATGAATATAAACTCAATAATGAAAGGCACTAAGTAAAAATCACAAGGCACTATAAAGTTAATCATTTGTAAATATTGTATATAATATGACTGTATATAGATCTTTGTTATAATTAAACTTGATAATGGAAACCTATTCTTTAAATTATGTTGGCCCTTAATTTCCTTAGCATGTCTTTCCACAATATATTCATAGTAATAAGTATTAATGAAACCTTATTCTTTATATTTCAAAGTATCCAATTTAAAATTAATAATTTACAATGGTTGCATCGCTAGGAATATACTATACTTAATATCTAAAAATTATAATGTAACAATGATAGCAGAGAATACTAAACATTCTACCATTACTATGGTAACTAAACCATTATATCATCACAATGGGTAGCTAACCATTATACCATTACAGTCGTCAAGTCACAATAGTGGTACCTTCTCTATCCTCTAGGGGCCCGGCTAGTTACAATCCCAAGATCATTCGTGAAAGTATTCATAGTCTGTCTTGTAAATATGGGAAATAAAAGAGGCCATAGGCCTAAAATCACGAAAAAGAAGACAAATAATGTTTTCTAACTCATTCAAAACTTAGTGCTTGTATCAGTACATCGTACCTATTACTACATTAAAATGTTGCGTGTCGGCTATCTCAAGCATTACCCGTTTAAACACACAAGCCAGGAGGAATGAGATTCATTAAATTCAAGGTCTCTACTATTCCTGAACCCATATCACTTTCTCCTAAAATATGAACGATAGCATTGCACTGAAATATATTAAATATTAGAAAATATAATTAAATTATATAAACAAGTAATACTCGATAATAAGATACATATGTCGTTCCTGAGTTGTAATGACATTTGTTACAGGTTTCCAATCAAAACAGAAGAACGCCACATTTCAAGTGACATAGAGCTACTTCCGGAATACCATGTCGAACACTGCTGGAGCTAAAATAGCGTCCAATATGAATTATTTATTTATCATGGGTAATGCATACTTAAAGTAGAAATCAAAGTAGTAATCATGTTCTGTTGTGTATATTTTCCCTGCAGAAAATCGAATACTGTTAAACGACAAATGATATTATTATTATTATTATTATTATTATTATTATTATTATTATTATTATTATTATTATTATTATATCTGCGCTCGGAAGTAAAGCCTTCCATTCAGTTGTTTTTATTTCCTTAATGTCAATGTTACTTTATTTTTTTCAAATGCAACGTTTCCGCGAATAAAAAATACCAAATTCATTCTGTCACTGTTATTTAAAAACAGCAGTTGGTTTGTTATTTCAATTTAGAACAGACCATAAAATAATATACTTATTGTTAAATCTTCGCCATAATGATCAGTGTAATACAAATAAAAAATAAATGAATACAAAATATTAGGATTTACAAATGTCCGCTAAGTCAACACTAACCATAACTAAATTACACTAATTTACTAAACGAGTGTTCAAATACCATTTAGTTCATTCCTTTATAATTTATCAAATAAAATTTTCGATCTTCCATAATTTATATTAAAATTTTCGTTACATCAAATGTCAACATCATAATGGAAGGCTCATCAATGCGCGCCACTTCAAAGGCATGTGTCCAAAAGTTTAAAATTCTTTGTTTAAGATAAGATAATATAAGAATCTTTACTTGCCGTTTAATACATAGTACAATTGGCTTCGTCGTTACTTTTTTACAATATACTTAAAATGATTCACAATTATGTGTCTGTATAAGAATAGTCATAGAGGGAATAGTAATGGACAGCATCATACCACCTGCTATAAATTGCTTTAACACACACAATTCTTTGGATTACCTGTCCATACACAACTTAAAAATAACATACAATAACTGGAACACTAAGATTCTACTACACGGTTATATTTCTATTGCACATTTGCATCAGAGTAATGCAATAGTGAAAGGTCTTAAAAGAGAATTTAAGAAGGAATGCAGATACAAATTGAGCTGTTCTATAGGTAATACTACCAGTCAGAACAATAAATTGGACATATTACAGCTGTTGAACTCAAGTGAATAAAATGCTTTACCCTTAATCCAGTATTTTAGAACAGTTTTAAATTTGTTCAATTTCACTAAGTGTGAACTCTTAGGGAGTTTATTAAATAGTTGAAGACTTAAATAAAGATGACTATTATGTTTTGGATAATCTTGAATAGGGTCACAAACTCGGGTTGGGGTTACAGCATATCCATCATTTATCTAAGACAAAATTTTGTAAGGTAAGGATACACGTTATTACACTAAATTATTCTACTTCCCTGGGATTTAAAAAAATTAACTGTATTCATAAAGCAACAATTCAATTATAATAGGTGTTTTAACTGAATATTATGCAATCAACAGATTCACAGATTGAATTATATAATATTTATTTACGATGTAAGTCAATTATAAAGAACTTAATAGGCAAGTACGAATAAACAAAACGTGCGCTACAGAGTTTTGTTATTCATGTGAGGTTTTTTTTTGCCCTCCCTTACCCCCGGAGTGACAATAATTCATGTGAGGCTGTTAAGTTCTTATAACAGTCGAACATTGTACGAGGTTTCATGTTATTTTCAACAGTTCATTTTAAAAATAAAATAATTTCAGTTCGCTTGTGCTTAGAATAGTAACAAAAACATTTTTTTGAATTCTCGTATGTAGCGGAATTCGGGCTCTTTTGATTGCCAACAATTCTTTTAAAACAACCGTTTTAAACAGTTGAACATCGCAGGAACATTAACGTCAAGAATTAACCTATTTGTAAAGAAATGTATATCTCTCTTCAAGTTATAGAAAAGGCAATTAGGAACTAATTTTGAAAAATCCTAAAGAATTGCAGATTATGAATTAATGGGGAGAAATGAAGGTCGCAAATAGACTAATGTTTTGAGTGAAAATAAATATTGTGTTGGCTTATGCCTACGTTTGTGTTTTATCAAACTGTCGATACAATAAATGTTATTGTCGAAATAGTTATTTTATGTTGGTTTAATTGTAAATTATTGTAGGTACTTGATAATAGGAATGGCAGTATTTGTAGTGGAGAATATCTACCAGATGTAGTAGATATCCTCCATATTCTCTATGTCTGAATCGGGCTTGCACGTTTTTATTTACCCTTAATAATGGGCTTAGCCCGTGTAATGGAACTTAAGGGTATATGTACGTGAACTACCACAAAAATATTTTAAAAATGCAGGTTCTAAAATATTAAAATTTTACAAGAAAATGAACTCAAAAGTGGACAAAAATTACAGGATCCTATAACAAGGCTTACTAGAACATAACTAGCTGAGAAAAGTATAAAAATTTGACCAAGTTATTTTTAAATTACATGTTTTATAGGAGCATGAAAAAAATTAATTCAGATGCACTTATCACTTCCTGTAGAGATAGCATTTTTCTGGTTTCTCTGACACCTTTTATTTTTTTAATGCATATAATGATCATATTTTTCTACAAAGTAGACTACTTTCATGCAGCTAAAGTTATTATTTTTAATGCAATTAATTTTTACATATCGCATATAAAATATCTTCAAATTTGATCAATATTTCATGACACATTTTCTTTAATTTTATACCTATGTTCATCATTGTAGTCTACTTTATGCGTATATGCATGTAAAATTAGTGTACAAAATTTCACCCTTCTATCTCTAATGGTTGTGGAGCTATCTAACAATATGTGTGAAAAATAAGAGTTACCGGGAGATTCAATTTTAAGTTCATAGTGAATAGTAGCTCAAAGCATGTAAACATATTTAAATGTCCATTTAAATGGCACAAATAATTTCTAAACCTATATAAACTATATATCAATGGATGCAGAAAATTCAGCACAATTTTTTAGTGCTATAAACAAAAAAACATAAATTTCAAAATAATTCACGTACATATACCCTTAACACAGACTGAGAGAGTTATATTAAACAATGTTTATGATCCAAAATAACAATTATATTTTCTCATTACTGATATACCTATACCGATAAAAATTAAGTGATTTTTCTCGTTATTGATAGGTCGAGGGCACGGGGGCGGTGAAGGCCAACAAAAAAAGGCCTATAAAGATAAAAATTAAATATTTTCTCGTTACTGATAGGCCTATATAGATAAAGATTAAATGACTACAAAGTGACTATCACACATAGAAAACAGGCATGAAAAAATTGTTAGAAGTTCCTATTAATTCCTGAATACATTGTAGGTCTCTTTCATTTTGCCAAACAGTCTCAAAGTTCTCGATGCAGATGAAATTCCACTAGAATTGCAAATGGTCATTTGACCATGAAGGGATTACGAAGCCAGGCAGGTCTCGATGCCCGTACTCCATGCTAATGATATTCGCTAGGCAAACATTTGCGGTGTTGATTAAGCAGAGGGGAGCAACATCACATCTTCCCACCTGCCCCAGAGAACCCATGTCTGCAGATGTATTCATGTTTCTAATGGCCTCCGTGGTTTCGAGCAACCCATAACGCTCATGAATTACGATTAAACAGGAGTTTCCGATACTCCACACTCTTGCTCTAGTATATGTTTTCTCTTTCTCTTCTATCTCCCCCTTCTCCTCCTAATTCTTCTTCTTATATTAGGGTTTCGTCCTATATTTATCCAATCGCCTATGTGAGCTGACTTTGTATCCGCAAGCCCGGGTGCGATCCCCGGTTTTTATAATCATTTTATTCACTCCACGGTTTAGGCTGGATCGTCTATTCCGATTCCCATATTGAGAAAATCTAGCCAGCGGTTTAGAAAGAGAACGACATTCTATCATCATGATATTTCCCCTTATGACGGTGTTCACTGATACGTGTTAGTTCTGGTTTGACTTGCAGTTCTTCATATACAGTCTGTCCAGAAATGTAGTTTCTATTATAGAGATACAAGTGTCTTCAGGTGTAAGATGTATATGATAGCTAACTGCAGATATCTTGTATACGTTTGCGTGTGATTTCTGTTGGAGTTCTTGTACTGACTTTGTAACAATTTTTTTTGCTCCTCATAATCTTCAGCATCCTGGAGATGAAACCTATTGTAATTTGGAAGGTGCAGGAGTCATCTTGTGATGATATTCGGATAAAATTTAATTGATTTTCCATCAAGATGGACTCGTACACAAAAGAGTTTGCACGTTGGATGCATAAACCCCATAAGTGGATGGATGGTTCCATGGTCCTCATGCTTTGTATGGCGATTCAAAAAATGTTTTACGCGACCCATTACCACATTGTGAGAGTACCGAAACAGCTGCCGCTGCCTTAACACCCGCAGTGCTTCAGAACTACTTTGAGTCACTATCGAAAAATAGGAAGTGAATTACTATTTAAGTTGAGAACATGTTGTAAGTAATATGTAACAAAATATATAACATGAAAAACGTTGCCAGTAATATCGCTCTTTCAAAATATATATTTAAATTCTGGACACACTGTACAGTCTCATTCCTGATACGATCCATGACTTAACATACTATAAACATCTCATTTTTGCTGCATGTATTCTACTTTCGTGTTTCTTTCTTATCATTTATGCTATTGTCTCGAGGGGAAACCGATGCCAAATAGATTAACCCAACAAATTTAGAGAAATGCCACTGGGATACTCTTAGCAGCCCTACCAGCAAGTTCTATTCTCACGTTCTCGTCGTACCCCCTGACTGTAATTGTAATAGTCTGAAGCTAACAGGAAAGGCCGAAGGCCGAAGGCCGACTGCTAGGCGCCCTAAAGCGGAGATTGTTTGGCTAAGGGAGCAAATCTCGGAAAAATCCTGATCCTCCTAGTCATGGGGTTGTACAGTAGTGTTGGTATCCCACCTATGTAAAATGAAACTACTAATTAATAGTTTCCAAAGTAGCCTCGGAACCATTAAGAGGCGTCAATGACCTGATTCACTGAGGTATCTAGGTCATATATCATCAAATATGAGGGCGAGAAAAATTATACAAATTAGCATTGGCGAATTTTTACACGCCCTGGTGAATTCATGAACAAAGCTGAAAATACATTGCTGCTACATGCAGAATAATAAAATACCTTCTGGTAAAGATTATTTGACTCACATAAGTATTTTGACTGACTTTTAGCGATAAAATTGATGTAAATTATTCTCAACATCTAAGCAACATTACATATAAACCTGTTTCATTTATATAACATTTTAAAACTTAATACTGAAATTTCCGCTGAGGACAAGCTTCAACTCTTTCGGGGTATCAGGACTAACCTACGTAAAGTTAATAAAGCAAAAAATAAATAAATAAATAAACAAACAAATGAATGAGCAAAGAAAAGTTAAATTTTTATGGGGAAAATGTTAGTTTACTTATGTGCAACATTGGTTTAAGAATTTATATAATAGACATAATTAAGAATATATAACATACAACATTATCTCAATCTCATGTTAAAAGAAGACGTCTAACCAAAGCTTTAAATTATCTGCACAGAAATGGGGGTCTTTCTAAAGTTCCCTTCGATCCTAAAGCATTCTGTTTAAAGTATAAGTATAAGATGGAATTCTAAGAATATACTATAGCATGTCCGCTAATATGTCCAACTCTAGATCCGAATGTCGCGGGATCAAACCCGGCCGCAGTCTATGGGTTTTTCAGGACGTAAAAATCCTGGGAGGGACTTTAAGCTGGGGGCCCGTGTCGTAGATTTACGGCACGTAAAAGAACTCCAAGCCTAAATTAGAGCATCTGGACAAAATTTCTCGGCCCTTTCAGGTCCAAGCAATACCTCAGTTTCCGGAGGAGGGTTAAGGGGCGATGGGCTTACCACCTGTCCCTCTGCCCTCTGTAGGAAAATAAGCGTAACAAAATTCACATCGGTAAACAGAAACCTCCACTTGGAGGCCCTTCGGCCCAACATGGGGTCATGGGATTCGAGAGAGAGAGGATTCGAGAAATGTTCGCTAATAGACGTGAAATTAGGATGAAAAAATCAAATATAGAAAGGCTAAAGATAAACAAAGCTTGGGAGTCCAACGAGACAAGTCCTTTTACGAAGTTTAAAATAACTATTTGTTGAAACGGAATTGACAGTTTCATTAAATATGGTCGTATCGAGTCACCACAAATCGTTTCTGATTTTCCTTTGTTACATTCAAACGAAATATATCCAGCTTAAGCTGATTACCGCAAACAAACGAAGAAAGATAGCTGTTTTTTTCTTAATCCGCGATTGGAAACCGATTTCGAACCAATGCTACAAATACATTAAAGCAAGCTTTCTATTAAAATGGGAATATAAAAGAATCGATTCCACTTCCTTTTCAATTTGAGAGCACCAGCAAATTTATTCCTCACGCTGACTTGTAGAAAAGAAACTTCAATTTACCACTAGAGAAAATTGCACCTGAGTGATATTGCGTTTTCACATGAATTCCCATAAAACTAAAACGATCTATACATTATTTTCATGAATGTAAAAAGATATGGTTTCATATTTTTACTTCACGTCCGGTTAAGAAAATATATTAATTTAATTAATGCAGCAATAGCACAAGACTAGAGATGATAAACTGAATTTTCAAAAGAAAACACGGATCGTTTTTATCCATAGTGAAAATTTCAATCTAAATTTTTGTAACATTACATTTAAAATATGGAATACTTTAGAACTCAAAGGGAATCTACATAAAACATTATAATTAAGAATATACTATTTTATTCGTGCAATTTATGTAAAAACGATGTCAATATTAATAAATGTTTTAATTATTTTTGTGTTAAATAAATTATTTAAATAAAACAACTAGCAGCAAAGGCGATGGCACCTAATAGTAACTTTTGTTTCTTCAAGGAGGTCGGGACAAGTTATATTGTAGACAATGTGAGAGTCCGTTTTAGTACAACTGGTTTACAATTATTTCTAGATGACTGTTTCGTCAATTCCTGACTTTCGGTAGCCTATGATAGGATACTACAAATTTATCAAGTCTAGACAAACAGTTTCCAAAATAACAATATCATTTGAATGGCTTATCAGCCAGCTTACTGTTTGATAATTGCAATGGTAGTTAAGCAATGATTAGCTATTATTTCTCTATAGTATTTTTGAAACAAAAATAAAATGCTAAGTCACAAAGAAGCAGTTATAGTAAAATTAAGAGCAAACTCACTTCATATGCATCCGCCAGATTACTTACAGCATCTGCAACAAAGAGAATATCATAAGAAAATTTGTGTGAAATTTATCGCCGGAGACCAGCAATAGCGATCAAAATAACATTACAAGGAAACAAACAGATTTAGTAAATCATTAGTTTATTATACAAACCAGATTTTCTATTTCGTTAGAATTTACAAGTCATTTCACTACAGTAAGTTACAGAACATACAGGCCTATAGCATCAATCCAACAACCAAATGATCAAACAGGAAACAGAACTGAAATATACAAAAATAAATTAGAATTTAGGTTCAGTGTAGGCCTTTGAAGAATTTTTTTTTTTAATTTTAGATGTTTTAATTGAAAGCTTTATTTAACACTAGATTGATACATGAGTTGTTCCAGATAAACGGAAAGAGCAGAAGCTCTTGCTCAGGGATAGTTCCTATATTATATTCTTTACTTTAAAAAAATTGAATATATTTATATTTTATGTTAACTTAGAAGGTATTAAAAGAATTACGTCAATGTTAAGGCAAAGACGTAGAAAGAAAATAACAAAAGAATAAAATATATGATAAAATTAAGATTTAAGTAAATAATGTTAGTAAAAATAATTAACATAAAAATGTACAAGGAGAGAAAAGGCAAAAGCTGTAAGTAAGGTTATGTTTCAAGTAACAACAATAATAATAATAATATAGGAAAACGAAGGAGATCTAGTGGCAGCAAAAAAAAAATGATTTCACTTACAGTCATATGTTTTATGTTTCAGGACTATATATCAAGATTCCATAGCTACATATATTTATCAGCATATGACACGAAGATATAATGGGATTCGATGATACATAAAAAGAATTCGTAATTGTGTTGTTATAGTTTTAGTTCTCTGTTTTAGTTCTCTGTTACGCATGCAAACTTACTCCGGAGCCCTTGAAGTGACTTATTTTTTTAATAACGTTCTCCTAACCTCAAGTTTTCGCAGCAGTTACTGCCTCTCCATACTCTGAAGAAAAAAATTATATATTCCAATAATAAAGTCATGGCTGTATTGCAGTACAAAGTGGCATTATTAAAGAGAATTTATGTTTCTGTATGAGAATATATTGAGAAAGATGTTCCAAATAAAATTTTAGCTTTTGGTATAATTATGTTATATTATATTGTAACATTTTAAAATATATTATGCATATTATGCAAAACATGTAGGCCTAGATCATTTAAACAAAACCGTTTAACTGTTTTTTGAGAAAATCGAGAGAATTCAGTGATCTTCATGTGGGCTAAATTGGTTGTAAAAATGAAAAAATTTCGTTGCCAAGCTTCGTGTTGCCTCCCCAAAGGGTGTGATGCACTAACATAACCTTTTTACCCTGAGTTTCTATGAACGGTGGCAGACTTATAATTATCCTTCAGATTTTTAAAAGAAATATGTTTCAATTAAGTTAGAGCTTTCAGTATAAGCTCCCTGTGTACGAAATTTGAATAAAGTCAGTAGAGCAATTTTCTGTAAAACAGAAAAAATCATAGGCCTATGTTAACTATGAAGTACTGTAAGAGAAACACTTCATCAATTTTCGCTTCACATCCCTAGAAGGTCACTGCACCTTTTGTGGACTGGATCCACAATAGTAAAACTAAACCACCTAGATTAAAAAAAAAAATTAGTCAAAAAGCCATAGTATGAAAGTGAACAAGAAAATAATAATAGTTAGATTTTAGAAAAGACTTATAATAGAGGGAAAGGCATGTAGTATTACATCATTGTAATGGGACGTGCCGTCTGTATATATCTTTAATAAAAAAATAAAATAAAAAAAATCCCTAGAAGGTATCAAACCAAAATATAATATTTTGTTTTCATAGTATTTTTCATTCTCGTCGTTGTTCACAGACACGTCATGTACGGACAGACACGTTTACGAAAAACAGTATTTTTGGATTTAGGGGAACTCAAAAAAGTCTAATTACATAGAATTTCGGGGTTGAACACTATACTTCCTCTATTTATAGTACCTATACTATTGATAGAGGAAGGAAACAGGCATGTCTAGTGTAAGAAAGAGCAGTGAGTCAATTTTGAAAGAAAATTAAGGGAAGGTTTCCTCATTTGAAAAGTGTAATAGCTAATATAATTAAAATTCTGCAAGTATTTTGTTCATATTTTATGCACTGATGTGTGGTGATTAAATTGCACCTTTACACATCAGTCAATCCCTTTCAATAGAATATGTTAATTTGAAGCAAATATGCTATAACTAATCTATCGTTATTCTGTTTCAGCTAATTTGCTTCCCCCATTTATTTATTTTTATTTGATGTCCTCCGGAGTAAATATAACGAATGCTTTTATGTTGAATTTAGTAACAACATTAAAATAACTTTAACCTTCGAAAACAGTAATTCTGTTCTATTTGTTAAACAAATTAACTTGAACAAAATACAATTTAGTGATTGTGTAATTTGGTTACTAGAGCTGTCAGAAAAACTGTTGTAACTATTAATTAAGTTTTATCAATTTAGTAACGATAATGATAACCTTTACGGCGTATTTGTCAGTGATTTGAACATGTTGATTGTAATAATACTGTTAAATTAGATTTCTACTTAATTAACGTTTAGTTTAGTAGTTTCGAATAAAACTAATTAACTCCAACTGTTTTTCGCATGTGTGACGTCAATATAAAAACAATTTTCTTTCTCGCAATTTAATCCATGTTATGCACAACATAGTTAGTAACCATTCTGCTTTAGAGATTTTTTTTGCAATTGAGCCTAGTATTCCTTGAAAAGGTAGACGTTGTTCAATTTCCTGCAAGAACAGAAGTGTCGATCAATTCATATGATTTACTTTATATGAGTTCATCACGACGAAATAATTCTGTTGTTTAATAGAGAAAGAAAAGAAATATAACATAAAAACATGTATAATATGTAGGTTCCGCTACTGTAATAAGGCCTTCAGTAGCCGTCAACCCGCAATGATGGTAGGCCTACACTTTCTATCCTCCAGAGGTCCAGGTAGCAACCACCAAATATCATTATTATTTTTATTATTTTTTGACACATTTAAGTTGAAGTAATTGATGCAAATTACATGTTTATAATCTAAGCCATTAAAACAACTTGAGTTATTGCAAAGAACCATACAATATACTTGTATAGGTTACCCTTTTTTATCTCCTCCAGCATAAAATAAAGGGTATCGAGCTTCAAAACTTTCAAATGGAATTTGGTTTGAAAAAAATTAGGATATAGTCCTATTTTCATATTGAAAAGCACTAGAAGGCTGCTATATCTTGCCTCTAAATTAAATAAAACATTAGAAATGTATTCATTTAATGAACCGCTTCAAATTATTATAATTATATTCTTAAATAATATTTCTTTCTAGCATCTAACTATACCAATAAACGTCACATTAGCTGTAAACACAGAATCTTAAGAAACAGTCAATAGAAGTGAGAAAATATAAAAATGACGATATAATTAGCCGTTACTGCAATGTGATGTTACCGTATTAATGGTGCCCTTGATTAACTGATTTTGTTTAGAAATAGTTAATTCAATTTGTTTATTTATTTCAAACTGAAACTCTTATAAATAAATACATAAACAGTTGTGTAACCCGTAGGTTCGAAACGAAGTGTTACAAAAAATGATTACATTTTTAATCCTTAAAATGAAAAATCTAAATTTATTTGCCTTCCATTCTCTCCAATGCTCATTTCCTTAATACCTTTACAAGAAGCATTTTCAAGTTTACTTGCTTCCTCCTTTAAACTAAACCGAACAAAGATAGGAAGTCGGTCTCTTGTAAGATGCTAAATAATGAAGACGTAATATTATCTATTCTAAAGCATCAGCCGCTTTCGCTCATGAGTTCTCAATTTTATATTAGCACATATAAATCGTCATATAGCACTCACTATACATATCTGATCATTAGGGTACGGATGCTTAAGATATGTCATATTTTTATCCTGACCTCCATTCTCCTCGAAAAACAAATCAAACATGAATTTCACACTTGTTATGTTAATCCGACTGATTTTATTTCGCTTATAAACTCATATTTTGGTCATTTTCATGATCTTGAACATATTTCTGTCATATTTGTAATTTAGCGTCATATTTCAGTAATAAGTTCGGTAAAAGAGCACAATCATGCAGTATGATATATTACCTGAGTCACGAATATTTTAGTTTTACTGTAACTGAAATATGAAGGGACAATAACAAGTAATAGCACAATTACTTCTTCCTCCTTGCCGTTAACAACTTCCAATAGACATGTTTTAAAAATATTTTCAATTCACATTTGCAGTAGTATCTGGAAACATTAACAGATTAGATGTTCTTTACAATTAAAACTGCAAACATGTGTAAAATTGTTAAAAAGTGATTATCTGATTGAATTAATATGACGTAATAATTTAGTTCATTAAACGTTTTCTACTGGAACATTAGAAAATACGTTCTTTTATGAAGTCATATTTAGTAGCCTACTTTTGGGTCATATTTAGTCATTTATAAGGTCATATTTGCAGTCATATTTTCCACTATTTTAGGTTATAAACATCCGAACCCTACTGATCATATTCATCAATTAGTTTTAATACGAAATGTTCATGCTGAGTAGCTAGCGTATTCCCTCTAGTTTGTTAAATACATTCTACAGAGTTGGCACTGGCTACGGCTTGGAGACCATTGTCTTATCTGAATGACCACACCATACAAGCGAATTGTACAGCTAGAGAGAAGTTAGTAGGAAATATTATAAACCCTCCCTTGAGACTTGTACGTTTATTGGTGGTTATATTATTTAATGTCCAGTGTCCTTTAATCCGTTTTCTGCAACACAGCAGATAACATCGCCTTCTGCCCTCTTCTCACAGCAAATCGTCTCAAGCAGTTATCAAGAATGTAACCCCGAAGTCTCGACTTAAGTGGACGCTGCAAATGTTGCAACTACTATAATCATAAAGTTTTACGACATTGTGCAAACCCTCTAATTTCTACTTCAAGGAAATAATGAACCTTAAGAACCTGAAATGGTAAGATTAATTCGAATTCATTTTTCTCTTCAAGGATGTTTTCTCAGAGAATGAGGATTTATGGGAAATTGATGTGACAATTTCCCTTGAACTTCTCTTGGTCAGTAGAATAGCTTGAACACTTAAAACAGGACAACTAGTATGATAGTAAAATCATGGACGTGATAGTTTCGTTTCATGCCTCCTCTATAGTATTTGCCTTAAGTCCGAGATCTCGTTGTTGTTTACGAGAATGCAAAGAACGTTACACTGAAGAGTAAACATCTTACCGATATGCAGGCTACATATCTTTATTGTATTATAATCTTAGCTTATCTCAAAATAGAGTTCTCTTCAATGCGTAAATATGTTGAGTTCAACTTTAATTTAACTGAGCTTAAAGAATGTTTCTTGTCATGATAATTATTTCGAGACCTAGGATTACGCCATGTTAACCTTCGAACCAACATTCGGTCTCGGAATAGTTAAATACAAGGAAAGAAAAAATCGTTAAGCTCAATTAAAATGCCAGTAGAACAATCGGGACTTATAGAGTTCTGAAGAGATAGGCTGATAAATAAAGACCTAGTTTAAAACAAAATAAAACAGCAAAATAAGTAGTAAACAAAGAAGAAAAATGTAATACGTAAGAGCCGAAATAAGCAAAAACAAATTACGCGAAAATTTAATAAATTATTAGTTTCGTGGAAATCTTGTCTTGTTCACATCTATTAAAATAAGTAAGGAAGGTCATCCAGAGATTTCCCTTGTGTGAAGCTCCTGCGTCTATCAATGAAAAATGATCTGTAAAGTGAAAATGTTCTTTCATCGTTGCAGGACGCCAAAGGCGCAAGTGAAAAGCTTTTTAGAAATCGGACAGAGTGTTCTATAACCCGGATTTTTCAGTAAATCTATTTGCCGGCAAAAGAAAGGAAACTGGTGATAATGGAGTCTTCTTAACGCAATAGTTTGGAAGTAAATACTGCTATTTTAATCCGGTCATAAAATAAGGAATAGACCTTAAAAATAATTTTTCTCTACGAATAACCAATTAAACACCATCATATAAATTAAAAAAAAAAATTCAAGGAGTGTTCTTGTATGAATCTATATGATACAGTTAAATGAATGTTATTTTAATTTTTAATTTTTTGTTTCTACAGAGCAAGAAATCGCGCATGACTGAACTGAGTTCTGTTGTCCTCAGCCGATGACCGTTCTTCTTTATAGTAGACATGATTAATAGGTCTTGCTATTAAGATGCTGATATTATCAGAGTAACTTTAACTACTCGGGTTTCAAAGGGATTGCTTCTTTAAAACCACACAACGAAGTACGTTGCTTACGTATATTGCTAATAAGATTTTTAAAAAATCATTCATGGATCTGTTAAGAAGGCTAACTCATGAATGATCCGGTATATTATACACTTCTAATTTAAGCGAGATAAAAAGTGGATTTACGTTGACTTCATCTTAACAAACTCTTCTGAGAATACAACGGAAAGCAAGGAACTGCGGTGAAGTGTGTCTACTTGAAAGTTCTTGTATTACACGGTAGGCCTACTACTTATAAGATGTAGAAGTTGGATTTTATAAGCAATTTCATTTTCATTACAAACTGCGGGGTAGATATACGATGGAGGGACGATTCAGTATGCTGGTAATAAAAGTTAGCTTAACTACTTTAATTGGGATGGAATATTAAGTGGCTTGAGTTAGCAACTTTAGAAGTTTAAAGTACTCATTTCTCATTGCCTGAAGATAAACTTAAGCATTGTTAGAAACCTAAACTGTCTATAAATTACACCATTGGATTTAAGTGTTTCTGTATTATAAAATACGGTAAAGCAGGAGCATAAATGAGTGTAAATCCCAGATTCGTTTGAGACCTATGCATAGGCAGGCCTACATTCTCGATCCTTGGAGTAATTTCTTTTTGTTCACATGACAATTTACTTTATTTTTAGGCACGAAAATCCATTTCTATTGAACGTGAATGTTATAATTTTAGTAACTGTATTAGATGTATTAGTTAAAAAGGACTCAGGAGATAGGATAGTCAAGTAGTGGTTTTATAAGGTATTACAACCGGTTTTTATCAGATTATTAAATATGGCTTGCAGAAGATTGTGGATAATGGCATTATAATTCTTTATTAAAGAAATCTAGAAAACTGTTAACATTATTTCCACTCTTTACTATTTATTAAAACTGTATAATTTTAAAATTTAGGATTACTTTTTTATGTATTCAATCACAATTTACAATTTTTTTCTCAACAAGAGATACCCTAATAAGCACATGACCGTTTGAAAATAATGCAAATATAAGTCCCACACAGAATTATAATTTTAAAAATATGTTAGCAATGCCATAATTCCCTAAGAATATTGTGATGTATGCCTATTTATCCCTCTCAGAGCTAAATTTGTGTATTGATATAATTAATCATCAATGGGCTCTAAGTCTCAAAGCAAAGAGGAAAAATTCAGAAGAATAGCTGGTTTCCGTAAATCATACTTCTAACGTCGATAAAAAAAAATGATCACATTTTGTATAAAACCGTAAACTATTAATTTTATTTCTCTGCTGCTGTACAGTATTTAAGATGACGAATTTATACGTCAGTAGCACTGAAAAGGTTGAAAGACTTGCGAATTTTCTCGTGAACTAGACTCAATGATCCATATATTTTCGAAACAAGATAAGATTAAACTAAAGCTCATTTTACGGAATTTTAATGCGGATCAAAACTGTATACTACAAATTAATTACCTCTGAATGCTAAATTACGTTAATAACGTTTAGTTGTAACTTCTGTCAGGAGTTACATTTTGGCATTAAGCAACTCATTTCATTTCCAGGAGTTAAATGCACATCTTTCGTTCTCCGACTTATAACATCTTTAGCTTACGTGAAATTACACATAAACCAAGTAGTTCAGACTTTATGGGTTGCAATTTGGTCTATATATGAAAATAAGCAAAGTTTTGACAGCCTCGTAAAATGAAGAGCTCCGTGGGGAATTCTTATCAAGCAAGTATTGAGAGTTTCATGAAGCCCAGGTGAAAGCAGGTGTTAACTGTTTAACTACGGACGATACCTTCATTTATTCTCTATCTTGTTGAGCTTGCTTCATCTACTCGTATAAGACACTAGCGTATTTTAAAATCTTATTAAATCGAACTTAACTTACGTGATTTTCACAGATAACAGTTCTTAACGTTAAACAACGTAATGTACTACATACACAAATGCATACTGACTTTCCTAACCACCTTCACTTATTTTAAGTTTTTGATTAAAGAAAGGGTAGGCCTATCATTTTCAAACACTTTTCAATAATAACTGAAAATCATTTTAAACAAAGATTAGTTGGGACTATCACAATGCTGCTTGTACCATACAGAATTGATGCAATGAGCTTTCCCATCGCATTAATTTCCTTAAAAAAACATCAAGAAAACTGCTACTAAATAAATTGTGGAGAATTGATCAGTAAATCCCTATTTCAATCATCCCGGATTCCTAAGCAAAATAATATTTATTTTCAGACTCCTAAATATAAGCAGGGATGTTACATTTTGTAAGACTTGACAAGCAGTTTCAACTTTATTTGATAGTCCTTATTTCGCTTATTCTGAGAGAAAAAGATTCTGCTTGCTTATTTTATGGCTTTGGATTAAAACAGCACATTTTACTCAAAACTGCCACATTAAAAGTCTTTATATCTCTCCAATATGTCATCATCACCGATTTACTTACTTTAGTAGGCTAATAAAATTACAGAAAACCCGGGTTATAAAACATTGTCAGATCTGTAAAAAGGTTTCTGGTTAATAAACAGATATTGAAGAGGAACTTATCGAAAACCAACTGGTATTGCTATTCACATGCGCCTACGAAATCCTGCAACGTTGAAAGAACATTTTCACCTTACTGGTCTCTGGTCACTAACGGAGGCAGGAGCTTTACAGAAGAAAATCTGCGGATGACCTTTCTTTCCGTGAATAAGATAAGATTTCTATGAAACTAATAATTATTTGATTTTCGTATGATATATTTTCCTGGTTTTGGTTCTTATTTTTAACTTCTTCGTGCTTATTTTACAGTTTTATTTTCTTTATAAATCCGGCCACTAGCTATTACTCAATATAAACCTTGGATAGGCCTATACAGTATACATCCTTGGACATAATGTCAACATTACTGTTATCTGTTTCAAATTTCTTGTAAGATCGAATATTAAAATAATAACTTTAATGATATTAAATACTTTGAAATAATTAAGCAAAATTCTACACAGTCTTGGAAGATAAAAACTCGTGTATATGAGCGGACTCTTCACTAAGTATGTAGAAGATTTAATATGTGTCTATGACGAAACAATATCCTGACTATAGATTTGCAAATTAATTTCTTATGAGTTTTAGAAACAAATACCATTAATGAAAGCTTTAATGGTATCACACATAGGTTCAAGTAAGTAATTAGCATTGCATTATTTTAAATTTTGTTCTATTAAAGAGTGATTAAATTAAATTAATTAAATTTAAATATAAATACTTATGGAAACTATTAAAAGATTATCAGATTTCAACATTTTAAGATTCTCTGAAAGAAAGTTACTTGGTCAGTTCGAAGGAGTTAAAGACATAGGCTATAACATATAACATATAATTCTGCATATAACATATAATTTCAGGTTAAAGCTATGATACATTTCTTTTATCTTTATTCTGGATGAGGGTGGTGGGTTGCCAGAAAAATCTGGTTTATGGAATGTATCTTTTGTGTAATATCGAGGATCTAATTTGGTTTCTCTGGCTGTCGGAATATTTAATAGCATAGTAAGTATGGCTTATAACTCATAAATTCTAGAGGGGCGATTCAGTATGCTAGTAATAAAAGTTAGCTTAACAGCTTTACCAAAAGCACATGTGTCAGCTTCAATACTGAGCTTCTTTTCATGACCAGTAGAAGAACACATATAAACATAGTTTTCTTCAAGAAGGGTGTGTACCTAGTGCTGAAGAAATTAGAATATAAGTATTCCCTAGAACTAATTTACTTTAGAGGCTTTATAGACTCCTGGGCTAAAATGGGCAAGAAATAGTATCCGTTTGGAAGATGTTAGTGTCAATTCATCGGGCACGGAGTCCACCACCTCCTAATAATAGAGCATTAAACCAGTGTTTGAATTATGGTATACTTCTCCTCTGCAGCAAAAGCCGATTGCGTAAAATAAAGGTAAATTTATCAAAAATAAAGTAATATATATATATTTTTTAAATTATTATTTATTTATTTATTTTAACTCTACTAAACTAAAAAAAATTACATATACTATTGACAGTAAAATAACATTAAGAACAACAAAAGAACACTAAAACAATCAATGAAAACAACACACACTTAATCTTCCAAACACTCGTAACAGTGAGAGTCTTAATCTTCCAAACACTTTGTTGATTAGATTAAAGGTTTCCAACGTGTGCGTCGAAGATAGTCCAGGTACATTTCTTTATCAGTAGAGCCAAAATTGTGAATAATGTACGTTACAGTATGTCCTATGAGTTGCATAATGTTCCGGTGCGTGTTTTTCGGGGTGCATAAAAAATCAGGAAACAGAAACATTCTAGGAGTGAAGGTCAATTTTTGCGCTGTTAATATGTTACGGGTGTATGCCAATAGAATACGCCATACAGGTAAGACGGTTGGGCACTCTGTAAGACGATGAATTAAGTTGTCAATTTGGTTGCAAAATGTACACTGATTAGAAAGCGTCATTTTAATTTTAAATAATCTGTCTCGTGTTGCAATAATATCATGAATCACTGCAAACCATGTTGAACGTGTTTCCGCCGGTAGATGAGTTGAGCTAAGATTTTGCCACAAACGTTCAAGTTTAATATCTGTTGGCGCTATGCGATGCACTCTCATTTCACTATGTGTCCACTGTGTCTGTAATTGCGCATAAATAGTAGAAGTTAATTTCGTTGTGATGAGCAATTGACTTTAATATAGAATACAGAGAAAGAAAAAAGATAAAGGATTCAGAGTAACATCATCTCTTGGTTAAGGGGATACAGCATGTTCAGAACCTATTTGTAGAAGAAGCAATCCCATTTCAAGGGCTCTTGGCATATAGCCCCCTCATAGCAAGACAACTAAATGCTATTATTTTTTTTTTTTGCTGCATCTGACATTTCTTAATAGCATGCAGAATCAGAATAAACAAAGAATGTAGATTTTCATTTCAGAAAATGAGGCAATTTATATAAACAATATAATTCTTCAGAATGCCTGGTGGTTTAAATTCCTGGACCCCCTCAATAGAAACTACGGAGAAGAAGAAAAAACTTGAACTTGCCAACTTTAAAAAGAATGTCTACAGTTTTAGAAAGTGTCGTTAAAGAAGTAAGCTGAAGATTGGCTCCGTCCAGCCGATGGCCAGATTAGCTGGTTGAGTTAATCTGTCTGGAAGGGAACGGAGGTTTGGTAGAGAAAGGGTAAATTAAAACAGCAAAACACGACCTCGGCAAACTTTCTCATGGAGAGATACACAGGTGGCTTGTGTACTGTAACCATAGAAACCGGTAATGAGTCTCCAGGGCACCATCAAACAAATGACACAAGACTCGCTCTGCCATTTCTTATTAAAACAATAAAATGGTCCCAATGGGTTAACTAATTCATTCCCAACAACAATGATCCACATATAGACCCAATAAATTGATTGCACGATAAACTTGCTAATAAGTTAGCTACATCTACTTCTTCCGTTTTAGTTTTAAAAGAAAGTTTGTTATATCAACCATAATAGTTGCCTTGGTACACAGACAGAGAGAGACACAGACACATACATGTACAGAGGAATCGTTTTCTTGTCTACTATTGTCTCATACGTCGCGCCGTCGTTCATAAGCCACGTAGGCCTATAGTCCAGTTATTCATAAATAAATAAAAATAAAATAAATAATAATATAAATAAATAAATAAATAATAATAATAATTCATTGCATGTCCAGGCGGCTTCCTTTCGCTAGGAGAAAACGTTTGCCGACAGCTCAACCGATGTTCTTTATTTTTACCGCACCAATCAGTTAGTTACCCCAGCCAATCAAAATCTAGGAATATCCTGCTACGGCTTTGACTGCTACTTGTCAACTCCGCGTGCTACAGTGTAATGTTTTAAAATTATTGTACATAACTCATTAGTTTTTAATTTGTGAATTTAAATTTATAATAGACCTAGATCTTTTAGAATAATATTGACAAGTCAAAGTTTTAACCTGACATATATGTACACATCATCTGGTGATTTTAATGTACACAGCTTTTATAATTTTAATTATAAACAAGTTTCGTCTTTTAAATTTTAACCATTACTGACTCGGCTTCTATATAGCCTCATATACAGTTATTCTGATATTGGTATTCTGATCAAATATTGGGAATTAATATAGGCCTACAATTTCAAGTTGCAAAGAGGTTCATATCCTATGGTATATATATAGTTAATAAAATAGATTAATATTATTGAAATATCTTGATTTCATTCTCATGTAATCTTAAAGCTGACTTATTGAGGGAATAAGGTGCTAATTTTGAACTTGATAATATAAATTTGCCCTCAATGGACCAATTTAATTAATTAATACAGTAGTTTATTCCTTTGAAGCCGCCTGGCCGTGGAATGAATAAATTGGACTATACAATAATGGAATGACGATAAACGAACAAAGAAGCAACGCTGTTCTACTATTATTCTACATAGTGATACACAAAACCATAAAATACTTAACATATTCTACAATAAATAATAGTCATGGTTCAGTTAATTAATTTTATCTAAACTCGCGACAATTCATTGGCACAAAGAAATAAGAATTTATTAATTGTGAGGCGAAAGATAAGATTAAGTCGCCCCTTACGCTCCGAACAATGCGTTGCTATTCGCTTGTTATCTCGGAACTCCCGATCGTTCCTTCTCTCCAAACTCCCGATCGTACCAAATACAAGCTACCAACCCTTACACCAAAATGACAACCCTCTAGCTTACTCGGCAATCCCGACCAGACCACAATCACCTCTTCACATAGTCTAAATAATGCATAACACTATCCACTTAGTTAAGTGCGCGAGCGGAGGCGGCAGCCGAAGCGAAGCGCCCTTGCATTTTCGAATAATGTACGATACACTGTTTGTAGGTTTCGAAAATGTGGCATATTATATCTTCCAGACGTTAGTAAGCCTGTCAACTTTTGTTTACCGGTATGACGTCACACTACCAACGTCCAATTACGAGTTTCTACGTAATATGAGGACAGAAGAAGTGGTATAAAAGAAAGTGCATCGCGAGGGAGTGGTGGGTGGGAACATTCATCCAAGGTGCGACTTAAATTTATTTTTTCCCAATTGTGATAAGCTCAGAGGTGAGGTGTCGGACGGATTATCAACTCCGCAATTTAATTATCTGTTCAGTTCACATAGTGTTCTGTGTGCATTCAGTGCAAAGTATAGTCAGGAAACGAAAAAAAGTACAGAACAGATCATTTCCACGTTGTGCCTCCAACTGGTCAGAAGTTGTAGTGTGAAATCAAGCCTCTGAGGTTTGTTGTTCTAACATACCGAAGCTGTAATATCGTGTTTTTCTTAAATAGGGGATCCAGAAACAATTATAAAATATCAACGTTAGGAAAATCGAAAAAAAGTATTCTCATTTATTGTGGTACCGGTACCTAAATGGTCTAAACATTCTTAACACAGTGATTAGAAATAGAATGCAAAGTATTTCCTAGATCATATTGAAAATTTTGGAAACTATCCGGTTGGCCTTTTTAAGAATGCTTAGGACTTTATGACTGTAACGAAAACATTTTTACACTGTCTCTTAAGCCAAGATAAATTAAATCAGTCATTCAGAATCTTGATTGAAAATAGATTTAAGGCAGTGGAACGAAAACTCAAAATATATTTTACACAATCCCCCTTTATGATCACCGAAAACTGCTTGGAAGCTGAGGTAGAGGTTCAATTGGAAACTTCCTGGTCTAAAACGACGTCATCAGTAGTGACATGTCGGTAACAGACAGCCTAAAGACAACATTATTAATTAAAATATAATAGCCCAGAAAAGAAATTTAATAACTTAAACTAAAGTCCGTGGTGCTACATCCCTTGAAGGACTACGCCTGCCATTTTACCGCTGCGTAACTACCATAGACAGGTGGCAGGATTGGTGGGCATGTGGTCAGCATGCCGACTCCCATGGCCGTTATTGACGGCTTACTGAACCGGAGCCGCTACTTTTATTTTTTATCAAGTAGCTCCTCAGTTTGAATCACGAGGCTGAGTGCACCCCGTTGCAGAAAAAAATCCGAGGTACCGGGGATCGAACCGCGGCCTGCTGATCCATAGCTAGCGACACTAAACAACACAAGCGGTAAGAAAATAAATTATTTGATATCATTTCAAGAACAGCATAACGGAAAAGACAGAACGATGACATTTGCCAAAGGTCGTACATGTTAAAACGTTCTTAGGAGCTTGCCAATGAAACCCGTATGACATAAAACTATTCCACGTAATAATTTAAAAGCCCTGTTATCTTCCACTTACATTTTGCTCCAAAAATAAAAGATTCTATATTTATAGCACAACTGTTCCTCTAGCAGAGAGTTAATGCTAGTTTTCACACGATGTTAATATCTCTTATCCCTTCCGGTGGATGTTGTAAAGTGTTTATTAACTGAACCATTCTCCTTCATGTACGTTTTAAACCCTTGAATAATTGCAGCTTTTGTTCAAAGCGTTTCATTTTTCATTTCGTGTGGAGAGAATGGTAAAGGAACAAAGGAAAACTAAAAGGTTTTTTATTAACGAGGAAGCAATTCCAACTATGCTATCTATGCTACGTGATATCTTAAAAATAGACCAATATTCTATCGCACTCACGACATAATAAATACAGGCTTTCTGCTATATTAAATACTGTAATATGTAAACAAGTAAATGTGAGAATTGTTGTAGTTCGTAATATATGGGGCTGATGATAGACTGTACTTCGCACAACTTAGTAGTCTAGATATCACTGTATAACCAAAAAATACCAATCAAAAAAGTCTAGGAAGCTGTTATATTTCATAATGAATATCTTAGCCATAACTTTTTTCTTCGTACATACATCAAGCATTGGAATTAATTATAAGGTAAACTGCATTGTTCATAGGCTTATAGGCCTACATAATATGTCCATGTACAGGTAGGGGAAAAAAAAGCTGACCGACTAAAATATCTAAGTTGCCGATATGTGCCATTGCGCATACCTAGCGGCATTCACAGGAAAGCTGGGAATGTATTGAAATTTGTTCTACAGCCGATAAAAAGCTTGAAATTAGAAATAATTTCACGTAATTTGCATTGCCTGTGAAAACATACGTTTCCGTTACATCTCTTACATTTATTTACGTATCACAAGGCTCTGAAATCAGCTACAAGAGTCGGTCCGCTTTTTTTGCCCTACCTATACAAAGTATTGCCGGGCTTATTTCTCCATAACCTTGACCATATATTTTTTATTTTTTGCAGGATTGATATAATTTTTATTTATGATATTCCGAAATCTTCAGAACAAAACAAAACTTTCGTACTAATTTCAAACAGGATAATAATTGAGAAATAGGCGCCGACTGGAGGAAGCAAGGCACCTTCAACCCGCAACATTCTAGTGTTTATCATATAGGGCCTAGATCTATGTTTTATTACTAACAATCCAATTCTTACCCAACCCACCAATATTTTCAAGTCAGCGCCTCTGCCTATAAAGCATTGGTTGTGTATAATTTTGTGAAGTTTTGTAATGTTCCAGGAAAAGTTAAAGTTTTCGCAATGCCAACTAGCATTGTACAGAGTTGTATGATGTTGGAGCGCCCATTAATCATTAATACTAATGAAGAGGAATACAGAAACTACAAAGCCCCTAATTGCAAAACTCAAGAAATGTCACAGTTGCATTTTTAAATTCACTTACTTAACACTGCAGAACGCGTTGCGTATTCAAGTCATTGTATTTTAAAACGCTGATGTCCACAATGTAAAAGAATCAAGTTCAGTCTAACTACAAACTGGAAATCTATAGAAAAACAAATTTTCTAATTCCTTATACCTATGCAGGCAGAAGGTTTTACCTTAGAAGTTTTAAAAGGCACAGTATTAATTTTCTTTGAGGAAAGTATATTTTTTGAATGAACTATCAAAACGAGCACAGCTAACTGCGCAATTAGCGGTGTGAATATTTTTTCACTATTACAAACATACAGGCGTGGGTACAAACTAATAAAAAGTTGAAGTGATTTTTTATCATTATTTGGTTTAGAACGATATTTTAAGCCTAGTTTTCTTGCATCAATGATTAATTAATCAATTATCTGAATATGACTCTGGCCATAATACAGTACAGCGAACAACATAATGGCACAATCTATATATATTTCCCCTAAGAAGGCGAGTTTGATCGGTAATTCTCAATTTTTCATTACAATCCTTATGGATTTAGAGTTTGCACTTTAGCTGTCAAAACTATCTTTTATTATTCTTACGTATACTAATGTTAATGGAAATGGATTCCTACAAAAAAAAATAACATAATAGAACATAATTTCTCTATAGGCCCATGACATCTAACAACTTATAATTTCTTTATGTAAACTCTTTTAAGATGTTGAATAATGTTGTAGTAGGAGTACTTTCAATAACAAGAAGCTTAACAAAGAGGTCCTTTAGGGCATTTAACATAAAAGGTAGGAAAATAAATATTGGAGTCAAGTAATAGTTCTTTTCTTGAAGCTAAGAAGCATATGAAAGAGAATAATAAACGTGACAACCGCGTCAATAAAAGTTCTTTACACTTGTGTTCATGGGTACGGAGAGAAGAAAAATTAACCCGGCTGTTGTTACACACTTCTTCATAAGTGTCATGATTTATAGTTGTCATGCTGTATAATGACGCGTTGTCGAACGTCGTCATTCGTCTTGTGAGCACAACACAATGCAAGGTGATTTATTGGCTTTATCAATATCCCTTGAGTACACCGTGACGTATTTCCTCTGTTAATAACGTTTCCGGAAAGGTGCCCTGTTTGAAGCATCTCACATATTTACTCTTCTGATGTCCTTTGTGAAAGTCTTTATAAATGATTAGGTCTTACTTTATCTGAAGTGACAATGTTTTCTGCTAAGGCAGGATAAATTAGCTAATTTCCCCCCTATTTCTTTTCTCCTATTTCTATTACCCTATTGTATATCTCCTTTAACTGTAAACAACTAGTTAAATATTCGTACATATTCAAATGTGCCGCGCCATCTGTCTCTCAAATTTCTTAGTCGTTTTCCATTGCAATGACACTCCTCTTGACTCTTTTGAAAATCTTTTTTAAAAGGCTTTCTTTTGTAACTAGGAAGTCAATTCAACCTTTGTTGAAAGTGACTTAGTCATGGGCAATAAATTCATTTGTCCATTATTTTTTCGTGTATTTGACATAATTTTATAAATAGGAACAATACCACACTTTACACAAATAACCTATCGTAGCCCCCGTCTAAAAACGCGATTCCTCCATTCTTAGAAATGACAGAGCATGTTTTGTTTCCTATACAAGTTAGCATGGACAATGATAATTATAATTCGTTATTCCTCTTTGCAATAAATTTCTTCTTAATTTATTATGTTATTTACATAATATCCAGGTTAAGAGAAGAAACTGTAATACCGCCCACAACCGATATCTAAGACGCTTAATCGATGAATATTCAGCATGTTGTAATTATGTTTCAAACCTTCTTTCTTTCCTCCCCTTAGTTAATTTAAACTCTCCCGTTGCAGAGAAGTTTATGCGGCCCACGGCACCCTAGTCACACAGGACCGCGATCTGTCGGAAAAGTGACTATCTTTGATCACAAGCTTTGATCAGGAATAGAAATGGAGGACCTACCCAGATGGGTGACCAGCTTAATGCCGGGGCCACCTCTGGGAAAATAACACATAGGACCAGAAACACAATTCGCTCACATTCTGAACAAAGCGCGAATGGGATGAAGATGAGAATGATGGCCAGATGATGTCTACCCGACATTCGTATTTCGGGTGAGGAAAACCCCGGAAAAACAACAAGCGAATAGGAATCTAACCCAGGCCCGCTGCGTGATAGGAGCGAATACATACCTTGCGCCACAATGGTGGACTACTTTTAAAACTAAATTATCAATTAGATAGTTATTTAAGCCATATCATCCACAAATGTCAGAGAATGTCTCGATTCCGCGTGTGGAGGAAAATTACAATCTCCATTCTTGTTAGTCGCCACTTACATCTATCGGAATGTGAAGCCAGAATATTGCAAAATCCATTGTTAAGTTACTGAACGACTATATCACACTTTATTTCTACTGCAAAGTAATAAAGATAATGCAACTAAAATTCTACGAATTTTAAATATTTTTTTCAATTTTATAATTAATAAATATATGAAACAAAAATAAGTTAATAGATTTGTAGTATTCAATTTTAAAGTTTTAAGTCTGAATCGAAAGAACTATTCAGAGATTATCTAGAGAAATAAGATATATGAGATGTCTAAAAATCTGTTTGATTTACAAGATCCTATAGGCCGATACCAACCTAGATATCAACCCGGATTGTTTGGGTAAAAAGCAAGATCCTTTGATAGTCGAGTTATATTATGTACAGTATATAACATTTCCAAACGCAGTGTTAGTAGAATATTTATAGATTAGGCATATTATTTGTGACTTGCCTAATATTTATCTGAAAGGATTACTTTCACACAACCACACTTCAACTACAATTTTCTCCCATAAAGCCCACAATTAGTGAAAATCCACATCTGGAACTTTCGAAACAAGAAATGAAGTTGTTCTAGGTTATCGACATTTTGTCTCGTTAGTTTCGTAATTTACATTTAAAATTCTGAGGCCGTCTCGAAATGAGATGATCGATTTATCGAGGAGCCTTCTTTCTAGAATTAGCCCTCGCTGTATCCTTGAAGGGGTTGAATAAATTACAGTCACGAGAAACTTTTGAAAGTTGGTATTACTACATGCTCTGGTTCAGTGCATATGAAATCCATTTGTTATGAACCGTAGATATTACTGATATAATGATATATTTTATTACTCTGAACATTGTCATAACTATGTTCTTACTACCAAATGCCTTCGTTCTTTGTACGGAGGTACAGTTTTTTTTAATAAAGGAATTGGTAATTTAGTATTTCCGATGACAGTATTTACGTTATTAAGTGGTTTCTTCACATTATTTACGTCCCATGATCCATAGACAATGGTAGACCTTGAATTTTAGGGCTCTGAAGTTTGGACTATCATGGCGACCTTTACAATAGCAACTAATTGGGAAATAGAGTAACAAAACAAATATTTTCAATTTTACATGCAGATTCCGCACATTATGCTCACTCAGACCTATATTTAATAAAAAAAAATTAACTCTCATAAGTTTTTACGTATTCCAGCGTTTAAAAAATCAACGAAAACACCAACTCTTCCCATCCTAAAACAGGTTTAAACCTATATAACACAAAGAACAACTATTTTTCTTTTAGATCCTAGAGTTAGATTATGTAGGTCAAAAAATGATTTAACATGTTCAATGGGTTACCTCAAGAGTTGCTTCATGAAAGCCAGAGAAATTTACATCTGTTTTGTTTAACTGGTTAATCAGCCATCCATTTTACAGAAACAGTGATTTTTTATACAGCTGTAAATATTATATACTATAAGTTTGGTTAGTAATCATAACGTAAGTTCGAATTTTATGGACAAATTTATCTTTAGAGAATTCGGACCTCGAGTTTACATCAGCTGTTTATTTTTTAGATTAACCTTCTTGGTATGACTAAGAATATAGTGTTATTATTGTTATTTATTACTATATAGACTATTAAGAAATTTGAAATGCTCCTTCACCACGTACATTATTTTTGTATCTCTTTTTGCTCATAGGCAGCTTAAGTATACCCAATCCATGTTTTCAGTAATGAGTAGAGATTCATCAACGTATGGAGATGTTTCAGTGTTCAGTCCTTGTGAATTTACATCAAACACAAGTGTACACAGGTGCGACAAATTGAAAGTGATAAAAATAAAATTATGAAGATAGAGAGTTGCGATTGGCTGAAATTTCACGTGGTCACTTTTTCATGAGCTGACTAGTCTCAGTAACCAGATTACTGCACATTTAAATGACATTCAAGAAATCCATTTAAAACTATGAAATAACTTCACATATCTCGAAGGAGACAGAATATTTCAAAATTACAAAACCCCCCAGAAAAGTCACTGTGTACTTTTGAATACATTTATTTGTTGTTATTTGTTGAATGAAATAAATTTCAAATAATAAAAATAATCCTTTCATTTTAATGGACTTCCAACAATCCTGGACGACAAATTATCTATATGATATAATTATTAAAGTAATTCATATGGTGAACGCGTTTTATAAGCTGAATACCGAAGAAGAATGGCAACAAAAGCCAGTCTGTGGCAGTAATTTTATACAATGAGCTTGTCTCTGTAAACAGCTTCGATTTACTGCCAGAATAGAAATTCAGTTCCACAGCTTGACAACTAAATCAATAGCTTATTCATAACTTATAATGGAAACTTGTCAACTCACGCCTCTAAAGGGTGGAAAGCTATCTTCGATACCCTGCCAGGCAACCAGAATTTGCATATTACAATACAGGCTAGGTTTCAAAAAATGTGAAGACGCAAGCCTTTAATGTCTTAATGTGAAACCACACAAATATTGCAGGATATACTATATGTTTATCAATTAACATTGGCATTGACAAAATAAAAGCAATAAAGTATCTTAGTTCATTGAGTTTTATATGATTTACCAGAGTTGTGGAAGGAGATAATTATGTGATGAATACAAAAAAGGAACATAGAGAAGGATATTAATAAATTGCAGAAAATTAAAGGAATTAGTACCAAATGTTAATTGGATTATGAAAAGATTCCAATGCCTTCGAACAAGGATATTGAGAAAATTCAGAATTAGTAAGAAATTAGGCACGACTGATATGTGAATGCCAATGGCAAATGATAATGCTAAGTTAGATCTTTACGCGCTGCTTAACCCATCTTCCAACTAAAATGTGCTCAGGTATATGGGAACTGATCCAAAACTCCACAAACAATTGTTCGTGCAACGCAACTTATCGTTGAGTGGGAGCTTTAATAATATAGTCCATGATATACAATAAAATTATTTTTTTAAATTTTTATATACTCAGCAAATCCGAAAATGAGTTTAAAAATGATTTAGCGGAAGTTAATTTAATACTGAATTAAAATTATTAAACGTAGTTACAATAAATTGTAGTTAGTGTATTGGTTTAATGTATCATGCCAAACATTCTCCTCATTCTCTCTTTATAATTTGATTCTCAAAGACATTAAGCATTGTGTTAAGAGAAGAAACCTACAACTGCTGGAACCCAGAAGTAGCTAGGAATTTATTTTTATTTTTATTTTTATTTTTATTGAATTGCTGTAATGCATCTTTTGTGTATTCTTCTTTTTTGTATCTTTTGTTTATATTATTTTGTATTTATGTATTTTTAGCATGAACGTTGTAATTGGGTTTTCTACCTGTAATGTTCATTATTATTATTAAGTAAATAAATAAATAGATCCAGTGCGAATCAAACATAAAGCCGGGAATCGGTCGACCAATCGCGCGACAGCTTTTAGCTACCTCCGCTACTCCCACTGAAGATTCAAGCAAGAGAATACCCAGATGAAAAGAATTAACCCAACCATCTAAAAGAAAAGGTTAAAATTTATGTAACCTCTTTTCTGTACGTATTCGAAAATGACGTATGCAATTTATATGGACGAAACGTCAAGTTTTAAGACCCTTAATATTGATGTTTGAGAAATCCCAACTTCCTCAGCCGAATGGTTAAACGGATCTGCAAGTGAATTTTAATATTTCATTTTATTAAGGGGGACACACAGGTTAAATATTGATCTACTATATTGGCTACTAATCGGCTATATTGATCTACTACCTCATAACCTGATATGGTATTTATTGATAACTTCTACAGTTGCATAATATTTTCAAAATTAATGAAACTATATCAGTCACGGGAAATTATCGTTACAAAATTGCAGCCATATTTCATGCACTGAAGTGCCGCTTCCGTAGTAATTTCCGCAAATATCAATCAGTGATATTTTCTATTTATTTGTTAATATCAAGAGAACACTCAACACTGTCTATAATCATTGATTTAACATTAATATTTTATTTTTAAAAAATTTAAATGTACGAGAAAGCGTAAAAAAAATACACTTCCTGCCTTTATTTCTTAAAATATTTATGCGTGAATATTCCAAAGGTTGTAAATAATGTTGTTCATATGATATTTAGAAATAGGAAACAGAATCACAAAAATTATTCACATTTGTTGAAATTATCATGGACACATTTCAGTTGACGAAACATTGCAGCCATTTTAAGATAACTACCCATAACTACTATAGTTTTATTCATTCTGAAAATAGTATGCAATTATGAAAGTAGTCACTAAAGAGAATATCAGATTACAAGGTTACAGAGCACATGAAATACAGCCTGTGCCACGAATTGGAACTAACTTATTGCTTACAATAGGCTACTTTGTTTATGATTATGATATTACCGGCAATAGGCCTATACGTACCGCAATTTTATTTTATTTAATAATTTAGTTTATTTCGTACCATTAGACGCATTCAACTTTGAAGACTCTGTTTTCAAGTAAAAAAAGTGCGTCTCACGGTCCAAAAAATATGGTATATCAAAATCACTAAATGACTATTACGATGGTCTTTGTACGATTGTGCCTATGCATAAAAAAATATGACAGTAGTTAAATTCGAGATGCGACATTAGGGGTGGGATTGTGTACAGCAGATTAACATCCAAAACAATCGATAATAAACTTCCGCCTTTTGAGAACTCAACCTTTATTTTTTTCTATGCGAACTCTCCAGTATGAATATATTAAAATATGCTTAGAGAAACATGGTTCGAAACGAATATCCGAATACGAATAGTAAACACTTGTGCAAAGCTCTACAACACCAGACATGTCTACTAATGCGCCGTCAGGAGGTTTTTCCAATGTTATCGACATCCGTTACTAATGACCAAATAAATTGCTACAAGAAAGTACATTGTGACGTGGCAAGCATACACATCTACCCTGCCAAAAACGCATCATTAGGAGTGAAGAAAGTGAAAAATGCTTTTCGGCGTTTCTTCAACCAACATTTGTATTGGAAGGGAGTGTAAATCCTTTCCTTTCACATTTAAGAAAGGAAAAAGGTAGGCTATAATACATGTGTTCCACTAGTGCTAAAATTGCCTGTATTCGACACGTGTTGAAGAGGAACAAATAACTTGACGGAAAACAATTATAAGACACTCGCTTCACTTTGCCTACCAAACTTTGCTATTTTCTCACTTCATAGTCCGGTACAGAAGTAAAGAACAAAGAAAAGAAAGTAAAATATAAACTAACAAAGAAGAAAGATAAAGAAATAAAGGAAATAAGGAAGTATGAAATAGAAAAGATAAGCTCTTATCAGAATATGAATTAAATGAAAGAATGGCATCACTGCAATAATATTATACGTCGAAATATAGGAATATCCTTTAATACAGAAATTAAAATGTAATAAACTCCAGAAATTTTACGAATAATTATCCATACGAACAGACTAAAATTTATTGCACATTATGTTGAATATTGTTATAGATAGCCTATGTGATATGCCTGTGTTAGTATGCAAAAACCTTACTAGGCTGAAAATGCAGAAACTTAGCTAATTGCTTCATCAGCTGGATAATTTGAAAGACAATCCGGTAGATCACTAAGAAAAGAGAATTAGAATCATGATTATTCCTGAAGTTATTAAATATCAAACTTGAGTACAGAGAAAGTTTACAAAACGATTAACTTCGTTGTAATTAACCGTTCCACTAAATCTCAATATGAAAAGATTCGGGATGTTAAAGACGGGACCGTTTCTCATAGCTCACTTTCATTATGCGTCTTATATTCAAAAGGAAGGGCGAGAGTGAGAAGACTTAAAAACTTTCTTTCCTTGAAGATGGCATCTGAATGTCTCAAGTCATTTCTAAGTTATTAAGGACTTGTAAAAAGTTTCTTCATTGCCTCCCTGCTTAGCTTGCGCACGATTTTGCTTTAGAAGTGTAGATTAGCAGAGAATCCATTCATGACTTTCACTCTTACAACAAGGAATATTATCAAAATCTTATTAAAAACATGTCAGTACCGGTCAGTTTTCAATTCGAGGAATAATTCTGTCGCGGAATAAAAATACCAAATACATTATAAAAAAATGTTACAGGAGAAGAAATAAAAATAAATATGACGAATACTGTAACAAAGAATAATACAGAGGACTATAATTTAAAAAAAAGAAAATGATCAAGGTAAAAATAATATGAAAATGCATAGAATGAACGGATGAAGAAGTAGCGAGGAAAGAATAAATATGCGAAAAAAAAGGAAATGACAAATAAGGTAGGAGATTCATTGGATCAATATATTTCCATGGATCGTGTAAGTAGTTGACTGAAGAAGGCGGTAGAGTTTATAAGAGACGTCTGGTAAAATTTTCTCCTTTAAAAAATCTGAAGTATTATGATTTTAATTTACATAATGGGCTTTGCATTGGTAAAGAAGAAATATGAAAGAATTGTGCTGCCTGCTGCATGGATGTGATGGTCTCCAGTTCCATGCCATGAGTGTTTAATCTGACCGAATAGACGACTACGGGTTAGTCCAGTGCCAGGAAAATTGACATAGAGTTACGTAAGTATCTGAACTGCAACAAAATTAAACTAAATTAACAATTATGTGTACGAAAATTCCAAACGAATGGCAGTTAAAAATATATCCTAAGCGATCAACTTCTATTTTATTTTTAAAAGCTTAAACTTTAACCACCACATAAATAGAATCTTTGTCCTGCAAAAACGCATAATACGTACCATTTATAATGCCAAGCCTCTCGATTCCTGCAAACCTTTATTTAAAACCCACAAGATCCTCCCACTACCATGCATCATTATTTTTGAAGCCGCCCTGTTTGCTTATTCTCATAGACTCCTTTTCAAAGTTAATTCTGACTACCACTCTTACAACACCCGACATAAAAACAGCATAGCACTGACGAAACACTCTACCCATCTATTCGAATCTTCTCCATACTACTTATGCTCTAAGGTATTTAATTCACTCCCCTCTCATATCACATCACAAAAAACAGAAATTTCATTTAAGAAAATGCTCAAATCCTTTCTTTTATCAAACTGTTTTTATAATATAAGTGATCTATATTCTTTGTAAGTGTGTATATACTATATTCTTAAATTTATAATTTAATTTGTATAATTAATCTTCCATATACTGTAAAAATAGAGCTAGAAATAATATTAAAATGTATAATGTAGTAAAATGTAGCATGTTTAAATATTGTACATGTATTGAATATTTGTATGTAAATGATTAATTTGTAAATGTGTGTGTTAAAATTTAAGAAATGTAGTTATAAGTATATGTAAACTTATAAGTGAAGGTTAATGTAAAACACTGTACTGTGTAAGAAAATAAACTAACTAACTAACTAAAAAAAAAAACTAACTAACCACCATCTTAGAAGTTGCTTGTACTAATAAAGCTCAATGATATAATTTTAACCCTCAAATGCATAATGTATTCTGTATTATGCAATAATTTACCTTAAATATTTAATAGCATAATGAAACATAACTAGAAAAACAAAACAAAAATAATAATTCTAATACTTAAAATTACAATATAAAATCTTTACAAATATTGATTCTAACGTCATCCAAAAAAGCAGAGCTTGTGGTCGGGAGCGGTAAAGTGTAAATAAAATATACAGAGTTGCATAAATTAAATAATCTATGAGCCTAATCATTGCGTTAAGTTTTTTCTTTGTGGGCTGTCATGGATTTGTAACTTGCGTGAGAAATTATGTCTCGTGCAATTAGGGTTAAATTCCTTGAAATCAATAATCATTAATGGTGCATTAAACAGGTACTACCTATCCATCAAAAGTGTTCGTGTTGGGTACACATTTGTAGTTTGACTTATTTACTCTCACGTTATTCAATTAAAATAATTTATTACGGATTTCAAGCGATTATTCAATGGAGGTCAGATGAGCAGGAAATAATTCTTATAATCTACATCAGTAGGGTACTCGAAGAATTCGTTACCAATAAATCTCTGGCTTGATGATCCCAGGCCTTAATAATTCATATTGATTGGTAAGAAATTATTTTGTTTTAGTAACATGAAACTGACTAGTACTACTAATATTCAATTAGATGACATTTTAAGTTTGTCTGCATTTAACTTGATTCGGTAAAATGGTAAAAATAAAATCACTTTGGTGAACTTATACAAATCTTAGTAATTAAAGAAATCTCGACAAAAGACGTGATTGGTAGATTAATACTTTTTCTTTAAATTGTGTAATAGTCCAGGCAATAATATTTTTAAAAAGTAGTAAAGTGGACACTTCATCTGCGCGATAATTAGGAGAAAAAGTAGGAATCCCTATAATACCTATATAAAGCCACACGGCTGACTCACTCACTCACTCACTCACTCATTCACTCACTCACTCACTGACATTAATGTTTGACCACTTCCAGATGAGCATGAAATTGAAATTTGATACACATATAGCTTTTAGGCTGTAAACCATAGGAAAATTCCAAAAAAGTGTTTTTTTTTTTAATTTTTAGCCCTAAACCCCCCCCCGAAAAAGGGTTCGCTCGCTGACATTAATGTTTGCCCACTTCCAGATGAGCTAGAAACTTGAAATTTGATATGCATATAGCTTTTAGCTTGTAAACCACAGGAAAATTCCAAAAACTACATTATTTAAAAACTTTTAGCCCTAAAAACCCCCGAAAAAGAGCTTGGTTTCCATGGCAACGGTATTATCAAAAAGTGTTCACATAGGGCTCTGAAAGGTAATAGCCAATACAGCAGACTAAATACACGTACTCTATCTCTCATAGGTTTTTTAAAACACCTTTCCCAAGAACCTCAGTGGGGGTTTGGGGGCGGAGCCCTCAATGAGTGAAGCGAGTTCATTGTGTACAATCATTTGCTACAATCATTTTTGTAGCATCATGGCGGGTTTTTTTTAATGAGAATTGTTTTGCTACCTCGCTTGGTCTATAAATGCAGAATGGAATCGACTGTTCTTACAATGATTCATATAACAGAATGTTAAATACAATTAGTGAAAAGTTTATGGTTGAAACAGGAAAAAAAAAATTACGAAAATTTTAACAATAAATTTTAAATAATTGGCTGAGTTTATGAACATATTAAGAGAAACTGAGAAATAATGATAACATCATCTTAGTTTAAGCACTGTTTGACGAATTATGTATTTATTGCTTCATCGAATGTTAATTGCTGAATTCAGAATTATTTCAATGTAAGTTATGGGTAGATTGGCATACTTGCTGAATAAAATAGTAAAATAATACTGAACTAAGAAATTTTTTAGTTTATTTGAGAACCTAAACTTTGTCAAATGTGCCCTGTGTCAAATGTGTCAAATGTGCAAGCTTAATTCAGTGTCATTTCGTATTTGATTATCAAAACCTGCGAATGTCTAGCATTCAAAATTCCGAGGAATCTTTCTTGTTAGAAAAACAACACCTTTTCACACACCCTTTGTAATTTTTTTGCTTGTACTATATAAAGCTGACGACGAAAAGTCACGTTCAGTCATCTTTTGTTTCAAACAGTTCTAGTAACAAAGAGATTGATCTCTAAAGCCAAGTATTGAAACACTGCCTCAGTAGCTTCTAGTGTGCGAGGTAATCTAGAAAGTGACGAGGGGAGCAATGGGGGGACAGAGTTTGACGTTTTGACAGCCCCCGCTATTGAGCGAGCGTTCACCGCCTCTTGGATCTGACGTTTCGCGCGCGGCTCAAGATCCGACAAAGGAAAAGAAAATTCAGTTCCAAAAGCTTTTTTGTGAGTGATAGAAAAATGATATGTTCGGATCTCTTCTACAGACAACTGTCTTAGGAATGTCAATCAAATAATAGGTTTCAATCACCTCTCTTTCAATTTTCTATGAAGTAATAAGCGATATAGGCCTGACCATATAATCTTGGCGTTTTATATGAGCATACTTTAATAAAGTACCTAGGCCTATAACTATTAGGAAATGTAGCTAGACGAAAATACAAATCACTTGTTTTCCCCTAGAGCTTTCGCGTCTTTACTTCTAGGTAAAGATGGGATATCGATATTTTGTTTACGATATCCGATATTTGGCATCGATATTTCAGTTCCAGATAATATCGTAATATCGATATTGATCTTCTGTAATGGATTTTCGATAATATCGAAGGTGAGACAGGGATTTAAACAAAAATATTCTATTATAGCATATTTATTTATAAAAATGGGCAAGAACAACATATTAGGTAGTACCAAATTAAAAATAAACAAAATTGAAACGTTGGGTTAACATATTGGATTTACGGCTATAAATGATTAATTTAACTTTTTCAGCATTTCCCGTCGTCAATTTGAGTTTTGCTACCACAAGGGCATGTCAGTTACACTTGCCCGCCAGAAATAACAACAAGCAGTGATGCTAAACCATTCCCTAAATCAGAATAGGGTACAAATTTGCATTATACTTTATACTAGTATAGTTTCCGATAGTATCGAATTACTATATTTTTATCGATATTATACATTTATGGATATCGTTATGAATATACATCTATTTTGCTTCAGATATTCCATCTCTACTGCTAGCATCTCTGCTCTACAGAAGACCTAAGGATAAATTGAATCAATTCCAGACAAATGAAAATGCTATAAAAAAATCCATACATATTTTAGTTCGGTTGTCTTCATATGCTTATTACGGGAAAGTTATTTCACAAAATAGGTACATACCGAAGATGAAAGCAGAATGCATTTCTACATGTTCATAAGAAGTAATTGATATTTTGGATTGACTTGAGTTATATTATGTAAAATAATTTACTATATATAGGCTAAAATAAGTAACACTACAGATTCCGAGAGTGAGAGGAAATATTAAAATAAAAAGTGATAAAATTAGATGAAGTTTTTAAGGCATACAAGGTATTCACGCTTTATGCAATAAAATTAACGAAATTTGCAAGGTACAGACAAGCTGGTAGGGGAAAACGTAGGATTTTAGGAAAGTATGAGCGAAAGTTTTGAATAACGTTTTAAGTTGATATTACCTAAAGTGTTGATTTTGCAGCGTTAATAGGTCTGATGTTCCTACTAACATTTTCTGCATCGACAGTAGAAGTTAGTATATTTATCCCTTTCAGAGCTGTATGTATCTAATGATATAAGCAATAATGAAGTGAACTCATCACTGGGCTCTTAGTTTAAATGCAATGATTAAAATTTGAGTAGAAGAGCAGGTTTTCCTGAATTAAATTATAACACATATATAACAATCTTTACTTTTTACATGCAGGTTTTCATCTTTAATCTTAATTTATCTGCTTTCATATAACTTTTGACGCGACGAATTTATACATTAATAGCAGTGGAAAGGTTGTAGAATTATTGCTTCAAGGTACCGTTTCAGTAAATTCCCAGTGCTATAAGAATAAACTCTCTTATTCTTCGGTTACTTTACTTTATTCTGAATTGTATAATCATCTGCTTTGCCATTTGTAAACTTCCATGCAGCATAGTTTCAATAAATTTCAATGAATCTGTGGATGAGACTTGACATCAATTGCAGAGGGTGGAGCTAATTATAAACTTGAATTAGACACACGGATGTCTGGTGCGGTTTAGCTCCTTCAGAACGTCAGCTTCACCCACGGGAGATCAAACTTTTGAGCACAGTGACAACTGTTTGGGATTTGCTTCCTGGGATGATTTCTATCCCAACAGAACTACCAAAGAGATTTGTAAAGTAAGATCAGAACTGTGTTATGACATAGTCACTTGCAGTTGTCGAACTCTGTGGCTTCATTGAATCTTCCTCTACAGAACATGACTATGTACTTTTATACCGTTCATGTTAGTTATGATATAACTGTAACTAATTGACAGTAACTGATAGTACTATTAAGTTTAGAATTCTTGATGGATATATATGCATTCATGAACCACAGATTATTGTCTCTGTTGGACATTACATGAGAATATTATAGGAGAAAATTCCTCTGACGCTGGGATTTGAACCAAGGAACTTGGCTATCCGTTAAAATGCTCTACCAACTGAGGTAATCCAAAGTTCAGTTTACAGCGCCAGATGGATCTCCTCTCTCCTATGGTATACCTCACTGACAGACAAGTTATGTCATATAATGCAGCCTACTGTGAGGCACACTAGTTAGTGATTTTTGTGACCAGGCTTCCACTGTTATTGTACAGTCAACATTCAAGATGGATATATATGCATTCATGAACCACATTCCCAATGTCAAAGGATTTTTTCTCCTATAATATGCTTAAAATTCTTGGTTACAATAAAAGATTAACCATCGTCATTAATCGTGTTATTCATTGCGCCACAAATTATTATAATTGCCGGTAAATCATTCGAACAAGTGAAGAAATTCAAATATCTAGGAGTATTAATTACGGATTCAAATAATATTAAGGTAGATGTCAAGTGTCGACTGAAAACACGAAATGTTTATTTATATGCAGTTCGGAAACTATTATCTTCTCGTCTTCTGTCCAGATATCTAAAAATAAAAATTTATAAAACAATTATCATGCCAGTTGTATTATATGGAAGAACATAATCGCTTACTCTTCGAGGAGAAGATAATCTAAGAGTTTTCGAATACAGGGCGCTTAGGAAATTGTTTGGACCTAAGAGAGATTAAAATGTGGACGGGAGATAACTCCATAATGACGAGCTTATAATCTGAACTCTTCACGGAATATAGTAAGGGTAATGAAATCAAGGAGGATGAAATGGACTTGACATGTTGCGCGAATGGGAAGGAAAGACATATCTCAAAAATATAGACTGGGAGACCAGAAAGGAAGACCACTTGGAAGATGGGATAGATTTAACGGAAGTAGGGCTCAGGTAAGCGCAGCAATGAACCTCCGGGTTTCATAAAATGGATAATAGGCTATTCCTTTCTTAGGAATATTCTATTGCCATTGAGTAAGTAAGAAAATGCTTAAAATGAAGGAAATGAATAACTATTAATTTGTAAGAAATAGAAAACAGTGACATCTTGGGACGTGCTTGCACAATTTTTTTTTTACTTTAAAGGGGTTCAGCCCGTAAAATGAGACTTTATATAGAACTAAAAATTTCTGTTGAACAATGATTAATTATTAAAAATAACATAAAATAAGTAACAAAATGAAATAAATGTCATTGTTACATGCATCGTCACTACATTACAGATGTTATTTACGTCTGCAGCGAGGTAACTATGAGTTTAGCGGAATATACGTATTTAGAATAGGAGAGCATTGGCATCAGTGTACGAAGCTGAAAATCTGGGTTGTTTACCACCAGAAACAAATATTCCTATCTAGAATGTAATGGTACAGTATTGGTACATTATTGAAATTGCATCAATAAGCACTCTCCGCCTTTTGAAATAAAAACAAACACTATAGGCCTACGTGACCTATGAAAAGTTGGATGGAAAAAGCTAATTTGCACGGCCCACAAAGTTATTGATACGCTTATCTAGTGAAATATTTAACACAATAGAATGGCACAAGTGCGTACAAATGCTTTCATCATGTATGTCACGTCTATGTAGGGAAGTAATGTTGCTAACTTGCAAGCTTTAAAAATTCAAAATGTTGTCAATTTTTACAGTGGGGTGCATCATTATTGTTAGACCCCGTATGGTTCCTGAAAAATAAATGTGGAAACACAAATAAAACAACCAATATTGCCGTCCACAAACAAGGCTGTTTGTTGTTGCAGTTTGGAATGGAGTAGCGCACAAAGCAGGGAATGTAGAATACAGAACATTAGGCTTATATATATATATAAATTAAATATGCAAGTGTAACTGTGTATCTCGCTTTATGTAGATTTCATTAAGTAATAAAACGAAATATGTTAACACGAAATATTCTCTAAAAATAAATACATAAAGCTATAACTATAAATATACAGAGTGATTCACGAAGAATGGACAATATTCAGGGAATTAATTCGTAATGTTATGATGACTAAAAAGTTCATATGAAGATGGGTTCGATTTCTCATATTAAAGAAGTTATGACATCCAGAAAGTTGAGATTAATTTGGGAGAAATTAAAGGATATTAACTTGAATATCGACTGAAAGTCTATTGTATTGTTTACTCAATGACTTAGAAATTATTTAAATAACATTTGCACACCATAAAATGCAAATCAGAGCAGATTTTCAAATATGCCGCCACCGACAGCAATACATGTGTAAAAGTGTATGTTCCAAGAACAACGGTTGGTATATTTCGAATAGAAAATAACATAATAGGTTTACAGAAAAACTAAAAATTTATAATATGAAACAAAGGTATTTTAAATATTTCAGTGAACCCAAAATAAGACAAAACAATGTAAAATGTTACTATTTTTCACGGTAAAATATAATTGGCTCTAGTGATAGCACTTTTAATCCAAAGAGAGAATAATAAATATGTAAATTTATATTACAAACTTACCGCTTCGCCACATACTGAATAGATTAACAACTTACCAATATTGTATTTACTTTTATTATACGTTACAGGATGAAATAGCGAGGATGAGTTATGGTAAACAAATACCCAATTCAGCATTTGCCTTTACGACTGGGGAAACCCATGTCAAATTGGTCGGCCACTGGATCTGAACCTGGGACATGTAGAATGATAGTCCAAGAAATTCATTAAATACAGCCTAATATGTTAATATTTATCTCTCGAAGGATAAGGAGCTATTCCAATGTTCTAAACTTCCGTTTCACGATACTGTGATACCATGCTCAAAGTTCGTCACCACTAATAGAATATCTAGTTACAACATATCAAGTGTTTATGTTGCCCGCATTTAATATTTATGTCATGAAAAGTAACTAATAAAACGTAAGGGACATGTTAAATTTCCATGCGAAGTAAGATTTGTTTCTAAAAAGGTAAGCCTCTTTTCAAACTAAAAATATTATGGTTACTGTCCACCAACAGAGAGTAAGACCGTGGCAGGAATGTGTGAACTCGTACCCGTGTGAGAAGGACAGAGGACGTGTGTGACAGAGAAAACATGCTACAGAATAATCATTTAAAAAAAGCATGCGTCCCGCTGGGTGCGGAATTTTCAGTGTGACACCAGACGTTGACCAGATGTTTTTGAATGGGCTGTAAACTGAAGCTGATCTGTCCCGTGTACCATAAACAGATTAGTCGTTATGCATCCCTGTAACCCCCCTGCGCCTCATTCTCCGGAGACTTTCTTTGCTGTCTTTAAGTTTGTTGTGACCTCATAAAGTTATTAAAAAATGAAACCAACTGATGGTATCAAAACCTAAAAATCGACATCTTGTGACCTGACAGCTGTTTTTTACCGTTGGGCAAAATTTGATTACGACTTATGGTTGGATTCTCTTGGCACTATCACAAATTAAGATTTCTGATACTTCACTATATTTACTTACAGGTAGCGAAACAATTTTTATGACAACAAACTCAATTTAACTTGCAACTGAGACAACTTTATGAATTTGGGACCACGAGAACACTGTAATATTCAGGAGTTGCGAATACTCCATTAGTTTAGGGATTTCCGGGTACCGAGGTCTTTTCGGATGAAGCATATTAATTTCATATCCCCATGGATTGCGCAGGGATTACAGCGTCCCAGACACCAACCTAGCATTAAAAGCTTAATATTTTCCTAGCATTCCTTTTTATCAAAGAAAATCTTGAAACATACAACTTATCGATTAACCCACCCACTAGTTCTGTCAGTTGCAAGTAAGACTTCAACAATCTAAACTAAACAAAAAAAATGGGTTTAAGCACCGCCTACGATTTTCTTCAAGTTGAGAGAAGTAAAACTCTAACATTTGTCTTTTCCATGCATACCGGATCACCCAAGAACTTGATAAAAGAATAGCAGAAGGAATTTTACAGAAATTCCTTCCCGAGGGAAATGTCGATGAGCTTTCTTTGCTTTCCTTGACAATCCTTTGTGACAAAGTAGTTGACCGAAGATTTTCCCGCTTTTTCTTTCCCAGTGATGGGAATTTCAAGACAAAGAGACAAAAACAATTTGATCCCAAGTCTTTACAGTTTATCTTTTATAAAATGTATTTCTTGTTCTTATTCAGGAGAAAGGTATATAATTACGTCGCCCTCTTTTCAAACGAGAAACTAAGTAGGCCTTTCTGCAATGCTTTACAGCAGTGGTTCCCACCTTTTTTTCATCTGACGCCCCCCTTCGAATTTCATTAAACCCTGACGTTCCCTTTGATAGTGATGGGGAGAATAAGGCCTAAAAACGTGATAGTCAGCACTTTTGTACTTTAAAAGATCCCTATAATACTTGTAAAAATAAATTTTATTAATATTGCTTATTATTCTTATTTATCCTGTGATGCTTTTGCTGTCACACACACACATACACAAAACACGAAAATGAATATATAATTATTGTGAATTTTATTTGAGTCTCAGTAGCCTACAGTTGATAAAAAAAAAGTTAACTGTAGAAACACATATATCCAATGTAGAGTTAAAAACTAAATATTAGTGAGATGATTGGCACTTACAAACCTCATTGGTCAGCTCATGTAATAAATTAACATACAGAAAGGAAATTAACTAAAGTTCTATTTATAATGTGTTTATAAATTAGAAAACATCCAATTAAATTCCAAACAAACAATTTTAAACTCAAAATTAATGTTTCTTTCTCAGTAATCTGGATCCTAATAATCATTTTCAATTAATATATAAATTAAAATTTGTACCGAGGTATAATGAATTATTCAGTACCTTCCATAAATATTCATTGCAAAATTAATGCTATGAAATTATTCTGTGAAGTGATCGTCTACATTTCGAAAAGATATTAATTTTAATTTTGCTATAAGTTAGTAAAAATGAAACTAATAGGGTAGTAAAAGAAATAGCCTACATCATGTACGACTCCAGAATATTTTTAATTATTCTACTCATACACTTCTTACACAAAATAATGAGGTACTTTTTGAGTTGTTATGCAAATCCATTAACGTCACCGTGTTCCAACGTGTATTACGTTAGACACAGACTTAAATAAAATAGAATTTCCGCAGAGAGAAGACAAAGGTTTGTCTTTCATTACAGAGAAAGGAGTGCATAGTAATGGGGATGGAGAAGATGGGGGAGCTCCCTAAGTAATTTTACATTCTTTCTTCAACATGAAACATGCATGAATTAAAATAAACACCCCTTTGAGAAGACGTAATGTTTTTATTTTCCCCCCACTATCCTTGAAGGTTCCCCTATATAAATAAAATGTGGCGTAGAAATGTAAAGGTTTGGCAGATTTGTGAGTAACTTTAAAGATTTCACATTCGGAAGACAGAAAAATTACAAAATTATATTTTTTTAAAGCGCGAGTTGAGCACAGATTTTTTTTCCTTTTTTATCTGTGCATTTCTTCATTTTGTACGTTTTATTTATCACTGTATGGAAGTGTCTGATGGTAATGTTACTTTCTGGCTTACTAAAAGGTTCATGTCGGAATAGTCTATCTGTTACAGAATTGAAATAATAATAATAATAATAATAATAATAATAATAATAATAATAAATCTGTACGCTTTTTCCTCATGGCCAAAGCTTATTTTTTTGTGAACAATGGTTTAGAGATTGTAGCTTATTTTTTTGTGAACAATGGTTTAGAGATTGTTTCCTCTAAATAGTTGTATAATTTCTGCTCGGAAATGGCTTATCTCAAAGCATGGAGTACTTTCTGGTGGAATAATTAAAGAAAAAATAATCAGATAGTCTATGAGATATGATAAATGGGTACATTTGAGTAACGGAATATACTCGTATAATAGACGCGCTTCATGTCATATTTAATTTTGTTTGCCAATCAAAATCATTTAGAAAATATTGAAATTATTATAGGAGACACAAAGTATTATTTACTTCAAATCTGAAAAAAGTAATTTCTTCGAGCACAAACACATTTATTATCTCTTTATAATAGGGGTATGCATTGAATTGCTGAATGCATTATTTCTTGGTACTCCTACAAGAATCACTGAAAAATTTAAGAAAAACACGCGCTATTTAATTTTGTAAAATAATCCACTTTTCTTTCATTCAAAAATTGATTTGTAACTCCCGAAGCATTAAAGAACAGAAAATCACGACTGTTATTTTCACCTGCCCCATCGGAATTCGTGCTGGAAAAAAGTCGTGTAAAAACTCCATCATGTGGAACATTTTGTACGATCAAAAATACAAAAATAAGTTTACGAGGAGAATACAATTATTTTTTAATGCAACTGACCATTTAAAGTTACTTCTGGGCATCAATAAATTAAAAATAGAACTTAAATGGGTTATGGATCTAAAATATTTATGACTACTTTCATATTGGAAAATATAATATTTTTTCTTCTTTTTCTTTTTAAGATTTCGCTCTCATTTTAGTGGTGTGTTTCATCGATGATCGATGATGATTAATATGAAGAAACTAAGTCGGACATTTACGTATATTATTCTCTCATCTGTGATACCTAAATGCTAATAAATTTAACGGAAACTCATTGAACCTTGAAACATGGACATGAAGTGAATATTAAACATATAGAAGGATTTCCCCATCCAACACAAATTTGAGTTTCTCTGAACTTTATCTCGCTATCTTCGTAGCGGATGCGAAAGAAACCTTCGTCTTCCGGTATCATCTCCAGCATGAAGAGTTATATTCTACGAGACCATCCTCAGTTTTATGGCGCTGTGTAACGCAAGGCAGTATCTCCTGACCTTCAGGGGCGGAGAATGCACTTCTACTCTCAAATGCCAGAGCTTTAAATCCACTTAACAGAAAAGACCGGGATATCATACCGAGGGATCAGTATCTGTTGGTAAAGAGGCAAATGAAATATGAGTTCATGATTTTAAGAGTTCGTTTTATATATTCTACCTTGTAGTTAAAAGAAATTAACGATAAAGGGGAGTTTATAAGATAAGGTTTTAAAAAGAAAACAGAAAATGCAATTTATGTACAAGTAACATGATAACACCGGGTTCATGAAAAGATTTTTGTTTCTATAAAATGTAAAGGGTCGTAGAAGAACCCCTTTTGAAATTACTTTTATCGGATATCGTAAGTTAATCTTAGATTTAATCTTAGATATAGTGACAAGTCTTATGGCTTTATGCTCAAACAGATGATGATGATGATTATGATGATGATGATGATTATTATTATTATTATTATTATTATTATTATTATTATTATTATTACTATTATTATTAAAATTTAAAATAATTTATCATAGGTAAACTTGTGGAAATCACTTACATATTTGGTGTAAGCTGTAACTTTAACTGCCGAAGTTATTACTAGTTTTTACCTGAAATAAAAGAAAACATATGTTATTGTGGTGAAGTTTTCTTTTAAGGATAGATATATCAGATCTGATAGAGTGTGCGTGAAGTTACATGGATTATGTAAAACATATCAGAGGAGACGTAAGATTGGACTTGTTCAAATGTGATGTTATAGTGAAAAAGACATTTTACATTTTGTGTTTCTTTTGGCGGTAGACGAACTTCGTACAGGAACGAAATATTTCCTCTTCAATCTAAACTTCTCTGACATCTGCCTCACGAATTTGAGAAACTCACTGGTCATGCTAACTTATTATGTTATATTCCTTTCTGGGTTTTATCTATCTATAGCCTACTACAGTGCGTTTGTCATAAGAGTTTGTCAATCGTGCGGATTTCTACGTCGCGGCGGTCACATCTGTAAATCCCTAGCGATCGGGTGAAATATCTACGCAAATAAAGCTGCTAACGGTGTTAAAATTCAGGTTCTCAAGATAACAGTTAAAACTGCTATGAAAATGAAATCAGGTAAACTGATGTAAAACAGTGCCAGAATGCTTTTGTTGAATCAATTATAACTGCAATTATGATATGCAGAAAGTAAGATTTTATCAGATTAAAATCGTCCAGCATGGCTAAACTACAGATTTGTAGGCCTAATATCTTGACAATCGCACACTCACATAAAAATATAAAAAAAATCCATGTCAAATTGGCCGGCTCCGGGATTTGAGCCAGGGACATTTAGAATAAGAGTCAAAGTTTTTACCATTTTGGCCACCCCGCTCAGTTTAACGGTCTAGTTTGATAAGCATATGTGAAAAATAGTGTTATTTGTCAAAGCTAAATGTATTGCAACTTGAAATTCTTAAAATACGTCAGCATTTCACAAAATTCAGTGCCAAAGAACCCCGCTAAATATTTCACAGTAATATACCTTCTGTATACGGTATAACAGTATTCATGTAATACTCAATTTCAACTTGATCAACGAAATAAACAAACATCTGACTGCATTGGAGTCAACGCCCTCAATGATTAGAAATGCGGTATTGTAGTATAGACATGATTTTAAAAAATGTGACCTTTAATTATTTGTTACACTGGTATCGGTAAACCGATGTGGTCCAGAAGAAGTAACCTTCTTGCTATTGACATTATAAATGCGTAGACCAAGTTTCATGAAAATCCGATAAAGCGTATTTGAGTTATCGAGCCTGTCTTACATATTACCATAAAAAGGCACTAAATTGGGCATTATTCTGGTGCCGGCCAATCGATTTGGCCAAATATGACTAGACGTTCTTCCATGGACATTATAAATGCGTTTACCAAGTTTCATGAATATCCAATAAAGTATATTTGAGTTATCGTGCGTACAGACACACGGACGGACGGACATTTTCCCATCCCCCACACAATCTCATAAAGAAGCATAGTGGGAATTAATAACAAAGCACCTCATCGCAAGAGATGTTGGAAATGTCCTCCTCTTGCATCCACACAACAATGGCACCTTATTTGAAGATTTTCTTTCACGCACATAAGTTCAGCTTCCGAGATAGAATTAATTTCTTTTGCGATATTGTCTTTAAGACCTTCTAACAGTATATGACTAATATTTACGTGGGAAAATGAAACATAAAGTGTCAAGTTCAAACCCCCATACATTAAAATATTCACTATACTTGCTATTTAATAAAGATTACTTTGAATGAAACTGCCTTCAAATTATGTTTCGGTGCAGAAAGCATGAAGACTTGGTTATTCTGATCTTATTGTTTAGGCACAAGTACTGTTCACATCGGAGTGTACTAATACACATAAAAACATTGAGTTTCTATATGAGAAAATAATTGAATTAACGTTACATATGTTACAAGATACGATATGTGTATTCATTTAATACTCCTATCTCCCACATCCTACAAGAGGGACTAGTTTTAAAAGCTTTATAAATTGCATTATAATTCGTCAGTAAGTAAAAAATACGTGAAAGGAAATAATTGAAAATACAAAATACATATATATTTTCACCACAGGAAGTACTTAATATATTCGTGTTATACAGACTGTAATAATCATTGTTGTATGTTTCATTTTTTGTTTTTATAAGTTATATTGACCATATTTATTAGCTCCCTACATTCATGCTTTACTTTATAAAATCTAAACCTGCTATCTAAACATCTATAACGATTAATTGCCTATCTCTTTAATTAGGTTTCATATTTAGTTTTGAATACATAAAAACATTTCACACTTACTGTTGACTTTCTTCTTAGAAGCATCAAATTCTAACCCAAATGAAAATGTTCTGTATGTAAATTTTTATAAGTCCGATGTATCATGGATTGCTTTAAAATTAATTTTTAACGCAACTATCCAAAATTAAATTCCCGTTTCAGAAGTTCGGTATAAATTAATTTCTGGCCCAAGGCGGAGGTTGGCAACTCCATTTATTGTCACCGTGGAACAATGTTCACAACAGACTCTGTGCATACAGTAGCATTACAACAGAGAAGTTGAAAGCTAGAGCACATTGTCGTCGCACGTAAGTGATAGTAAGCTTATCCTGGTGTAGCTATATTAGCATTTCCAATGCTGGAGGGGTACATACATGAATACTAGAGGAGCCATGTGTATTTAGCACCAGCTGCATGGGGGACGAATGGCTGGAATATTTGCGGAGGAAATGAGGTTCAAACATTCGTGATTTCTTAGCTTGGTTTTACGACACCCCAAAGCTTCAATTTATATTAGAGGAATTCTGTGGTTTCAGACCATTAAGAGAAAGTAGGGAACATTTGCGACACAACTACAGTCTTTTCAGAGACTTTCGGACAACCAGAGGTTACATAAGTTAGTTACAACACTGTAATGTTTTATTAAACATTTACAAGATTCAAAACATTGTGGCGCAAGGAAGTAAAAACTGTGAAATTCACCAATAGCGATGATCAGTTGAACAATAGTCATCTAATATTAACAGAGGATAGACCTCTCAAACCTTCTCTGCATTCATGACATAAACGATCCATCTCATCCCAAGGATCCATGAACTCTTTTGGATCGAATTTTTTAAGCTAATTTTCCCTTAACTGTACACGTTTAATTTCTGGTTCTTTACGGTTAGAGATAGGACAGTTTCTTCTCTTTAGCATCATTTCCCACCCACCTTCCATACACACTATAAGGGTTCCTGGCTAATTAAATAACTATTGATTCCAATCGGGATAAACGTTAGAATCCAAAAATCTAGAGGACAACTCGGAATATATGAAAACAATGCTTTCAGCAAGAGGCACCAAAGGATCGTCTTAATTTAGGGGTGGTCGTAATAAGAAAAAATGCCGAGAAATATCTGCTTCCGATCAATCACAAACAACACATATATTAAAATGAAATGTTTGTGTTTGTATAGCCAGTATAACCTGAATATGATACGACTGACCTAGTGAATCATATCTCATTTTCAGCTGGGTTCATTTAACTACGAATGAATATTCGTTCAGCATGTTCCGCTTCATGAGTTAGTTTCCTTGAGGTGGCTGTTAAACTTATTAATGGTTGCAACATTTACTCTCTCTTTTTTAATTTTGCCACCCGAAGTTTAGATTACATGGGAAATTTAATTAACACACTCAAGTTCCTAGTAAAGTGACATAATTTGTTTAAAAATTCGAAGCCAGCAGTGAAACTCTAGATATTTCTTACAAATTGTACCTCTTCATAGAACCTACTTGTAGCTGGAAATATGTAGGTCTTGATTAGTTATAGACACTTCAAATGTTATAAACATGCTGGTAGAGATGGCGGAAAGCAGTTCACTCAATATTGAGTATGAATAGAAGGTAATAGGCCTATGTTATATACAACAGTATTTAAAATATGTTATTACGTTTCAAAATTACTTAAGTACCTCTGATAGTTAACTTGCAATTACGAACGTACAGGTAAGAGCGTAAGAACGAATTTAAGTAAATTTATTTCAAACTTGGGCTATAGAACGTCCTGAAAATCCTGTAAAACGTGCAGATATTGTGAGCATTAAAAACCTGTACTGAACAATATGAAATAATTTATTAGAAAAATGAATCTAATCTTCTGGTATCAAACGCTGTAGGCAATATTAATATAATATTATATAATATTAATTCCTTGTATCTAGAGCTCGGACAATTAAAAACAAAACTAGATAAAGTTACGTATCTCAAAACACTCTAAACGCCACTCAAGAATAAGAGTTAGATACAATCAATGCACTTTTTTTGCCTTGTTTTATTTTAACTCAGAGTTCTTTAGCCAAGCGCTACCTTTGGCCTTGTTACAAAATTTGATACTATTTGTTACATTGCATGACATAAGTTTTACACGATTTGACTTCTCATCTAACCAAATAGTACACTTATCATTTAACTAATTACAATGTTGCTAGCATTTCAGATGTTGACATGAATATTTAGGCAAAATGCATCCAACTATCTCATCAAATCACAATTTTGCTTTACTACAACACCCGTTTTAAAGCTAAAAATTTAGAACTTTTAATGTGACTCGAATATATTGCATTCAAAATCCCTCGCCTATTTTCTTTATGCAATGACCACTCCACCTTTTGTTTCGATTGTAAACATATAGTCGAAGCGCACATAACTTCTCTGGAAGCTATTATTTGTCCAGGCTCTTCACTTGTATCTATATCTGTATTTTAGGTAGGAAAGCTTCAAATGAATAAAACAACCCGATAACCTACAGCTTATTCTGTTTTGTATGCTATACATCTCAGCATACGAAGTTACATTTTCCCTTTCACAACTTTATGTGAATGATGATATATATATATATATATATGGAAATTGTAAACGTTAAATGGAGGAAATGGATCACTGAAAGCTTTGTATACATCAAAAACCTAATTTCTCATTTATAGGAATTTGGCGCGTGTGAACAGACTTGGCCTTAAGGCTTTCTTCCTCCATCTGAAAGCCACGTGTTAGTGTTAGCAGAAAATGAATCATAACTCCCCTAATGCCCATTCAGAGACCTTGAACTATGTCTGAAGGAAAACAACCCCCAGGTATAATTTGTGGGGCGGAACTTTTTACTCGGCACAATGAGTATAACTCCCCTAACGCACATTTTGAGGCCTACAACTTCTGTGGAAACAATCGACACGAACGATTCTCGGAAAGTGCATAGCCGTAAAGGGACATAAATCTATTCATTCGCAAAAGGATGGAGTGTTTGGGGAGTGTTTGTGCTAGTACAAGTTAGGTGTTAGCTTCAGAGTTTCAAAATGTAGCAAGCAAATTTAGATAATAATAAACTCCTGTCTTGCACTCCGGAGGTCTGGGTTTTACTCCCTGAACCGGGCGAAAGTTTTAAAAATCTACCTTAAAGGTTGGTTTTAGGAGAGGTGGTGGTGTACAGCTCTAATCACTAGTCTGTGCACCAAACATAATTGGTATATATGTAATTTTTAATAGTGATTCGTCCGTCGGATGGGGACGTTAAGCCTGGCGATCTCCTTTATGTCTTTTGACAAGAGATTGTTAATGATAGCAACGGGTTTCCCCTCCATCCTTCGTCTCCTCACCATCTCATATCATATCCTACACTACACTCATCTCATATCCTACACTACACTAACAAACACCACTACACACACTCATCTCATCATATCTTACACTTCTGACAGTTAGGCTACACATCATCATGTAATTTTATCCGCCCAAGTGGTGCATTATTCGAAAATGAGTCCAAATACCCCAAATGCGTCAGTGAAACGGGGTTGGCACTGGACACACAGACGTTTATTCCAAAGGCATGGAAGCATTCTCAGTACTATCTACTCTAACATATTGAGGAATTCACACACACAATGATCTGTACTTAATATAATACCGTACAAGAATAATGTTATATATTAGATCTTGTATACAAATGTAACGCTTCATTTACGTTTCTGATTTTTCGCAAACTACTAACACAGAAGAGTTGAAATTTTACACAAATATGGTTTTTATACCCAGAAAAATTATAGGACTAACGTAAAGTCCTTCAATCATCTCTGCTACCATATTAACCTAATAATAAACTAAATTCAGTGTCAATTAATTTGATATCAAGCCATGACAAATTAACACATAATTTCGTTACTACCGCCAACCGTTGTCAAACAGAGTGACCTTCGTTTTCATAAACAAAATTCAGAAAGAGTAGTGATCTTTATACAAAATCTAGAAAAGCCTGATCGGTGTCATATGTGTGAAAAAATTAGTCGAAGGAAGCCCTGCTAGAAAGATTACAATATTAATTGCAAGGTATGCTGCCCAGCGATCTTGTGGGACACTGCTGCACTGACCCCATCAATAATGTTACAGTACTATATTTCTGTAGATTTCTCAGAAATCGAATTCCGAATATGCTAATAAATCTGATGAATAATATTCACCTTCAAATTACGCTTTTCATACATAAAATTAGGACAATGAAATACAAGTTGTGAACAGCTGGTTCAAGAGGTTTAGTTTTGGCATGCTCGTTAAACATGAAAGATTTATTTTAATTACCTGTTCAAGGGGTAACTGACATATCAACACAAGTTCACGTATATAAATGAGGTCGTGTCTGCCCTTGATGTTGGCAAAACGAGCCTCTTGTTGTGATAAACAGCAACAAAATTATGATGGATAGGTGCATTTGTAGGGGAGTCTCGGATGTAGGCGTGGGTGTGATAAATTGACGCACGAGATCTGTAGCAACGACATCATAAAGGGAAGTGTAACATTTCACTTCAGCATTTCTACCTTGTAGGCTTTATTCTAAAAATCATATTCTATTTTTAACTTGTTCTACCAAACATTTTTTGTATCTTTCTTTCTGGATATCTGATTATGTTAACTTTATCCTCATTTTTATGGGAAGTTTCGTTATCCATATACCGATACCAAATACTATAGAGGACAATACCGGACACTTACTGCTTTGACAATAGAAAAATCAGGGACAGATTTTGCAACACTCCTGGTGGCATAACCTGCTAACTTGGGGGCAAATCAATATGTTCAAAACACATACAAACTGCAGTGTTTTAATGTTTCATCAAACACTAAGGACCAAAACACTGTTTAAGTAATTATAAGAATAATAATGAGCAAACAAAACACAGAACTTCCGAAATACTTCTCAAAATATCAATGAAAACACAAATATTTCAACTTAGCGGTTGCTAACAACAACAACTCTCTATTTTTTTCAATGTTGCTTTTTTGTTTAATTTTTTAGGTAATTTATTTTCAAACAGCATTTTATTGCTGGACCATATTTAGAAAGAAAAATCATATCCCTAATGCATAACATGCCGAGGTTGGCTATTTCGGCTTCTCCAATAGAAATTGGTTGATATATTTGCATCTGTATTCAGTAGTAGCAGGTTGGGCCGCTAGATGGTGCTCAAGATATTGTCCCTCGATATATCGCAAAGTGTCCTGTATTGTCCTCTATATTATTTGCCGGTACATCGATATTGGGATTTTATTAATTCATTTTTCGCATCGATTAAACAATGATTGTTTATGCATTGTTTTCATACCCCATGCCCCATTATGACAATCTATTTACATTACTTCTTTTTCGGGTTTTCGTTTTTGCCCCCCCCCCTGCATTGTGAGGTTTCCGTGACCTTCAACTACGCCACTGACTGTAGAATAGGCCTATACTTAGTACAGGTAATACGTGAATGCGAGACTCGTCAAAGTAAGGCTATGAATAATTTGACCCACAATGTTACATTACATATGCGACTATTTCTTACGAATTTTCAGTGCGTGATGGATGTGCATAGTTTAAATTCACAATAAAATAATAAATTGTTGTGTAAAATAAAATCAGGTAAACTGATGTAACAAAGTGCCAGTATGTTTTGGTTTAATCAGTTATGACTGCAATTATGATATGCAGAATATGTTTTTTTTAAATTGATTTCCAAGTTAAGCTCCAGATTTATTCATTAAGCAGGGCTTACGGAAGAAGAAAGGTCTACCATCTCGGCCACCTGGGTCATTTTAACGGTCTAGTTGGATAAGCGCATGTAAATCAATATTGTTTTTTGTCATAGCTACCTGTATTTTAATTTCCAAAGCCTTACAAGATCACAGTAAAACAATAGGCTATGTTGTCAAGATAACTGATTTTCATTTTTTTTATAAATTCTTTCGAATACGTATATTACCATAAAATAGGCACTAAATTGAGCATTACTCCGAAACAGTTCAACCGATTTTATCCATTATGAATAGATGTCTTCCCATGGACATTATAAATGTGTATACCAAGTTTCATAAAAATCCGGTAAAGCGTATTTGAGTTACCGCGTCTTTAAAATATACACTAAATTGGGTTTTACTCCGGTACCGGTCTACCGATTTGGTCCAATATCAGTAAACGTCTTTCCACGTACATTATAAATGTGTATAAAAAATTTCAGGAAAATCCAATAAAGCATATTTGAGTTATCGCGACTTCTTATATATTAACATAAAAACACTAAATTGGGCATTATTCCGGTACTGGCCAACCGATTTGGTCCAATATCAATAAACATCTTCCCATGGACATTATAAATGCGTATACGAAGTTTCATAAATATCCGATAAAGTGTATTTCAGTTATTGCGCCTTTAAAGTAGACACTAAATTGGGTTTTACTCCGGTACCGGTCAACAGATTAGGTTCAAATTCAATAGGGCACTTTTCATGGACGTCATAAATGGGTATACCAAGTTTCATGGAAATCCGCTACAGCGTATTTGAGTGATGGCGCCTTTCTATTAAAATAGGCACTAAATTGGGCATTACTCCGGTACCGGTGAACCGATTTGGTTCAATATCAATAGGGTTCTTCCCATGGACATTATAAATGTGTTTTCCAAGTTTCATGAAAATCCGAAAAAGCGTATTTGAGTTATGGTGCGTACAGACACACGGACAGACGGACAGACAGACGGACAGACATTTTTTCGTCCACCACACAATCTCATAAAGTACCATACTGGCACTTAATAAACTAATATTTCAGATGTAATTCAATTTCTGCATGGATTACACGACTGTTGTCTTACCTTCAGATCTGCCCACTCAACATTCCGAAACGAACGATGATATCTTCATGCGGAATATTACAGAACACTCAAATGCACTTAAAGTAAATAAAACACTAACATACGCTGTAATTATAATACTAATTTATTCGGATTACACACGATTATGTCAGATAGCAAACCTCCCGTCTAGGAACAAGGTAGAAATCTGAGGAAGCTTGTAGCGATCTATGCAATCGATTTCCACAAAGAAGTTACTTCACTATGTCGTTAACAGACGTCGCACTGTGTCATCGCTGATGTTCTTCAAAATACCTTAGGGGCAAGCACACCCTCATCATCTCACGAAACGTGATGGTATTCAAAGATCTATATGAAGGACAGGCGAAGATTTTTACATTACAAATACACAACGTTACAGTGAACCAGAAATAACAAAGTTCAATGATTTAATAAAACACTTGCAACAAATATATTGTACCCAAATAAGCATATAAATTAATTCCACTACATACACGTACTTTATTTCATTTTCTAATAGAGTGTGTTTCTAGGATTAATATTTTCATGTTTCATAGTTTGCATACTGTTTTATTTTGTTTCAGTTCGTTGAGTTTGTTGTACTACATATCTTTCTACTGTGGTTTGTTTTTCCCTGTTTGTTTAATTGAATGGTATTCTTTGTGTTTTGCAATCTGTGGTGACAGAAAGAAATTAAAATAAAATACTTACGTTACATTTTATGAATAATCACTGTGGTGACAGAAAGAAATTAAAATAAAATACTTACGTTACATTTTATGAATAATCACACTGAACCAGGCTTAGTTGCATAGTATCCTAGAATATTTAACACTGTTAAAAAAGAACTTCCTTTGTAATACAATTGCTGAAGTTTTCAGACTGATAATTAGTTAATATTGATACTGTCCTAAATTATGATTATGATGATAACAATTTATTATTCGTATAGTTATTTCACACGAATAAGATGGCGGAGTCGAACATGTCCTAGATAAATATTCCTGTGGTTGCGGGTTCGAATCGCGTGGCCGTTCAATCTGCCTGTAAGGGTTTTCTTAATTATCTCTACTCGAAAATGCTTTCAATTACTTTCTTTTCCAACTGAGCTAAATATATATTTGTTAAAATAAGATTTCCAACTATGCTCAGTATATGAAATAAATACCTAACCTATTCTAAAAACAAAACTTATCTTATTATACTATAAAAAACTTAAACTTAAACTCCGTGGCGCTACATCCCTGGAGGGACTTGGCCTACCACCCGACCGCTGCGTCATCTACCACGGGCAGATGGCAGGATTGGGGTATGTGGTCAGCATGCCGACACCCACGGCCGTTGATATTTTACTCTAGCATAGTTAACATAAGTTACTAGCCCAGAATGTAAAACTTATGTACAAACAATAAGTTAGTCATAAATATTATTAAAACTCTTTAAACTGCTAAAAAATGTATTTAAAGGCCATAAAAATAAAAAATCGTGCTAAAATGAAGCTCCTGTCTCCTTCCTATACTGTAGTCTCCTAGTAGCCATAGTATGGAATACGGGAGTCACTGGAAAAAAATACTCGATAACCTAAAAGGACCATTAAATTTAATTCAAGTGCAGGATTGCCAAATATACAAAACATGTACCTCATCGCAGTCTTAAGTGACTCTGCGTTGAAGTTGTCCATGCTCACAATGACAAACTGCGCATACCTTTAAACCTGGCTGGCAAAAGAGGTTTTCTCTGATAATTTACGAGGATAACCCTGTTTGATCTCTATCCATAGGAACTTTATATTCTTCTGAAAATGTCTTATTTTATCTCGGTCAAATCTTAACATAATTAGTTGCTTTGTAGCTGCTCCAAAATGACTTCGCTGGTTCGATCCCGGCCCAGGTTGAAAGCATTTACATATGCATTACTGTGACCGGCCAATATCTGTAGATTTACAGGCATTTCAAAGAACTCCTTGCAGGACAAAATTTGGTGACATCGAGGACGGACACAGGCCTAAGTTTCAGTACATTTTCTGAGATATTGAAAATTTTAAGAAAGAATTATTTGACCAAAAATAAAATTATATCGTATTCTACTCGAGTTCTTAAACGTAAGAAATTTAGATTGAAGTCGATGGAAATTCAGCGACTCTATAAATGGAATTATTCAGTATTTTACGAATATCTGGGTTTTGTGTTCATGAAAGGAGTCACATCTGTTTTCAACATTCTTATTTTTTCACACATTGATAGCTCCTACACTACTGTATAAAATATTAATACAACATCCTGCTTCGTAACACGTAGCAAAGTAAATACCATATTACGTTGAGAACAACAAAGGATGAAGATTTGATTCCGTGGGAATCTTCTCTGATTTTTTTCCAGTGGGAAACACTATAAACAAGAAAAATAAGGGAAGACATGCCAAGGGGAGGAATGCTGCAGATAAATACAGACCTCAGCAGACATACAGCGACGGTTATAGAGAAGGTAATGTCAAGGAAAATAGGGGAGACTTCTAAGAAGGAAAGTGTTTCGGGCCGGGGAAGAAATGTCAACCAACAACAAAATTAAGTTAATGCTACAGGAGCTATTCTTTTAGTTCGTGAGAAGAAAAATGTTTTCATTGCAGGATTTCAAGAAGAAATATATAACAGAAATGGTGTCAGTCACAAAAACTGACATGATGTCGTTCTTGGTGTGATTTAAAAAGAAGAAATTAATGGTCATAATTAAGAGGGCCTTCTTTTTAAGAATTTCTTACACCTTTCCCTACCCAAATACCATGAGAGGGGAAGTGTTAAATTCTATGATATTCTATCATAAAATTTTACATACAATGTTCACCGAAAATATAGTCTTTGATTTTAACGAGAGAATTAAAAAGAAGAAGAATACGTCTGTGGATCTGATTTTTATTTACTGCCTGTAAGCAACATAACTATAAAGTGAACACTGTTTTTCTTTCCGAAGGGTTAGGGATTATCATAGGTCATCTCACGAGAGCTTACGAGTTTACAGATAGATTCACTACTGCTAGTTGGATTTATTAAGACTATTCCATGAATAAAAATGTAACAAATTATACAAATAATAATTACTTTCGTGCTTTGTTATATAAAAATAAAACGAACAGTTGTTAGATCACGGCATACTATGAATCAACCATCCATGAATCGATTCAAGTTACCATGTTGTGACCAATACTGCCAATGGTGCATATAAGACATAGTTAACCTAATTTAGGTAAGCTAAAAGCAGAACAGAATAAAAACACTCGAACTGGCTTGAAATAGTTTTTAATCTATGTACATTTAAATATTTTTCAATTTACAAACAAGTTATGTTACATAAAATAAAGTTTTTTTTTTTCTGCTTAATGGCAGCATGTGACGTACTAACAACCTCACGTTGATGTCTTACGTGTCCAGTAACGAGCTGACGTTTTATCAGATAAAATTGCTTCCTTGCGATCCGAGGAAGAATATTATAAGATACGTAAACTATCGTGATTGGTCTATATCCGAGGAATTGCTATACGTTATTGGTCAATATCAAACACGCGGCATATGGATGAAATAGTCATAGTAATAGTTCGTCTTCATACAATTCGAATCAAGACAAGTCTCTATAAATGGAATTAATGATTATACATACAGAGTGTTAGTGTTTTGAGTGCCATTACTTATCTTTAATACTATTAAGATTAAATGGAGCAAGATATACGTGAATTTTTTAGGTCCTAATTTTCTTTATATATTTGGAATCATAGCATCTGTCGTGTATGGTATTCCTTCTTGCGGGAAATGCACTTTCCTAAGCTTGTTATTAATTGACTTACCGTATCAGCTCTGCACTCCCTATATTAAGAAGGGCATTGTTGTCATACCCTTTTCTTGGTATTATTCATAAATTTAAGCAACTAACCTTATTTTGATTTTCTAAAGTGTAAGGTAAATCTGAATAATTCGTAGTATGTTTATTTCTACTCATCTGCTCATTCTAATGATTCTTGATATCATTTATGATATAATCCTACAAGGAGGATGACAAGGAAGAGTATTCAAATAATAGTTCATATTTTTATATTTGAAAGGTACAGGGTGGTTATTATGGTTAGTAATAATGAAATTTCTGCATAAAAAGTTAAGAAGATTACGGCAATCAAGAAAATCTTAGGGAGATGGGTAGTCGGGCTGAATTTTTAGGGCCGAAACCACATTCGATTGGTGATGATTTTTCTCGATCTTTAATTGATTTTTTGCAAGTAATGTGGCTAGTAATTTAATTATTGTGGGTAATAGAATAATAAAATTTGTTATGATTGTTAAGATCATAATTATTTACTTCGTGTTAGCAAACTTTCTCATTGGAAGTTTAATATATTTAATATATTATGTAAATATATATATATACTTTCAGTGGCTTTTACAAATATATGAGCCAAAACAAAGTGAAAATGCAACACTAGATTTTTTCTGGGGAGACCTTTAGGTTTAGATAGAAAGCTTATTTTGTAGCTACCGGTAACTACTTTCACCCATTATACTCAACATGATGTCTCCTCTATATTTTCTCGGGTGGATAAAACACGATCTATAGGTTTAGATTAAATGCGAGTTAAGCTACTGTTACTGTCTTCAAACTCTGAGCACAAAATGTAAAGGCCTCAGGCAAAGCAGAGCATATGGACCACATCTCACCCTCATATGTGAATCAGCGGAATGTGTGGTCAAAAATCACGTACGTACATGCGTCAATCATCCGCATGTCAATGCATTTTTTAGAATATTAACAAATGTAAAATAATCTCGAATTGTTAACACAGCGCAATCATTTTTACGCCATCATAACATTTCAAAATTAAATTAAATCAGCAAGTATTTTTGCCAGTTATAATGATTAAGAACTTACTAATTTAGTTTAAAAATGAATTGATAGATACCTCTGACACTGTTGAAACATTACAATGTGTTATAAATAATTATATTGATGTAGATTATTTATATTATCTGAAAGTGGATATTTATACTAATTTTTCTAGCCGACCAACACAGAATAATTTGCAAATACCTTTTATATGTTTTATTTAAATTATATTTGTATTGAGGAGGAAGATTGAATCAAAAGAAGGTATTCTGCGTAAGGAAAGCTTGTTTACAAGTGGGCGTAGTTCAGCATGATTGGTACGGCATAAAAATAATGTCGATGTTGTTTAAAGAATTGAATACCTGCCGGACAATGTGGTTTTACCCTCAGGTAATTGAATTTTGAATTTTCATACAAAAAATACTGTGTTTAGTATGAGTGAAGGGTATATGAAATTGTTTGAAAATATGTTTCTGTAAAATCTGCCGTATTGTTTTAATTTCGTGATTTGCTGTAGGCATACAGAAAGGCTATGTGTAACCAAGGAGGCGTAATGTTTTGCTGGAGTGAGCAATATTAATAACAGAGAATGAAAACAGAATATGCAGTAGGTTGCAGTAGATGGAAAATAAATACAAGAAAAATAAGAGACATTCTGGATAGCCGTATTTGACTTACAAAATAAACAATAAATAAGATCAATTAATAAATATATTCGCCTTATACCCTCAAATATCTACTTAAAATTAAATGCACAAACCAATTGGGATTACTTTGAAATTAACTTAATAAAATGGGCCTATGTATGTATTTTCCATGTCAATAAGAATTAACAGTAAAATATTATTCACATCTATTGATGGTCGTTAGAAGGTTTAAAATAGTTTGTTGATAAAAATTCATTAGTACTGCGTACTAGTCGTAATACAGGTTGTCTCAAAAAAATGTACTAACACTTTGAATGAGTATAAAAACATGATTTATGAACATAGAGACAAGTTTAAAGGCTTGAATTACAGAAGAAACATGTAATTAAAGAATCATGTTCACAAATGTTCAAATTGATGACAGTCATTGTCCAGACAAAGCTGGTAACGCAAACGTCACGACACAGTTCATTTGGAATTTTGCAACATTGTCTTTCAATTTCCAATTTCAATGCATCAGTTGTTCTTGGTTTTGTGCGATGAACTCTGTCCTTGAGGTATCCCCATAGAAAGAAGTCCATTGGTGTGGGGTCTGGGGAACGCGCAGGGTATTCAATGCTACCCCTTCATCCAATCCATGTGTTTGGATAAGCTGCATGGAGGTGAGCTCTTCATCTCGATGGTAGTGTAATCTGTAATCTGTACATCTGTAATTCAAGCCTTTAAACTTGTCTCTATGTTCATAAATAATATTTTTATACTCATTCAAAGTGTTAGTCCTTTTTTTGAGACATCCTGTATATAAGTCGTAATATATAAAATCACCATACAGTTATTACAACATCAGTTCACAATGTTATATACAGGAGGTCACAGTCGTGATATATAAACCACCCTACAGCAGTTGCAACATCAGTTCACAATCATTACAATACAGGAAGTCACTATAGACCATCAATAGATGTGAATAATATTTTACTGTTAATTCTTACTGACATGAAAACTACAAACATAGGCGTACTTTATTAGTTAATTTCAAAGCAATCCCAAGTGGTTTGTGCATTTCATTTTAAGTAGAAATTTGAGGAAATCAAGTGAATATATTTATTAACTGATCATAACTGACCCTCAAAGGTACAAACGTGAAATTCATTACAACATATTAGATTCAGAGTGAACGGGTGAAAGAAAGATATTAACAGTCAATTGAAAATATTCCTATGGAAGGGGAAAGCAAAGTATTGAACACTTCAAACGTAAAGTAAATAGTTTTGATTTTAACGAACATGTCTAAAAGGCTACTCCTATTAAGAGACTAATCCTTTTAGCAAAATTTTATTTACCTAAGAATCGACGTAAAATTCCATAAGATAATTAATGATCTTAATAACCTGCGTTCACTGATCATAATTAATAGTTATATTATGTTTTCTTCAATTTTAAGAAACTGGATTTTGTAACTATAATAATATTTTATTTATGTTAAAATAAATCAGTGCTTGAATGATTCAAAATTGTATGGTCATGGATTCCAAGGTTTGATATGACAGTAGATGAACACAATATCCGAAAAACCTCCTCTTATGAAGGAATCATCGCTCCCTAGACCAATTTTTTCATGGAACTAGCTGTGGCTTTTTCTCTTTAATTCTAATATTCTCTAGCACGTACATTTGCAAATTGCAAGGTTTACATTTTCACTGCAACTGACATACAAATGCGTCACTTCCAATAACCTTTTAAAGCAGATAAATATAAGAAATTGAGGAATGCTTTATGTAAAAAGTAAGGATTTTTATTCGCGATTATTTATTTAGTATTTTTTTTTATTTTTTGGGGATTTATTACTTTTTATTTTTATTAAATTTTTAGTATTTACGAAAGCTAGCTATTATGCTGAAATTTTCCTGACTGACTTCAAACTTAGAGCCTAATGATAGTTTCACTTGATGATTATTTATATAACTAGACAATCTCAGCTCTGAAAGGGCTAATTAAAAATCAATGATACCAACTACAGTATTTCTTTAATTTTTGCCTTCGATCAATAACAATTAAGAAATAAAAAAAGTATGTTTCAGGAACATTACAATTACAAATTAAAACGTTATTTTCATCTACGTGTTTTTGAAGACTGTCACTACAATCAAGGGCGTAATATGAAAGGAAATAAATTATCTGACTCCAAAGTTGACAGGTTTTAGAATATGATAAGCTTACTAATTCCAAAAATGGCATGTTCAAGTAATCAAACAGTTTTTACAACTGTATGCATACTATGCTGGATCTTCATAAACGTTTGATATGTAAAACTTTCAACGCTTGTTTACGGTTCTCTGTACTTCATCGTGTAGAAAGAGCCACATGAACACGCAGATTGGTTAGTTTGAGGATGTATTCTGTTTGAGTCAGATATTTTAACCCGACCTTTTCATGTGTACACAACGTGGAAATTCATTCGGTATAAAACTCTAAATTATTCCACATTTACCATTTTCACGAAAACGATAAGCACGAAATCCTTTCCGCTTTGATGGGTGAAGTCAGAAACCCAGATAAACAAACAAAAGTGAACGTATCCAAATGATTTTTGCAATGCAGGAACCACTGTTGTTTTTATAGCAATGAGAAAAGGCAAAAAATAAACCGATATGGATGGTTTAGGATAATGTCATTCATTGATTGTGATCTGCTTCCTAAAGTCCATTTGTTTAATGTGATCCATAGGCCATCGGATTAGTAGGGCTATGTTTCCTTTATATAAAACGTTCATGGATTCTTTTTACGAAATTGTACAATAACTACGGTTTTGATCACTAGGATATCACAGTTCATATCACATATCCCAATGGAAGTTACAGAAGGGTGAACAAACGTGAAATATAATCAATCTGATGTCAGAGAGTACTGTCATATCACGCAAGTCCCTTCAGAACATAATATTTATATACTTAATTTCTGCCGCTTTTAACCTATGAACTAGCAACACTGTACTTCATATTACAATCATGTTCTAGGCCTATGTAGGCCTACGGACTTTTCATTTACAGTAACTTATGTTCTTTATATTTGTCAGTTACGTTGCAAAAATGTACCAATTTCGGTCATAATAATGGAATAATACATTATGTAACGTACCTATAATGGCTTTATTAATATATCAGTATGTTTATGAAACGAGCAAAGCTGGTAGCTTATCTTAATTACCATTAATAGGCTAGTTGCATACGCCTGTTTTTGTTCAATTATAATTAAATATTTAAGTTTAGAGATTTCAGATTCACTCAAACAAACAGAGACGGTTGCCCTTCGTAATTAGCTGTTGTAGTAATTTTTGTCTCCTGCGACAGATGGCAGCTGATAGCGTCCGGTCAGGGCAAAGTTCCTTCTGGGTCTTTTTTTGAAACTAAGAGAGGCAAAGTTCCTTCTGGGTCTTTTTTTGAAACTAAGGGATTTTGTCAACACGAAACGAATTCAATTTAGTATAATGCTACAGTTAACACCAACAGAATTTTTTTTAAATTGGTTGTTTTTTACGCAGTTTCATTTACTAGTCTGAAGGCTTCTAGATCATTCCCTGTTCGATAATAGTCGATACCACTTCATTGTTATAATCGAAGTCTGTAACATAATGGATATCATATGATACCGGTACGTTACACATAATAAGCGTATTATAGAATATAGTATGGTCGAGCGAAAATAACTTTTTTCCTCCTAATTATCTAATTATTAATTATAATGACAAGATTATAGTTCATTTTCCTAAAGCAAAATATGTCTTAAATACTATCGTTTCGACAAAAATCAGTAGAGTCTAGAAGAAAATTTGGAATGTGTATGGGTACGTCCTTTGGAAGCCTACTGGACTAATCGTCAGTGTATAGATATAAAAGCCCGGGTTCGATTCTTGCCCAGCGCAAATTTTCCTCTATAAATTACAGATGCCATGCAATTTATTCTGGTTGTGATGTTTATAATTAATTAATGTCATGACTATAAACAGCAGAGAAAATAAATAATTTACTCTAAATAGCAGAGAGAACTGAATGAACATGTTTTTACCAGCTGTAATGGTTGGTAATTTTATAACTTGTAACTCATTATTTTGCTAGATGTAATTAGTTATGTTTGTATACGACGAAATAGTGCTCAATGCAAATATGAATTACCCTGACGTTTCTCATTAGATACAAAGCTAGCTGAAGCACTGAAGAGATTATTACAAATTTTTGGCTGCTGCTATAGTGTGTTATCAATATTATTACAAATTTCAAAGTAGGCACTTCACATATAACTAGATTATTAAAATGATCGGCGAAGTAAAAATCGGTAGAGGGCGAAAAAAAAAGGAGATATTCCTTGGAGTAGCTTGGCAAGAATGCAAATAGACTAAACATGGATAGGCAGATTAGCGAAGCCACAGACATATAAGGAGTTAGAGATGAAAAAAAGAGAATATTTTAAATATATAAGGAGTTAGATATGAAAGAAAGAGAATATTATAAATATATAAGGTGCAACAATGTGTTCTAATGTGTGGAGAATTTACCTATACATTTTGTTTTTCAAGTTCTCCCATAAATAATAGTCACATAGGCTACTGTTAGAAGAACTTAAAGACAGTATCACAAGGGAAATTAACTCTATCTTGGAAGCTAAACTCACGAGCGTGAAAGAAAATTTCCTAAAATGGTGCCAGTGCTGTGTGGATGGAAGGGGAGGACATTTCCAACATCTCTTGTCATGAGGTACGTGGTTATTTTAATTTTAATTTTAACAGTAACTGTGAGAACCTGAATCATTACACCGTTAGCGGGTTTATTTGCGTAGATATTTCACCCGATTACTCGGGAGTAATCGGGCATGGCCGCCGCGACGCAGAAATCCGCAAGATTGGCCAACGCTTACGTGAAATGCACTGTTGACTTCAATTATTGAAATAGAACAGTATGATCAACTTATTAAAACTTAAACTCTACTAGTCGAAATAAAATTAGCGATGCATTAGTGAAATAGTCTAAAAAAAAATAATTTTCCAATTTGATCCGGAGAAAAATTTTTTATTCCTGAATCAAGAGCATATTTATATTGTACTCCACAGCTTAATGCAGAGCTTAGCTGAGAACTAACTGAAAGAGCGTCAGAAGCAGAAAGAAGTCAGAATCAGAAAAACCTTATTTTTAATGTGAATACTTATACCATAGGCAAAAGTTAAGCAAAGGAAAAGTTAAGCATAGGCAAGCCATAATTTTTCATGGAGTTGGATATCGTCGCTTCATATAAATAAATGTGTTAACGTCTTTCGAATCCGAAATATATTTTGAAACTCCGTGTGAGCATGCGCGAGCATAGGCTATGAACTTTAGAGTTAAAAAATAAAATTATGTTGTACTAGGGGGTGACATGAAGCATGATCACTACTCTTACCTACTCGTCTTGTTACTTTATTTGCACAAATAATACATATTTTATTGAGACTGGATTTGATGATTTCATTTAGATTTAACGGGATCAATTTCACATAAATTCAGAATATATACTTGAAACGTTTACTTAACACTACTTTTGAGGGTATTTATAAGGTATTCCAACTGTATCTAGCGATTAGAGTGTGGAATGAACAAAGTTACTACTGTCACCAGATGAGATGAATGCAAGTGCGGGGTGAAGAGGAAGGGTGGTACAGAGTGGACTCATTCCCCCGCGTCATAGCAACAGTCCAAAGTGACACGCGGTTGATCTGGCGCGCCGTGATGGGGAGGAATCCGAACTTTCACGCCCGCTCACTGACTGAAAAACGGAAGATTAGGTCGAGCCCGCTTGCAGGTAGAGAAATGGGGAGTGCGCTGCATTCCTGTAGCTTGCATTCTTCTCATCTGGAGACAGTACTAAGCATCTTTTTCATTTGCTGAATATAATGTAGGGTTATCAAGAAAATCCCGTGCATTAAGTAATCTAGAGACGGAATAAGATTTTTAACATAAATCCCAATGAACCTAATATTTTACAGGAAATGGTAGCTCAGATTGTAACTTTTTACCAAAATAAAGAAAAAATCTTAAATAATTGTATGACTTCTTAAGTTAGTTATCATCGTCTTTCTTAAGTGATTCCTGCAAACCCGACGGTAAAGTAACAACATGATTAAAATGAGGATCATTAATCTCCCGCAATCTACAATTTAATTTTTATTAACTTAGATAACAAAAAACAAAAAGTTAGCTATAATCGAACTATAGCAATGCAGTAAAATGAAAAATGATTTAAATAATGTAATAACCTAGTACATAAAGGTAATAATAGCCTATAATAATTTAATATACTTTATGAAATCCTTTTCCTCTGTAATTTGTTAAACTGGAAATGCCTTAGTAAGGATAAATTGCTCTAGTTCATAAGTTCACTTCGACTTACTTTGCCATACTGTCATTATAATGAACTTGAAAGTTATTAAATATGCAGGAAAAGCCATTAAACTCTTTGTGGGTTTCTTTATTACATCATGTATACTATCACAATTGGTTGCACAATTTCTTTGCCAAAACTTTTCGAATAACGGCTATGTTCTTTATGCACCATTTTGTACCAATATTAACTGTCTCCATGGAATTACAAATACAAGAGAGCTGAACCAGCAATACCATTAACATAAAAAAGTATTAAAGCTTGAATGTCAAATAATACTGTAGACAGCTGCAAACTGAATACACGATTATGATTCTTTTTCTGAAAACGGGCGTGGAGTCAATGTGAAAAATTAAGATCACTTTAAAACACATGTGGTTATAAAGATAATTATTATCTTGTTGACTTAATGTTTGAGCAAAAAATAACATAAGATCGTCATTTACAGTAACAACGGTCCTGGTAATTCAGACGATAAGTCTAGCTTATAGTAGTTCAGCATCTCAGGGAAAGATGACTCCAAACCAACAGCAACACAGCACTATAAACTGTCATCTACTTTCCACTAGGAAAAGATGAAGAAAACTAACAAAACGTGTACGAAATAACTCTGTGTACTTAATAATACAAATATGTCGATAAAATAAAATTAAGAAATATTTATAATAAGTAAATAACTTATACTTAATTGCGTATATTTGTTGTACTCATTAAGATAAAATTAAAAGAAAATTAAGTACCACAATAAAATAAAATAAAATAGATTACTAAAATAACGGAAATAATTTATACAGGATGGAATGAAAACCGTGTTTTACATTATCCTCTTGAGAAATTAACAGCCTACAAATAATTTCCTGTGTTATACTATAATAAAATATTATGACTTCCCAGCCAAACAAATACTATCTATAATTTTCTTATCACTTATACGCAGAATCTAAGGACTTACATTACTTACGTGCACATTATTTGCTTGTGAGCTTGTTACCTCAAGTTGGTTTATCTCCAAATTGACATCGGGATTTGCATGGAAGTATCAACTAATGCTATATGGGCGTCATTTACTGCCATTTGCAATATATTTACGCTGGCAATCAACATCCATTTTTATGTATATAACCACTGGAAATTTAAGTATGAATATAACAATATATTTATATTCTAGAGAAAAAAAGACATAAATATATAACTAAAATTTACTTGGATTAACAAAATTCATGTTTACTTCGCAAAACTGACTAAAACTACAAAATGACGTGGTTAATAGATTATAGATAATTATTGCTCATTCCATTCTCAAAAGATTGTGATAGAACGTAATTTTTGCCTGGGTACAGGGGAAATGAAAAGTAAAAAAAAAATCACCTACATTGCTTTTGAATGTAGTCGTAATGGGCAAGAGCAAAAATCTATTTATGCATTCTCATATCCTGATACTACAATGAGGAAAATGCAGCAGGTACAGAGAACAAAGGTTTTATGACTTTTTTTTGGGGGGGGGGGCCCTCCACCGCCCCCTGAGCCCTCGACCATGGGCCATACTCCGGTCCCAACAACTTTTCGGCGCTTGTGTTCTATTGCTCTATTTTTCGCTCTTGTGTAATTTAAGCTTGTGGGTAATGTGTTTTGAGTGTCGATAATCTGATGGTCTAGTTGAAAGGGGAATCCAGCTTCAAATCCCTTTGTGATGGCATATCCAGATACGAGAAGCATTTTGACCGCTATAATACCATATTGCAGCCCCAGCGTTTAGGAACGTCCAAGTCAAACATATAGTAATATCGAACATCTTATGTGGAATCTTAAAAAATACAAGAACTGACTATCATTAGAAATCAGGATATAGTCTTCCGGTTTAATCTTTCGTAGGCCTAAAAGTTTATTAAACCAAAGTTTTTCTTTTTAGTAATTAAGACATTATGAAGCAAAACTTTGTGTTTTATTAACTAAGTTTCAAAAAAATTTCTATTGTAATTTTCAATACATGTATAGTAATGTATTAATATGTCTTAAATATATATTAACAAAATATATACACTTAAGTTTCTTTACTTTTGGATTTATTAAACAGTAGGCCTAATTCTGTATTATGTATTTTGTAATGTAATTATTTGACAGTAGAGTGAAAGAGAAGGCCAAATGGCCTTAGCTTTGCTACAATAAATAAAGATAATAAATTAACTAAAACTGGTATACGGTAATTTTAAAAAAATCTTATATGTTGAAAACTACATTTTTTCTCGCTTACACATACCACTCGCAGTTGACATAATATGAAACCTGAAAATAATCAATCGTTCCTTATTTATTTTACCATGGCTATATATTATTAGCCTATACTACTCGCACCCTTCTTTACTTTAAGCCAGTTAATATTAAAACGTCTGGAATTGGATAATTTATTGATGCCAATAGCAATTACTGTTAAGCCTACTTCATAAAATAGAATATAATTACAGAATTTAGGCATATATCAATGTGCCAGTGGGTAACTAGGACCAGAAGTTTAGTTGTCAAAACATTGCATATAATGAAGATGTAGCCTAATAGGTTATGCTACAAAATACCTAAGAAAATGGCGATTCTTTTGTACTGGCATTTTCTTACCCAAGTTATCATCAATTAACAGAAAGAAACGTTGATCAGAGAGAGGACATGTTGTTAAATTTTGACTGGCTGACTCTTACTTAATTTAGAAACTGCATCAAGCTGTGGAAATGTACAGTCAGACTGAAAAATTCAAATCCCGGCTATGGCATTGAATTTTCTCAGTATGATCTGCCTTTTCACCTTCGCCTACACATGGCCAGTGTGAAAGAATTAGGATATCATTGCAACAGGCAGTGTTTTGATTCAAATGTAATACCGAATAAACAATCAACCCTTTGGGTGTAAACAGCGGTTTGTAAATTTATGTCTAGTAGACTTCCAACGTTTTTTGTCAATTCCTGCGGCCTGAGGTGTATGTAAAAGCGATAGCAGAACGGTTGGCTGGCTGCAATAGGCATTCTCTTCCTAAATTTGCAAGCTCGATTATGCCACAGGTCGATGGCATTTATACATAAATTCGATGGTCTCAAGTCCGTACAATGACAGGAACATAAAAGAACACATATGTATGACAAAATTCCGTCACATTGACCACGGTTATATACCTAATTAGCGATCACAGCGACTGAATCAGACATTAACAAAATGCAGCAATCAAAATAAATACATTGAGGATTATTACTCCTCCTGTCCGTACCATAGGTACTACAGGTAAATTCAAAGATGAGCTTTAACATAAATAGAAGTTTTGAGGTAACCTGAATCAAGAATACTATTTTAGGAAATATGTATGTCTATGTGTCGATGAACAGTTCTAGCTCGAGAAAGAAAAATCGCATAAAAATAAAATGTTATACTTGGGTTAAGTACCTTATAGGGATGTAACACGAAGAAACTCGGCCTTGTCTGGAGAACAATAAAGTTTTGTACCAGGTTGAAACAACCGAATACGCACTCTTTTCAATATAGCCTCTTATTCTACATCATAATGTGAAGTGAGGAAGACATATTGTTCAGGCTTAGGGGAGAGGAAATTACGTGAGTGCATTAACCAGTTTTTGTGGTTGCGTATTCTCCGGGGATGAGATTCGAAACGTTTTAACGACTTTCTCTTCATTCTTGCAACCAATTTAGATGAAGAAAATGTACATAGTATATTATAAGAGGCAAAACTTTTATTTTGGCAGAGGAAATAATGTGTTTTAGACTAGATTTCTTATACATCTAGCAAAGTGTGGCACCTGGATAGATTTCTTATACCCACCCCACTTAGCTTATGCCAGGATGCGCACACATACAATTGAAGGCTATGAAGTAATTCATCTGTTGGTATTCCCTTCTCGGTGATTTCCCAATATAATATATTAAAACAAGTCCTGATAACGACCCTGTCGAGACGTCCATCAAAATAATTGGCACATATTTTGTAGTGCATGTGACAGTTCTAATTGTTACGCCCTATTTCCAATTGACCTCAATCTGTGCGATGCCGTTAACGGATTTATACCAATTCCAAAATAATTAATGTTCCCTTGCAATCCATTAAATGTATGCTTTGCCATAGGTTTACATAGAAATGTAGAATAATATCGAATTAATATCATTAATGGGTTCTTAATGATCATAAGATTTTAGTAACAATATCGTTGCGTATTATATTTAATTGGAATCATAGCTTAATTCTGTAGCATTTATTTAGAGATTAACAAATTTAAGATTAATTTTTTATGGGTATTTATCGAATAAAACACAAAATAAAGCATGATTGTTGAATTTCTTATATTTCTTATAAGATGGAAATAAACAGTGTGATTTACGCAGAATGTCTTACTTTTTTGGTTCATAGTAATACAAATGGTGGAAGACTATACATTTTTAGATACGTTTCTATTGGCTTGAAAATTCTATTTCATTAACTAAAGGATCTTACTTTAGCAATAATTATGAAAGAAATATTTTTTGAACCACTTTAACCATTTCAGAGATTAATTTACAGGCCTATAGGTAATAAGACAGTCATCAAGTTAAAATATCAGTAAGTTTGAAATCTTCGCAGAAAATTTCAGCAGAATAGATAGTTTCCATGAATGACAAAAGTAAGTTTCAATAAAAAGTTCTAAAAATTATACATAAAACATTATTCTATTAGTCTTATCTCTCTCCATTTAAACAATTCTTGAAGTGATGCAATTAAAATAAGGGCTGCTAAGGTGTATCCCATGCAATAGTACTCACATTTCCCTACCAGATGGCACTGAAAACAACAATGATTGAGCATTTTGGACTTACCGTGTTCTTCCCCTGGATCGTCTCTTTATGGAAAAGTATAAATGGACGGTACATTTATAACTTTTTTGTGTTTAAATAAACAATTGGTTTTGTTTCAAATCAATGATACCATCACAATCGGAATTAGGTAATTTAAAATGAAGATATATCGTACATTACGGAAATATATGCTCTGATTGGCTGATTTAGAACAAATTTTGCGCTTTATTGCTCTAGTTTAAATGAGTGACGCGTGAGAGTGATATATCGGTACTAATGATCGCATTGAACATTAGTAACATTATCTGATAATAGCTGCAATTCGAATTCCAAATAAACAGACTGTACACAATAATACAATATTGTATTGATATATAATAGGCCTGCCTTATTACAACAAATATTACGATCCACATCTATCTACTATCCAGAGAAAGTTAAAATGCAAATCATGCATACGAATTTGGTGTTTAATGGAGCGCTGTACTTCAACCGCCATTACTCAGAACTTGTAATAACAACATTCCTATGAAATAGAACTACACAAATGTCAATAGAATCCCTGCATAACCATTCATACCGACACTGACATATCCCTATATCAGAGATATCCCTATATTATTCCACCATTACTTCTACGAGGATCATTCAATAATTAAAGAGACAAACTGACCTGGAGAAAAACCTGTTCATTTTTACAAAACAAGACTTTTCCTACTTTTCAACATAATCCCCATCAACATTTATGCACTTGTTCCAACGGGTTACTCATTTTTTATACCGGCTGCAAAGAACTCTTTGTCTTGGTGTCGGAACCAATTTCCCACGAATTTCTTGACATCCTCGTTATCCTGGAACTTCTTCCCACGTAATGCCTCCTTCAGTGGACCAAACAAATGGAAATCAGAGGGTGCTAAATCGCAACTTCAACAGGCCGGCCAGAACGGTGTTCGTCAATCACTGATTCTCGACCACTTTTGAACTGTTCTACCCACTTGTAAAAATTTTCACGGTTCATACAACTTTCACTATACACTTTACTCATTCTAGAGTATATATTAGCTGGTTTTACACCTTCAGCAATCAAAAAAGTAACCACAGAACGTTCTTCAAACAATGTGCAATTTTCAAGAAGACCCGACATCGTTAAACTTAATTTTGAGGTTATAAACAGAGCAATATTGATCCATCAGCTGATTAGAACACATCCCAGTGATGCCAACTTAAAATCCTAAATGTATCAAACTTGTACTAACAACCGTCTTTTCCCCAGACCAATTTGTCTATTTAATTATTGAATGACTCTCGTATCGTTACTCCAAAGAAGGGACACAGATAGAAATTAATAATTTTATATGCTGACTGGATGTTTTAATACTCATTGTCAGTGGATAAGGCCTAAAAGAGAAATGTATTTTATAAAGAAAATGCAGTTTTTTAGAATAAAATTACAAGCATTCAAATATGAATTCACTGTTATTATTGACACCTACTAACCGTTTGAGGCAACAACTTCCAATGAAACTTCTAGAATTATAAAACATATTATTTCTACAATAAAAACTTCAATTACCTTACTACTGAGGTAAGCGGAAGTGCATGTAGGGATAATACAATGATGTAACGAAGCTGGAGGTGTTTAGGCTATAAAATAAGGAAGCAGGAAGGAGTGATGTCATAATAGGCTAATTGAAAAAAAATACTATACATATGTCTGCCATCAATAATTGGCGAACAGTAATTGAATGGGGAGAACGCAGTGCAAAATGCAATCGAATCGCTCATGATTAATCACAATAATTTAAACAAGCGTCTCCTAGGCAGAGTTGAATTCTGGTAAACAGAGGGAACACGAAGAACAACAATAGCAGAGAGCAGGTTCGGATGTTATGTACCGAATACTCCAGTGTTACACAACATACAATACATCAATCAGGAGGACCAATCGATAAAGTTTGCAATATCAGGACCCATGGGGACACCATTATATCCACACTTTCAACTCCATCACTCATCTTCCATTACATCGTTCATAGGGTTGCCACAGCTGCGCTTTGTTGCAAGCATTTTGAAGATAAGGGTTCCTTCAGGTATTAGCATATGAAGCTTCTAAATTCTTCCCAACTCTTTCTTGACTCACTTCCCCAAGATGGTATAATCAATAAAGGATTTTTTAGACAATCGAAGGTAAAAGAAGCACTTTTAATGATAGATAATAATAATAATAATAATAATAATAATAAAAATAATAATAATTTCTTTATTGCAACCAATGGTCATAGTATGAAGAATGGAGCTCTGACGGAATTATAATATATGGCAGGGGAAATAGGAGCACCCGGAGAAAACCTGGCACGACCCCACTTTGTCCACCATAAATTCCACATGAACACACCGAGATTCGATCCCGGGTCCCAGCGCTGGAAGGCGAGCGGCCTCACCACTGAGTCATAGGGACGGCCTGATAGATGATATTAAAAGGGGAAAATTATGCCCCTTAGTGGTACAAAAGTGTAACACCCCAGGGTTATGAACTAAGGTTTCAGTCACATAGGAAATACTATTTTAGTTACACATATTTGGATATGACACTAAATAGACTCAGATTAATAAAAATTTAGAATGATAAAATTTATTACACTTTTTAAGGGTCAAATTTATCGTGGCAATCGCAAAAATAGTCACTTGATGGCTGAGAAGCATTGTCCACTCCATCCCATATGTTGGCTGCCATGCACCAAAAGGCAATAATTTCTGCGCAAGTACATACTAGGTGGCAGTACAACTGGAATCCTCCCAAAAGGGCTTCAAGTTACGCAATAAAATTATTATTTCACAAATAATAACGGCTGTCTAAAAAAAAAATAGCTTATGAAACGCACGGTAAAATTATCTTATTTTGCTCGTAATATTGCTATACTCGCCCTTACGGGCTCGTTTCGCGAACATACCTACTCACAAAATAAAATCTCGCTTTTACCACATGTTTCATAACATAGATATTTAAGATAAGATAAATATTTAAGATAAGAGAGGTTAAAGGCAGCAATAAGATATGTATGGTTTTTCAGCCTGTGTCACAAATGTCAATTAAGCTGGTTAACAGACAATTTTTTCTTTAAGGTTTTAATGCGAATGAAATAAAAAAGTCCCCAGAAAATTTACGCACAAAAAGTTACCTCTCTGAATGGGAATTAACCCGACGACCTTAGTCTTCAGCTCCACTGAACTACCAAAGCGAACGGGGGGGGGGGACCAAATTTGAACTCTTCTTAAGTCGTACATTAAGTGTTCTACCCATGGAGGTCCTTGGACTAGCAATAATTTACAGACTTAATACGTAGCAGCATCACCTGATCGGCAGATAGTTTAAAATAGCAATGCTACTTGACAACTCACAGTTAACTTTTTCTACATTTCTCGTAAGGTTACTTTCTTAACTTCTAGGTAGATTACTCAATTCAGTCCATGAAGTTTTAATAGAATTATAAACATATTATATTTTAAATAAAGATATAAAGACAAAATTATCAGAGATTTCAATAAAATAACAGAATAACAATACCAAAAATTTCGTTCGTACATTTATTTGGGTGTTTATGGATTGTACCATGTGATTAACTTTTATTGGGTATAAAGGAATGAAATAATTTACCTGCAACAATCTTGTATGGCCATCCTCTCGCAGAGAAAATATTTAAAGAATATATTAATGAATGTTCTCGGTTGATTTATAAATTATTGAGTTTCTCTTTATGTATTATTATATGATTGCAAAACTGAAACCAGGGTAAGGCCTCATTATAGCTAAATAAACATACATTTATATAGACCTACATACAAACTCACATAGAAGTCAAGAGCACGTACATATACTATGGGTACTGAAGCTATTTCATTTTTCATCCATTGCTGTTTTTCTTTGGGTTTCGGATGGTCCTGAAACGGTGTACTTATTTTTCTTTGTAAGTTATTTCATCACGATCATTCATTTCCATACCTTTCAGAAAAGTAAGAAAATAAAATTTTCATAATTATGTCCCTCATGAAAATCTATGCGTATAATAAATCATCTTTCTTTATCGTAGTTTCACCTCTCCCTTTTAGGATTTAAGCGACCCAAGCCGCCCGGGCCTTATAGGGCCGCGACCTGTCGGGAGAGGGATTATCTTTGGATCACAGACATACTTTTTTGACCAGACAAGGACATGGAGGGCCTCCCAGGATTAGTGATCAGCCAATGCCGGGGCCACCTCCACGACAACACGAACACATAGGACGAGACACACCATTCACACAAAAACTTACTCCAAACAAGGCGAGGATGGGATGAAGATGATAATGACGACCAGATGATATCTGGGGACCACAAGGGCCTAAAGTTACCCGACATTTGTCTCAAAGGTGAGGAAAAACCCCAGAAAAAACCCCACCTAGGTAACTTGTCGCGACCAGGAGGAGAGGATTGAACGCATCCCCTGAGCCACAGCTGTGGACACGTATCTATATTAATAAAAGGAAGTGTCTGTCTGTCTGTCTGTCTGTCCGCGATGCCCAGCGAAATCTACTGAACGCAGAGATCTGAAATTTTATACATAGGCGGACTAAAGGGTCAGAATGTCCACCTCGAAGCCGGAATTTTAATTTTCGCTTTAGTTCGTGAGTTGTGAGTGAAAAACTGGCAGAAAACGTGCATTTTTTTTGCGTTTTAGAAGCATCAGTTTCAGTAAAAATTTCAATATCAAATCACTTACAGATGGCTTTGGCTATTTTTGTCATCATACCTCATACCTTGGAAATAAAAGAAACGCGATCGCTTGATTTTGTTAGTCCATCCTAGACGATTCATTTGTTTAGAGTGTCAAGGCCCACAGACATATGACATTTTCAACCTACACGGAAGAAGGAAAATCAACCCTAAATATGGTCAAACATTGTTCGATTAGAACGAAACTCACTATACAGGGGTTTTCTGGGCCAAGGAACTCGAATCTGAGGTCGCTTTTACCAGGGGACGCTACCTAATCGTGGAATGCACTCCACGTGATTTAGGTGTTAATAATTATAATGATTTAACTATGCTCTTAATTTTTAGTTTTTAATTTCTCAAACAATTATCACGGGGGAAGCCGCGGGCACATGCGGGCACATGCTGTTTGTCTGTCTGTCCACGATGCCCATCGAAATCTACTGAACGCAGAGATCTGAAATTTTAAAGATAGATGGACTGAAAGGTGGGCGAATGCACCTCGAAGCCGAATTTGTAATTTTAGCTTTCGTTCGCGAGTTATGAGTGAAAAACTGGCAGAAAACGTGATTTTAGCGCTGTCAAAGCATCAGATTTCAGTAATACATTTCAATGTCAAACCAATTGCAGTTGGCTTTGGCTATTTTTGTCATACCGTGGAAATAAAAGCATCGCGATCGCTTGAATGTTGTAAGCCCACGCTGGTCGATTCATTTGTTTAGAATGTCAAGGCCCGTAGACATATGAAATTTTCAACCTACACGGAAGAGGGATAATCAACATAGACCTAAATATGGTTAAACATCGTTCGATTTGGACGAAACTCACTATACAGGGATTTTCTGGGCCAAGGAACTCGAATATGAGATCGCTTTTACCAGGCGACGCTATCTAATCGTGGTATGTAATTCACGTGATTTAGGTGTTAATAAATATAATGATTTAACTATTATGCTCTTAATTTTTAGTTTTTAATTTTTGAAATAATTATCGCGGGGGAAACCGCGGGCGCCTTTACCAGGCGACGCTATCTAATCGTGATATGTAGTTCACGTGATTTAGGTGTTAATAAATATAATGATTTAACTATTAGGGTTATGCTTTTAATTTTTAATTTTTAAAATAATTATCGCGGGCGAAGCCGCGGGCACATGCTAGTAATAAATAACACATAAAATAGATGGAATGAAAGGAATATTAAAAGACGGTTGAACGTTCCCTGTATCTCACTGAAATATCTATTATTAATAAAATTTAACCGGTCTTATATAAATAGGTATTTAGAATCGTTCCTTTTTGTATACTTCAGCAGCGGGTTCGTAGACTATAATAATAAAATCGGATTAATGTGTGTTTTGCGTAAAGTGTAAATACAAGCATTCTTGCTGTCGCAGTGGTGCCAGCTGCTAACAGACTCATGTGAAACCTTGTTTGAAACAGCTGGCAGAATAACCAGAGCAAATTAACTTCGCTAAACTAATCGTGTCTCCTATTCAATGAGAGTTTACAAATGAGTGGAGTTTGTTGACACATCCGTATTTAAAACTCAATGGACCTATTGTTATAAACTTGTGTTAAGTGCTTCTGTGTTTTCCTTGTATACCCGAAATAGCTGTATACAGAGAGAACCAAAGAGAGAGAGTGGCAATGTATATGATTTCAACAGAATACCGGTATCCAAAGTCAGTGCTCCGCAACGTTATTAAGATGAATTAGAAGTAAAACCATTATGGACAGCTATCGTAAGAAAGGAGTGTCTGCTATTTGTGCACCGACGTGTCCCTCATAACATAATTTCCACAGTTTCAAAATTTTACAGTGATTAGGCTATTATTTATATTTAGACCTAATCTTAAATTTAATATGGACAAAGTTAAATAAAATCTTAGAAGTGCAGTGCACGCCGCTTATTGTGATCACTTCGGGACGCAGCTAATCTGATAATATTAACCGATGGATAACAGTAGGCGAAGGAATTAAATAAAGGTTATTTTTTCATATATAAGATAATGCACTACAAAACAGAATTAAAAATATTTATTTATAAAATAATACGTAACTGTGGATCATTGTACCACTCATAAGCTAATGTAGTAAAGGACTGCTAACAACTATTTTTCAACCAATAACAAAGTGTGTAATTGTTTTTCCTTTAGGAGCCATTAACCAATACTCCATACTCAGTTACGAGTTACTATACTTATCTGTGGTGAACACCGCGTAGCAAAACATCTAACGCCTGTGTGTTCAAGTCTTTTAATTTCACACTAGCCATCGCCCATCACTGCATGTCAACACTGTTATCTTCAAAAATCAAAAGCTGCAGCTTAACTGAGGGGTGAAACATGTGTTATCGCTTAAAAGAGAAAGTTAGGTAATGCCATCCCCTCGAACTGGTCATCCTAATGAGCTGGAACAGAACTGCTACCTCCATTAGCCTACAACACAGTTGACTTAGAGACGACACCCTTAAAACGAAATTTTTAAAGACGTACAGTTCTTGGAAATAAAGCCGCAAAAAGAAAAATATCTGATAACATAAACGGAATCTTTTATCACAATAAACTGCATTTTTCAATGTATGAATATTATTCCGTACGGGAGTTCATAAAAATGATAACATTACCTGATTGATAACATTACCCGCGATTACATCAAGTGGCGTTCACTGTATCTACAGTGTAAATATGTTATTTAAAAATGGATATAATTATTATGAAACATATTATTTTGAAAGAATTTTCAGGTAAAATAATTTTTAAGCATAAACTATAAATATTATACCAATAAGCTTAGTGCATCTTGTTTACAGGTATAAAATACGGTTTCATGCAAAATTTCACATAGGTTATGTCAAAACTGTGTGCTCGCTTTCAAGGCCCGAAAGTAATTATTAAAGTAATTAATTACTTACTTACTTACTCAACTGCAATAGACAATTCCTAAGCAAGCTAAAGGAATATAAAGTAAATTGCAATGTAAAGTGAACTGATCTCTCCAGAAAACTATCAGGAAGTAAGCCATGACCTCCGTGTAGCCTTGAATTACAATGAGATGACTGACAAACCATTTACCATTAGAATCACAAATAAAAGGTTTGGAAAAAATATATACTCGACGCAAAGAATATGGATGTGGTTTAAATATGGCAATCATACTGCCATAGAATACGATGAAATATGCAAAGAATAATAATTTCACTCCTGGAGAGTAGATTTGTTGCTGCTGGATTACCGTGGAGTAAAAACAAAGCCTTCTTGTTTTGTGTGTAAGCAGACCGGAACAAGTAGCGTTCCGCTCTCTATTGAAAGAATTTTGAGGTAATGTTAAAAATACAAATTATATCCTACTAGTCTAATGCAGTATATAACTAACATTTCCCTCTAAGAACATAATATTCTACTCTCCGTAAAAAAAAAATACTAATGAAATGTTGGTATGATGAAATGTATCTTAACAAGGAATATCAGGAATTAATAATATTTCCACTTACGAGCACGTGTATTTCTTACCCTAAGATATTAGTCAGTCAGTGACAGAATGGTACTTTCTGAGATTGTGTGATGGACGGGAAAATATATGTCCATCTACCTGTCTGTAAATCTGTCCGTCTATCTGTCTGTAAGTCTATCCTTCCGTCTGCCTTTACGCGCCAGATACGCTTTATCGGATTTTCATGAAACTTGGTATACGCATTTATAACGCCTATGGGAAGAATCCTATTATTGATATTGGACCTAATCGGTTGATCGGTAGCGGAGTGATGCCCAATTAGAAAGAATTTATCAAAGCAAACCAGTTCCCATGGCTATATATTGTTTTACAGTGTTCATATAGCCTACGGCTTTGAAAGTTGCAATACAAGTAGCATTGACAAATAACACTACCCACTCATGCTTAACAAAATATACATTTGTTCTTCCGTAAGCTCTGCTTAATTAATCAATCTGGACCTTATCACGGAAGTCGTTTGAAAAACATATTTTCTGCACATCATAATTGCAATTATCACTGAATAAACAAAAGCATTCTGATTTTTTTATTTAATGCTGCCATTAGGTATAAATGTAGTAATTATTTCGTTAAAAACGTTATCCTAATCTTGTAAACTATAGCGCTGGATTATCCGGATAAAAGCTGACTGGTAAACATATTAAATAATTGCTCAAATAACCATTAGGTTTCACTGGATTAATACGGTAACAGTTATCGAGATAACTGGACAATGATGTAATTTTATCCAATAATCCAACTGTAGTTATCCAAATAGCTATTAAAAGAGGACTTAGTTTATTGCACGTACAGCCAGAATCATTGGTTCCAATACAAGAAGGTACTTGAAAACTTATCATATTTTAGTGGAAGTGCAATGTGGCTGCTCCTGGCGACTATTATGCGATGTATTCTCCGTATTACAAATAATTTAGAGAAGGGTACAGATCATAGATCCAAAGAAAAATAATTAACTATGATTAATTTTCTGTCTGTGAATAATCGCGATAAAAACCCAGATAACTGAAAATAATATCCGATTAACTATGTGTTCAAATAACAATTAATCGTTTTATCTACACCATATATTCATTATAGCTGGTCTAACAAATTTTCTAGCATCTGATAAATGGAAAATCGATGCAAAATTAAAACTGGAGAAATTAAAACACCTATGAAAATTCTTTCTAGAACTTTCTCGTCTTACAAATGGTAGCCCTACGCAACATACAGTAGATATAAATAATTATTTTTTATCGATGCAATGTTTTAAAGTGCTTGACTAGTACATTATGCAAACAACGCACGTATCGTAATTTTCATACGATTATCTTAATTACTATTACTGGCAAGTTACATGCGAATGTTTTTGTTCGACCATAATTTGTCTGAATGTTTAAATTTTAGATTTTAGATTCACTCAAACAAACGAGAAGGAGCCCATCATGACCTTAGCAGTATTTGATTTTCGCTTCCTTTTGATAATTTTCTTGTAACCAATGAATTTTGACAACGTGAAATGAATTCATTTTAGTATGATACAAAAATTAACAAGAAAAGAATTGATTTTATTTTAAATACAGGCTGCGTAATTTTCAGCTGATACTCTCAAGATCTCAAAACCATTCCGTGCTCCATAATAATCGATGTCATAATGGAAATCAGTTTCGAAATGAGTATCATTATGATATCGTTACGTCATAAGTAATACGCATTTTATTGTATGGTCGAACAAAAACATTTAACACGTTTTCCTCCTAAAACATTTTAATATGAACAAAACATGTTTCGAATTACGTAATTTATATCCCAAATAGTTTTCATACAGACATAGGCTACCTATATTCCCGTTGTAAAATTGTTATGACATTTAATACAGCTATGTTTTATCTCACGATGGATAGATGGACTGAAAGTAAAAAAGTTGAATAAAATTGTGAATAAGCAAATAAAGCGGAATAAAACTACACAAAGTCGACAAACATTACAGGGAAATGATAAAAACAAAGGAAATTAGATAAAAAAGAGCGAAACAAAACAACAATCAAAGCAACGAGTAACGAGCAAAACCAAGAAAACCAAAACACAACAAACGAATAACGAATTCACAAGGGAGAGAAACTATTTTAGTCAAATAAGTAGACTGAGTCGCAACTAAATAGATACCAAAAGAAAGATAGTCAAGCCTTGCACTAATGAAACAAAACTTACATTTTTCGGTATACATACGCATTCTATATAAACGTGTGACATACAAAAATGAATTTTTTGATTAAGTGAACTTTGATCTCTTAATAGGCTATTATAAATCTATGTACTTTATTCCATTTGTTATGTCATAGATCATCACAGCATCGAATGTATGTAATTTATATTTCATTAGTCTATACGTTTCAGTAGAAACGGCAACTTTATGCAAATCAAATAATGCATACCCTATTGATTTTGAGGACAACTGGATGGAACATTTTAGGTTAGAGAGAAACCAAAATATGGAAATATATTAAAATGCAATGAGTATAGAATCTCGATACTTTAAGCAATACGCTTGGAGCCCACCGAGCAATGGGGGGGGGGTAATATTCAATATTTCAGGGAAGTTCCATGAACAAGAAATGATAGGCGAGATTTAATCAAAGCGGATATGTGGAGATGAAAAGCGTTGGTAGTCACACTACATGATCCATGTATTGTTTTCCACTCCACGATTCCAAGCCGAAACACAAACTATATTAATAGAAGCCATTATTAAAAATGTATTAATATAAACAATTCACAGCAAGCCATATTGGAACAAAGAGGAACATATTTTCGATGCTTTCCCTCTATGTAGCAAACACGCATGGAAAACAGTCGTGAAGTTATTACTGTAAACTTTAATTAGACCACAGAAAGCAATAATAATAAAACCGAAACATATTTGAAAATATAGTCAGTGCAGATTCCAGGGTAACGAAATTGTTATTATGTTACCCTTTTAGAATTAGTACAGAAAGGCTTGTTTAATAATAGTCCAGTGTTAACCCTTATTAGCCCAATGTTGCCTTTTGGCAACATTTTGCGTAAGTTATTGTATTGCAACATTGTAACAACTGAATCACGAAAGGTAACTTACCTTTCCGACTGTAATGTTTTTCCACAAATTTTTCCATTCATGATATCATGGGGGAACTTGCATTTCTTGCTCCCAGAGGATACTTTTAACTTAATCGTTAATTTAGTACTTTAATTTCATTATTTTAATCTTAACTGCTTTATTTCATTTTAATTTTTTAATATTGATTTTCTTTCGGCTAGTCTTTCAAAATGGGAAATGCACTTGCCAGTCTTGCATCACAGTGTACTATTTTCTACGATAGAGTGCAATGAAGCTAACTGTTAAGAGTGCCTAAGGTAAACCTTTAAAACGCAAATGCTTAAAGATCAAGGCTAGGCCTACTCGTTAACCACTGTTACTAATTTTAGGCACATAAAGAGTAAGTAAAGTGTTCCCTATTACAGGCCATGGAGGTCCAAAGGGTTCCAGGAATTTCAGGCTCCCAGATTTTTAGACAATCGGTGGTAAGATTGTCAGCCTTACGCACCGGCCGCCTTTACCCGCAGGATTGCTCCTGGTACTCATTTCTGTTAGAGACTGAGTCGACTCCAGGCCCATAGTGCCACCATAAGGATTAGGACAAGTGAAAAACTCCAACGACCTCATCGGGGAACGAACCCGCAACCTTCCTGTTTGTAGCGCAGCGCCTCAACCACTACGGAGTTTAGGCACATAAAACAAATACAATTGACGATCACAGACTCAGAGATCATTGGAACCTGCCTTATAACGTCTCTATTCTTAAATATTTGTTTGTTGTACACTTAGTGCTAGAAAAAAACAGTTTTGCCTGGCTTTTAAACTCCATACTCGTTAAAAATAACAATACTTTTTAGTACCTAGTATCACAACCTATGCACATGGTGATTCAAAAGATGTAAAAAATTGCGGAGCATGTAGAGGGGTCCATATACAACATTTATCGAATATGGTCTGGAAAATTATCCTGAGTTAGTACAAGACACTTCTTGAACATACACAATGGACAGCTTACCAATATTCTTTGGAACAAAGGAGGCATAAAAATTACAAATCAGTGTAACATTTAAGAATGTTGAATTGCACCATTCATTACAAGAAAAGGTGTTCAAAATGGTAACCACCATTTTCAATTATACGCAATTATAATTGGCAAACCCTCACAAATAGCCCAAGCATGTATCTAATCTCATCACATGCTGCAAGAATCCTGGCCAATAATGTTCCTGGTTCGTCTTTTGGTGTCTCATAAACGAGGATCTTGATACGGTAGAAAAATATCCATGTCACATCCCGGTCATTGGATCAGAAGTGGTCTCATTGAACGGCCAGCCTTCTCCCTTGATTTGAGGCCTATGTATATTTTCTTTTGGGGTCATATCAAGAGCCCCTTTTTTTGGTCCTCCACCGCCCCCGGAGCCCTCGACCATAGGCCTCGGGTACCAAAAACTTTTCGGTGCTTGTATTCTTTAAGCTTCTGGGTAATGTGCGTTTATAGACACCAGTAGACGATCCATAAACGTTATTGGCCAGGATTCTTCAGCATGTGATGGGGTTCGAGACATGCCTGCGCTATTTGGGAGGGTGCGCCAATGTTTGCTAAGAAGATGCATGGCATGGCAGCTAAGCATTCATAAATATGCCTTTTTTGCCTGCACGATGTGATAAGACTGAGCGGGAACTCAAGAACTCGTCCTCAATTCACGTTTCCCCTAGCATTAAATCATTTGAATACTTTTTAAACATCGTTGATATCTCGAGAACTTTCAAGAATCGAATAATCCCGTTTTTTTTTTCATTCGAGAACTCTCATCACTAGTTCGTATTATTTTAACAATAAATATCTTCACCCAAGTAAAATAACTAATTTAAAATATTTTATTAATACATTTATAATTATATATTTGAGAGGTCCTCACTTCACGTTTCTCGTAGCATTAAACCATTTGAAAACTTTTTAAACATTGTTGATATCTCGAGAACTTTCAAGAATCAAATAATCCCGGTTTTTTCATTCGAGAACTCTCATCACTAGTTTGTATTATTTTAACAATAAATGACTTCAACCCAAGTAAAAATAACTAATTTAAAATGTTTTATTAATACATTTATAATTATATACTTGAGGGGTTTATTAGCAAACACGACAATCTCCATTTCGAAAATAGATAGAAATGCTAACTTGGAAACAAAGTTTAATGTAAATCCTGGTATATATTTAGTGTATGTGTTGCAAATCTGAGTTCCTCCCTTATGTGGGAAATTGGATTTGCAACACATACTCTAAATGTGTACCAGGAAATGCATTAACCTTTCATTAGAAGTTAGCATCTCTATCTTTTATCAAAATGGATATTGCCAGGTTTGTTAATAGAACCCTCAGTTTACTGCTATATTACAAACTCTACAAAAACTGGCACATGATTTCACTCATAATAGGATCTCCTTTGCTCTTCACGTATGCGCTACTTCAAGTGCTCTGGCATGCGGTCTCGTGTCATTAGGTTCTGACATCTCTGTTCTAGATTCTGATAACAAGGAAAGTCTCGATTTTCTAACATAATCAGTTAAAATCATAGTTCGTCTGACGATAATAGAAGCTGAATCTAGGTCGGGCTGATGAACAAATTTAGAATGAAAGGTAAGGTGGAAATCTTGTTTTATTTTTTTGTTGGCTGGAGAGCAGTCTCATTCTATTGATTAATTGCGATTATTCTTTGCTACCTTGATCGTTATCTCTTCAGCGGAGTTAGTGAAACCGTCGGGGTTAATGAGGAAGAAGCCATTTCCCATCCTAACTCAATAATGTGGGTTCTAGCATCCTTATTTGCTCTAATAACGTTAACTGCACAAGTAGGCAATCCACTTTATTTCTCTGAACGTGCACCACTGTACCACCCCACAGCTCAAATAAAAGTTCTGACAGACTATAAAAACTACTGTGTAAGCTTTAGTTATCAATGACTATTAAGCTCAAACACCTTTCTTCCGATTAGGACCAATAGCAAAAAAATATGTCTGCAACCAGCCAATTTCAGATCTCATTCACTCAATCTTTATCGAATGTTTGCTTTATCACCTCCCTCAAAAGGGGTAGAGACACCTCCTCTTTTCTTTACATTCGTATCAGGCCACAGAATCTCCATGCAGTGACTTACGATGCATACGTCACCACTGACACGGTACGTTAAGATGTATTGTGGAAATAAAGTTAATTATGCTTCGGCCTACACCTGTTCAAGAATCAGCTGTATAAAATTTTATAGGAAATAAACGCAACGTTGGCGATTAATTGTAATAGCAATCTATAAACATTATAAGGACATAACCTCAACAGCATGAATGAAATAAAGTCTGTTCCTAAACACCTTTAAAAAAGTACTTATCAGTATGCATCGCTAGGAACTTTAACCATAATATAATTACCGGTATATGTTTCGGTATAGGTCTACAATATTTAATTAAATAATACTATTTGAATAAATTTTAGTTTATTGGCTATTGTGTTTCCTTATGAATGTATTTTAAAGGTATTACCTCAATCTAAAAAATGATACTGAAATAATTAAATTTCAATATGTTTTCTTATTATTTATTAGAAACGTTAGTAATTTTAAATGTAACTCGTGACTTGGAATGCCCCTACTCGTGGCATTTATATGACAATCACGTCATCTCTTTATCTTAATATCTGCATTAGCAAGACTATTGAATTGTACACATAAGAAAAATGACTCATTGAAAACTATCCTTAGCAGTTTTGTGCGTGTTTCAGTAACGTAGTTTCAAACTTGCACGATACTCTTATCGTTAATACATAGGCCTACATACTCTGTATGGAATCCGCTTTAATCTGAACACATTTAGAAGTTTAAAGATATAAAAAACATGATAAAATAAAACATGATCTGATTTATTGCACAAAGAAGTCGTCTTGAATATTATAAGCCTATGCATAAATTGAAATCTGTTTTCTGTAATTCTTGAAAACTGCTCAAAGATTTGGCCTCTTGCAGAATTTCTATGCGTATACTGTTCGGCTGATTTAGCAAGAATTGTAAGTCCAATTAGGAATAGCTTGCTTCCATCTCGGAATAAAGAAGAATCATCCCTCTAGAAAGCCAACACACGACAAAATTATATTTAATGATCTCTTCCAACCCGATGCTGTGTCTACAAAAAATAACGACATAGTTTATACCAAGAAGCGGACCATTACTATTTTCTGCAGAAAAGCAAAATAATTCAACAATGCCTTGCTGTGTTGCTTTAAGCTGAATAGGATTTGCAGATGGGTCTAATGTGAGTGAAGTTTAAAAAATCTTAACTCGATATTGTAAAATGTGCAGTAACTGTCAAACAAAAACCATTAGCGAGATAGGCTTACATATTATACTGTATCTCAAAACCAATCTAGGGTATGTCCATTTCAGTCATTTTACAGTATGTTGTTTTTTTTTTGTACTAATCATTCCGTGCAATGAACCTCAACCTCATCCCGTCAAACCCCTGCAGTTCGAAATAAACTTAGAATTCTTCTGCTTAAACAGATCTCAGGCTTTTTATTGTGTTATATGACTATTTAAAAACGCTGTGTTGAGAATATTATAGGAGAAAAATTCCTCCAACACTGGGACTTGAACCCAGGACCTCTGGCTATTCGCGCCAATGCTCTACCAACTAAGCCGGAGTTCAATTCACAGCGCCAGATGGAACCTCTCTCCTATGACTGATTGCCCTAATGGTCTACTTCACAGACAGACAAGTTATGTCATATGCAGTATTGTGAGGTACACTAAGTAGTGATTTCAAAAAATCACTGCACATTTCAAAAAATCAGTACTTAGTGTGCCTCACAGTACTGCATATGACATAACTTGTCTGTCTGTGAAGTAGACCATTAGGGCAATCAGCCATAGGAGAGAGGTTCCATCTGGCGCTGTGAATTGAACTCCGGCTTAGCTCAGTTGGTAGAGCATTGGCGCGAATAGCCAAAGGTCCTGGGTTCAAGTCCCAGAATCGGAGGAATTTTTCTCCTATAATATTCTCATGTACAATAATCTGTGGTTCATGAATGCTTATATATCTAACGCTGTGATACTTATGCATTCAACCTTCGCCGGTGAGACGAAATTTCGTCCCGCAAGAGATATTTTACACGCATGTAAACCTGCAGACAAGTGAGTATTACATTTATACACTCTTAAACGTCCAGCTGGGGCGGTGTCCAACCAGCTAACTTAGGAACAGAAAGCCATTGCCTATACAGGTGTTCATTGTGAACGTCGTAGAGACAGAACATCCTGAAAACATACAATTTTCTGAGTAGGCTACTTATATTTTGATATTTCTAGACTTTTCCCTGTCACTTGAAATATTATAAATTGCCTGTGATAAATTTATTACGCCCTTTATTTCAAATTGAACATAATGTACTATGTAATTTATATGGGTCACAACTAATGGCTGAGGCAAATTAACTGCCTATCAACTTAATAGTTTAATGGATTAGAATTATTTTCATTATAGCAGATGGGCCTGAACAAACCCAATACCCCGATCACTATCACAAATTACTGTGTACTCTAATAACAGCTATTACGGCTATCTGTTAGGCCTATAAATATTCATTTTACAGATCTATAAGTTATAGGTCTAACTAAAGCTTTCTCTTTCTATATCCCTATCATCTGTAGAAAAATTCAAGTGGTCTGACTCTGATATTATCAGAAATATTATATATTTCGAGTATCTCTGAGGGATGAACGAGGCTGAATTACGCATACGCTGTTTTTTTTGTGCGATTTCAATATTAATTAAATAATAACTAGTTACATTAATTTACCCCTGCTTTTCGCCCACCAAAACAGTATTATCTAAATATTTCAGGTTTATTTATAGCTGTGTGTTGTGAATTTTGCTTAACAATAGACAGGAAAGTGCAAAGGATTCCCAAAACAACAATAACTAATTATATATATATATATATATATGAAAGAAAATTTGGACTATTTTACACGAATATTTGATTATGTGTGATGAATAGTGGTTAAAAGTAAAGAGTATAGTGCAAGCGTAAGTCATAGTGAAAGTTACCAAAATGAATGGATCGTGAAAGAAAATATAGTTACTGAGTGCTGATCATGAAAATAATCTATCCTTTGTTGATATTATTCACATGTGTACTATCGTCGAAAGCAATAAAAAAATAAAAAATAAATTAAAAAAAAACAATAAAAAAAACTACTGTTTACTTTGCAATTTGCGAGAGAGAAATCGATTTAGCAATACATAGTTTATTTTTCCATAGTGTAAGAATATAATACATTATTTATGTTCGGTTGTTTTGACAGATATATATAAAATAAGAAATCAATAATATCCTTGTTCGGCGCCGGTGTCCAGACATTTCTAATGGGTGGTCATTTTAGAACTTGGATAACACTTGTGAAGAAAAGGGCAATTTCCTTAAGTACATAAGTTAACTCACACACACACGTGTTAGGCCTATATTATGTAGACTATATAAAAACATTTTCGTTTATTTCAGCGCTTATATTATTACGGTTTGTAGCCAGGAGAGTCGTATTGAGATGAATAGTTACATATAAGGCCTATAGAAGAAAAATAATATGAGTAATTTTTGTTCGACCACAGGCCTACGAAAATACGCTTATTATCTGTGACGCAAATGTTTCATAATTATACTCATATCTGATCTTCATTATAACATCGGTATGGTATCGATTATTAAAGAACATGGAAAGATTCTGAAACCGTGAAAATCAGCTGAAAAAGGCGTAATAATCAAGCTGTATGTAAAATAAAATCAATTCTGTTCGAGCTAATTTTAATACCATACTAAAATTAGTACATTTCGTGTTATCAAAACCCGTTGGTTTCAAGAAAACCAAAAGGAAGCTTCGATTTGGCAGACGCCATGAGCTGCTATCTGTCGTAGAAGACAAAAACTACAATCAGCTGACGCGAAGAAAAATGCGCTGAAGTATTGCCGATTGCTTGAGTGAATCTAAAATCTCAAGTACCTTAATGAATGCCATTATAGGCTTGTTCCACAATGAAGTGTTCTAATACTCAGCGTTTCTTCAAAATATTTTGAATGGCTCAGATATCTGTGTAAATTTAGCATTACGACTACTAATAATATTAACACCCGTGAAGATTATAGGCCTACTCACTGAAAACAACCCAATTCATTATCCATGTCTCAGGATTTAAAGAGAAAATGTTATTAACGTATAAATAAAACGTGTACCAGTAGGCCTATAGCTTACACTTACAAAAGAGAAAACCATGTGAGTCTGAAACAAGTGAATCCTTATAATGCCCGTTGAAAAAAGGAGAAACTGAATAATCTTCTAAATGTGCTGAAGTTGTAGACATTTAAATTATCACTGTGATAAAAGAAAATGTAAATGTAATTAATATACAAAGGTTTGTAGTAACCTATTAAAATAGGGTAGCTGTGGCTAAATCTTACCTTCTATTGTACAAGTATATTTGAAATAAATATCCTTTGGGCAATAAATAAGTTAAATAAAATATTAAGGCTGATTAAAGTGATACATGATGGTATGTAGATGGCTTGTGGCAATTATTAAATGTGTATAATTGTATGTAAAATGTCATTGTATGTTTATATATATGGTTGGTATAAATTGAACACTGCCACTGGGTTGTTGACCCACTTGCAGTGTAACAAAATAAATAAATAAATAAAATAATAATAATAATGTATACAATATCTAAAATAATAATAAAATATATAATATCTAAAATAATAATAATAATATATAAAAATATATATGACTCTGATAATAATTGCTATTTATCTTAGACAAAGAGCGTTGGTTAATCTCACATAACTTATGCTCTTGAAATTGCCATAGAACTAACCTTTTTTTTTTGTTTGTTTTGATGGCTCTACATGTTGTTTTACATATGTGGGGGAAATGGAATAATAAATTGATGATGAATTAATAGCTCATTAGTTTTAATAGATTGCCGTTATTTTCATTACTGTCGATGGAGATGGGCCATTAGTGATGTAATTTTCAATATGGCAAAATAATGACAGAGAATGAAATAATTACTGATGTACGGTGTTACAAGACAAAGGTATTACCATACGAGAATATTGAATATTGCTTTCTTTCCCTTCTTTCCTCACCTAGACTCTTTGTTATTTGGTTCTTTCTTTATTCCTTCCATTTATTCATATAAATTTTACATACATGTAATTTTCAAAATTAATACATTTATAATTTTCGTTTATAGTATAACTTACTGTGCATAGATATATAAATAGATTTATATTAATCCATTATATCCCTATACATGAGCTTTGCTCATCCAGGGGCGTACTTTGCATCTTAAATCCTAAAATAGAAATAATGTAAATAACGAAATGTAATAGGCCTAATGTATGTATGTAACAATAAATAAATATAAACGGTAAGATCTAAAACAAAATCCCTTTAGGCAGGCCTAGAAGCTGAGGTAGATTTCGAAGTGCTTTAAATTTAATTTATTGTCGCTGCGCAGCACTCCTCTTCTTTAGCCTTGGCATGACAAACCCGCAATAATAACTGTTTTTCAAACATTCAAATCTCGCCGTATATGAGAGCTATCGAGAAACTAGTTATTGATTTGTAGAGTACTCATTACGAGCTTTTCAACGATACCCCACAAGACGTGGTTTCAAAAAAAAATTAATTTCCATCCCTCACCCCCACCCCGTCTTACCCCCAAAACCTCCGAATCGTTTGTGTTACTGTGAGCTCCATAGGGAGTACTCTAATTCATTCAAACAAAGTTTCCCTCTATACTTCATAGGGGCCGAGATATAAATTTTTCAAAATTTCAACCCTCTCCATCGAACCCCACCTTGGGCCAATTTTGCTCATTGACGAACTTGTCCGAACTAGTGGGCCTTGAAATAACATCATAAAATTTGGTTCAAATATCTTCAAAATTACGGCCGCTTGCGTGTAGTAAATAGGCCTATATAAAAATTTATATATACATATACATCACAAAACATTTTTTGAACGGTCGGTGGTTTCGTACTTAGGGAGGCGTGTAACGAAAAGATATGAAAGAATTTTTCGAAAGTCATGACATGGTATCGATTGCAATAGGTAGATTTTTCTTCGAAATCTACCTAAAAAAGAATTGTAGAATGTTTCTTCCCCTTTAAATGCAATTTGAATATCTTAGGATTTCACTACAGCTCCTCACAGCAGTGATTTCAAGATTTTTAAATTTTACTCATACACTCGCTCATGGAATGCATGTATAGTACAGCCAGCAACACAACACTCATTAGGCATCTCCTCTATTTCTGTATAAAAAGACAATTTTCATTCAGCATAATGTAATGACTGACTGATGTATTCCTCTTGCTATGAACAATGTGTATATGACGTCTTAACTGCGGTGGGTGGCCGTGGTTATGTCTAGCAACGCGGCTTTGTTGTACTATAGTGATGATTTTCCATTTGAAAAGCATGTGATCGTTAATTAGTCTTTGCTCCGATACCGGCACCGATTTAGTCCAAAATGAAGAAGCTTCGTCCCGTGGACGTTATAAATGCGTATACCAAGTTTTAAGGAAATCTGATAGAGTGTATTTGAGTTATCGCGCGTACAGACACACGGACGGACGAACAAACATTTCCCGTCCACCATACAATCTCATGAAGTACCATACTGTTATTTAATAAACAAATGGATTAGAAGAATGACTTTAGAAATACCATGGTAAGTATAATAGTTTTCATTTACTGGAAAGTATCAGGCAGCCAGAAAAATCCTCAAGGAATAAGCGCCCATTGTCATACTGTTAAGTATTGTTTACTGAAATTGGAAAGACTAAGAAGAATCTCACGCACCCACACAAAACAAAGATGTCCACACTCTTATCTACATTGATATAAAGAGATGTTGCTTCGTTATAAACAGACAACGCCGTGGCTACTATGTAAAGCAACTTCTCCTGCACGGAAGTATTGCGTGTAGTTACAAAAAGAACTTATATGCACACAAGTGAATATATTTTTAATTATTATTACTGCGGTAGGAAAGTGCACCACATCAGAGGTAATGACAAGTTAGAAATATACTACTTCATGAATCCTGAATCATTCATCTATTAGGCAAACTTGCAGACCACCTTTTAGAGAACTAAAAATATTAACTTTTCCGTCAATATATTTGTTAGAATTTTTAACTTATGTGCATACACATTTGATCAGCATACTACCCAGCATAAACATGAACTTGATACCAGACATAAAAATTTATTACAACTTCCAGTACATAGATTAGCTCTATTTGAAAGATTTCCTAGATACATGGGCATGAAAGCATGCAATCATTTGTCAGAAGAAACAAAACAATTGAATGATAAACAATTTAAAGCAAAACTTAAAAAACATTTTTTGGAGGAAGCTTACTATTCAATAAGTGAATTTTCAGAACAAAAATGGTAATTTAAAAAAAAATGTTTCACCTGATATTTTACATTTTTCAAAATTTGTATTTGTATCTATAGTTCTAGTATCATATCATTGTTTTTTTTTTTTTTGACGATTCACCAGTTTACCATTTTTAAGCTATTTTGTAAATGTTTGTGACAATAAATTACTTACTTCCTTACTCTACTGGAAAGAAAACAAGATTTCTAGTACCAAATTTTGTAGCCCTCATTAATTTTACTGAACCCGCAATATTTTTTTATTGTTAAAGAAATATCATTTCTTAAGGTTTTGTACGCAACTAATAATAACTAATAATATATACTGACATCACAAGTAAATAGAGAACTGTCATCATTATTCTGTTTTCTTTTTAACAAATAACGCCGTGGCTTCTGGAATACAGCAATTTCTCCTACATGAAAGTACTGCGTGTAGTCTATAGAGATGGTTTCAGGCGCTATGTTATTTGTGTGAGATTGATTAACACATTCTGACGAGTACGAAAATAACAGAGACTCCAACAGAAGTAAAGAATCATATTACGTAGATTTACAGAAATAACTCATAGGCACACGTGTTACACGTCTTTATTTATTGCCATAAAGGTACTAACTGAAATTGTGTAGTGGAAGGGAAAATGTCTGTCTGTCTATTCGTGTGTTTGTACTCACGATAACTCAAACACGCTTTATCAGATTTTCATGAAACTTCGTATACGCATTTATAACATCCGTGGGGAGATTCCTGTTAATTTTGGACCACATCGGTTGACCGGTACCGGAGTAATACCAAATTTAATGCCTATTTTATGATAATTAGAAAGAATTGATCAAATGCAAATGAGTTATGACGACATACTGCACTACAGTGTTCATATACGGTTTTGGAAGTTGCAATACAGATAGCTATGATAAATAACACTACCGACATATTCCTTCACACATGCTTATCAAACTAGACCTTTGTGCCCTCCTTAATGAATAGGTCTGGAGCTTAACTCGGAAATCGATTAAAAAAAAGTAACTTATTTTCTGCATATAATAACTGCAATGATGACTGATTAAACAAAAGCATTCTGGCACTTTGTTACAACAGTTTACCTGATTTTATTATTACTGCGGTATGGCTTTAACACACCACATCGTAGCTCATGGCGAGTTAGAAAAATTACTACCTAGGTATTCTACTAAAAAGAAAGAAAGCTGCTCTTACTATCTTCAGCGAAAAGCAATGGCAGGTTTCTTACACCAAGTTTGATAGACTCGCCAAATCATATTGCATCGCAATATTGTTCTTACAGAAGGAAATTCCGTTTGATATGTACAGAACTATTAAAGCACATAAATAATAATACAAGTTTTTTGTCAGCCCATTAGTTTTGATGATACATTTTGATTTTTGTGTTTAATTTCTTTTAATTCTTCTTTCTCTTACAATACCGAGCACCTTGGCGCACGGATACATTTTAAAAAAGCCTTTAGGAAACCATTTTTAGGATCTTCACTTTCACATGCAGGGTTTGAACTATATGGCATTTTACACACTTAGTTTACATACTGTTATTTTGCGTACCTTCTTTTCGCGTACAGGAAGAAGCAAGAAGTTGAAAAATGTGCCAGTGATGGTTTTAACATAATTTTTAAAGGTTTTAATTATTTTATCAGTATGATGAGACTACAAGACAATGGCACTTTAATTTTTAATCGTTAACGAATCTACAGCAGCACCGCAAGATGCCCAGAAGAGGCAAAAGTGTCGAAAGCCCTACACAGCTAAAATAAAGGTTGTTGAGGTAATGGATTTAATTCTATATTTTATTTTAGTTTATTGATCGAGTTCAATGGTACTAAATAATTTATTTTAACTATTTTACCTACAGAAGGGATACACCTAAATTCATTGAATATGAATCTTAATTACTTTCGATTAGTAAGAATAATAAATAAGGCACAGTGGAGAATTTTTAAACGATTATTAGGAAAAATCAGTATCTAAGGCTGAATTTATTTGGTAAAGCCATGTAATTTTTATATTTTCAGAACGCTCTATATAATTCACACACCAGATAAAATCCACCTATACTAAATGCAGTGGACCAATGGACGTGAAATCTAAGTCCACATGACAGATTATCTAATCTATTTTGATATAAAGAGATGTTATTTCGTTATTAACAGATAACGCCGTGGCTACTGTGTAAAGCAACTTCTCCTGCACGGAAGTACTGCGTGTAGTCTAGAGAGATACTTTCAGGCGCTATGGTATTTGTGTCATTTTAACGTGTTCGAAAATAAGGATGCTAATGGAATAGTCAAGAGAAATACTATGTGGAGACTATGTAGTTTTACAGAAATAACCCACATGCACACCTGTCAAAATATATTTCTAATTGTTATTACTGTGGTAGGAAAGTACACCACCTCAGAGCTATGACAAGTTCGAAATATACTACTTCATGAATCATGAATCATGAATCATTCATCTATTACGCAAACTTGCAGGCCACTATTTAGAGAACTAAAAATATTAACTTTTCCGTCAATATATTTGTTAGAACTTTTAACTTATGTGCATACACATTTTGATCAGCATACTACCCAGCATAAACATGAACATGATACCAGACATAAAAATTTATTACAAATTCCAGTACATAGATTAGCTCTATTTGAAAGATGTCCTAGATACATGGACATGAAAGCATACAATCATTTGTCAGAAGAAATAAAACAATTTAAAGCAAAACTTTAAAAAAATCCGTTTAGGGAGGCATACAGGCTGGGGTAGATTTCGAAGTGCTTTTGGTTTAATTTATTGTCGCTGAACAGCACTCTTCTTCTTTACTATCCTTGATAGTAGCATTAAATAGTCAGCTATTGTGAGCTGAACGAAACGTTAATAGTTGCTTATTCAACAATGATAAAAACGCACTCCCATTGGTGAAGAAAACATGAACGACTCAGCAATGATATTCTCAAAAGAAAAGACGTAGATTGAGAAGCAATCTGTCAGTCTAACGATGAGAGGATAAATAAAATATATTCATAATTATTGCTTAATTAAAATACTAAAAAATAGTAATTGAAAATAAATTTTGAACTGAATTCGGTAAAGACGAAGAGCCTACAATGATTTGTTTTGACAACAGGAAAAAGGATATAATATTCTTGGAGGCCTTGCGCAAGATCAGCAATTAATAAAATTAGCATAGCTGCTAACCAAGACAAAATTAATGATATTATAACAGTTCTTAAAGAGAGCCATGACTGTGATAACTATATCAAACTCAAGGTATCAACATAACGGAACAGTAGTCCCAATATTCTTTGACGACAACACTCTTGTTTCATTGAGCCATAAATTTCATATTAAACTCCTTTTTACCGAGAATTATTTTATCACAGCAATGTCAAAGTGTACAATGCACCATATGAAATATAAATAAATCTGAATTTTTTTTATAAAAAGCGAGTTGTTTATTATGTTTTAAATTAACATTATATTTTTTATTTCATTTTGCCAAGCATTATTGTTCTAAAGGTGTGTAACTATTATTTTTAATGTTTAAAACTCTATTACATTGGTAATTTTATCCTAAGTCGGTCATCACACATTCCTTTCGACAGGCCTTCAGACTGAGGTATATTTTTAAATGTTATTGTGGCCAAACATTCAAACCTCGTCTTATATTAGAGATAGAAACTAGTTATTGATTTGTAGAGTACACATCAAGAGCTTTTCAACGACGGCCAGTAGCGTGTAAAGATGATATATATATATCACCAAAATATTTTTTGAACGGACGGTGGTTTTGTACTTAGAGATGCATGAAACGTAAAGATATGAAAAAAAAAATCGAAAATCATGACATGGTATCGATTGCAATATGTAGATTTTTCTTCGAAATCTACCTAAAAATTGAACGTTCCACATTTCATCTGTTGAACGCGAGGTCCACTGTTCAGAGAACTTGCTTAATAACTTAAGTCTTTTGTGATTTATTATTAAAGTACGTAGTCCACACGTAGATTTCCTTTGAGGTTAAGGTGGGTCAACGATTCAACTAATTCCGACAGGGATTAGTGAAATCTGAGTGCGATGAATGTTCAACTACAACAGGCATTGGTGTTATCAAAAGAGAATGGCTATAATTCGTTCATTTCAAGCCAATAGTTACACTTCATTCGCTCATTAAATTGTCACATATGAGTAACTTGTTCTTTGAGATTGCCCTTACTCTCCACAATGCCTCATACAAAATGGAAGTCAGAAATCTTTCTGGAGATCTATGTTAACAGTAGCGAGTGAATTGTATCCTGAGAAAATACACTGGTGGGAGTTAGTTGAAATGCGAGAGACCCATTTCAAGCGAGGCCCACTTTCCTCAGCGGAGAAGCTTGTGTACAGAAGAGAATCGTAAACATCTTCGTGTTATAGTTTTTTTTTGTGTTGCTTAACCGAATTTATTACAGTGTGGACGTGACCTCATTCTTCCACTGTGAACTCAAACAGGAACGCGTGCTATAGACCTACCCAAAAAAATAGAAGGTGCAGAAATCACGCCCAGATAAAATAGATGTGGATATGATGTTTAATAAGTAACTAGTGCATTATTACATAAGAAATAACTATATTTTACTGAGTTTTCTTACGTCAACTAGAGATATGGTTGATTATAAATTCGAAAATAAGGCCTTAGTTTGCGATCGAACTATTCAGATTGAGGTTGTGGAATAGGAGAAGTTATTAAAACATGGGTTCATCAGTGTGGCGAAAGAGATGAGTTCGCTCTCTTCAAGCAGCGGCCCCCGGGTTCAATTCCTAGTCGGGACAAGTTACCCAGGTGTGATGATTTCCGGATTGTTTCCTTACCTGAGACTCCCGAACATCACCTTCACCCCATCCGCGCTTTGTTCAGAATGAGTATGTGTATGACTGGTCTTAAGTCTTTGTGTTTTCTCGGAGGTGGTTCCCGACATTGTGCTGGTCACCAATCCGGGAGACCTTTGATGTTCTTGGCTGGTCAAATATGTTTGGGATCCTAATATAAGCCCTTTCCCGACAATCGCTGACCTGAAAGGCCAAAGCTGTGTGCGCCGCATAAACGTCCCTAAAACGTGGGAGGTAAAACTCAGGGAAAGATGATGGAGAAGAAAAAGCTGTCTAATAAACGGAATATACGTTTTACTCTAAATAAGATTAACAATATTAAATACAGTTGGAGGAAATATCCAAATACTGTTCTTAGGAAAGTTCTCCTTTGCATAAAAATGTTGTAATGAACTAAACCAATGTCAGTAAAACTTCCACCCAGGAGAATAACAATATGATCTACGTCAAAATAAGCCCATTTTTTAACATGTTATCTTTTCTTAGAAAATAGTACAATTAATTACAGATACTCAAAGAGCAAAATTGGTAGGAAAGCGAATATTAATAACGCCATTAACTCTGAAGCATTTGTCAGTATCGTAAAGTAGTAAAAAACTAACAATTAAATAAAATATATTTACTCACGTTGCAGAGGTGATCTTAAGGTCACACTGCTCTCAAACTTTACTGAAATAGAAATGAGAGAAACATTACTATGAAGTCATGGTTGAAGGAAAAAGTTTAAAAATAATATAGAAAAATTACTTAAATCTATCACATACACTATATAAGAAGGTATTAAACAAGTAATTTGTAGTTATTTCCTAAGATGATACAATGAATAAAGTTTTATCAAAGAATGCACACTCTATTTATTAAATGTTCAATAACCACTCTTCCCAAGTTACGGAATTGACTATAGGTAAACAATCAATCCAAACGTGCCAAAATAGAATGGAAAGGAAAATGCTGGGCATCACATGGAGAGATAGAATAAGGAACGACGTAATACGACGAAGAACACAAATAACAGATGCAGGAAACGACAGCAGGTACCTAAAATGGAGATGGGCCGGACACATAATGAGACAAGATCCTGCTCGCTGGACTCACAGAATAACTTCATGGGAACCAAGGATGGGAAGACGGAAAGTAGGAAGACAGAGAACACGGTGGTCGGATGAACTAAGGGCAACTTTCGGCAACAGATGGACCACCACAGCTAAAGACAGAGGAAAATGGCAACTTCTAGTCAAGACAGCAATCCAAAACAACAACACAGGATGAAGACAGTAAATAGCAAGGAGCAGGAAAGCAGTGCACGAACCGAAAAACGAAGACCTAAACCCACAGTGTATAGTGCTAGAATTATATATAGGACAAAAAAATGATAGACTACATATCGGACCATAAATGATAGACTATAGGCATAAGTAATAATAGGAAGATCCTTCCCGGAATGGCTAACCGGGATTGCGAACACAAGCCACCTCTCCCAGGAGAGAGGCCCGTGCCCCTCGGGGACATTATGGGCTAATACTAATACTAATACTAATACTAATAATTAAACAAACAATTATTACATCTAACACTTCACATTTTGCAGAAACGAATGGTACTAGTCCTAATTCAACTACGATCACTATTAAGTATAAAATTATCAGTCTACAGCAATGGCAAACAAATCGCAAGCACGCTGTTCTGGTACTGTGCGCACAATATGTAAGGTTAATAATCTGTATCGGCGAGGAATAAACCTAAAAAGTAACCAATGCTGTACACAAGTCGTCATAGGGTAAATGAAGATTCTGCTAATGATACGTCATTGATTAAAGCTTTCTTAATTATACTTTTTTTTACTCCAGTGCACTAAATCTCTTAGGCAAAAAAAACTTCATTGCAGTAGTCTTATAACGATGATGATGAAGAAGATGATGACGATGAAGTGTTCGGCCCGCAGGCCAGTCCTGCCTTGGGACAGGAGGGACACTAGGTCGGGTGATAACGAGTAGGGTGGCCAGGTCCTTTCGCGGGATGGGGATGAGGATACAGAAGGAAACTTTATATCTTTGTAAAATCCTCAACCCGGCCAGGAATCGAACCTTGGCTTCCCATGTGACTGGCAGTTAGGCTACTAACCCACCCTTATTTTAATATTGTAAACATTGTGAGTTATAATAGCAAGAATAACATGGTAAAAGTTTTCAACTGGAAGACTGAACATTCGCTACTGTTCTAAAAATCCAGAGAATGTTCTGCTTTTTCGAATAAGCAAAACGTATAAATGATTTGTTTAGAGTCTTTGCATTTCTCATTCTGTCGATGTTCTTTTCTCATTTATCATCCTGAGAAATGCAACAGCCTGGAGACGTAATGAGCGGTGGAGCTGCTCCGGAGATTGCTGCCTCATCTTCAGCTGTACGAGTTATGAATAATAGAGCATTGGTACGTGTTATTGATATAATCACATATATTACACAAATCCAATTCAGTATAATAAGACTCTCTGTTTAAGAAGTAGTCAGTGGAGGAAGAGACCTACCCAAATTTGTAATGTTTTAAGATTTTCGATGGACGTAATAAACCTATAAATACTTCCTTAATGTCCCTGTCAAAATTAATAGAGGGTGATTTAAATAATCCAGAAAATGCAACGATGTGTTCTACACAAACACTATGTAACTGGAATTCAGGGAAGCAAGAACATCTCTGAACATAACTGTTACAACTTAACATATCTCCAATGAACAACAAAAAATCGCCGATCACATATTGTAAATGTCAAACAGCCATATGCACGGTTCCCGTTGTGTTAGAAAGTGTCTCGTGTCTGCCCCTGGAACCGAGTTTCGCGGATTGAAACCCTGTAGAGGTGAATTCATTTTTAAGGGTTGAAAAATCCTCTGGGAAGGACTATAAACCGTGATCCTGTGTCGTAGATAAAGAAATCCAAGCTCAAATTAGAGATTCTGAAAAAAAAATTCAGAAATTTTCACATCCTAATAGTACCTCAGTTTCCCCAGATAGCTCTCGAGTCGATAGGCCTACCCTATGTTACTCTGCCCTCTACAAGAAAATAAGCATAACTAATGTCGTACTTGGTAACTGAACCCTGAAAGACCCCCTTGCTGATTTACTGATTACTGCAAGGGGTGATGAAAATGAGGTCGCAGAACAAAATATTAATCGCCCCTTAATAGACATAATATCGAACCCATTCAAAATAGTTGTATGACTTGATATTCGTTGTAAGGTCAAACACCATTTAAAACCACATCAATTGTCACTAACGATATTTTTACCATACAGAACCAGTCATTTTCTGGGCTTAACTATTACAAATTTTATATTATATTTAAATTAAATGTAACGTAATCCTGTGTCCAATTTGAATTTACGACACAATACACTTCTCTTCTTTCCTTAAATACCTAGATTCAATAAAATAAAATAAAGATTACTTCCCAGAATGCGGTCTTTGAGTCCTTATGTGACTTCTCTATTACAATATTCAGAGAGATTATCGTTCTAACCAAACTTTCTTTTTTTTATATTCACATCTCTCGATGCTATTTGTCATTAATGAACTATATATAACCATTAAATCACTATTATCCAGACAGAGTAATGTATGTTTACACTTAAACGGAAAGACGAATTAGGGTTATGATAATCTCTAATAAGTTAAATGACAAGATGGTATACACTTATTATGAATTAGAACTATTACTAGGTACCGGTAGTGAAATTATTTGAAGTCAAGTACTATCGTAGACAGTTGTTTAATAATTTGTCACATTCCAGTATTCTAAGTTGAAATTATTTTCTTATCGTCCTATATTCTTTTACTCACAAAATGATTTGCAACATGAAAGAATAAGAATTAATTCAAGGTATTTCAAAGTTACCAGGGGTTACATAAAATTTTAATTACCAATTTGAATTTCAAAGCATCAGATATAACAATATCAAAAGGCCTTCGTAATATATTGATTTCTGTCGTAGGAAAGCAGGTCACTTTCCGTCAATCGTATCTCTCAGAATCAATACGATATACACAACTCCAGCGAACCGCGTAATAAGGTCAATAATTAAGTCAAGTTAATCACATCTCAAATTAATTATTTCTATGTATCCACCGTCAATTAAGTTTTATTTCAAGGATAGGAAGAAAACCACTGTTTTACTTTTAATTAAATTTAAGGCTTTTTTAGTGATATTTAATTATGTTGAGCTACAACGAAACACAGCGTTGAATTTAAAGTAGAACAAGTAATGAAGTTTAAAATGTTTCTATTTCTGAAAAATGGTTGCTACCAATTCAGAAAAATATACTTTCAGAATATCTTGCATTAATCTATGAAATGGCAATACTAAAATAAGGAGTTGTAATAATAATAATACACTTTATTGATCCTTGGGCCTATGCATGCAATAGATCTTGTCAGCATATAAAATATATACATACATAATATAATATATAAAAACAACAGTATTACTTATACATTGTCCTATATATACTAAAGATCAGGTTAAAAAGAATACACAATCACATAATTATACAGTTAAAACTTAAATAAATTAAAAAACCTTACATTATGTTGAAACTTTTAAAAAACTAAATCGCAAACACTGCATTCAATAAATTCCTTATAACTGTAAAAAGCTTTCTTTCTTAGCCGCCTCTTAAGAACTTGTTTAAAATGATTTGTTGTCACTTCTCGTGCTGCTAAAGGTAAGTGATAGACTATAGGCCGAAGGTTGTAAGGTCTCTCTTAAATTTCCGTCAATCGTAAGTATTATAGAAACAAGTTAAGCAATGAATCTCATACGCCCTTTTATGTGTTGATGTATTTCATATGTCTACAATTACTTTAAATCAACCTTCATTAATATTATTTTTATATTAGATTCATTCTCTGAAATAAGAATAAGGTTCAAACCGTCTTACCAGAGGGAGACGGGATTGAAATAACGATCAAGTCTGATTTGCATTTTTAAGGTTATAAAATCTCTCCTTAACCTCTTACTTAGTTGCTTGAAGCAGGGGTTTCAGTTTCTATATTAATATTCACAGATTCAGTAATCGTTAAAGCCCAGCCCTAACCAAAGTTCCAGGATGCGATATTTCAGCTTGGTTCGGGGGGTACTAACAGATAAATCTCCGAGTAAAATCTGACAGTAAATATTGCTGATTAATGTTCCTGTTTCATATCTACAAAATACGTATTGCACTTTAACTTTTAAAATGAAATTGGTTGAATTATATAATCATCATATTTTATATTGCTCCCATTGGTGAAGCGCGGACCCTCCAAGTGGAGGTTACTGTTACCTATTTCAATTTTGTTCCGCTTATTTCTCGATAGGTGACAGGTGGTAAGACCATCGCCTCACAACCACCCCCGAAACTAAGGTATTACTTGGACGTGAAAGGGCCGAGGAATTTTGTCCAGAGGCTCTAATTTATGTTTGGAGTTCTCGTACGTCCCGTAAATCTATGACATGGGCCCCCCCGTTTAAGTCTCTCCCGGAGGACTCCGTGCCCAGGATCTTTACGTCCTGAAAAATCCGGGTTTGATCACGCGACCTTCGGACCCAGGCTTGTAGATCACCGCGACCGACGAATTAAATAATATATTCTTTATAATAATTGGAGTTGAACATATGACGTTTTTCTTAGGGCTTTCTAATAGGCCTACTACTACATTTTATAGATATGTAAAGTACGTAGGCCTACCAACAATTCGACAGTACCATAGATTGCCAGTCCATGACAGAATTTAGTATTGCGATAGAATTCCATTCCCACCTATTCACTCGCTATTGATCTGTACCTACATGAAGGATGTTCAGTTAAAGCTTTGAGACCAGGTAATTTATGTTCCGCTGATAAGTGTACACAGCTGCATTTCAAGTGTAATGGGTTCATGGCAGGATTACTTGACATTTTGCTGCCCAAGCTCAATTGCGTATGCATTTCAGTACTGAAAATGTTTTATATCACGCTTAACAAAAGCAGACAGTTTGACTCTTTTAGCAACAATGAAACTATAATTTAACTATATACGTACATAAACACGTTCAACATAAACGTATTTCACATTAAAATAAAATAAAATAAATGATTGATACTATCAGCTCAACAAGCTTTATTTTGAGCGTAGGCCTTTCGATTTTTTAACCAACTTCAGGGCATCTTGCTATGCAGACGTAACGTAGATGTACGAGGGCCGTCCACAAAGTAAGTTTCCCTGGTGCCGTTTACAGAAACAAAACACAATTTCTTGGAAATATTTATTGCAACAGATACAACAAGTGTTCAGCTATTTTTAAACATATTCGTCACCGGAATTGAGACATATTTCATTCCTGGGACCAACGTTTGAATACCTGTGTAGGAGAAATCTGCCGCCTGGGATTTGAACCATTGTTCGGCAACCATAATGTCCACCACTTTGTCATTCTCTGTCATTTCTTGAAGTGTAGGAAAAGATGGAAATCAATGGGAGCGAGATCCGGGCTGTAGGGTGGATTTTTAAACACCTCCCAGCAAGTCTCCTGCAGAAGTTCGACTGGGAGATGTTTAAACTTTCACCCTACAGCCCGGACTTCGCTCCCAGTGATTTCCATGTTTTCCTACACCTCAAGAAAGGACAGAGAATCACAGACAGGCGGAGATGGTTGTCACACTGGGGTTCAAATCCTAGGCGGCAGTGTTCTACGACACAGGTATTCAAAAGTTGATCCCACAGTTTGAAAAATGTATCAATTCCGGTATAAATTATGGATGAGCCTCGTACTAAAAGTTTAAAAAGGCATTGAATTCTACTCTTGTCATTGTGATAAATCAGTCAAAGGATTTAAGAAGTCCGTCCACTGACACATCTCCCAACTACTTTATACTTCTTCTTCACTTTACCCTTGTGTATCTGCCTGAAGAACCGAAAGGCCTGGGCAAAAATAAAGATTTTTGAGTTGATGGTAACAATTATCCATTTTGTTCTATTTTATTGATCGAACTCATGGTAAAATAACATGTATTTTAGTATTTCTTATTGTTTTGTGAGCAACTGTAGGCCTATGTTCTTCCTGCTGTATATAGTACATTCTAAATAGTGCAAAAAACTTCTGTTGTGAGATTTTAATAATTAAAAAATGTTGTTCTTTTCACGCCAGAATTACTATGAGAAGCCTGTTAATTTTCCCACAAAATACTTTTCACAGTATACAAGGCAGAAAGTTCTAAAATATATTTATTCAGTTTAACTAACATAAACTGGAGGTACTGAGTTATTGTTTTAAAAAAAACATTTTATCTGATGAATAAAGAACAGTCCTGAATATATTATATACTAAATGATTATCGATTGACTAAAAAGCTAAGCATGTCCATATCCTAGGAACTTTTATTTCACTAGTTATAAATACCTCTTCCAGTATCCCACATTGTACTACCATAGGCCATTAAGGGCTAGAGATGTCAAAATGGACAAATCGGATATACCACTTAAGTATTAAAAATGTCGGGAGCTAGACATTTTTAAATAACACTTGTAAGTCTGCCACAAGAAGGTTCTATATCGTCATTTTACTGCCATTACGTCGTATGTGCATTTCTGCTAGTCGGTACCCAATATACAAACCTTTTGGTCTGGATCTATTGGAAAAATGACATACAACCATTTGGAATACACATCTATATTAAGTAAGAGTGTTTTTCAACATACAACCTTTTTGACACAAGATAGTGTTTGCATATAATTGAAGTATGTTTCGCACATAATAATTTTCAGTGGAAACTCGACATACGACCTTCTGGCAGTAAAGCGACGATATGAAGCTGCCACGTCAATAATCAATAATAATATCTATCAAATTCACCTATCCCTGACACATAATTTTAATGGAAGCAATATTTTTCTGACATCTATGTATTTCCTTTTACCAATAAGGGGATGTTTACAAATATGAATATATAACAAGCCATCTTATTACCCCAATCGAAATACATGAAGAAGTCTAACCAAAGCTTCAATATGACAATGCCTTCTGGTATGCCGATAAGAGATAAAATCCAATATATTACGTACAAAATTATAATTACATTATTTGCAAATTATTTAAAAATGTAAATATTTACAATATGAACATAGGCATCAATTTGTAAAATCAAAGTATGTACACAGTTAAAGTTTTAAAATATATTTAACATATGAAGGGGTAGACAGAAGATAGTGCTCACCCATACATTGTTCATTTTAGATATTACATTTTTAAAGTTAGCTCAAATATGCAAATCTTATTTTTATATATCTTCTAGTGCATATTATGTTACTAACAAGACTTATTGACAGAATTAGTCTATTCCCAGAAACATTTGAATAAATAGCTATTTAGAAAAAACATAAGTACCGTAGTGCAACAATCTCAACTTCAACAAAAAGAGGTTTAGCACTATCTTCTGCCGACCCCTTCATATTCAAGGCCCTTAAATATGCATCTGAACATAACCGGAACAAAGAAAACACACTACACAGTTTATAAAACTTTAAGTTCAGGTGTGAATGCAATGTTGTAAGATCACTAGTTAAAATCATAAAATCTTGCTGTGGTAGATTACATTCTTTTTCTTATGAGTTTTAGAGATGCAAGCATTTTGCGTTTTTAATGCGGTATGAAAACTGATGGTTTAATGATGAGATACAACATACTTGTATGTGCAAAGGTGGCTTCTTACATATTATGTTATTTGTAATTCATTACATGAAAATATCAACTATTTCGTTTACAACTATTTTCTAGTTTCAGAGAAAGGAGTACGGTGCTAGTCTGATATATTATTAACCCTGCAGTGCTCGCGCGGCGTCTGACAGACGCCAGACCAGATTCATTTCGCCATATTTAGAATACCTATGAGGCCATTGTGCTGACCTGCCATCTACCTTTCGGTCAATTACTCTTAAATAACATATCCAAGCGGCAACCCTCCAGTTCTCGCCTATCAAGAGTGGAGTGACGTTATTGTTGCAAAAATGTAGATGGCGTCTGTGAGACGCCGCGCGAGCTTTACTGTTACAAGGTAAGTTACTGGTTTAAAACAAATTTCTTGCAGAAACTAGTGATCATAAACCTACGATACCAATATTTTCTGATGGAAATTATTTATCTTTAGGCTTGACAATGAGTAGAAAGGAGAAAAAATATCATAATCTTTCTGATCCAAATGATTGGAAGATAGCGCACAGTTGCTAGAAGCAGAAGAAAGAACTTGATTGCGATAGTGATCCTAAAGAAGACATTGCGGATTCTAGAAGTGAGTCTACGGACACTGAACAAGAAGCAGATGATGATAATGATTATCGTGAATGTGATAGGCCTAAATATTTCGTAGGGCGGGACAAAGTTTCGAAATGGAATAAGAAGAGATCAGTAACTAGTAGTAAAATTTGTTATACCTACACAGTCTTAGGACAAAAATAAATTAAAATTATTTAAAAATGGTTACATGCCTAACAACATTGTTTTATTGTTAATTAATCAAAGTCATAATGTGCTAATATTGATTTGTGTCCAATATGATTAGTTACATGTTCATTTTCAATAAATTGACTTAATACACATATTTTTAACTAAGAAATGTATGCAAAACATGTTCAATAATATTAAGTAAACTATGACAACCCTCAATAAACAAAATGAACACTCAAAACAACATAAAACAATAGAAACAACGTAAAACACGAACGGCGTCTCTCAGACGCCGCGCGAGCTTCTATGTCCTAAAATAGCGCGCGAGCACTGCAGGGTTAAGATCCTCAGTTATATAAAGAATAAACAGTATCTTCAGTAAAACCTAATTACTGCAACATATATCATATGGTAAGACATTATTCATAATTAAAAATAAAACGGGCCGCAAAGCAGTCTTGTGGAACACAAGGACATTATGACAAATCCCTTCGATTGTTGAAGACGTTTTCCTTCACCATAAGATACCGGCTATTGTTTATAATATTAAATTCTATGCTAACCACACTTAGTATAGAGAGTTTCAGTATAGCGTACTTTTTGTAGATTGGCGGGGGGGGGGGGAATTTCAGTTAACTCCAGAAGTTAGCTGGTTAAAGGAGAGAAATACACGTTGAAGTCCCTTGTGGTAAAAACTAGAACACTCCTGTTTCTTGCTCAAAACCACCCAGTAAAAAGATTGGACTAAACCATCTAGCGAAAGTTAATGAAACTTTCTCGGGTTAACCCGTGTAGTGGTGGTACGGTCAGACTTCCTTTCAGCTCGTAAAAAACTTTCCTATTAGCAAATTCCCTTACAATACAGCAGTCTGGAGTAGAGCTGCCAATTATTTAAAGCCTTTTCAACATAAGGTACTAAAAACATAAATAGAATTTTGAATTTTTACAGGGCATTATTTATGAAAAGAAAGCCAGTGAACGTTAAAGCCAGTGAACGTTAAAGACAGTTCACTTACAGGAAACCATAATTTTATTCTGAACCAACCAAATGATTGGGATAGACTATAATAAATCGGTAAGATTGCAGTAAAAATCTATACTTTGAGTTGTTAGATTCTATTTGGAAAATCCTTAATTGTTATAAGAAATAAAATGTGGAGAAATAAGTCTTCGGGAGGTGGATGGAATCGAAAGTAATCCTTAGTTATTTTAAGTCAGTTTAAATTTCTGTGCTTTAATTTATTTTCAACTCACTTTACTTCGAACAAATTGTGCAGCAACTCCTGGGCATAATAATATATTATATATAATTATGTAGACAGTAATATGTTATATATCATATTATATACTACGAGGTGGAGTCCGAAAATATGTTTCCCCACTATTTTTCCCCAGGAAATCGAACAGCAATGGAGGAAACAAGACAACGGTTGAAGGCGAAAGACACCCATACACCATCGTGATGGCAATGAATATCTGTTTTGGATTGTGACGGAGATAAAACATGGGTCCACCATTTCACCCCCGAATCGAAGGCCGCATCTATGGAGTGGAAACATCCGTCATCACCTGTCCGAAGTAAGTTCAAAACAACTCTCTCTGGGCGTAAAGTGCACCTCACGGTGTTCTCCCCAAGGACTGCTGGACTTTTTGGAGGATGGAACCATCACTGCTATGCGGTACTGTCAAACCCTGTCGAAACTGAAGGAGGCGATTCGGAAAAAGCAGCCTGGCCTTCTCCAATCTGGCGTTTTGTTGTTGGATGACAATGAGAGACCACACTCGGCGACGGCAATGCAAAACCATATTGCTACTCTTGGTTGGGAGCGCAGAGCCTCTGATCTTTTCCTCGAGGGCTTTTTGAAGTTCATAAAGCGGTATGACAAATGTCTCAATGTACATGGTAGTTATGTGGAAAAATAAAGGTGCGCCTTATCTTTAATGTCTCATATTTTTTGTCTTTCATCCACACCTCTGTACACAGTCCCAGGGGAAACTTATTTTCGGACTCACCCTCGTATAATATAAGTTATTATTGTGAAGTTGGAAACTTCTCATCTAGAACAAGGTGAACCGTAACTGGTTCAGAAAACTAATAGACGTTCCGATTTTAATTTTAGCAGTAAAAAATTATAGTTACAATTTTTTTACTTTATTTTCACGAACACTATTTAGGAAAAATGGCACTAACACCGGAAGTAAGAGAGCTTCACAATTCTTAAACTTCTCAGCCCATGAATGTTGACATGAACAAACTTTGAGAGAAGAAATAGTAAGCAAATAAAATGGTGGAAGGGATGATGACATAAGATTTAATACAAACACTCTTTAAAAGTAGTGTGAAGAAGAAGACAAAGGGTCTGACATTGATGATACGCTCTTTCTTTGCAAACAGATTTCCTGCATTCATTCCTCACGCAGGCTGCGCTAGCTTGTACTCATGCGTGCATGAGTGGCATAGGGAATGCGTATCGATTTGTTCAGCTGCAACGCCTGGAACCAGACTTCTCGGCAAGAAAGCAGCAAAAGCCTTGGGACACTGTATGATTAAAAATTTATATCAAGATGTCTGAGAGCAAACAATTTCACACAGACTTCTTACAAAGCCTTTGCATTTGTAATCTAAACAATCAGTGATTTTTGAGCGTTCGTTATAGAACAGCAGCTAAAAAACCGCCGAAGTCGCATGATCTAAATAAATGCATATTTTACCAAAAAGGATTATTTTGTCCACTGTTCAGAAGATTACAGAGTGTTATTTCCACCACGGAACATACTATAAACTGAAAAGAAGTATCATCGTACAGAATAATCCCATCAGTGTTTTAACTACGTTGACAGACGACAGAAATTGATGCTAAACCTCAAGATGCTCAATAAAATTAATGAGGTAAAGTGTTCAATGTAAAAGACATTTCTGCAAAAGAAAGAATCTGAGACGGTGCCGGAGATAGAAATTGAACCTTCTGATTTTCTGTAAACACTGGTCCAATGATACGGCTGAATTATGATTGTTCAAGCTCAAGATATTTTGTATTGTCATAAATCTATATAGCATTAAGTTTTAAAACTATGTTGTATGCACATAGCCTATACGAAGGATGGAGCATAAGGCATGGAATTTTTTTTTAATTTTGAGAAAATGTGGGACCATTTTGAAATATACAGATAAAACGGCAGGGTATGGAATGTATGTATGATGCAGATTATGCTACTCTACTGAATGAACATAACCCAACCTATAAAATCTTCGAAGTTTGGTAGGGAAGCTCCCTGTGGCATTCTCTGGCATTTTCGCTCTAAGAAAAAGCTATTCTTACGTGTAAGAACGCTATTCACATCTTGTCACATCCATCGTGCACGGCGGTTAACACAAATTTATCTGTGAGTACAAGAATGCCATCAAATTGCGTGTCTCTGTGGACATGTAAAACAATGTTCAACTAGTATTATTTTCTTTAAATCATGTGCCAGTATTTTATACAAGATATTTTAGTTTCACACTTTAACTTAATCTTAGTATCTCTAAAGAGGCAATATGGACACTTAAATTGCCCGAAACATGTTATTCCAAATTCTTATTCCATAAAAAAAAATCGTTAATTTTTTTTATGATTTTCGTGCTCTGTGATAGTATCTGTTCGCATTCCTTGTCGACTTCAATGTTTCATCAGTGAAACACTGCATGTCTGAGAAGGGAGAGGACTTGCTAACATTTATTAGTTATCGTTTGAAAAATAAATTTAAAAGGAGTGCAAATTTTAAAGATTTAATATGAAATAAATGGTGCAAAAATATATTGCACAAACTTTCTCGCATATACGTGTTAAAGGCTAGTACAGAAAAAAGTAAATTAAAGAGACAATTAAATTTTACTTAATACATTTTCATAAAACTTACAAGTATCTAGGACGGAAAGCTTCAGGGTCGATCTTTATGTTCAATACTTTTACTGTGAAATAATAATAATAATAATAATAATAATAACAATAGTAATAATAATAGTCAATGGCAGTAAAACTGCATATTATTAGTACTAGGCCTACTACTACGGGAAAATTCAAATATAAGTCGCACTTTGGGATGAATCGGTCCCACCCAACCCAACTTCACCGATGCAGTTTCTTTTCTACCACGATCTAGCGAATTCTTCTGTTCTCGTATTATGCAGAAACTCGTGATTGGATGTTGGAGGTATGACGTCACACTGCTAGACGAGAGGTGATAGGCTGACAAACCTTGCGGGATATATAATATGCCACATTTTCAAAACCTATTAACAGTGTATCGTACATTATTCGAAAATGCAAGGGCGCTTCGCTACGGCTGCCGCCTCCGCTTCGCGCACTTAACTATGTGGTTGGTGTTATGCATTATTTAGCTATATGAGAGGTGAATACAATGCGACAGTATACAAGGACAGTTGGTCACTCTGCTTCGCTCAGAAACAAAATACATCACACAGCAAATGCAAATGTGAATATCGAATGGACGGAGCTTAAGGGGCGACTTATATTTGAATTTCGCTATACTAAAACTAAAACTAAACTCCGTGGCACTACATCCCTTGAGAGATTTGGTCTACCAACCGACCGGTGCGTCATCTACCACAGGCAGATGGCAGGGTTGGGGGCATGTGGTCAGCATGCCGACTCCCACGGCCGTTAATGGTGGTTTCCATGACCGGAGCCGCTACTTCTCTATCAAGTAGCTCCTCAATTTGAATCACGAGGCTGAGTGCACCCCTACCAGACCTCTCTACCTCAGAAAAATCCAAGGATGTGCCGGGGATCGAACCCGGACCGACGGATCTGACGCTAACCAGAAGACAACGCCGGCGGTCCTACTGCTACTACTACTTAGGTTATATTGCACGCTTTAACTGCATTGTAGGTCATGTAATGTGTTTAGTATGTTTGCGCGAACCATTAGTCTATTGTAACAACTCATTCGCGTCATCTGTTTCTATTGTTTAGTGACGTCTTCGTATGTGGCATTCAGTTTAAACGATTATAATATTCAGTGTCGTAGCGGCGATGAGTTATGGAAAATAAGCAAGTCCTACAAACCCGGCGTTTGCTTTTGCGAACGAGGAAACCATGAAAAACCCAAGTCAATTTGGGCGGCCACGAGGTTTGATTTGAACCCAGGACCTCTTCCCTGTTAGCCCATAGGCCTACCACCTCGCTGTAATTGGTTTAGTGTGTTCATTGCGACTGAGCTAAACTGATTGCATTTCACAACAATAAGTACATTAGGCTTATAGTTTTCTTGTTACTAGTGGCAACAAAATGCCATTCATTTTTTAATAATATTGACTTGTATGTTCTGAAATTCGCATTTAAGCTGTACTTATTTCGTTTTTATCTTGATATCTACTAAATGTATAAAGAAATGTTTTAAACAAAAAATGTTCATTTTAATTTTCTCTACAACTTTACTGTGGTAGGTTTTCATGTATCACCTACTGTAATGGATATAATCTAGAAAAAGTGAAAATGGATACGAGTAAAGTACCCCTTAAGTCATTTTTGCAGAAATACAGATATAGCCATTTTATTACTCATAGATAAGAGTTTCCAATTTTAAATTTTTATTAAAATCGTTAGAGCCATTTTTCCAAAAATAAAAAATTTAAAAAAAGTTTTCATGAAAAGTCCCCTTAATATTTCAGTTGTAAAGGTAAATTTCTGGGCGGTTAGACAAAATTTCGAAAAAGTCCTTATTTCAAAAAATGAAGTAAATACAACGAGCCGTTTACCCGCTGTGCTTGTCCACAGACAGACGGACAGACGGACAGACGTCATTCCAAAAATACTTTTTTCGGTTTCTAGGCTTCATGAAACATGCTCTCCCGGTGTTATCTCGACTTCGATTTTTTGTCACGATCACAATACTTTCTCTATACTCCGTATAAGCGAGAAAGTAAAAAATATGTAATGTTAAAGTGCAGTGCTTCGGAGAACAATATTATTTCGCATAACTTAGTGATTGCCATGAACGTGATGAGAAAAAAGCGGATAAGTGAAAGTATTGGAAAAAGAAAAAGAAAAAGAAAGGCGAGAGAGAATATATGGAAAATGTTTCTTATAAACAGTCAGGAAAAGTGGGAAAGAAAATGTCACTCCTTTCATTTTCCTTCTCAATATTGTGTGGCCAATTTGTTTAATGGTATTAAAGAACTGTTTTCTTACATTTTAGCATAGTTCTCTTATTTTATTTTATTCTAGCTATTTACAAATTACAAATTACTACAACATTTACTATTTCAAAAAGAAAAATCAAAACAGAACAGAACAAAACTTTATTTTATAGTACAATAAAATAGGCCTAAATATTAAAATTGAGAAACACACCCGAATGAGCAAGACTGCTCGTAGCGACTGAACAATTTGTTGTGAAATTTACTGGTATCGGTAGTGTTAACAAGTCGAACTGCTTGAATGTAGACCTTGTTTACGTTGATGCGGAATTTTCGACCCACCACATTCTTTCACGGGCTAATGGGCTATGAACATGGTACAAGTATATCTTATCTCCATTTTAAAAAAGTACCCTTGCATGGATACTAGGCTATATGTACAAATTATTTATAAATATTTTTGCATCAGACCTACCTATAATAAAGTTAATTTCTGAAACGTCATTATTCTCAACTCATTCATTTACCTTCCGAGAAGGAACTAATTTGAGACTCCTAATGCCATAGGAAGCGCACTTTAGCCCCGCAACCTGGTTTACTGACATACTGAGGAAATAGGGTGAAACTTCTCCCCTTCTTTCAATCCGGGCCTTTAATAACAGACGTCATTATTTTTACCAGAGAACTGTTAATTACATAAAAATCAACAAGCAACTACACGTGAACTATTAATCTCCCCACTCACCCGTTTAATGCTGCCTGTAAAAAATAATGGGTAATGAGTCCTTTAATTAGCTTCATTTTATAAAGCTCGTCATTATTTAAATTCAAATTTACTCATTTGCACTGGAAAATCTCAGCTCGGGAACTGAACGGAACATTACTAGACTACAATTTGTAAACATACACCTTTACTTTGTGAGCAAATAACGAATTTACAAACACTGTAAAACAACTCCATAATTACATTAAGCTTTACGCCTATGTCTTGATATAACTATATACACTGTTAATGAATTATATTATAATACTATGTTTTATTGCATATTTATTAGTCTAGCGGAATAACATAGGCCTAGCGGCCTGTTAAGAGAAGATTATAGTACTAGCTTATCAGAGAAAGGCCAAATAAGAAAACTAGGGGAATTTTTTGTTAGAGTAAATAAAAATTGTTTCGGTGAATTTGAAGAAAACGAAGTATTTCTTTTTTACAAAAAATCTCATTATTTCAACAAATTAGGCCTACAATACATTACGCCTACATATAGGACGAGATATTGACATGTAACAAAAATCTATCTTCTGAAAGAATGGTCAAAGAATAAGAATATAAACTAGTTTGAGTAGAAATTAAATTAATATATATTTCTGTGTATAACAAACCTCTCGTGGCAAAGTTCGTAACACAAAATCTCTTGGTACTGCTAGGGTTAATGTATAGCAATACGCACAAACCAGGTCTTCTCGAGCTACAAAGTATATCTTAAATACGAGAAAAAAATGAAACAATACAAAACATATAGTAGGAGTATATATTTTCGTTTAGTTGACTCGATTTGTTTTTATTCTCAAGAAAACTTCATCTACTGCACTATCTAATATAATATCTGAGCTCGTGTTTCCGTGTACATTCAACACCACCTATTAACAAGATAGTAATCAATTGTGAAGTTAACTGAAGGAAGCCTTGCTCGGTTTGCCATAGCAGCCAGAAAAATAATAGCGTCGTTGAAATCGACATTTTTGTAATATAACCACATCGACACATCGACTTGTCGATCGCTTCAATTGTCTTAACCCGGTCTACTTGATTCGTTTGTTTATAACACTACGACATGCATCTGATTTTTTCATAGGTGGACAGAAGAAGGACACGAATGCATGTCTAAATGGGAAAACATTGAAAGACTTGGACGAAGACTATGTTTTTTTTGCCCAGGGAATTCGAATCTGAGGTCTTTTTTTAATTCGTGAAATGCACCTCGAAGGCGGGTTTTAAGTTTTTTAATTAGCAATCGTTTTAATTGCCCATGCATGATTTGGGTAAGGTTCATGAACCTCTGGTTCCTTTCAATCGTTTCATTTCGAATCTGTATGCCCATACGACAGCAAAAGATTCGTTTTAGGCCTACTTAATTTTTTATATTTACTAAATGATTTAAATAAAACATCTAGCACTTTAGTAAATAATCGCATGCAAAGCCGCGGGTACCTGCTAGTTTAAACTATTTGAACTCAGTCTACGATACCAAATTTCTCTCTCGTGGATCTAATCCTTTGCAACTATGTATAATTTGCGAGTCAGTAATGTGTTTCGATATGCAGGGTGTTAATGAATAACACCGAAATATTTTGCCTGTGTATAGAGGGGGCATAGACAAGCAACTTTTATAAGGAGATTTTTTATCTATGACGTAAAATGTGTATGCTACTGGGCATTAATGCCATTACAATTTGGTACTCATAAGTCAATAATAAAGCGAAACAGGGCTAAACTTTTCATGAAATTGATTTCATGCCTTCTTAGTGATCGACGAAAAGCTAATTCTTAATCATCAACATCTATATCATAATTAGCATTTCTATAATCTGCAAAATTTACAGACTAATCACTTGACTGGCCGCCACTGCATTAATTGTTTTGTTCATTACTCCAGTCTTAACAACGAAGTTCCTTTGTTTTGCAATTTTTAAAATATTAGAATTCAGTGGTGGTCATGCCCTGGGAGATTTTATGCTGTAACAGGAAAAATTGAATCCATAGAGCAAAAATCTCCTAACAAAAGTTGCTTGTCTATGTCCCCTCTATACGGGTAAAATATTTCGATGTTATTCATTAACACCCTGTATATCCTTCAGCACACACCACTCCTCCATGATTGATTGCTAAAAAGACTCTTTGATCGTACTTTTGAGGACGAAAGTAAAGAAAACTAACGACAAATTTTCTTCTTTTGTAGAGTCTGCTCTATTTTTCCACTTTAATTTCGATTCTCTTTTTCTTTTCTATTTCCTTTGAGAAAGGTTTGTTAAATGACCAATGAGAGCTGGGAGGTCTTATGTGTGCTCTTGTTGGTCCTTCCAATTGTAATGGTAGCATTTGTACGGATGCGGTTTACTCGTGATCAATCTTAGGAGACGGAGATTAAGTCGAGAACAGAGTCGTCAACGTCTGGCCCACGTCTCAGCAATTGGTCGACAAAGTCTCGTGTGATACGATGTTTGCTCAGAAACAACTGGCTACGTTGATTAATAGAGGCTGGAGAGGGTGGAGTAAAACCCTTAATGTATTTACTTGTCGCGATATAATTGTAGTTGCAGCTGCAAACTTTGAGACTTTACCTAACTGTTCACATTTGTTATGGTCTGTAAGTTAGCCAACATATAACTTTCTTGACATCTAACTTCCCCTTTTATTGTTTCTCGGGAATTTTGTAGTTGGAGAATTGAGTCTTGTTTTCTGTAGAAAGCTTAGAAAATTAATCATCAACTTAATCTCTTAATATCTTGCCAAGCGTTTCATTTTCATATAAAAATTAAAGTATTTTCTTAAGCCTAGTTGGGAAAACGTGAACTTCGATGTTAGAAACATCCGTCTGAATTAAAACCTATTAAATATACATGCATGTGCAGGGACGGAAGAAACAACATTGGGTTGATCATGAATGCTATAATATAAATCCAGCCCTTCTTTGCTTTTACTCGAACATCATGGATTGACCACTAGTGCAGATATTCTGATCATGACTTCCAATCTATGAAATGGTAATTTTAGGGTCTTTTTATGTTTCCCCCTCTTTTGTTTTTAGGTCAATTTTAGAATTTAATGTCATTATTTGGTCATTTTTTGTCATTTATGGTCCATTTATTGTCATTTATGGTCTATTTTCCGCATTTCTCGCATTAAGTCCTTATAGAGTTTTTATTTACTTACTGAGATTGAATATTATCAAACTCTAAGTGAGCATAACTAAACAGATCTTGTTATAATTATTATTTTGATACAGAAATAAGGTGTTTGCTGTTTGCATTTAACCATGTAGTCTATAATTGTCTGAACAACATAAATGTAGAATAGACATAAATCTAATGAATAATTTTTTTGGCATATTTTTAGTTTTGTTGTATTTTTAAGTAATTTTATTGCTCATTTTTAAAGTATTTTAGGTCATCAACATACTGGCCCTGATCATAACAAAAGCTACCATTTTATTTTCTTCTGTATATACATTAAATTCTTTAAATTCATTCTATTGCAGTCTCTTAGATTCAGTTATGTTATTATTTCCCCCTTGCTGCATCTCCTACTCTTGGTTGGCTAAAATCGTCAATGAAACTTTTTAATTTCAGATCACACAGAATAGGGCAGATAAACGAAAATTAAAACGCAGCAGGAAAAAATAACAGTAATGAATCTATGATACTCATCTTCGGTGTTAATACAACATAATGAATGTAAAGCAGTTTATGTATGTATAAGTACAAAATGTAGTCGATTTTGTTATGTATCATTACAAAAGAGAGCATCAGTTAAATAATGAAGCCTAAAAAACATTTAACAGCGAGTGCGTAGGCCTTCGGGTTCTAGGGAAATAATTTAAATTTCTCTCAATATAACATGTCCACCGCTGTGGCGTAGGGGATGCGTCCGCTCCCCTCACGCAGCCCGAATCCGAGTCCAAATCCTGGTCGGGACAAGTTACCTAGGTGGGGATTTTTCCGGGGTTTTTCCTCACCTGTGAGACAAATGTCGGGTAACTTTAGGCCCTTGTAGTCCCCAGATATCATCTGGCCGACATTATCATCTCATCCTCGCCTTGTTTTGGAGTGAGTGTGTGTGTGAATGTCTCGTCCTATGTGTTCGTGTTGTCTCGGAGGTGGCCCTGTAAGGCCCGGGCGGCTTGGGTCGCTTAAATGCCCCTAGAAGAAAAGGAAAAACTAAGGTAAAGATAGATAGATAGAGCCTAATACATCATCGATTTTTGTAATTGTTTTTGCAACAATTATTTCAATATGCCGTGGATTCTGGGACTCAAAATATTATCACCAAACAAACATCTGAATAATTATTTAAAGCCTACAATGCGTCTAACTTTTTTAACGACACAAATGATAAATCTACGTTTACTTTCTATAAAGTGGTGAGCTCTTAAGGTATGCACGAGCAAACACGAGTGTGGGGACTGCTAACGAGCCAGGTAGTTACGTCGTTAGCCTCAATTTGGTAATGGCGGTATAAAATACATATCGGCGGCCTGGGAACATTCTGTATTCTCCTTGTGTGAAGACGCAATGGGTAATAAGGGACAACGACGAGACAAATAGCCCGAGTCCATAAACAAGGAACGTGCGATGCTTTGGTCGGTCGTGTTGTGAATGCAAGAAGTTTGCTGGTTTCTCCCACAATATCATATTCATGTGAGTTGTAACGACTACCAGCAAAATATGAACATTTATACCATTCAGTAGATAGTTTTATTTTAATGGTAGCATACCTTCTATAGTGCAAACTTATGAAGTCTTCTGGTACTTGGACACATTGATGAAATCCCCAAAATCTCACAATAATATACACGAAAGAAGTTTATAACATTATAACTGAATATTTAAGAATATTTGAAGCGTGCTAGTAATATAAAATTACATTCCGTACTTAATTTTTCGTATGATAGCAGCATAATTTGTAGAAGTATAACGATGAGATATATTACACCCATCTACTGTATAAGATACAGATCCGTCGGTCCGGGTTCGATCCCCAATATCTCCTCGGATTTTTCTGAAATAGGGATGTCTGGAATGGGGTGCATTAAGCCTCGTGATTCAAATTGAGGAGCTACTCGATAGAGAAGTAGGGGCTCCGGTCATGGAAACCACCGTTAACGACGCGTCTGCCTATGGTAGATGACGCAGCGGTTGGGTGGTAGGCCTAGACCCTCGAGGGATGTAGCGCTACAGAGTTTTGTTTTTTACAATAATAAGAGGAAGTGTTAGTCTGTCGTTTGTCTGTCTGTGCGTGATGCCCAGCTAAATCTACTGCATGCAGAGATCTGAAATTTTAAACACGATGGACTGAAGGGTGGCCGAATGAACCTTAAACCTGAGGATTTTTAATTTTCGATTTCGTTTGCGAGTTATGATTGAAAAACTGGCAGAAACCGTGATTTTTAGCTGAAATACGCCAATCGGCTACTGAATTAGGCCTACTCAGCAAGTCGAATTATTATACTACATTTTACACCCTTTAGTCCATATAAATGCTTATTCCGGGGGAAATGCACATTTTAAGTTTTAAATGAAAAAAGTGCATGTTTTACTCTAAAATGTGGTAATAAATTATATTTTCCCCTTTAGATAGTTAATAATTACTGGTACTTAATGAAGTCTTTGCAACCAATCAATATATTTTTTATTTATATATAAGTGGATGGATGGGTGGGTGGATATGTAGGCCTTCTGGAACCTCTGAAACTTAAACTGAATAATGTGCAGCATCAGAATTTCTTAGAAAAAACATAAACAAAAGGTTCCCAAATAAGTCTACGTTGTTCAAAAACTATGTGCCGGTACTACAGTGTTTTCAGGATTCACTGAAGAAGAGTTATGGTGTTTTGCACATGTGACATCACGCAATGTAGAAAGGACATTTTCATTGTATAAAACCTTCTTCACTTGCAGATGTAGGAAGATTATCCCCCAAAAGTGGTGTATCTGATTTGGGAAAAGGTAATCTGCGCCACTTCTACCTTTTCCCCAACCTACACGATGTAAACTGCGCCATACTAACTCTCTAACATTTTCCTTTCCACTTCTCCAGACTTAGGACTGGCTATGAAATTGTATAGATGTGGTTAAAAATGTTAGGCTTAGTAGCTTTGTCATTTTTAAAAATGTTAAAAACAATACCCTAATTTATTTTGCATGAACGCTTCGTCACTTATAAAATTGTTAAAAACACTACCCTAATTTTTTTTACATGAGCACTTTGTTCTCATATGACGCCTTCTGAATAAAATCAAAACGGGATATTTCATTGTTTATATATTGTTCTCTCCACTTGAGTAGACGAGAATACTTGTCATTTATTTTATCTGTTTTCCTTACAAGTATCCCTTATTCATTACTAGCATGTGCCCGCGGCTTCGCCCGCGATAATTATTTCAAAAATTAAAAATTAAGAGCATAATAGTTAAATCATTATATTTATTAACACCTAAATCACGTGGACTACATACCACGATTAGATAGCGTCGCCTGGTAAAAGCGACCTCAGATTCGAGTTCCTTGGCCCAGAAAACCCCTGTACAGTGAGTTTCGTCCAAATCGAACAATGTTTGACCATATTTAGGCCTATATTGATTATCCCTCTTCCGTGTAGGTTGAAAATTTCATATGTCTTCGGGCCTTGATATTCTAAACAAATGAATCGTCCAGGATGGACTTACAAAATCAAGCGATCGCCCGCGATAATTATTTCAAGAATTAAAAATTAAGAGCATAATAGTTAAATCATTATTTTATTAACACCTAAATCACGTGAATTACATACCACGATTAGATATCGTTGCCTGGTAAAAGCTATCTCAGATTCGAGTTCCTTGGCCCAGAAAATCCCTGTATAGTGAGTTTCGTCCAAATCGAACGATGTTTAACCATATTTAGGTCTATGTTGATTATCCCTCTTCCGTGTAGGTTGAAAATTTCATATGTCTACGGGCCTTGACATTCTAAACAAATGAATCGACCAGCGTGGGCTTACAACATTCAAGCGATCGCGATGCTTTTATTTCCACGGTATGACAAAAATAGCCAAAGCCAACTGCAATTGATTTGACATTGAAATGTATTACTGAAATCTGATGCTTCGACAGCGCTAAAATCACGTTTTCTGCCAGTTTTTTACTCATAACTCGCGAACGAAAGCTAAAATTAAAAATTCGGCTTCGAGGTGCATTCGCCCACCTTTCAGTCCATCTATCTTTAAATTTTCAGATCTTTGCGTTCAGTAGATTTCGATGGGCATCGTGGACAGACAGACAAACAGCATGTGCCCGCATGTGCCCGCGGCTTCCCCCGCGATAATTATTTCAAATTATAATTATTAACACCTAAATCACGTGGAGTGCATTCCACGATTAGGTAGCGTCCCCTGGTAAAAGCGACCTCAGATTCGAGTTCCTTGGCCCAGAAAACCCCTGTATAGTGAGTTTCGTTCAAATCGAACAATGTTTGACCATATTTAGGGTTGATTATCCTTCTTCCGTGTAGGTTGAAAATGTCATATGTCTGTGGGCCTTGACACTCTAAACAAATGAATCGTCTAGGATGGACTTACAAAATCAAGCGATCGCGTTGCTTTTATTTTCAAGGTAGGCTATGAGGTATGTTGACAAAAATAGCCAAAGCCATCTGTAAGTTATTTGATATTGAAATTTATTACTGAAACTGATACTTCTAAAACGCAAAAAAATGCACGTTTTCTGCCAGTTTTTCACTCATAACTCACGATCGGAGGCGAAAATTAAAATTCCGGCTTCGAGGTGCACATTCCGACCCTTTAGTCCGCCTACTTATAAAATTTCAGATCTCTGCGTTGAGTAGATTTCGCTGGGCATCGCGGACAGACAGACAGACGGAAGACAGACAGACGGAGGACAGACACTTCCTTTTATTAATATAATATATAGATTTCTCAGTTTTATGCAGGCACTTTTTTGGAACTGGAGAAGTGCATCTAACACAAGGAAGATGTTGGGAGAAGCGTGGTAGAATATCGAATTATATTTTGCGTGAAATGACCTACATATTTCCGTGGCGCAGTTTACATATCTGTGTCCCGCAGTTTACATAATATCTCATTCTATTTCATATTAGGTGTCAACCGTGACGCAGATTACGTACACCCTCTGATTTTTGTTCATTTGTTTTTGCATATTATGGTGCTAATTTTTTTATTTGAATAATTGCATGCATATTTTATTATTTGATTATGCATACAAATCCGGGCTCTAATTATGATGATAATAGTATGAATAATGAAGTTCTAGAATGCTCCTCCTGGATACAGCAGAGGAGGGAAATTTTTGAGGACGTGGTACAAACTGTTGTCAACATGTCCCCTACAACATAGTGACTTGTTACAGTGAAACACCGCTCTGTCATGCCTGTGTCACACACGTACTGCATGCTCTGGCTATCCATCATTTCCGTAGCGTGTTTCTGACCTCTACAGTGGCTAGCATAAGTAATGGTTTAACTTTACCTTGTTCAAATAAAAACAAGGGAAGAAATATTAATAATTCAGCATACGCCGGGTGGTTTAGGAGTTCAAAGTAATCGCTAAGGACAATCCAGGCTTTTTCATTGTAAATTCTACTTTCTGCAGAACAAAGTTTCAATATTGAGTAAATGGTAACATTTTCTTCACATAATAATTATCCTGTTTACGAAGGAGAATCAAATGAAAACCACAATTATTTTTTCCCACTATGTTTCTGCAGGAAGAATGTTTGCTTGTACATTATTTTTCTACATAGTCCCCTCCAAGTTCAATGCACTTATGCCATCAGATAGGAAGTGCTTCGATACCGCATGAGAAAAATTATTCTGGACGAAAATGTAGGCACTCATGCACCGCCGATTGGATGTCTTCATCAGACTTGAACTTCTGCCCTCCAAGGAGCTCCTTTAATGGACTAAAGATGTTGAAATCTGATGGTGCCAAACCTGGCAAGTATGGCAGATGTGTGAAGCACTTGAAGCATACGTCGTCAATGGTTTTTCATGGTTCCACGCGCAGCATGAGGACGGGCGTTATCATGTTGAAGCAAAACACCTGCTCTCAGCAACCCCCTTCTCTCTGTCACTATCAGATTTCCAAATCTTTGGTCCGTTAAAGGATCTCCTTGGAGGGCAGAAGTTCAGGTCTGATGAAGGCATCCAATCGATGGTGCAGGAGTGGCTACAGCGTCAACCAAAATAATTTTTCTCATGGGGTGTCGAAGCTCTTCCTATCCAGTGGCGTAAGTGCATTGAACTGGGAGGGGACTATGTAGAAAATAATGTGCAAGCAAACATTCTTCTTGCAGTAAAACAGTGGAAAACATTAATTGCGGTTTTCATTTGATTCTCCCCCGTAGAATTTACTGCCTTTATATACGACAAATTGAATACAATGAGCAATAAACGGTTGAAATTTTGAGCAGATCTTGAATATTTTGGAAAATGATAGTTTTAGAAAATGATGCGGCATAATTAAATTATACCCATGGAGTATGTACATTCATAATGGTAACTGGCGTACGCTCCTTTCCATTTTTAATTTTGTTTTATACTTACATATTATTCGGAACTTTAAAGTTATTCTAAACTTTATGTGTTAAAATGTATTTTCCTATTGTTAATAACAGTTTATATTGTGTATGGTTTCTAATTTAGTATTAGCTATTATGTTATTATTATAAGAATATTGTATTATGGGAGAGCAATGTGCTTGTCTCAAGATAGACAAAAGAAGACAAGTAGGCCTAATTGGTTTTACAAAAAATTCTTATTCTTGAGATTATACTTGACAAAGCGTGTAAAAGAAAGCGAGAGATAGGTGGGAAAGAGAGAAAGGAGGAGGAGAGAGAGAGATGTAATGAGGGTTACAAAGAAAGAAAGAAAGAAAGAAAGAAAGAAAGAAAGGAAAAAAAAAGGAACGTGATCGAAAGCGATAGGTGAGTTCACACTGATTTCGTCCGGCCTATACCGAGACTTATTTAACCTCAAACATTCTGAACTACCTTCCCTTCCTCAATGCAGTAAAGGAAGAAGAATAACTAGGTTAGTTAGGAAAGTTCTGACAACTATATATCTCATTTTCTGTTATTTTCTTCCTTATTCACAAAACCAAGAAGTATAAACAAAGGAACAGCTGTTGACGTCTTGCTTTCCATAATTGATGTTCAAAATCAATAAGCAATACTGGAACGTCACTCAACCTAAATATTTCAACGCGCCGACACAGATCAGATTGCCTTGAACGCATTATCACTAAATTCGATAACTTTATCCTGTTCCCTTTGTAGGAGCTGGTGTTACAAAACCGATAAATTTCTGAATAGGTAAACTCGTAATACTTGTCAGGAACATCAGAATGCTTTGAATTTCAACAATCTGTTATACTGTTTCTGTATTTAACTTATAATGTGATACTCACAGTCCACAAAAATTCGCCATGCTTTATCCCACTGATTTCAATTAAAAGAATGGGAAAGTTGTACTTAAATGGCGAACAGGATTAAACCTTCAAGTTTTATTCAGAAACTATTCATGACCATTTTTTCATTAAGTGGGTAATTTCAATACACTCTAAGTTTGGAAACAACATAATGTGTAAATTCAAACCTAAATATTTTAGTTTCTGAACATTTCTAATGTAACTTTATAATTTTCTAAAATTCTAAATTTCTAATTTTCTAAAATTCTAAATTTCTAATAAAATCCCGTAAGAAAAGAAAAGAACCTATTCTTAGTATAAAATTAGGCATATACCTAATTTTTAAATGCGCATAATGCAGCAAGAAACCACAAGGACTTAAGAAATAGATTATCACAATTTTAGGAATATTCTTAACATAACATAAGGCATATACATAATTTTGTTAAATACGCATAGTGCAGCAAGAAACCAAAGAAAACATAAGGACTTAAGAAATAAATTATCGCAATTTAAGGACTACTTAGCTATGTACTTTTTAATAGTACGTAAATAACTTTCCACATTATAAAATTTGAACTTCTCAGCAAACAAATTGATGAAGTGCTATGATTTCTGCACTCAACACCGAAATCCATAAAACATACTTAAATATACCGGAGATTTTATAATTTTCCTTGGTACTACTAGAGTAACGGTTTTATGGAGTATGATAGTGAAAGCCCTGTTCTAGTGCTGGGAAGCTTACGACGTGATGCTATATTGTTCCACCGATACAGAAAATAAAACAGAACTATGATAGATTTGAGGACCTATATCTGTTGAAATTAACATTCCAGGTTATGAATGGAATTCAGAAGAAGAATGCAATTTTGGGGCCTACACATTTAAAAAAAGTTGCTACAAATTAATTAATCGAAAAACTTATTTGAGTGTATAATGGAAACCATTATAAATTCTCAACAATGGAAAAGCCTCGGGTCACATATAACTGAAATCCATTCTAAGGAAGGGAAACTCTAGATAGCCTATAAACGTACTGAGTGCAATATGTTATAAAATTGATATAATGACGCACATCTGCTATAAGTATTGAAATTGGTGGCCAAATGACTCAGGAAGGTTAAATTAAAGGCACTGGGTGTAGAAAGTTCTAGTTTCCACCATGATAGCATGAAAAGGAAACGGAAGAAGCCACTCTTCTCTAAGAAGAAGTTATAACAAGAGATTTACAGAAGTAGAATAGCCCTCATAATAAAACCCTCAATTAATAATAATAATAATATTTCATTTTACCCGGCAGAGTTAAGGCCGTAAGGCCTTATCTTCCACTCAACCAGGACAAATTCTTAAGTCTTCCATAGGAACAGTTGACGGAGTCAAACATTCAATACATAGATTTCATCATCATCATATGGCTTGAGCCTTTTGGCCCGTTCCAACTTCAATAAAATATTCCACCAGAACTGGCCCTGCCATCTCATCCTAGGTGTTCCCAAGTTAATTAATTTAACTTAATATACCGTACTTTAGGCTATATGTATAAATTTCATTCATATCCAGAATAATAATTATAGGTCTTAATGTTGGTGGCTTTACTTACTTACTCAATAGCAATAAACAATTCCTAAGCAATTATCTAGGAATATTATCTACTGCATGGAACCCGGAGGTTAATTGCTGCGTTTACATGATCCGGCCATTCAACCCTATTCTGTGCTAACCCCATCCAACCATCCCTCGCAAATCTTACTTCCCTTAAATCTATAATAATATTGTCCTTTCACTTAATTCTAGGTCTTCCCTGTGGTCTCTTCCCTTTGGGTCTCCCAGCCGACTTACTTAAACATTTTGACGGGACTGTGTTCAAGAATATTTTATCTATGTTTCGTATATTTAATGCATTTTGTTTTCAGAAGTCAGGAAGTAATCCGACTTTTTAAATACACGCTACAACTATGACGTTATAGACAATAGTGCGTTTTAGGAACTTTGGGCTCATCAGAAGGCCGCTAAACTACTGGCGTGCATCTGTTTGTATTGTTGTTGAGTCATGGCTTCAGTTAATTTTAAAATGAATTTTATTGATTGGATGAAATAGCAAAGATGAGTCAACGGCTCTAGTCATATTGTTTTTCTAGATATAAAAACTATGCTTATGGAAAAATTCAGCTCAATCGGTTGAATAGGTTTTGCATGAAAGAGCAACGGACAATCTAATGGAAACTACTAAAGATACGAACGGTAAAATAAGATAATAAAACATTTATCCTGATCTGGAGTATAACTTGAGATCTCTGCTTGGTATGCAGATTCACTCTAGGACTCTAGAAACTTACTCAGTCCTGTTTCAGATCTTTCTCTAGGTCCCAAGCGACGTCGCGTAGACTATTACATCGGTATTAAAGGTTGAATACTTTTCAAACCGATGCTAGATTATATAAGGTTTTGAAGTCACTCGAATTGATTATTCAAAATGCTTTTCTCTATCCGAGGTCAATAAAAGTCAAACGGAAGATTTGGAATACGTCTGAGTAAATTTCAGGATAGATCAGGGGTCTGAGCGTCTGTTTGCTATAAAGAACCTAGTTCGATTTTCTCTAAAGATTAGGGTAAACTTAATAATTTGTGAATAACTACATAGATAATAGATATATGCATATGCATTCATGAACCACAGATTCATGTCTCTGTTGGACATTACATGATAATATTATAGGAGAAAAATTTCCTGACATTGGGATTTGAACCCACGACCTTTGGCTATCTGTGCCAATGCTCTACCAACTGAGCTAAGCTAGAGTTCAATTCACGCCGCAAGATAGAACCTCTCTCTTATGACAACGGTCCTGGGTTCAAATCCCAGTGTCAGAGGAATGTTTCTCCTATAATATTATAATATTATTACATAGATAATAATAATCTATAAATGAATTTAGAAAGTGAAATATGATAAATGGAATGGAGTTTGTGAAAACAACCACAAGCTTGTAATGTGTAACTTGGTTCCAACATTATTCTGTAGATATTATATACAGCAGAATGTTGTGAGGCTTCTTAGTAAGGGAATATATCAAACTTTACACAAACGAAAGTGTTGTAGCCCTATAAAATTTCACAAGATACTAAGAAGTGGCTGTATGGAATTTGCAACCTCACATTTAACCTTTGACACGGTGATATCACGAAGGGAAATGTGTAAGAAACTATCGTCCGTGTTGACACTTTGCTAGATAAATGGCATTTCGGGGATTCTGTGACCTTCCCACATCTCGTCAACACTTCGTGGCTTATCACTTCACAAGCTCCGCAACTTCTTGGTAGTGACTGCTGTTTTTTCTCCTCTTTATTGCAGTCAGGGATGGAGAGCTTTTCTCGTTTCTTTTACTGCCCTCAAGAAAATAGATTGCAAAGGGTCAAGGCGACACACTGAGAAGGCAAAAACATTTGAACCCACAGACAATTGAATCTAAAGTTGAGTGATATAAGAATTTCATAACTTCAACGCGAAAACAAAGAGTAAAGAACTATTCGTCATAAATTTTACTTGACAGAAAAAAATTCTCTTGCAGTTTATGTTATTCGTTTATTATTACATCACGAGTGTAAATTTGTAAACAAAAGAATATAGAAGAATCCCAATGTGGCCATTTATACTAAAATATACATTAATTAATACATGATAGTCACTGCCAACTGGATTTTCTTTAAAATTCCGCCTAATATTTTCATGTCGCTGAAATAGTCTTTCGCTGGTTTAGATCGACAAGATGCTGATTTAGAAAGCGTCTACTTAAATATATATTTATGTATAAAGTACGCAAAATAACGGATGAATCTAGTATTGGATAGAAATACTGCATGAGATTCCGTATTCTTTAAATAAATTCTTCATTTCGCGTGAATATATCTTGAGAGAATCAAGACATCGAGTTACATTATAACTATTGTACGAATACTCACTGAATGAATGGATGTAATGAATATTATTAAAACCATGAAAATTTAAAAAAAAATCACTATTTGTGACACTGTAAGCGAGATAGCCTATGGCAGGATAGTCAATATAATATTGTTTCATCGATCGTTTCGCCATCGGCGACAGTCGCGCTTGGTGAGACTTTTCATCGGCTGTTCTATTTTCAGATATTGATCTCCTAGGAAAACTAATAATAACTTCTTAGTAATATTGCATTTATTTAAAATATTTCTTCACCACACATATAGTCATACACTATATTCAGGTCTTCTATTGTTCATATGAAGCTTATATATAAAGTACGGTACTCATTCGCTGTATTTAATTATTGTTTTTGATCAAAGATGCTATAGGCATGAAGCTGTTTCAGTGTTCAGTCCATAACAAAAAAGTATCATAAAAAAAGTTTGCGTGCAACGCCACGCGAAAGAAGTGAAACTTGTTTTTATTTTTTTATTTTTTCAATTTTGGATTATTGAATTTTTCAATTTTGGATTTTAGGAATTTTTAATATAGGGTTTTGGACTTTTTAAATTTTGGATGTTGGATTTTTTAATTTTTAGTTTCTTTTTTTAATTTTGGATTTTAGATTTTTAATTTAGATTTTTGGATTTTTTAAATTCTGGATAAGCCTAATCATTGAATTGATTGTTTTCTGTGCAGTCCGTTCAGTCACACCTCACTAATTTCGTGACGATTTTGAGCGTTACACAAGCTCCCGATTTACCCCTACCACGGTTAAAGAAGTTTCACTTCAAAAATTGCAAGTAATTTCGATCAAATGAAAGTGTTACAGATGAAACTTGCGATTGGTTGAAATTCCACATATTCTCATAGGCCTACTGGATTACTGATCCACACAGTCACAATACTATTTCATACACTAAGGAATTTTAATAAGTATGTCAAATATTAATGTAATGTCAAGCATGGGTGATACATAGGCTACATGAAAATAATGAAGTTGTTGTTTTGAATATGAATATTACATGAGAGTATGTTATTCAACAGAGGCTTACAGATGAGATTAATAAATCATGCAATTACTTAAATCTATTGCCAGTTATAATTAGAGCAGGAAACAGAAAAAAGTAATTAACATTCATAATTATTACAAAATAGTTACAAATTATGTCACTCTATGCACATATTAACATTAGCATATTAACTGTTTACTGTTGAATAAAGTCAGTAAATTAAAGTAGCTTTTATTATGCAATTGCCACTAAAATCGTGTAATTTTAGGGAAGCCTTATGAAAAACAGTACGTTGAAATAGTCTGTTTCAGGCAAAGTTTAAGCGGAATTTGTGAATTTTTAATATATTTACAATGCCATAATTTCGTGCAAAATATGTTTACTTCATCGTATTACACCCAAGCTCTGTTTAAATGATTCTATGGTTTAATATAACCTGTTTCGGTTTATTGACATTATCCTCTGTTTGCTAGCAAAAACCACATCAGTACTAGGATATGCTATGGCATAAATGAATGAAGAATAAATTAAAATGTATGACAAAGTCACAAAGAAAGAGAGTCCATGAACTTTTTTTCAATATTGGTCCCATTTCGCTAATAGCATTAGAGCCGAAGGCAAAGAAGTTCGGTTTCGATGAGAGAAATGTGGGATTTTTAAATAGGCCTGAGCGTAAACCTTTCGGTGGCATGTAACTGTATGATACGTTCAGCCATCACACATTACCACATTATCAACTCCATATATTATTTTATTATTAATCTGGGTCAGTGCACTAGCTCTAGAGATTTATTTACTGAATATCCAAATGTGTTAGAATAGATCCGAAATTACATCAAAGTTAAAGCAAAATACGTTTTAAATTATTCACAATAAATAAAGAATTCTTATAATCTAGCAGCAGACTGGGAAGGAACATAGTTAATATAACGAGAAGTCCGTATTTTGTTGATAAATATTCGCGATCAAAGGGAACTTCGTTCCTCGTGAATTCATCTTCAGAGGATCTGAAACTCGAGTTAAATTTGAAGGGATCGGTGGAAGATAGTGCTAACCCTTTTCTAGTAAAAGTTGAGACTGTTACACTATTTATATTTTTCTTAGTTACTATTTATTTTAATGTTTCTGAGTTTAGACTATTTCTGTCAATAAGTCTTGTTAGTAACATAATACGTACCAAAATAAAGATAAAAATAATAATATTATCATGTAATGTCTAACAGAGACAATAATCTGTGGATTTGCAGATTTTAACAAACTTTAAAAATGTTATATATAATTTTTTTTTTTGGGGGGGGGGTTAGCACTATCTTCCGCCGACCCCTTCATTTGTAATGACTATAGGTAGAATCAAATATGTAATGACTAATAAATTCACGAAAATGAATAAAACATCGCTATTAATGTCATTATAAGCGAAACAGAATATGGCGAGAAAAAGATACATTCGCACTTATCATTGACTTACAAATGCAACAGTAATTTATGAACCGAATGTAAGTTTGTTTTTAACTTTGATTTAACAGTTTACCTGTGTTTTGAAGCTATTAATATCATTATTAAAGTATTTCATCCATATTGTATTTATCTAGTGATATAAGCAATTTCATGCAAGTCCTTATTGATAAATGAAATACATTTTATTTTTCGTACAATCTGTTAATAATATACAGGACATGATATCGTGCAGTGTTTGACCTTCTATATTAGATTATTTATTATTAAGCACATCAAGCACTCCATAAAGTTGCTCCGTACAATAAAATGTAATTATTAATTCTTCCACAGAATGATACATTGAAGCCTGAACGCATAGCGACCATTCCAAGCAACAGCTATTATTGTATTGTCCATTTGTGTGTATATATATAAATTTTATACACACGAATATATATATAAATTTAATTTGTAACAAATATATTCATTTTATACATAAGAAATAATAGTTTCATTATTAATTATATCGTCTTTGACTAATAAAATAATCGTTCTCCTTCATTTTCGGAATTTAATGTCTTAAATATTGAACAAATATACAAACTCAAATTACTGACTTACTTCCATAAGAATGGAAATATTTTCAAAATCAACAATCCTCATCACTACCTTACCAGACTGAATCAAAATTCTATTCTATATGAACCCAAATGTTTTACCACTGCTGGATTAAATCACAGTATAAATTTCGGCCCAATATTATACAACTCATTAATAAGAGCTCATCCTGAACTATATAAACTATATTTACACAGATTCAAGAAACAAACTCATAAAATTTATTCAACCTAATGCATGACTCATTTCACTATATCCCAATTTTTTTCTTTTCATTTTGGCTACTCGTGCTTGTCATTCCTCTCTAACACATAATGTTTAATACATATTATGTTTTGCTTTTGATTTATGTTATTTACTATTTGCCTTGTTTTGTGTGTGTATTTGTGTATGCCATGTGTGTGTGTGTATTTTGTATGTAGCGTCGCTTTGCCCTGAATTTTTTGTTTTCTAATTTCCAGTGATCTCTGTTTTCTATTTGCTGAGCTGAGCAGAGCCCGAGCACGAGCTTTTGCTCATTCAGGCATCAGTTATGATATGTATATTTTATGTTTTACGATGGTAAATAAAAAAAATTATAAATATATCTCTACTTCTGAAAAAGTTAAGGAAATACAAACAACTACACAACAATGTTTAAGAAGGTTGAGCATATGATATTAGCGCAAAGTGGAAAATTAGTACCAATATAAAGGTGAACAGTAGGACTTAAAATAAATGAAATGTGAACCTTCCCTATTTAAGTAGGTCGTTTACAACAGTTTTAAATACAAAAATAACGGTAATTTAACTTAGTTTTACTAATCGGAATCTTTGCACCAACTTGTGTTGAAGTTCTAAGCAGTTGTAACACGCTTCTTATTGGAAATTGGCTTTCAATGTGTCGTTAAATGATGTTGAATGAATGGAAACTGGAGTTCGTACATAGTTTCCTCAATATCGGATTCGAAAGTACATTACGGAGAGAACTTTCATGTTATTACATCTGTGAACAATAAACTCCACACTAAACTACAGTATGTTATTTGCAAGATTAATACAGGTTAGTAAAACTTAATGGTCATGGTTTAAGGCAACTACGAGTGTCTTTATAGCTCGCACAATATAATGTTGGAAATTCATTCTGGCGTTCTAATAGTTTGAGACTAAAGAAAGATCTGTGTTTATTTTTGCGCAGAAGAACTGTTGTGAAATACTTTCGCAAGTCGTAATCGGGCATAAAAAACCGAAGTACGAAATGTATAGAATAATAATTCTAAAGCTAACTGAAAAAGAAAACATGAATGAGGAGACGTTCTCTGTAGAAGAAGAATGTGATTGTCTACTGAAGATGATATCCCGATGGAAATGGATATACATATTCTCAAAAGGTATGTTAAACATCAGCGATTAATAAGTTGGTTTCATAAAATTTGTTTATCCAGTGGAAAGGAGGGAGATTTATGGGGTCTCAGGAACACGCGAAATAGGCCCACTAATTCACTATTAAAGTTCAGACATTTACTAATATCCTAAAATATGTATATAAAAAGAGTCAAATTAAGGTATAGGGCCTATGCTAGATATGTAGGCCTACAATAAAATTGATCAGGAGTTAAACACTGGCTACTTGTGTGTAAGCTTAAATAAACTCAGATATAAGTGGTATATCAGTAAATAGTAAATGTACTTCCTCATTTAATTCAAAATTACATTGAAAAATTTCAGCGTTAAGCCTTTTTGGAAGAACAGTGCTATATTATACTTTATACATTATATATTTTACAACTGTGAGGCCTAGTTGCTGGTTACTGATCTATAGCCCAGCTGTTACTGATCTAACAGTATAGCATAAATATAATTAGCGAGAAAATCTTTAAAACTATCGGTGTCGGGTGCTGATCACAACCCTGTCGATGTTGCGATCTGCCAATGAATTAGATTGACCGGTAAATTGTGGCGGTCGGATGTTAGAACTTTTCGCACCGCAGAGTTAATTTTTTATTTTAAAAATTATTTTATCTAATAATTTCTTTAGACCAATATGAATAATAGGCCTACAATAAATTCATATATAATACGACGGCTTTCTCTAATCCATTTTATCCATAATCGACTTTCTCCAATCATGCTACTTTACATGAAGAACATGTAGTTTTGTGCGATTTTCTCGAAAACGGCTCATACGATTTCTTTAAATTGTGTACATGAGGTTCTTATACTAAGAGGTAAAAAGTTTATTTGCAAGTTTTTTTTATACATTATCTATAGGGCAGTTATAATCTCCCCATTGTTTTTAGAAACCCATTCTTGCCTGTTGAACAAAGTTTGAATCAGGTTGAAACAATTGAATACACACTATTGTTTGAAATTCCTTCATGAATTCCATAATATGCGTAGTATACGGTATATTAGTATGAATTAGTATGCGGTATTCACTGTATACAGTATATTATGTATTATAATATATTATATTAAGAGCTATAACTTTTAATTGGCTAGAGGAAGTTATGTGTAGGCTATCACATCAGTTTTTAAGTAGCGTACGCCGTAAACAACCTTCTTCTTTCGTCATGTTCACTGGTGGTTTTGATGTTTTTAATAGCTCCCTTATTGAATGCAAGCCTTAAGTGAACATCGACATTTTCTTCTATAAATGAAGATCTGAGTGGACTTTCAATCCATCAGAGATTGGAAAAGCTGTTCTCAATTGAAGCATTACATGGAATCACAGTTAATGCTTTCATGCCCAAGTTACTGAAAATTGACATCTTATTCAATTGCTTCTTCCAGAATGAAAAAGGAAAAAAAATGAATGTAACTTGCTCTTTAAGAATTGCACGAAAAATATCCAATTCATGTAATGGCACATCGACTTCAGAGAAACGTTTCAATTCTAGTGGTAAACCTGAAGCAAACTTCCTTGGATTTGTGAGGGATCTAGGCACTGAACTTCTTTCAGGAAATTAGTGGATGATCCTCACTCATATAATTTTCAAGTTTTGTAGATTATAGAATTTCACGCGCTGATGAGAGATTAAGCCATAGTTTACATCAGTCTACAATAAATTGCAGAGTTTTGAAATAAAGCTTTAAGCATTAAGCCTGTGCTTTATGATTTCTTTCAATTATGCTTTATTATGTTTGTGAAAATTGCATATATGTAGGTATGTGGCTGTCACAATCAATGAAGAGGTAGCAACAATATGTGTAAAATCCTAGTATGCTTTTAATGTTTTCTGGTAGCACTAATAGTAATATTTATATTAACCCATCATAGACTATGTCGCTTACAAAGACAGAAATAGTGATGTTTTATTCATTTTCGTGGCTTTAATAATATTTATTACATGCCTGAACCTCTCGATAGATTTCTTATTATAATTGTTGCACATACTTTTTATATCAAATATAATAATTTTTTTGCAATCACAACATAATTTTTTTACAAATGTGATTTTGAACGCCACCCGAGCACTGCTCCCGGGGGTTGCTCAGAGCATAGAAGAATAGGAGTAAAAAATATTTACAGTCAGGACAGAACATATATAGAACATAAATATAATTATAATGTAAATATACGAGTTAGTAATACAATAACACAATACCGGTAATAATATAAAACATTGAAGTTAAATTAACTTTAAGGTACAGTAATTTTACCTATATTTTAAAATTTAAGAAAGAATATGTTACAATAATAACAGAAGAAAGGCAATAATTTTAGAACTAATTGTATTAATTATATAACTAAATAATTAATTAAATAAAATTATTCATATGTTTCATTTTTCTTAAGTATTTCGAGTATTTTCTTCGTAAACCGCAAATTTTCCATCGATTTGATATTACAAAAAATATTATATGCATGGAAAATGTAAATGGATCTCTGACAATATCCAGAATTAATTTAATTACATTTATTTTTATTTCAAACATCTTACCCTTCTAGTTATAGTTACTGTAGACATAAAATGTTTCATTGTGGACATAGGATCTTTCTATATCCCGGGCGTTTCTAACTCGCTTTCCATTATCCCTGGCCAGCTAGCTACAGAACTATCACGAGCAAGATAGGGGAGATACACGTGAATGGATGCATGTCAGTGCTGACAATATATGGCTCAACTAATGGGTTACAATGACATCGAAGAGTAATTAATGATTCCGGACTGTCAGGCCCTTCTGTTTTATGTGTCAGCTGCTCAGGGACCCATGGGAAAATACACGCAATAATTGAATCTCCAACTTCAATTTTAAACATTCTTCGGGAACACCTCTGATTTGTAGCACTTCACTATCAATCTAAGTTAAGGCGTTGCCACCGTTTGTAAATGATTAGGCCTATAACCAATTGAACAATATAAACAAACTAAATGTTTTAGGGCTTAAAAACAGAAGAGAAAACAGGAGATAACAGTTTTCAATATACCAGTCTTTTAATATGAATTTAAAATACATGTCATCAATGAAAAATTATGAAATCAATTTTCAGGATTAGTTCTTGAGTAGACTAGTACTGAAAATCATTTTCATAATTTTACAATGATGACTTATATTTTTATTTAAAATTAAAAGGCTGTTATGGCCAGGACACTTCAAGCTCACTTTCCGTGGAATGACTGTAAGGTAGAATGGAGGAGTGAAGTAAAAAGGAATCGACAGAATTAAAACGAACACGAAGTATTTGAACTATGTGACTGAAACGTGAGTGGAGTTCTTACATCTTTACATAGTTTTCTACAGACCTCTAAAAGAGATTGCTTTGACCTCAATAGTTCGTTCATTCACTCAAATCCTAAAGAGATAAAGGGCCAACACAACGTTTATGAGAAGATCCAGGAGTGAAAAATCACTTTGGCATAAAAAACGGATGATTATTTAAATGATCTTTTCTCAAAACATGGAGTTCATGGAGTGTTAGAACCAAGTTTGGTTCAAATCTCTTAAGTGTTGTGTTTCACAGGTAGGAAGCTAACAGTTATTAATCGAGAACCTTAAAAAGGAACTATAAAAAAGGAAAAATAAATATTTTCCAGAGGAACTTCAAGATTTAAGTGACTAGGCTGGAAGAAAGGAGACGTATACTAAACGCAAAATGAATGCAAGTGAACTGGACAAAATAATCCTATAAAGTGTATAAAATAGAAAAGTAGCTATGATTTTAAAAAAAAACATAGTAATAAATCGATTAATATAATACGAACACTAATTAAGAACACGAAAGAAAGTGACAAAATGCACAGTAAACCTATTAATAATAACAATAACAATATTAATAGTAATAAATGGTTCTATTTTATCTCGCAGAGTTAACCATCTCTTCCACTCAACCTGATTCAGAAATGTAGATTAAATGTACCAATAAGTATGTGGAAAAAATTGATAAAATAATATTCTGAGTAAGTAGAATGACTACACATAGAAATTGTACAACAGTGAATTCAATAATATGAGAAAATAAAAAAATGAATGGTTATAAAGTGTGTGCTGCAATCATAGATGTAAAGGAATAACAATAGTAGTAATATTAATAGTAAAAACAATAATAAAATAACAATAAAAATAATGGTAGGAATGATAATATTTAAATAATAATACACAGAATACGAAGAAAAGTAGACGTGGAATAAAATAAAACAAAATGATCCCGAAAAAACAGATAAAGGAAAGAAAGGAAATAAATACAAGGAACTAAAATGAAAAGAAAGCTACTGATTAAAACGAAATAAACGACCGAAATACATGAAAGAAGAAATAATGAAAAATTAACTGTACAAATAAAGAAAGAAAATTAGTAAATAAGTGACTAAAATATAAATGAAAAGGAATAATATCAAATGAAACAAATTAAGGTAAATTCAAGAAAACAGTGAAATAATATGACAAAAGGAGAGGAAGAAGGAATTGATAGAAAATATGAATTGATGAACGAGTGTTTAAATATAAATGATTCAATTATAAAAAGGTATAGGAATAAAGTGTAGGAGATGAAAATATATATGACTAAAATGGAGGTAGTATTGCCAACAAAAAGTAAGAAAATACAAGAAAATTCAAGAAATAAGTTAATGACGAGTCAATTTAATTAATTATCTAAAATGTTCTTGTGACTGACTAGAAAAATGTGACAGGCGGTTAATAAATTGTAGGTGGGGTTGGAATGTGACGTGACATGTCACCGCCCTGTTTGTCTGTTACAAATGATTAAGCTCAGAAATACACATGTCAGTCTCAACCTCGCTGGTGTCTAATGTATATACAACACCCTCTTCACTACGCTGCTAAAAACGTAACAAAAATTAGAAATTACGTGAACAAACGACGAAATTAAAGAGAATATTTTAAAAACTAAATAACTGATTCACCAAACATAACTCGATTTCCATAAACAACATGTTTCCAAAAACACGTTCGCCGCTTCTCTTCTCATGTAAATAAAATCCCTTTGTGGGGCGATTATTATATCACTATAATATAAAGCATAATTAATTTGACCGGTCATGGGATTTGAAATCCTGAATGTACAATTGCGATATTTTTCTCATTTTTCGTTAACTGACAATGCCTAAGGAAATAAAATTGAAATAGACAAACTAAAGAAGTTAGATGAAACCAATTGGTCACCGAAGGCTATAATGTGAAATTCTACCGAAACAAATAAATATATACATCTATCTGCAGCAAACAAGAATGAACCTTTATATTAATATTTTTAATAGTTCTCTAGAACGATCCCCTAGTTAAAAGTAAAATGTTGGGAGGAATCCGTTATAGGACAGCTTCCTTAAATTAAGGGTGACAATTGGACACAGACAAAAACAAAATTATCAACTATATTTTTCTTCAATTGAGATTTTTACTTCATTTTTAATACGTATGTATTTTTTATATTACAGTGTTTATAAAGCAGTTATCAATAAAGAATTTCCTTTCTATTTATTTAAAATTTATGAATATAATATAGAAGAATCCTGAAGAATTCTTAAGGTAAATTCCCGTAACGTGGCTGTAGATAGTATACCAAGACGTTGGAAAAAATTGACATAAAATTTCGAAAATGTCCCTCTCACTCCAAATAGCAACCCAACCACGTCCCAATCTCTGATCTCATACTTCAAGTATTGGCAGCATGGCTGATAATGGAGTTTCATTTCCATATCTACCTCCTTTGCATACCTCAAAACGCACCGTCGGGTCAATAACCAATCCACAGTTCATCTCCCTGTTGATCACAACAATATCTACACGTTTGATGGAGCCTTCCGTCGATTGGCAAAATACCTCCTCAAACATTTCACAATCCCCCCGCTTCCTGAAAAGTTCTGCAATATTACGAGTAGATCTTACTATATGGTGCCTATTTCTTTAAATAAAAGAACTGCACATCGTTATAATTCAGGAAATTCTACGAGGGTATAAAACCTAAGAGCAGATTGTTTAAATGCTTTTGTTTCTATAGTTTATTTGTATACCTAGTGTATTGTTCTATTTGAAGCACCCGCTATATAGATGTAAAGAGAGACAACATTTATGCTTAGATTATAATGAGAACTATTTTTAGACTATTGTTTTAATGTAAAATATACATTTGCTATGACTGCTTCATTGTAAACGAAACGAGTATGGCGTCATGTTAAAATCTAATATGTTACACAGCCTGTAGCAGAGACGCTCAAATACATTTAACAAGGCATTTCTGAACAATAAATGTATACATGCCTAAAGCATCATGAAATAATGGATGTTAGTATTGAAATATTAATATACTCAACAATACAAATATGATGGTTTAGTATTCATTTCTGCTTCATTTTAATGTTATACCACAACTCAAAACTTAGTAATTATTTATGATACGCATTTCTAAACTTAATTCCTTTCGAATGATTTCGCATCGCTTCTAATATATACGTTCCAAAAATATCGTTTTGGAATCATTATTTTTTTGCGTTAGTACTAAATTTACAATAAAGTAATACTGTAAAATAAAGAGGTGATGAAGGAACGATTTGGTCGCAGTCTGAATATGTGACCATCATTTATTTTTATTTTGTTTATAAGGTAACAATTTCATCGATGTCTCAATCTGCGATCACCAATTGCTTTTATGTGGGTTTTAAGGCAAAGATTTCATCGCTATCTGAATCTGATCATCAATTTTGATTTTATCTGGGTTATAAAGGTGACGAACGATTTCATCGCTGTCTGAATCTGTGATCATCAATTTCTTTCATCTGACTTATAAAGGTAACGATTTCATCGCTGTCTGAATCTGTGATCATCAATTGTTTTTATCTAAGTCATAAGGTAACGATTTCATCGCTGTGTGAATCTGCGATCATAAATTGCATTTATCTCGGTTATAAAGGTAACGGTTTCATCGCTGTCTGAATCTGTGAACATCAATTGCTTTTATCTGGGTTAAGCTTATAAGGTAACGATTTCATCGCTGTCTCAATCTGTGATAATCATTTGCTTTTTTCTGGGTTATAAGGTAACGATTTCATTGCTGTCTCAATATGTGGTAATCAATTGCTTTTATCTGGGTTATAAAGGTAACGATTTCATCGCTGTCTCAATATGTGGTAATCAATTGCTTTTATCTGGGTTATAAGGTAACGGTTTCATCGCTGTCTGAATCTGTGAACATCAATTGCATTTATCTGGGTTAAGCTTATAAGGTATCGATTTCATCGCTGTCTGAATCTGTGATAATCAATTGCTTTTATCTGGGTTATAAGGTAACGATTTCGTCGCTGTCTAGAACGTCAACTTATTTTTCGGCGAGTAAAATGAATAATGGTGTGGACAAGAGATAGCTTGATTTCTTTGGTCACTTGAGTTTTAAAGGCTCTTCTTAGAAGTAAAGCAATAACAAGCAATTGTTCTGCTTGCATCTTCACGCTTTACTGCAGGAAAATAGCAAGTATGCGGATTCCTAAAGAGTAATTTTTATACGGCGCGGTTCTACTAGATACACAGTAAATAAATAAAGATTTCAAAATTAAGTGGTTCCGAAGATACCGATTTCATGACCGTCTCAACATGTCATCGTTAATTGCATTTTAGGTTATAATGTAACAACTTCATGACCGGAAAGGTAGGGTCACACTGAAAAATTCAATACCGTAGCCGGGATTTTAACCATAGATCTTAGGCTCTCCGTGCCGCTGCTCATGTCACTTGAGCTACAATGGCAACTAACCGATAAAGCATTAAATTCTGCTATGGTAGCTTATTTGGCAGAACGGCTAAGCGGAGAGCCGAAGATTTGTGGTTCAAATTCCGGTTATGGCATTGAATTTTTCACTCTGACTCTACCCGACCAGCTTAGCCTACTCACGGCAAGTTTGAAAGAAGTATAATTCCAATGTCATGACTCTCTGAACCTGCGGTCAACACACTTATTTTTCTCCAATTAAAGAAACAGCTTGATTTATTTAGACACAAGTATTTTAAAAGTTCATATTAGGCACTAACAATTGTCCAAATCGGAACTTTACGCACTATCGTAAACAAATTCTTGAAAATAAGCCATTGCTGTTGGCCCTACGCCATCGTTTTTTGAAGGCAGCAATTAAAGGCCTATGCAAAGAAGAAGCTAAAAACTCTTTTTTGACATGTCACGTAAGAGTATCGTAATGACATCCATTAAAGAACAGATTAATTATTACATCACTGGTGTGTATCGATTAATAATGAACACGGAACGATCTTTGAGCATACTAAACAACATGTACTTAAACTAAAACCATTTCAGTTCGTGTTAACTTTAGTATTAGGGAAATTTAATTCATTTCGTGTTCTAAAATCCGTTGGTTTTAAGTAAAAACGGCCAAGAGAAGTTTCCTCTTTCCTGCAAGTCATCAGCTGCCATCTGTCGCAAAATATGAGAACGACGAGAACTTACTAACAGTTGATTGCCGACGTCAGCCGCCTTGTTTGTTTTATGAGTCTAAAATCACAAAACTTAAACATTTTATTATGTCCCAACAAAACCGCCTTTACCCCAGGATGGTTCCTGGTACTCATTTCTGATAGAGGCTGAGTCGACCTCAGGGCCATAGTGCCACCAGAAGGATTAGGCTAATTGAAAATCTCCAACGTCCTCAACAGGAATCGAACCCGCGACCTTTCGGTTTGTAGCGCAGCGCTTCAACCACTACGCTACGCCGTACTTCGTAAAATACTCCTGCTGGCATTAAAAAAAAAAAGAATATAAAAAAAATAATTACATATAAATTAACGGGTACTATGCTCGTATGATTTTCGGATTAAATTAACTGATGACTGTTTAATCAAAGATTATCCTTAAACCGTAGAAACAAATCCCAGATAATTTATCTGATACCTTGAATTTATCCCTAAAATCCTCATCCTTCTCTCAGAAGGCTACGGAAATTCACCCTCGCATTTTCGATCGCAATTAAAAGCTCACACTTTTGAAGGGTCATAGGAAATTATGTGATAAAATTGAGAATAACCAAAGGGATGAATGGGAAGCGATACACAAACTATATTCCATTTACAGTCTAATTAATAATCCAAATGAATTGAAAAAAGAGAAATGAAAAATACAGGCAATATATATGTACTCAGTAGAACATTACAATGTTTGATAACTTTAAAAACCAGAACAGAGAAAGGGTGGCGATGACATGTAACACAATTCCATTTGAAAATTAAACAGGCTAGAGCTGAAATAATGAGTGGCATTATCGGTTTAAATCTTCTTGTGGTCAATTAATGTAATTCTATGCACAGTTTTGTTTAGAGCATTGAATAAAGTTATTTTTGTGTTGATAAATGTTAATAAATCATTGTGAATCAGACACGACGTAAATTTTAACAAACAACACTGATATAGAATAGAAAATTATAGAATGATGTTGTATGTTAGGGATTAAGCAATAGGTTTTGGTTTGAGTTCGTAAGAATTTTGTTTTTCTTTACAGACATAATTAACTTACAATAAGCTCAGCATTTTCCTGTGCTAAGATTATGTTGACAATACAATTAAGATAACTGTAATTATTGCGTGCATATGACCGTTTTTAAACAAAAGATTAAGTGAAGTTAAATAGTACAAAATAGAAACATTAGATAAATTAATTAATGAAGTAATTACGTATGTCTTTATAGTTAGTCGATACAGGTTGCTTTCTTACAAATTAAAAAAAAATAATAATCGCTATTTTCAATAGGCCTAAATGGTCTAGTCCACAAATTTGGATAGTCATGTTTCCAATGTGAAGGGATAAAATCGCAAGACCTTTACTTAGGACAGAGAAAATAGTGTTTCAGATCATAAATTTTAAAGAAAAGTTTCAGTTTGTATAAATATTAGAATTCTGTACATCCGTGGATAAAAGCTATTATTGTCCTAGTAACGACTCCAGACTACCAAGTCCAGTATTAAAAAGATACACTTTCGTTTTATTGAGATAAAGACTTCATGCCATGAAATTTTCTTCTTGGAATTTCTAAATAGCACTATAGCATTAGGCAGTAATGGAAAAAAGAACACATTTAAAGAAGCCACTCTCAGCTCCAACCCATTCTAAACAAAATGCACGGAATTGGAGCACTCATATTGGGAAAGCTGGGAACTTCGTAAGTCGGCAGCGCTGTCGTACTTCGTGTAACTTCACTTAGGGCAAAACGACAGCACAAACAACAATTAAAATGATACACTCTACAAAGCAAAAGGAGCCTAAATAGTCTATAATTTTATAGTATAATGCCAATTAAATAAATTTTAATTATGCTCTTAAAATACAAATTGACCATATAATAATATTTTACAAAAGAAAAGCAAGCCCATACCATGTAAAAGAGTTGAAGTGTCTATACAAAATACTTAATTTTATTGAAAGTCTAATTTGAACTCCGAGAATATTGCTATTCTGCTAATGATCCGTATAGTCCTACATGATCTTGCATCTCCGGAACTTCTAAGAATGGATAGTGTACCCCTAGTTTTTACATAATATACTATAAACAAGTTGTAAAACGTTCAATGAAACGATACATCACCATTTATCTTATAAAATAAAATGGATCACATAAACTGTATCCTTTAGCGTATTCTCTAAAATGCGTAATCAACAACTGCATATAGGGGAGAGTTGCCGAAGCTGGACCGTTGCCTAAGTTGGACCTCCTTCATATTTCGCTATGTGTTAATAACTTAAACCTTCAAGTTGGCTCTACTGGTGAGAAATGTTGTCAAGGACAGGTGATCCAACGGTCAGTTGGCTACAGCCTATGGAGAAAGAATAACTGCAATTATTGTGTTCTCCACGTATGTGTAACAAGAGTCGCGCTACAAATTATAAGCTATTGTGCAGAGTAAGAGTAAGCAAAAGAGTTACTTACATTATATTTTACAATTGCCTTTCATTAGTTAATAACTAGATATCGTAAAACTAATTTTACATTTTGTGAGTTCTTGTAGCATCATATTTCTTTACATGGCGTCCAGTTGCAGAAGTAGGACCACTGCGTGTTTCCTAATTTGGACCACCATAACTTGCATTCTTGATCTCAGCATGTAAGCAGTTTTGGTATATTTGGTATATTTTACACTTTTTTATGCAATTTGTTTCCTACGTTATTCTTTGTTTCTTATTTGAAGCACTTTATCACAACAAAGCAGTTTGCTTCTAATTTACAAATTATAATTAATGGTTTTGTATAATAGGCCCTAACTAACTTACTTTAAATGCCATGTGTGCCTAATAAATTTGTTAAAATACATGTTCTTTAAAATATTACAATTATAATTTTTTTACCGACAGTTTTACCATCGGTCCATTTTAAGCAACCGGTTTCCTAATTTGGTCCATTTGCAGACTTCTAAATTTTAAATTGTAGGCCTTGGAGATATATATCAATACAAAATATAATACTACCAGATGAAAGTGTATCAAATGTAGAATGTTGTACAATATATTTTGTATCAATTAAATATATAATAAAGGCGTGAGGTAACAAAATGTAAAATCGGTCCAACATAGGCAACCTTCCCCTACCCCGTACAAACCTGGACCTATTACATTATTTTACTATTGGGCATCTCAGTGGTTTGGAAAAAATGTCTTATATAGCTTTTAATTAACTGAATCCCAAATATTTCTACAAATCCATTTCGAGCTGCTGATAATTCTTGAAGCTTCCTCATTTTCACAACCTCAATCTAAAGTCAGATGTCAGTTTTCCAGAGTATTTCTTAAATCTATTTTCATTTCTAGGGCTGCGACTATTTCTTAAATACTCCTACCGTTGCATAGTTTATATAGGCCTATGTGTCTGTTGAGGCAAGTGGTGCGGTTAAATTATAGGCCTAATAATTAATCAAAGTTATATTACTTACATGTATTGATCACAGTGAAGCCCTTTCTTTGCGAAATATCTGAAATAAAAAAAGTTAATTTAGACATAGTTTTCAATGCTTCAGAGCCTTTAAAATGACCTCCAGATAAACTCCTGGTAAAAATTATCTGACAGATAAATTAGTCATGTGTAGGCCATAGACTTCTCTTTAAAGTGCAGGCTGGCTATCCGATGGACAGAGTAGGCTATGAGATAAAAAAAGCTTACTAGCTACAGAAAGCATTGGTAAAAAGTCTAATTTTACTTTCCAGTTTCAAATATTGGTTATAAAATAGGGTAACTATTTTTTAAAAGACTGAATAAAGGTGAAAAGTGTATTACGTCGTCTAATTTATTATTATTATATATTTGTTTAAAATAGATTTAACAACGAGACCATAAAGCGACTCTTTATAAACAAAATTTACAGACGTTCATATATTTAGATTTCTATAACATTGTTTTATACAAAATTTAGGGTAATATTCTTAATCAGGACAGCAGATACAACTGGTAAATAGGACAATGTACTTTTCTCTTTATGCTTAGTTCATTCACAAACAGAATATTTAACAGTAAGCTGAACGTCACCTTGATGGCATCTAGAAGACAGAACAGATTAAAACTATATGTTTCATTCGATGACTTGAAATCGCTTTCTGGTCCTTACGTCTCAGATCTGCTTAAAACGAGGGAGCAGTTTAGCCATTTCATAATTACGGGTGGGACATTCTAGCAAATTATAAAAACGATTTTTGTTTATTACATATCATAAATAATAAACTAGAATTGGTTCTTCACATTCTGTAAAATTTACAATGCCTTCTCCTCCACACTACATGCAAAGCATTATTTAAAATTTATTTTAAATATTTTAAATTTGTTTTTCAAAATCTGTTATGGGTGGGACATAATTTGGACACTGATTTTAATGATGCAAAACAAAACCTCATTTTCTGTTCTGCTATTACTGTTAGGGTCTTAATGTTGTTATTAATGAAGGTATGAGGGATTAAATACAAATTATAAACTTTTTCCAGGTTGTCAGAACATTTATTTAACTCATCAATAATAATTTAACAAAACTATCACTGTTACGGGTGGTACAAAAATTCCCTTGTTTGTTATTTTACATAGTAATTAACCACACATATTTTTTGAAGTTAATCTTATACCAAATTGTACCTTACGATGTATATTTTCTCAAATTAAAATGGACATAGCTTATTACTCTTGACTACTTGGTATTAAAGAGTGTTAAAATCATGCTAAAATGGCAAAAAGAAGTAACTCAACGCAATAAATAAGTAAATCGACAGATTTTACACATGAAACCACTTCAGATACACGTAAGTCCTTAAAATTCAGAGAATTTGAGGTTTTCAACTTATTTTTGACCACCCAATTACAATAATTTTAAAACTTCTCTCTTTGAGGGATAAGTTCCCATATTTTATGACGTCCTTAACTAGCAGGTGCATTGATGACTTCTACACTATTGCCTGCAGAGCAATCGAAAGGAGAAAGGAAATGCTTAACATGACTATTGGTAAATATCGTTTAAGAAACTTGTTTTATAGCACATAACTTGGCAGATAAGAATGAGTAATTGATAATCTGTAAAGTCTTAGATTCATTAGGTTAGATAACAACACATGCATTTTTGCCATCTTTGAAAGATTGTTAAGAAATTAAAGCACATGGAGAATGTAAATGCATATGGGTAATAGCCAATCAGAATAGTTGGCACTGATATCCCGCTTAACATTTTCCAGTTTGAAATAACACGAACCACCTGATTGTCTGACATTTTCCGTAACTCCACTCGTATATGAGTCACATTTGAGTGCTTTGGAATAAGGTCTCAAAGTATGAATGGTAGTATAATAATGGTTCATTAGAGGATTTAATGAAATTTGACTCCATAATGTTGATTATGGATGAGTAATTTTCCTTGGAGCAATATTTGGATTAGTGATGGACAGAATCGAATGGGATTTAAGAATCGAGTATTCTGATCTCGAGTAATGTAAAGAATCCATAAGAAATGTTGGATTTATGGTTGTAATTTCTGAAAAGGTGTTAATATCCGTAGAAAACAGAATTCAGATGTTTATACCCGTTCATTAGTGAATCTCGATTCTGTCAAAAGACGAAACCTTCCAGTTAACTGATCGTCACTGCAATCGTGTAATGGTCTACTTCTGCTTCAACATTTTAAGATCGTCATCTCTGGCTAGCTTCTAGCTGACTGAGTACAACCATCTTCAATATCTGCATCTGAGGTTTCTTCAATATCTGCATCTGAGGTTTTTAAACCAACGTTAGCCGATGTTCTTGTAGATTTTTTTGATTCCGATCCGTGGCTCAAAAAGTTACAAAAAATTATGACCGTTTTAGAAATCGACATAATGTCATTGTTTGCACCATAATCTACTCTTATACAATTCAACGGCCCTAAATAGCGTGCTTGCTCGCCCGCTTCGTGAGACATCGGGTATACTCGGCGATGTCCGTCTCTCGCAGTCTAAACTTTCATGACGACTACAAAATTAGGAAGGAAACCCGTTTCTTTCTTATATAAGGCCTAAGTGAAATGAACACAATGAACAAATATTCTAATTTTATTTTTACTTACAATTTTCATAGCTCTGAACCACAAACATTTTTAATAATCTACCAGTGTAATTTTCTTAAAAATCCTGGAGTCAATGAATAATGGCGGGCGAAGCCGGGGGCAACAGCTGTAAAATATTGATGGTTTTATCTCTTGAAATATCGCTGATAATAATAATCCAAACAAACCATTCCTTCCCTTGAAACATTAGCCTATATAATTTCTGAAAATTACACTGAATTGATAAAATAAAATTCATATCATATTCATGTCAATAAACAGCTGAGAAACAATATGTATTATGTTCACAGGTTCCTTTGGAATTGCATAATCGATTCTGATATAGTTTTCCCAGGGGGCGCTTTCATGTCGTGGAATGTAGGCCTACTCTAAAGCAGGAATTTTAGCTGTTTCATTGATATTATTAATGGCTTAGTTTATGAATGATTCGCGTGCAAGTGTTAATAAATATAATGCTTTAATAATTATTATACTCTTAATTTTTAATTTTTAAAAGAATTATCGTGGCGAAGCCACGGGCACCTCCTAGTATTATACAGTGTCATATCTAGCAACAGCTCTCCCATAAAACGCGGGGTTTGAACCGGCTCAGGTCATCACATCAATTTCAATTCCCTTACACTGTCAAGCATGAGCAAATTGCAACAAATATCAATCCGGTATCCATCCAGCTGTGTATTTCATTTCCGTCATTAATAATGTAGACAGACCGATAAATAGCAAAGGATAGATTTAGATTGATGGCCGTCAGTAAATAGAATCATGTTAAATGTAATTTTAACTAAGGTACCGAGGATCTTCTTTTTCGTTTGGAAAATAAATGGAATGACGGTATGATAATTCTGCCAGAAGTTCTTTGTTAACAAGTCGTAAATTAACTCTTCATTTCAGGGGTTTGTAACGATATCGCTGTAACGGTAAGCCTGATGTACAAGTAAAACATACACGTTGTAGATATATGCCTTGAAGAACAATAGATTACTGTCTCTGTTGAATTTATGAACCACAAATTACTGTCTGTTGAGATATTATAGGGGAAAAATTCCTCTGATTCTGGGATTTGAACCCAGGACCTTTGGCTATCCGTGCCATTGCTCTACCAACTGAGCTAAGCCAGAGGTCGCTTCACAGCGCCAGATGGAACCTCTCTCCTATGACTGATTACCCTTAATGGTCTACCTCACTGAAAATATTCTCATACTCCTTGTAGGTAAACTGTAAACGTTGTTTTCAAGTGAAATATTTTCTGAAAATAGGCTTTTAAAATAACTTTTTCTTCACTTCAGATCGTATCAGTACACTATAACGTTAAGATCAGATTGATAAGTTTAGTATACAATAACATTTAGGAATTGATGCTAATTAGTAATATATTTTAATTTTCATTATATTTTGTAATAACTAAGAATGTATTTGTTTAGACTTTCATCATTTTTTTTTTCTTTATTTTTAGTCATTTGTATTACTTATGTTCTATTTTCTTTTTTCTTTGTATTTAATGTTCGTTTCTTGTATTCATGTATATCAGTTCTATGTTTTATTATTAATCATTATTATTATTATTATCATTATGTATTTCATGTTTTTGCCCTGGCTGAGTGGTAGAGAAGGCCTTATGGCCTTAACTCCGTCAGGTTAAATAAATAAATAAATAAATAAATAAATAGATAAGTGTCTGCTACTTATTAAATTTCATATGATCAAAATGTGGAATTTTCCATCTTATTTTTTACTTTTCATTTCAAATTTAGGCGAAATCGAGGTTAATTTTTATTTTTTCCTTTACTGCTTTTATCCATAAAAGAGAAAGCCCAATACTCTTCGTGGGCCGAATCTAGAGTTTAGAAAGTAAATGGCCAATTACATACTACAATCTCACATGCCCTTAATTCACAACAAATAACATCTACGTTGAATTACAAAGAAAGGGAATGTCCCAAGTGACCAATTGTAGGAAATTACAGTTTAACAATAAAAACTGGAGCTTGGAATTGTTTAAATAATGAATAGCACATCGTACACTATCCACAAAATAGCCTAAGCTATTAAAAAGAAACAAATCGGATCAATAAATTACCGGAAATGCTATCCTCTACATTGTTTCCTACGTCCAGCTTCCTTTTGTAATTAAATCACACAAGGAGCAATAACCCTGTTTCTTCCCATTTATTTTTTTGTTTCTTCCCCTAAAGCTGTAACTATTTTTCCTTTAGTCACGTATATACTCCGTCTGGAGAAAACGATCTATTTACTCCCGTCTTAATCTCTCTACCTCCTTCTCCTACTTCTGAATAATTCCGCAACTTGCGGAGTTTTCTTCTGCGCTTCTCTGCATTGAATACAGTGTTCTCTTTCTATTCCATCTTTTTAAAGGCCCCCACAATCCAGTGTATAAGGTTATGTATGTATGTCTGACTAGTTCTCCCTCAACATATTTCCTCTCTCCTCTCTCGTCCGCTCCCTCCCACTTTCCCTTCTATCTCTCTCTCTCTCTCTCTCCCCTCTCTCTCTCCCCTCTCTCTCTCTCCCCTCTCTCTCTCTCCCCTCTCTCTCTCCCCCTCTCTCTCTGTCTCTCTCTCTCTGTCTCTATCTATCTATGTATCTACTTCGTCAGTCGTAGTCGCTTTATCCTTCTCTCATTTTTTCTTGCAATATTTAAAGCTGATTTTTTATCCCTAAAATTCTTAAGATTCACCCCAGGGACTGAAGATATCAATATTCCTGAAATGGGTGTAAAATTTGTGATTTCTTCAGTCCATGAGGGCATTGGCTGATTTGAATCCTTCATCACTAAAAAGAAAATGTGTAATTTGTCCTTAAAATACACCATTGTCCAAATGAAAGCCTTGGAAATGGTTGTCATCTTTGATTCTTGCAATTTTAGTTATATGTGCCACGCTTTTATCACTCAGTACAGAACGTCTACAGAGTTTTTTTTCTCACACTGCTAGAAGCTTTATCCAATTAGCGAAATATCAGAGAAGTCCGCCGAATTCATTGCTTGAGATGTAGGCAGAGGACTTGGGAATGTAACTCTCTACTATTTTCGGTGCAGAAAATTTACGTTCTACGAATTTATTAAGGGTTGGCGTAAATTTATATAAGACTATTTATTTTAAAAATCAGCCTACTATAATCATAATAAAATTATGTTATTACTAATGAATCATGAAAACGTTTTATATAAGCCTACAGAAAGCTAATTACGCCACGCAATCGTTGGTGTATTCAAAATTCAAACGCCCGCGTGGAGATAACTTTGCTAGAGCGAAATAAATCATATAAAGTAAATTAATAAATATTAACAACTAAAGAAGCAAGTAACAAATAAATGTTGGTAACTGCTGCTATCGTATTTTATGCAAACGTGCTGTTTATATATTTATTTGTACAAATTATTTGACTGTTTAAAGGCAAACTCAGAAAAAGTACAACAATTTTGATTATCGACTATCAATGCTTAGTTAAATGAGAAAGTAATTTGGATGTACATGAGTTACCGGTACATAAAATATAGTAATGTAATTAATTTGAAAATGAAATCTAGTGATCGCCAATATTAAATGAGCATAATCCACTTCAAGGCAGAGACTGAGTTTTTTATTAGCTCAGAGTAGAAATTGGTTGCGTTGTTTATCTATGGATAATAATATCTGCATCTACGATTATGAGCACATAATCCATGCTGTGATTTTATGTTCAGTTAATTATGAATTATTGTCTTCAGAGGTTTAGCAAGTCAGTGAGCTCAACTGTTTTCCCTTTCTTTTTTCTTTCATTCTTTTCCTATCTCCCCTTTATTCTTCATTTCTTTCATTCTTTGAAGAATGTTTTAGATCCAAGATCTCGGCAATATATTTTATTTATATAAAATATATCCCCGGATATACCGTAACGCTGTATTCTAGGTGAAAGTGTGGTGATGTAAATCCAGGCTGGTATCTGATTTCTCCCCAGCACAGTGAAAAATCACATCCACAGAATCCAACCTGTCACCCGCTAGACAGCACCACGTAAATATAGCGGATATCTAAGCAAGGGAACAGAAAAATAAGGGGTACAATCAACGCCTGAACAGTTTTGTAAGCAAGTCGGCAAATATTTTCCGAACTTCTGGATATCTTCAATTTCTTTTTAAATAGGCTGCGATCTTTCTTATTATCAGGGCCCGGATTTTGATGACTTAAAAATGCTTTAAAAAGGAGCCATAAAATGACTGTAAGATTACAAAAAATAAAAAACTTAAAAGAGACCCAATTGTTTGAAAATACTAGTTTTTACATCAGATTTGTGTCTATTCTACATTCATGTTGTTGACCCAATTATAGGCTTATAATTAGTTAATTGGCATATACGGTTAAATGCAAACAGTAAACACAGCCTTTCTGTATCCAAATTATATGTACCTATATATCAAGGTTTATATATACTTGTCTACAATTTCGATACTATTCAATATAAGTAAATGCACAAGAAACAATACAACATGACAAAACAATTTTATATATTAAAAATTGCTTATAATTAAAAACGGGGAAAATGACCAAAAATGACCCTAAAAATTACGATTTTTAGGAATCATGATCAGAATATCTGCACTAGTGGACAACTTCCATGATGTACCAGTTAAAAGATGACGTGTCATCAAAATCCGGGCCCTGCTTATTATACATTCCCGCATTTTAAAAACGTAAAACTCATATAGAAGATATTAGTATGAGCGCTATTCTAAATCCTAGGTATTGTAAAAGTTTGTGGCTATTAAGAAAATTACAAATTTGAGAAACTACACTTCCTATAGAGATCAACGTGCATTTTAAGATGTGCTTCAATGACACGTGCGAAGGGAGCGTCTACGCTAAGCTGGCGGAAAATAGGAAGACAAATTATACTTTTGTTTTAATTTTCGCTTTAATCATGAAAGTGCTGCGGCGACAGATAGACGAGAGGAAACAAATTTTCCTGTGATGTTTTAAGTGTAATTTATTGTAAAATATCAATGGACGACAGTACAGTATGCTAAGAACAATTGGGTATTCATTACAATAGTCATGATATCGTTTTACAAAAGTAAGATCTTAAAAAGATAATATATAACCCCTTCAGATGAGAGTTTATAAACTGAAATAGACAATCGTTAAGTAAAATTATAAGTGGCTCTGAGCTTGAAATCGATGTGGAGAATTTTAGCAAAAGATAGGGCTTATTATGGTTTTTACAAATGGTAAACTTAACACGTGTACAAAAGAACTCAAATTTTACACAAAGCAATATGCTATTTTTTTATATTTCTGCTTTTATGAAAAATGTGTATGACGAATTTATATGTCAGTAGCAGTGAAAATGTCAGGTCGTAAATATATTATTTTCTTCTTATTTAGTACTGTGTAGAACACAATATGACCGCCAAAGAAGAATTTCAACTACGATGTCTTTCCAGTCATCTCGGAATTAAACGAAAATTAAAATAAAGTGCTTACGAATTGAAGCTAACATAATAGGCCTATGAATGTCATGCCTTTAAAGACGGGGAATTATAAATGTGGCCTGTTTTCAGCAACAACAGAAAAGAACCTCAAGTTGCATGGTTACCAGAACAGAAAACATTGTAAATTACGCGATTCTATTTTACTTTGAAGGTGGATCGATATCGAATCCTAAAAATTAAATAGTTCAGATTAGTTTTTACTGATCATGTGGAGACATTTACTGCAAGCTGTTTACTGGACCCAAAACAAAACCTCCGCCCATTTGTCGTTCGCTTCTTCAATAGGTCGTGTCGATATCAATTTATCACAAGAAAATAAGAAGCTGACTATACTAAGTAGGCCTACAATTATTAATATTATTAATAATAATCTTCCGTGGTGAAGTTATTTTCAGAAATGAGAGAGTATTCATGTTAAATATGCTCCTCTAAAAATACCCCTGATTCAGCTCGCAGAAAAGGTTCAGACGTATTTTATAAAATTCGATGAATGTACTGGAATAATTTTTGTTAAGAAGAATTATGTTAAAAATTTGATAAAAATGCACAACTTTATATTCTTAACTGAGCTTATTTGGGTTCTTATCATATTTCAGCATTCATAAAATCAAATAAAACTCATATAAAGAAAACATTACGACAGTGTTATCATAGTCTCTAAAAGAATCGCATATTAATGAAGCAATCTGTTGTAAGACTAGTTCTTTTATGATTAGCCCAGACATATCTGAAGGGTATAAGGTTATGAATTCTTAACAGGATTTTAACACATAATAATCCTTACTGGAAAAATGAAATTCAATAATTCAGAAGAATAAGCCTACTATAACCAGCGTGGCATACATATATATATATATAGGAATATGTTTTGTTTAATGGTTGTATAGCAAAATGGTGATACTGGAGTCAGTATTGTTGGCCTACTGGAATATTTATGTTAAAATTGCTAACATCATGTTTCATTAAGTCGAAAGATGACAAAAAAACTTTAACAATCAAAGAAAATAGTAAATAATCCATTTGAACTGTATATGGAGATTTATAATTTTCGAAGATAGATGTGATAAAAAAAAGTCCTATATTGAAATGAAATTGGGATAAATTCTTTATAAATTATTCTTCGGAGAATTACTTCAATAAATCAATGCAAGCAGATTACCCGTCAGTATGTGAATTGACTATTACTCGATGAGAAAGTCTAAACTACGATTATTATATTATAAAAGTGAAATGCACATTTTTATTATACTATATTTGAAATATTACCATCGAACGTTTCTTCACATTTCCTGGAAATTTCTTTTATTAACAACGACTGGTGATAGAAGAAGGAATCAGGAAGATTTGCTTAATATCCAGCACTGGGATTTCCGATCTGTGAGAACAAATCACATTTTCTTACACGGATCTCATTCCACTATATTCACGCGCTTTTTCTCTCTCTTTCTCTCCCTCTCTCTATATAGATGCAGACTGCCTAACCTTTTACGTTTTCATTTCGAGTGCGCAAATGTTATTTCTGCATATGCGATAAGGCGAGTTGCGTTTTGCATGCTTTTTTAGCAGCTGCAATCCGTTAATGTTCGCAGTCAACGTTTTAGACTGACTTTCCCCTTCCTTTCTCTTCCTCTTTTATATCTCTACCTCTCTCTTTCTGTCACTCTCACTCTTTCTCTCTCGCTCATCCCCTGTGTCCTCATGTTCGAACTTTTTATCTATGCCCCTGGAACGTTTGATATTACAGCGGCTTCACAATGTACTACTATCTTGCAGAACATACCACAGTACGATACTTTTTTATATTAGTCCATGTACGTTTCAGTATTATCTCAATGGGACCAGCAGTTCCGCAGTGTTATTACTTGCCAATTCTTCCATTTCTCCCAAAATGACATATTGAACAGCCTATTTGGAAGCAAAAGGGCAAAAATGTAAGCGAATTTTTACCTCCTGTACCGCCATCCGTAGTAGGTAGAGATATATTCAGTTCCGAGTTTAGACTGTATATAGAGATTTCACGAGAAATATACGGATATGATTTTTCCGTTGGGTACAACAGGAGTCACAATTGCTGCATTAATTTTCTCACAACCAATATTTGGCTCTTTTGGCGCTGTTGTCAGTCCATGCGAAAATCCCCTGTTGTACCAATCGGACAAGCCAGGCCTAAAAAATACTTTTCCTATTACTAAAAGGGCCACAAAACTAGGGCATATCGGCGTATACACATGTGAATTGGCCTTCATTCTGCTGAAGCCCTTGGAGCTTGGAATTACAGGTGCAATTTCCACTAAACCATTGAAATTATAAGAATTATGGAATACTGCGTGACAGGCATCCTTTTCAGGACGTGGGCCATGCCAAAAGTTTCATTCCCAATTGCGGGGGATTTCATCAATTTTAGCATTTTCCTCCCTTTCTCAGCTGGAAACGAAAGATTCGGAAATAAATACCCATTGACAGAGACCACACCCCGAAAAAGATTTCTGTTATTCAAGATTCTAGCCGTGAAAGCCTGTGATTTATGATAGTGGAATATTATTGTAACACTATAACTCTGAACATTATATAACAAAATTGCTTCAGATATCTCATTACAATATTTCAATTCGTTATCTTTATACCACAAATGAGAGCCTTTCCATATACATAATGCAGAAATTATATTTTTTTTAAAAAACCCTTTCGTTTTCTGATTACACTGACAGGATGATGTACTCCACAAAAAAAGCAAATGAGAAGGTTTTGAGGGCACAGAAACCCATCAAGTTCGTGATTATTTCACACTGTGACAACATGCGGAAAATAACTAATCAACATGATAAAAACATTTGCCTAAGAGAACGTGATACGAGAGTACTTTCAATTCTATTTGAATTTGAAAGTCGAAATTGTGAAGAGTAATTAAAATAATCAAGAGAGCTTGCGCTGGGTGGAGGTTGTGCTCCAATAACCACTACGTATAGGAGCAATCAAAAACTTTATTAAAGCTACAGCAGTTGAAAACACTTGTTTAGATTAGCAAGTGAAAACATATTCATTTCGCCACGATGGACTTAAATTAGTACTAAAACACCAATGCCCTCAGTACCTTCATATAAGCACAATACAATATGCAAACCAAAGCGAGTCTGTAGTCATGGCAGAATATCAGGTCTATTTCATTCATAAGTTTTGAATTGAACTATTGACGTAAGGGTTTTGATCGATACATGCCACTTACAATGGTCTATTTCAGTGAAATACGCCTACTGAACTATTGTTGAAGATACCATTATTATTTAATAAATTTCAATAGCAAAGGTGTCAATCAATCTGCAGCATAAATCCGATGAGATTTTCTTTTAAACCAAGTAATTATACAGTAGGTGAACCTAAAGCACATTATATCAACTTCACGGATTTCAGAAAATGTACTCTCTTTGACAGAAGAAGGCATATTTGCGAAAGGTCAACAAAAGCTTGGAATAAAACTCTCTGTATAACACTTTAAATATCTCACTCTCAAATGATTAAATGTTTTCTCGATATCTGTTACTCTACCCTGTTCATCTATGTGAACTGTTCTGAGGACCACACTCATTCTTTGAAACAAATAAAAATATCCAGTTTGCCGGAACGAGATGAGAATAAAACTTCGAAATGTTATGTTAACTGTTTCTGCCAATCATCATGAGGTGAAGTTGTCATTTTGAGGTGAGCCGGAAGTGGATTTGATTATGACTATATCGTTTGCTTTTGTTGGCGATGGCAAATACTTTGAGCGACACGAATCGGCAGGCACATGTGTAAATATTAGCGTTTCTCTTGTCAGGTAAAATAATATTTCCACGCTCCTCACTGCGTGCTTTATCAGGCGCATCTGTTTAAACACGCGTAGTGTTAATATGGTATGCTTGTCACTGCGCTGTTATACTATATCCACTTCCAAAGAAAATAATGTTATTAGTTTTGCAATCGCACCAATGTTATGACTAAAATATTCGTATAATAAAGATTTTATAAGAGAGTTATATACTGATAAACGTTGTTTTTGTTCGACTATACTATAATATGCTTATTACATGTAAGATAACGGTATCATAAATATATCCGGTATCCCCAACTTCGCATCATCCCAACCTCATGAAAATTAAATCCTCCTCACAAACGGTGGGCTTTATAATACCGTATCGCCAAGCGAGGTGGCTGAGAAGGTAACGCCTTGGACTCGAATTCGGGTGGTCCCAGGTTCAAATCAGGGGACGGTCAATTTGACAGGGTTTTTTTTTTCATGGTTTCCCCAGTCGTTGAAGGCAAATCCCGAATTGGATATTTACATACCATGAATCATCCTTACCATTTCATTCTGTATCACATCCATTTAAATTAATATAAGTTGAAATTTACTCCATTAAATACACCGACAATAGAAACAGTTGACATGCAATAGTTCCATGGCCTACACTACTGTACAGCTGAAATAAAAAAAATACCGTATCCGAAATATCAATAATAATTGTTTCTTCCGGTCTACCACTCCTCCAGCATCATGCACTGTACCTGTTCCTCGTAATTTCTTTATTATATCATTCGCGGTACTCTTGTACTGGAACTCTTGAATTCGGAAACTTTTCAGCGAATTTTTTGCACCTTTACTACGTAATTTCCTCGTTCTGCAAACACATTTTCACTAAAAATGCACGCCCCTCAATAGAATATATACCTAATATATATATATACCTAACCACTACCTGCAAGGCATAAACTTGCACATATACATATGTATAGAACAACCAATATACCGAACGAGTTGGCTAAGATAGTGGAATCGTCAAGGCAAGTGAGTATTTTACTTCCCGTGACTCATCGCCGTTTTTTCATCACGTCCATTAAAATTGAATATTAGTTGAATCTGATGCAATAAAAAATCAACAATAGAAAACAGATGAACTTCAATTGTTAACATGGCCTACTCCGATATCTGTTACGAGTGTAAGAGGGAGATTAGGGAGAATATCAACCTTCGCCTACGTAGCAAACATAGCTGTAGATGCAGATCATTTATTGATGGAACTGTAAGTACATACTTGGTAAAAAGTATACAGTCGAGATGAAATATTAAAGAAATCCGTTAAATTTGTATGGAGTGGAACTATGTGGTATAAGAGTAACATCGAAACCCTCAGAGTACATATCGTTATGACAGCAAATACAGGAAATGGAAAAAAAAAACATAGGGACTGTGCACTCTGAGGAATAATCGAGTTTAATCACCTAACCGTCCTCTTTGATAGTGGGTTTGATTTTGGTATTCTCGGCGCTGAACTAAATTCTGTCCAAATCTTCTTATAAGGAACACCTTTACAACTACCATATAATTTTTCCTCTTTCTGAAGAAATCAGTATAGTCTATATCAAGTTCAATACAACTGACCGGAATCAGATAAAGCGACGAGTGTATCAAACACAAAGAGTGAAATAAATATATGGGAAATATACTTTCCGGCTTTCAACTTTACGAATATTATGAGCCTCCTTTCGCTTTATCAAGTCAGTTCGCATCTGTTATTTGCATGGAACGATAAAGTCATGTATTGTCAATCGATGGAGTTCGAGAAGTCTTGATATTGTCTCTACGAGCACTACACTTTCCCTTCTTGAGACTCAAGAGTTAAACTTTGCATGTAAATTTCCGGAAGTTTCTTCCTAGGAGTACAACGCAGAATATTCTCACAAGATTCGACTTAAGTTTTCTGATACACGAGATCCGAATACAAACCAGTGGGCAGAAACAACATACAAGTTCTTCTTCCTGTCCTTGCCTTCAGACTTCTAATATTATATGGGAAAAGCTCGGTCCAGAAAAGTCACTTAAATGTTACCGCTCCACTTTTTTGATATTATGTCATAAAGCCTCATGGTTTATACAAACAGCTGGCTCTAATCATATTACCCACAAGCTTAATGTACACAAGAGCGAAAAATAGAGTAATAGAACACAACCGCCGAAAAGTTGTTGGGCCGGAGTATGGCCTATGGTCGAGGGCTCCGGGGGCGGTGGAGGGACAAAAAAAAAGTTCAATAATACAATTTTTTATTAACGTTACCGTCTTTGTGAATGTTCCCATTTACGCATAAAAATATATTTGATTTAGATACCTTCTGGGGATGTTAGGCTATTTGCAGCAACTTTTCTCTACCACTTAACATGAAAAATAGCTATTTTCTCTCAAACGTTAATTATTTACATTATGCTTGTTACCAAGAGACAAAACTTTTATTTGAATCACTTCTTGGCCAAAGGTCTTAACAATTTTTTGCACAAATTCAGGTTTAATTCATGTCCGGCGAACAATCTTTCTTCTATGAAGTTGAAATAACTGAATACGCAATCCTTGCCGGACGGTCTTTTATACTATACTAGCATGTGCCCGCGGCTTCGCCCGCGATAATTATTTCAAGAATTAAAAATTAAGAGCATAATAGTTAAATCATTACATTTATTAACACCTAAATCGCATGGACTACATACCACGATCAGATAGCATCGACTGGTAAAAGCGACCTCAGATTCGAGTTTCTTGGCCAAGAAAACCTCTGTATAATGAGATTCGTCCAAATAAAACAACGTTTGACCATATTTAGGGCTTACAACATTCAAGCGATCGCGAAAGTTTTGTTTTCAAGGTTTGACAAAAATAGCCAAAGCCAACTGTAATTGATTTGACATTGAAATGTATAACTGAAAACTTATGTTTTGAAAACGCAAAAAATGCACGTTTTTTGCCAGTTTTTCACTCATAACTCACGAACGAAAACTAAAATTAAAATTCCGGCTTCGAGGTGCATTTTCCGACCCTTCAGCACACCTATGTTTAAAATTTCAGATCTCTGCGTTCAGTAGATTTCGCTGGACATCGAGGAGAATTCCTTTTATTAATATAGATAATATGAATTATAATGATACCTTCTCTAATTTGTCAAACATCCATTTAATTTAATCCAAGCCCATCTGATACCACTGGTAACAATACGTTCTGTGAATTTGTTTTGATAATTCTATGTAAAAAGGGATTAAGTATTTTCAAAAACATTTAATTTTTGGCATTTAGAATCAGAATTTTTCAAAATCCTTTCTTAGTGAGCACCTACATTATGAAGCGAAGGTACTGTCAAAATTCCAAGTCTCTACCTGTTATAGTTTAGGCTGTACGTTGATTCCTGTCATTCAGTCAGTCATTCATTCAGTCAGTCAGTCAGTCAGGACAAAGCCTTTTATATATATAGAGAAGAGATTAGAAAGTAAAGTGAAATACAGAGAAATTTATGTATCACATCAGACCTTTCTGCATGGGACATTTGAAAATTCTATTCCTTACTAATCATTCACTAAACTATCTTAACAGAATAATAATAACAACATTGATAATAATGCCATCCATTCTGAGTCGAAGGAAGAAACATTCTATTACGATTAATACTAATGCTTGCTACTAAAGGCAATAATAACGTTGGCCTACATTGTTCTTTTGAGTATCGATTCCCTATACGCCATTCCGAAAGGGAGAAATGAATAATTAATGCTTTATTCTGTATTATAGGTAATATATTTCACTGATATTTTTATCAAAGAAAATTTGCACCATATTATGTGATATTTCATGTAATAATAATTCTCTGTTGACTTTCTACTACTACTCTAACATTTTGTTAATAGAACTTGCCTGGAATTTTCATGGTTGAGTTATGCCATTGTGAACGAGAACAAACGATGAAAGATCTGATGTGGGCGAGAATCATTTTGACATTCTTAAAACTTCTACATAAAATAGTCAATGAAAGAACAAAGAGAAAAGTTTCTATGAATGTAAATAAAAAGTCAACAAAGCGTTCAAAGTTAATCCTGTATGTGGATAGTAACATGATGTTTGATCAGATTACAGTAAAAGCTGTATTAGGGTACCGGCATACTACAAGCTGTTATTAATGCCTCTAGAATGCGTTTAGGGATAACATTTTAAAGTGTTCTGCTTATATGGAATCGCTCAACCAATGACTGAACTAGGCTTATCCTACTTTGATATCCCCACTTATTGATCGTCAAGTTTACGCTTTTACGAACACAGGCGTGTTATCAAAGGCGTACGGTTTCGAACAAAGTACTTGCCGAAGTGTAAACAAATGCCTAGAGATTTTCTTAATACTGAAATTTGAAATTCGCAATTAATATACCATCCCATCACAATGAAGTTATATGTAAAGGCTATTTGAATTTATGAAAATAATAGCACATTATGCAGCGAAAATGTAATGGCATTGATTAAGAAAAAAGTATGCTAATTTCCATACGAGTGATTTAATTACCATTATAGTCACGTTGCATACGACTTTGATCGACCATAATGAAATGCCTCAGTTTTGAGTTTTAAAATATCTTGTAATTCATCAAACAAGCGACTCGGTTGATCTGAGGGAACAGCTATTAGTAAGTTCTCTTCTTTTGCGATATATGGCAGGAGACGGCGTGCAGGGAACTCCAAGCTTCTCTTTGCGTTTTAACCATAAAAGCATGCATATTAAAACACAAGAAATGAACTCCATTTACTAAAATATTAAAATTAACATGAAAAGAATTTATTTTATTTAATAAAGTTTGTTCACTTCACAGCACCAGATGGAACCTCTCACCTATGACTGATTGCCCTTAATGGTCTACCTTAAGTCATATCCATTACCCTAAATATCATACATCTCCAGGTTAAATAAACTATTATTATTATTATTATTATTATTATTATTATTATAAAATACTCCTATAATTTTCTAATGTGTCCAACAGAGACAATAATCAGTGGTTCATGAATGCATAATATTCATAAAACTCCAGCTAAGGATGGCCGAAAGCTCTAATTTTATAATATTGAAATGGCTGATAATGTGTGAAGCTACTGTTAACTTTTAGCATAGTATACTGTTGCCAAATTTACACACGGATCCAAATATAACTTATCTGAATCAGTTTTCCTTATCGAGACGTTGTAAACACGGATTCAGTTCGGAACGAATTTTCGATTCCATCATCTGGAAATTTAATTCCATATAAACATCAGCGATATCACTGACAGACGCAGAAGCTTCACAGAAGAAAAATCTACGGATGACCTTCCTTGTATACTTAGACAGCTGTGAATAAGATTAATATTTCTACAAAACTAATAATAACTTATATTTGATTTTTGTCTAATTTGTTTTTGCTTGCTTAGATGGTTACTTTTTTATATTTTTCGTGCTTATTTTCTTGCTTGTTTTACCATTTTACTTTGTTTTTAAACCCGGGTTTCTAATTATTGTTATGTATTTGTGAGCTGAAAGGTGACTCAAGGCTATAAAATCAGAACAAAACATAGAGCATTGAATTTTATTCCGCCGTTTGCCATAGGCATGCCTAGGAAATATGATTGTGCAGATATCTGTAGCTTGATTTTCAAATTTTTCTTCTAACATTCTTAGCCATATCATTGCTTCATATCCTTCTGGAACATCTATGTGTGTAATTAGTTAATTGTTGATCAGGATGTACATGAGGTCAGACGAGATGAATAGTCCCTAGAGTAAACAAAGAAGAATGGACCATTACGGAGAAGAACAATAACGGAAGCTGTGAGGCATACTTTGCCGTTGATCGTACAGGGGCGCGTGTATGGACCCAGAGTAATGCAATTACATTCTCATCATCCAGGTCATCTGCAGAGAGCCGAGAGCTACCTCAGACACACCGGAGCGATCCGCTATTGTTTTGGATGCACTATTTAAATTAGTGTCGCCATTGCCAGTGGCACGAAGTTCCTGCACCGTAGCCTATTGGGGTGTGATGGAGTTTTTATAGCTACTTTCTATTGCTCATCTAACAAGTAATTAAAAATTGTTCATTTTGCCACAATAAACGTACCTGTATTGCTAAAAAGGAAGCTTCATCTCTACAAGAAAAATGCAGTGATACAGTGGAACTAGCTGCTGCAACAATATTTCTCGTTAAACGAAAATAAATTGCAGCATTAAAAGCAAAATCCATGATCATTCACTTTTTGAAGTTTGGCAGTTTGAAACACATGAATGTATTTTCTTCCTATTAATAGCTCCTGCTTAGGTTTTTCAGGTGAATTTTTGGTGCCGTATGTTTTCTGCGTGTTTCGGATCGTATGGCGAAATCATGTTTCTTGTTTACTGTAGTGTTCCGCTAATCCGGACCTCGCTCGTCCGAAAAATTAGTTAATCCGGACTGAACTTAAAAAATAAATTTGGAATTTTAATCACAAAGATGTTTTGTTTTGTTGATCTTACATCAGTTCATAGGTTAAAAATTAATTTTCGTATTCAATAGTATTCAAAATAAAAATAAGCTGTAGGAAAAGTTATATTTATTTTAAAAATCTATTTTTAAAGTTTTAACCATATAAAGTTTGTATCAAAGTACAGTACATGCATTTTAAGGAAAATTCAGTTTCATCCGGACTTTCGGTGATCCAGACAGGATTCGGTCTCATCTAGTCTGGATTAGCAAGACACTACTGTATTTTATCGTGCTATGGCTTTCTGTTCTGAAATTGCAACTTATACATGAGAAAATGCATAGTTATTTTAAAAATCATACTTTAAGTATTCCACTAATGCATTAATTTACTTCCTATGTAACTTACCAAACTTTTCTGCTGATCGGTGCATTGGTTTCAACATGGTAACTCGAATCGATTCATGGATGGTCGATTCATAGTATGCCGTGAGATCGCAACGTTAGTTTTGGTTTTATATAACAAAGCATGAAAATAATTATTATTTGTATAATCCGTTACATTTTATTCATGGAATAGTCTTAACAAATTTACAAGTTTCATCAGATAAACATTACTGCTGCGCAGTCGCGAATCTATAGATAAACTCGTAAACTCTCCTGGAATTACCTATGATTAAACGATTTTGAGAACTAACCCAAGAAACCGTATAGAACAAGTGTGGGTTTTTATTTAAACAGTCCATCTAATAATGGATTCGTAAACATAAGAGAATATTGCTTATGAATGGAAAGAGGGCAATAATATGATAACGAATATATCTGCTGTGCGTTGTGAACTTGGAAAATGACAAGGCAACATTCTAACCTCTATCGACGATGCAATAGTTGTATCACTGACCATACCCTAGTTTCGTTTTCATATGATTTACTTTATCGTAGTTCATCCCTTCACACAGTAAGATCAATATTAGGAGAGGCTATGCGAGATAAGTCCTACGGAGTATATTATTAAAGGCCTAAATATGATATTTAAACTGAAGGAAACGAAAGCTAAAAGGACTATTGTTTACAAGCAAACATGCACACATAATGGACATCGCTTAGTAACATAATTTGTCAAAACACTAAACAATGTAGAGTTTTTTTATAAAAAAAAACTATTTTCTAGCCTTTTTTTGTTTTGCTAAACCGGACACATTAGTCAATATTCGGATAATATACTTTCCAATCACTAATAAAACCAACGTGTGTAGTAATAAATAAAATTCTCTCTAATTCAACAATATTTCTGAAAAACAAAAGAAGAGGGAATTTTAGTCAGATAGGTAAAGATTTTGATATTAAGTAACACAAGAGAGAACTTACTAACCCAGTTTCCTGTACTTGTGATGATGGTACGTCATTGCAGTTATGCGGGAATTATATTTTTCAAGATCAATACACCACAAACAGCAATGTCAATACCAATCACCATACATAAAACACCGCATCTATTATTCATATTTTTTATTACTCTCTTCTACGTGGTAGTCTATACGTTTGAATGGTAATGGGTCTTCAGGCAATACATGTCATCGACAGACCTTGTGATTGGGAGTTTCGATAGCCTATATTTTTACTGGCAATTTCCTCATTCGGTACTGGGTATACTTTACGTTGGTAAATGGAACAAAAACCTGAATACTTTATGATTAATTTGTAGTTATATATCCTTAAGGAATTTTCAAACACTTTGCTCCATAAATGACCACAGATGCTCGTTTGCTTCTCCTTTTCTGTTCTTTTTCGTTCTTCTTAGCGTAAGATTGTAATATCAATAAAGAATTTTAATTAATTCTCCTACTAAAATTATTTGCCCCCGGATTGAATTTATTTCAGTTTCGAATACATTTATTATTCTTAGGCGTATTTATTGTTTTATCATTAACATTTATTTGAAGACAGTCAATTGTATTATTGCTGCGTTCAAATGGTTTACGTAAATAATTCCTCTGGTGAATATTTCTTTTTTCCTACTTCATTTCACATCACCTTAATAAATACTGATTTTTTAAAAGCAATTTTTTCATTGTATGTTTATCTCTTTACTTAGCATCTTGTTTTTTCTAATAATTTCTGAATTAATTTATTTAAGGAATTTTTAACTCCGTAGCAACAGCTACATGTTAGGAATTTAAACTCTTGTAATTCTGTTCTACATATTTGAAGGTACAACCAGATACGATAATTCGTGGAACTGAACTTTCACCTTTCACTATCGAACAGAATCCTTCTGATATCCTGAAGCATTTACACATCTGCTCTCACTCAATATGGCTTTGAACATAAAAGACACATAAGATGAACTTTATATTAAATATGACAAGCCTACTGCAAAAGTTTTACTGTCAAGGAAGGTCAATTTTTCAGAAGAGGAAATTGCTCGACGACTCACCGCGGACAGAATTCAGCAAGAATCATCAAGAATTTATTTCTTGCAATAACAGTATTGTTATTATATTATCATAGTACTTGAACTATCATAGGTCAATTATGTTTTAACCTTTTCACTGCTAATCTCAAAAAGTGTATGAATAATAATAAAAATAACAATTATAATAATACTTACTTGCTCAATGGCAATAGACAATTCCTAAGCAAGCTAAAGGAATATTATCTATTTTATGGAACCCGGAGGTTCATTACCGCGCTTAAAAAATCCAAGAAATAAAAAAATTTATTATAATGAGACGCAAAACCTTTGCCTCTGTTATGAGCACCCCTATATTTTGAATAGTGTTCATTGAGCACTTTTTCAGAAAATACCCACACGAGATACTTCAAATTTATTCAAGAAAACAGAAAACTAATAATAACAGTAAAACGCTTCGTTTGTTTACTGTGATTTGCCCCGTCATGCTCTATGCGGGCCGTCATGACCTCAGCAGAGGTTAAAATTACATTAAAGTTTACTTTTTATATGTAAGAGGTACATTTTCTCAAAATCACATTACAGTGAAAAATTTTTATGAAAAATCCTTTTTTCAGTAGGCCTACTAATACAGAATGGGTATCTTGATCTAGTCTCTAGCTTAATAGTAGATTCTGAGAAAAGGTAGGTGGTTGTATACGGTTATTTAACGACGGTTATGTACTGAAACTTAGGCCTGTGACCGTCGCCAATGTGCCGGAATTTTGTCCCGCAGGAGTTCTTTTACATACCAGTAGATCTACTGTCACATTTATGCACACACATAAACGACATCGACCTGGGCCAGGATCAAACCCAGCGATACTAAATACGCCACCCAGGCCGACGAGAAAATATAGGCCTACATTGTATTTAACATTATAAAGATAGGCTATTCCGTTTCCCCTTCCTTATTCTATTATCGCTTGTACGGCAGCTGAGACCCCCTGTCTGCTACACAGAGCGGCAACTACTCCAGCACAGGTGTATTGCGTGTGCTCTAACCAAGACTTCGCAGGCGGTCATACCCTAGCCTGTTGCGAATAATAGCAGCTTCCACGTTGAAGTGATATGACATACTTCGATACCCAATGGCATTACCTTTGTATAAGTGCTCTTCATAACTCCGTTAGCATTGACTACAGAGGGAGACTTTCTTGTAGCAGTTTTACAACAGAAGTTTTTTTTGAAGTGAGTAAATCGAGAGCTAACCCAAAGTTGCGTTACGAAGAAAATCGTCACGAAAATAGCGGGGCTGTGACGGACTGCAGAGAAAACAATCAACTCAATGAAATTTTAAAAAATAAAGAATCCAAAATGAAAACCCAAAAGGAAAAATCCAAAATTTAAAGATCTCAAATTAAAAAAAATTAAAAAATCCAAAATTATATATAGCAAGCCTACTGCGAAAGTTTTAATGTCAAGTAAGGACAATTTTTCTGAAGAGAAGATTGCTCGACGATTCACCGCAAACAGAATTCAGCAAGAATCAGCAAGAATTTCTATCTTGCAATAACAGTATTGTTATGATATTATCATAGTACTTGAACTATCATAGGTCAATTATGTTTTAACCTTTTCACTGCTACTCATGAGTAAATAAGTCATCTCAAAAAGTGTATGAAAGCAGACGTTAAAATTAATAGCATAAAGCTTTAGGCAAAAATGTTTAAAATTTTATCCATTTGTTAGGAATACATTTATGGAAAACAGATGTTGCACAGAAATTTTCCCCATCGGTTTAACTTAGTGCTCCTCTGATTTCACTTGACGAATGCCTTATTACCAGTATTTAGGTCGGAAAGGGTTAAGCAGCACTAAATAGTAATTTTATTACTTTCACGATAAATATCGTTTCAAATAAGTGCACAATAACAGAATGGACTCGCATTCGGAAGATCCCAGGTTCAAATCGCGTGGCCGGCCAATTGGACATTGGTCTTTTTTCATGGTTTCCCTAGTCGTTAAGACAAATAACGAATAGGATGTTTAGCCTACTTACCATGATTCATCCTCGCTATTTCGTTCTGTACTATATTCATTTAAATTAAGTTGAAAGTAACTGACTTCATAAAATACACCAACAATAGAAAACAGTTGAGCACCAATAATTGCATGGCCTATTGGTATATACACAGAATCTCAACTTCTGATATGACCTCGATCCTTAAATGAGTATAGAGATAGGCGAATTAAAAATTAAAATAAATTTAAAAAAAAACAGAATGTATTGAGTCCTATCTATTTTCCCTGGAATTAATTTAAAAACCGGTTCTCTTTAAATGCGTAATTAATATATTATTCAAGTTTGTAATTTCAACATTTTGGTTACATCATACTATCGCAGTACAAAATCGTAATAACCGCACCAAACTGGACATTTTTAAAAACTCCGTAGCATGTTGCACTTCTTACCGAAATTCATTCCTAACAAAAAACCTTCCAAACAGAAGAATGTGTGAATACCCGATATGTTTCTTAAGCATCTCCTAAACGATTTCCTTTGTGTGAGTATACATTTCTTGCAAAGAGGTAAGTTCTTCTTTGAACGAGTTTTAAACAATTAATTGGTCTGTACAAATTATAATTTTGCCTGGTATTATGCTCCGTGTATAGGATTACTTTGTGAGCAGTTCAAAAAATAAAAAATGCAATGAATTTCAGAAAATTACATACTAAAATAGTTACCGAAAATAAAGAGACAATATTATTGTTATTCAAATGCAGCTCCTTAAATTGTCTTAATATAGTATACAGCATGTTGAAACACCCAATAAAATCTGCAAGGGTATGGACTAATCAATACTTTATAGATAATTTAGTCCAGTTGACAGTACAGTATTTTAGAAAAAGTGTATGGCTAAATAATTTATAAAAGAGGCTTGTTTATGTTACCACATAAAAACATAAGTCAATTTTTAATACACAAGTTTTGTATACTAAGTTAATAATAATAGTTTGTAATTGGGTGGTTGATTAAATCTCATTGTGCAGTGATAGCGGATGCAAATCACCGAAAAGATTTAATGAGGTGCATAAAACAGAAGTCTTTTTGTTCTGGACGGAGCAACTTGGAAATGAAATCGCTGCACCCCAGATTAAAACGACAAAGAGTCGAGGTCCAAATCAATTTATGAACTGGCAGAGTTCGCGTCAGCATAAGTGCTGCCAACAAAACAAAAACGACTCCATTCTGCCGCATTCAATCACTAATCCAATTTTCCTCCAAACATATGAATAAAATGATGCATCAGATGTGTGGATCTGACAGCTTTTGCCAAGGGTAGGATATGCTATTGTACTCCTACGAATAAGTTCAATGGTTATCTTGAACGTCGCATTTTACGATGAACTCTTATTTGTGTAGTACTGATATACAGAATACTCTCGTATGATTGTGTTGGAGTCAACGTCCATTCGTACACCTTTCATATTGAAGAATCGTTTTGAAATTACAATACGTGTTGCTTGCAGAAACTTTCTCACATATACGTGTTAAGTTCTGTATTATTAACATGTTTAGGTAAGCGAAAGATTTGCACACCTTTCGAAAAAGTAATATTAACTATTCAAGTTCAAAAGATTTGAGGATCTTCCTGAATATAAACATAGGTAATAACGATTTGCCTTAAGGGTACCACAAACGCTGAAAGCTATGCTGTGGTATGCTACACCAAGCCATGCTAGAAAAGTAGCTCCAATGAAGTTTATATCATTATATTGGAAGCCGCGAACAGACAGCGAGGGCTACGCTAAGCTGAGATTTGCTAAACTAAGCTAAACTTCATTTCACAGACTGCCGAAAAGGTTATTTTCATAGCCTTAGCTCCAAAAAGCTTGTTTTGCGCATGCGAATTAGTTTTGCTTCCCACTGTTAAACTCGATATAATTGCAAATAATAATAATAAACACAATGTTATTTTCTTACTTCAAATATATTGCTTAACTTTCTTGTGGTAGTAGATTGTTGTGACTGCAATTAAAATTTAAACATTTATATTTATTTTAGACATATTAATAACAATTCAAATAATTTAACAGGATTTTGTTAGTTGTAATCAATTCCAACTACATATGAAGCTTGAATTTAAATAATAATTTACGCAATAATATGTTTACCGGTACACATTATTCCATTGCATTGCCATATTCGCGGAGCGACCGGGCCGGGCTTAGCTTAGCACCCAATACGTGTCATAGCAACTTAGCTTGGCATTAGTCAGCATGGCTTAGCATAGCATAGCGTAGTATAGCTTTCTGTGTGGGGTAGCATTTACAATAGGATAACCATATGTCCCTTTTTTAAGTGACTGTCCCTTTTTAAGACCCTGGTCCCGGTGTCCTTAAAAAACCTTAACAGGGCGATTATTGTTTCTTTTTATACTTCGAGTGTTGTCCCTTTTTTCTTAAATTCATAGCATGACTTCGCTGATGTATGCTCCTACATGTTGATTTGTTAGGCCAGTATTTTGAGGTCGAAAGCATCCATGCTGCGTCTGCTATCCACATTTGTGAAATCACTCGCTTTGCTGCAACTGCATCATTGACTACTATAACAAGCGGGTATGGCGATGTTCTCCTATGAGTACTTTGTGGGCAGAAGAAAATAATCGTTTAAATATAACTGTGACAGCAGTAATTATTTTCGGCAGGACAATTCGATTATTGAATTTTGTGAGAGAATACCGAAAGAAGAAAGCCTTTTGGAGGACATAACTATTATGATAATGATAATTCTAATACTGTATATCTATAATCATAAACAATTTAGTCATGTATTTAGTTATTTATGTTGAAAATAAATATGCAGTACTCATCATGTTAGTACTCTACTTTCATATAGATTGTACCAAAATAGTCCCGTTTTTGTCCCTATTTTTAAGTTATGTAATACTCAAAGTATCCTTTATTTTTTGTTTTAAAAATCAGGTCACCCTACCTTATTGCATCGCACAATATTAAGAGTAAATAATTAATCCATGTGACATCTGTGAGACTTTCGAGGAGAATTGCAGTGCCACTAATAAAAGTGGAGAAATAACTTGAAAGAGGAAGGAGTTCACAGATCAAACCTATATAGAACTAGTTTATTAGGTACAGGGCAACGGTGCCACATTAAAATTCTCGAATCATTTGTCTTAGCTCATAAACGAAATAATATCGTTATTTTTATTTCTTCTGATACTGTGCATTGAAGTCATAATTAAGTTATTATTTTAACATTTATTAACTACAAAAATGTCTGAGAAAAGAATATTAATTTTAATTGTCGACACAATTTGACTGTGCAAACGTGTCATTCCTCTTACAGCAAAGATAATCGAAAATGGACACAGTTATTCTTACTTTGATAAATATAGCTCAAAGATAGAAGTTTAAAAATTTTCATTCTTATCAAAATCGTGTGACACTTCTTTTTTTTTAATAAAAATTTGGTGGACCATTTTCATGAAATCTATCCCAGTATTTTATAAATAGAAACCAAATTTTAGGAGGTGCAATAAGAGTCCAGCAAAATCCATAATAAAAAATTATTATTGAATAAAATGCACCGGTTATCCGCAATGGGCCTGTATGGACACAGAAACATTCTGATAACACAGTTTTCGGTTTCTAGGTATCGTGAACTATGTTTTCCCGGTGCTGTCTCTATTTCGATTAACATTTCATCTGTCATCAATATACTTTCTTTTTACAGGTAACCCTTACATCTCAATAATTATTACAGGATGCTTGGTAATATTGTGAAGTTAGTGCGTGGAAAAGGATGAAAAGTCTTTAATCCGACAATGAAAATGATCAATGAAATACGCACGAAAACAAACAAGCAAAAATACGACAGTAGAGATAGTACATTGTGGACAGTGAATAGCTAGTATGCAGGTGAAAGAGTTTGATTAAAAAGCTACATGAATATCGTGTTAATGCACAGAATAGATTATTTTCCATCTGAATGCCTCAGAATAAAATGAACTCGCTTATAGTGGCGGACGCAGGGGGGGATTGAGGGGATATATCCCCCCCCCCCCGAAAGTTGAAAGAAAAAGTAAAAAGAATAGGCTATAAATGCGAATCAATACGGCAAATTTTACGCACCTGTCTATACCCATTTCGAAAATATTTAAATTGCTTATTGTTCATCAATTGAAGAGAGAGGATAGTGAACTTTATAATACAGAAAATATTAGTCCTTAGTCAACTATGTCCAGATCGAATTTCTACAGTCAGTCGTTCTTAGATATATTCTAACGTTATCATCCCATCTTCGTCTCGGTCCCTCTAATGGTCATTTTCCTTCTGGTCCTCCCATTAAAATTTTGTTAAATTCCCTTTTCCACCCCCATTCGATCAACATATTCAACCAATACCTGCAATTAATTAATCTCACGGTATTAGGAGAACGATAAAGACAGTAGAGTTTATCGTTGTAGAGCATTCTCCGTTCCCCTGAAATCCTATTCTTTTCTATTCAAATATTTTCCTACACAGACCATGGAGGCCCAGAGGGTTCTAGGATGTGAGGCTCCCAGGTTTTAGACATTCGGCACGCGTAGCCTTACGCACCGGCCGCCTTTAACCCCAGGATTGTTCCTGGTACTCATTTCTGTTGGGGGCAGAGTCGACCCCAGGGCCATGGTGCCACCAGAAAGATTAGGCCAATTGAAAAACTTCAACAATCTCATCGGGGATCGAAGCCTCGACCTTCCGGTTTGTAGCGCAGCGCCTCAATCACTACGCTACGGCGTACCCCATAATATACTGTTACCGAAAAAATATTGGGAAGAATTGGATAACGGTATCTTTAGTCTGTTCGAATTATAAGAGATAATTTTAAATAACTAGATGTTATATTTAAAATCGATCAATTTGTACACAGCTTATTTCGCATATAATTTGTTTTGGTGTTCTGTGTTTAGGAAACCCTGGTTGGAGGAAATATTTTTATGAGTTCGATATCTGTATTTAAAATCGTTCTGCACTTAATCTGGATGTCACTGAGGTCAATTTATGACAACGACGCGATAACTGAGAACTTCTCTTGTGTGAGCGTTGCTAAATTCGGGCATATGGAACAGTCCATACAACTGCTGACGTCAACAATTAAATAGTGTACAAAGTGTGCACTGTTCAATATGGCGAAATGTCACAGTATTTTGTAGGAAAATAGGAAGTAATGTACGTAGTTATATTTAGCAATAAGACTAAAGCTATGAGCATTAAAAATAATGGTATGCTGCATATTTTTTATAACCATGGAGGTACACAATCACACGTGTATGACGTATTCGATGGAGTAAAGCATCTATTTTACTAAGTCTTCTGCTTCTCCATTTACTAAAAAAACAACTAGACTCCATTGGTAGAATTTACAGGATCTGAAACATTAATGTGATGAGTGTTGTGTTAAGATATGAAAATTTAATGTAGTATCTGCTTAAATATGTCGGGATATTTGCTATGGTGAGGGATTTGAGGATCTATTATTAATTCCATTCGAGCGCTTGAGTTCCGTGATTTTCTGCAGTAAATGTTAATTAGACTTTCTCGTGATATTATCTAGTCATAAATAACTTAATGTAAGGAGTAAAGAAAAACTAACGATGCATATTGTAGTGGCAGGTCGTAATTTAAGTCCAGGGATGTTATTAAATAACGAAGGCTTTAAATTTATCCTCGTTATCAGCTTATGTAATTTATGCAGGGGTCAGAAATAGAAAGTATTCATTAAATAAAATGCTTATCGTGAGGTACATTCTGAATGTCTACATTTATGATCAGAATAAAAAAACGCAACATATTTTCTATGAAAGACACGGACGTATTTTTGTTTTATAATTACAATTTAAAATTATAAGATAATTCTACAGTAGAATTCCACAAACTCCTTACGAATGCAGTAAACGTCCTTTAAATTATTAAGATGCATGAGTTCGTCCATAAGTATAAAATATGTCTTGATTTTCTTTTAAACTTTTCTCCTATGTTCAACAAGCTATATTGTCACGTCAAATAGAAACTCGTCAAACTCTTCGTATCACACAGGAACATCTTGAACCACTTAAAAAATAATAATAATAATAATAATAAATGTGCAAAATTTCTTAACGTAAATACTCACTTCCTCTATATAAACAAAATTCTCTCTCTTAATACGCTGTATTGTTTTATTTAGAGTATACCAAGACATTTTTTATAAGTTTTAACCACTGCACTCATACAAAAATGGATTGGAAAAAAAAAAAAAGGATGGCAGATATTTGAAACCTCAATTTAAGTCCCCTTTCTCAGTGCGTAATATACAAGGAAAACCTAATTTTATAGAGAATGAATAACACCGAAATATTTTATCTGTGTAAAGAGGGGACATAGACAAGCAACTACTAATGGGAGACTTTTGCTCTATGGATTTCATTTTTCTTGTTACAATATAAAATCTCTCAGGGCATGGCCACCACTGACTTCTAACATTTGAAAAAATTAAAAAAAAAAAAAAAAGGAACTTCGTTGTTAACATTTGAGTTACGAATAAAAAACCAATGCAGTGGCGGGCAGTCATGTGATTAATCTGTAAATGTTGCAGATTATGGAAACACTAAATTATGATAAAGCTGGTTGATGAATGATTAATAATCAGGTTTCATCGATCAGTAAGAAGGCATGAAGTCAATTAAAGGAAAGTTTTAATCCCATTATTTCATTATTGACTTATGAGCACCAAATTGTAATGACTTTAATGCCCTAAAGGATACACATTTTACGTCATAGAGCAAAAAATATCCTAATAAAAGTATAGTCGTCTCTATACACAGATAAAATATTTCGGTGATATTCATTAATACCCTGTATAAAAATATTACAATCACGTTATATTCCTGAACATAACACATTCTATATTGCATTCTGTGGGATGGCATAATACAGGAAGAAAGAATTTAACACTTCTTACTGGCAATGTAGAAACCTTGCGAGAAGACAATAACATATTGAATCTTCCACTCTGTTGCTTCATACATTGCGCAGATGTTCTTGACAATGAAAGCTCAGAGTGGAGCAGGAATTCATACCCAAGTCTCATGTGTTAAACCCCTATCACTGCTTGAACCTTGTGCGGCACAATTCCACAAGTTCATCATTTAGTTCTAAATTCAACATTCACATTGTTTAAATATCTCCAGCTACTGCACTCAAACTACTGGCGTGTGTTTTCAAAGGTATTTTAAGCATTTTGTAACAAATACTTTGGATTGTACACATTCAGTTACACATCAAACGCCAAACCAGGATTAACTGCATTGAAAGCTAAACATATTAGCATAGGAAAATGAATGTAATCACTAAAGCTAAAAAAATTACGTGTGGTATTAAAATGAAAGTTCGTTTCTCCCTGTGCAGTTTTTCGGAGGACTTAACTAGGAACTTAGCAGCCACGATTTTGCCATGCCTGAGAACATAAACAGGCTCCAAAGGGACATGAAAGGCATTCGTAAGCCAAAAAATCAGTTTTAAATAAAGTTTTAAATAAGAATGAGTCCGAATAAGTGATGAAAAAACAAATAAATGAGATTAGGCTACCAAATGCCTTATAAATCGAAGCCAAAGTGAAATGCGAGCAACGTGAGGCAATTTAAGCTAATCCTAGATATATAACTGTTTATGTGACGCAAAGAACTACAACAGATAAAACATTCACCATTCTGAGAGAAGCGAAATAAAGATATTTGCGAAGATGGGAGTTCACGATAGAAATTACACACAGAAAGCTTGCTATGCCTTGTGCACCACTAATTGGAATTATTGGCTAAACCACTGGGCCCTAATTATGATACATAGAATTTCTCGCCTTGAGCTACCTCCCTTACAATGACACGTATTGCGATGTGTTCTATTCATTCTCGTATTAATTATAATAATAATAATTATTATTATTTTTAATATTCGTGGTTTTAAATATTCATTTCATGCTTAGTTCTCTGAGTATTCACTAGATACAAAAAACTCGAGGGCGGTAAAATCGGAACTTCTCAAAATATTAACTACTAGCTTAAATGGCCCGGCGTCGCCCGGGTTTGGTATTTTGTAATATGAAATTAACTTATGGAGGACTTTCGATGTTGAAACTCTATGTCCTTATATAATATGTATGTAGAATTCGAAATGAGGAAGAACGACATATGGAACTCAGGCTATTCCCTCAGAAAACGCTAGATATAGCTTTTTATGGCTCATGGAGGTTGTCGAATGTTGCATTCCATTGCTTCTACATACCATCCCTGGGAGGAGTGCAAATAAGAAGAAAAAGAAATTCCAGTTACATAAGAGTGTATTGTCTTGACAGAAAATTTTATTTCTCACTCTCATATTACCATACAACCGTTTCGGGGCTGAGGTAAAAAAGAAATTCAATATCACTTTCATACTTTCCTTCCCAAAAACCTGGGACATAATATACTGCGCGCGTAGGACTGAAAATGTTCCCATTTTGTCTTCTTTTAGATGCATAGGGCCTCTGAAAAACATCCCTAGGCCTATTTCTCAACTAATACAAAGCCTACAACTATGAGTGACGTATCAGTGGATAGGATTTGTTACCGACTTCCGATATAGCATACTCACTGGCACACACGTAAGTTGTCCCTTGAATACGATCGCTTATTCCACATCAAAATGTGAAGTGAGAAAATGATATTTTCCATGTCGAGGGTAGATAAAGTTATGTGACTGCTTTATTTTCGTGGATTTTATTCGTCAAGAATTATTTTCACAGTTATGTATTAAATACTTCGATAGTGTCAGCATTTGTTAAAGCCCAATATTATGATATAGTATCCAAAGCCCTATGTAAACATCGTAAACAATACTTTCGTTATGTAAACAATTGACATCAGAACTCACTAACTTTGCCTCATTTCACATTTCCGACTTTTCCCATGGATTTTCCAAAAAATTCCTTTCATACTAACCTTGTCCTGACAATTACGAACACAACAAAAAATAAATCAGCCAAAACGGTCAAGCCGTTCTCAAGTGATGCGGCAACAACCCTTTTGTAAATTCATTTTTATTAATATAGACAAGTTTCGTCTTTTAAATTTTAATCATTATTGACTCCGCTTATAAATAGACTCATATACATATATTCTGATATTGGTATTCAAGATCAAATATTGGAAATTAATATAGGCCTACAATTTCAAGTCACAAAGACGTTTATATCCTGTATATAGTTAATAAAATAGTAGATTAATATTATTGAATTATCTTGATATCATTCCCATGTGATCCTAAAGCTGACTTTTTGAGGAGTGGTAATTTTGAACTCCATAATATAAATTTTCCCTCAAAGGACCAATATGAAATTCATTAATTTATTCACTAACAGACTACACTGAACCATGCAACAACATTTTCTACAGTATATATACCATCACTATCAATCCCATTTTATGGTGAATAAAAACGTCAAATTTGGGTACAAATATTGGCGTATTTTCGGTGTATTTTCGCATACCAAAATACAATTTTTGGTTTATTTCACACTAAAACTAAAGGCTCATGTGATGAAAAATATTACATGTTACCGGTTCAATATTACCACGTCCGTAGTGATAACACCTAGCGTGAGGTATTGCCAGGTAACGCGTATCACAATTAATGTAATGAAGACATTTTTAACTAAAAGTTTTTGAATGTCAGAGTGGGCATGCGGTTTAAAAGGTGGTTTGATGTGAGAGGTTAGGCTTGTAAGGTGTGGGCTTGTCGCCTTACAGTGAGTGAAATTTGTAACACTGTATATAATGACTCCCCATGCTAAAGACTTACCACTCGAAGTCCCCCTTCGCCCAAGCGCTGAATAAGCGCCCTCTGACTGGATTTTTGCTATTTGGTACCAGGGTTCGAATCCCGGCTCGTGCATTTCAAATTTTATTTCATATATTCAGTTTCATCGTCATATTTAAGTATGAAAATTTAGTGGTTTGGTTATATTTTATTTTATTTTATTTATTTTATTTTTATGTTTTTATTTATTATTTATTTTAATTTATTTTATATTATATATTATATATTATATTATATTATTTTACTTTTTATTATTATGTTTTATTTTATACAGTATTGTTATATTTTATATTATTGTATTTTATATTAATATAAGCCTATATGATTTTTTATATTATTTTATTTATTACTATCTTAAATGGCCCGGCGTCACTCGGGTTTTGTATTTTGTAATATGAAATTAACTTATGGAGGACTTTCGATGTTGAAACTCTACGTCCTTATATAACATATATGTAGAATTCGAAATGAGGAAGAACGACGTATTATGACACTCAGACTATTCCCTCAGAAAACGCTAGGTATAGTTTTTTATGGCTCATCAGAGGATGTAGAATTTTGCATTCCATTGCTTCTACACACCATGCCTGGGAGGAGTGCAAAATAAGGAGAAAAAGAAATTCCGGATACGTAAGATTGTATTGTCTTGACAGAAAATTGTATTTCTCACTCTCATATTACCATACAACCGTTTCGGGGCTGAGGCAAAAAAGAAATTCAATATCACTTTCATACTTTCCTTCCCAAAAACCTGGGACATAATATACTGCGCGCGTAGGACTGAAAATGTTCCATCCCCTTTTTTTTTTTTGTCTTCCTTTAGATGCATAGGGCCTCTGAAAAACATCCCTAGGCCTATTTCTCAACTAATGCAAAGCCTACAACTATGAGTGACGTATCAGTGGATAGGATTTTTTACCGACTTCCGATATAGCATACTCACTGGCAAACACGTAAGTTGTCCCTGCAATACGACCGCTTATTCTACATCAAAATGTGAAATGTATTTTCCATGTCGAGGGTAGAGAAAGTTATGTGACTGCTTTATTTTCGTGGATTTTATTCGTCAAGAGTATTTTCACAATTATGTATTAAATACTTCGATAGTATCAGCAATTGTCAAAGCCCAGTATTATAATATAGTATCCAAAGCCCTATGTAAACATCGTAAACAATACTTTCGTTATGTAAACAATTGACATCAGAAAACTCTAACTTTGCCTCATTTCACATTTCCGACTTTTCCCGTGGATTTTCCAAAAATTTTCTTTCATACAAACCTTGTCGTGACAATTACGAACACAACAAAAAAAGAATCAGCCAAATCGGTCTAGCCGTTCTCAAGTGATGCGGCAACAACCCTTTTGTAAATTCATTTTTATTAATATAGACAAGTTTCGTCTTTTAAATTTTAATCATTATTGACTCCGCTTATAAATAGACTCATATACATATATTCTGATATTGGTATTCAAGATCAAATATTGGAAATTAATATAGGCCTACAATTTCAAGTCACAAAGACGTTTATATCCTGTATATAGTTAATAAAATAGTAGATTAATATTATTGAATTATCTTGATATCATTCCCATGTGATCCTAAAGCTGACTTTTTGAGGAGTGGTAATTTTGAACTCCATAATATAAATTTTCCCTCAAAGGACCAATATGAAATTCATTAATTTATTCACTAACAGACTACACTGAACCATGCAACAACATTTTCTACAGTATATATACCATCACTATCAATCCCATTTTATGGTGAATAAAAACGTCAAATTTGGGTACAAATATTGGCGTATTTTCGGTGTATTTTCGCATACCAAAATACAATTTTTGGTTTATTTCACACTAAAACTAAAGGCTCATGTGATGAAAAATATTACATGTTACCGGTTCAATATTACCACGTCCGTAGTGATAACACCTAGCGTGAGGTATTGCCAGGTAACGCGTATCACAATTAATGTAATGAAGACATTTTTAACTAAAAGTTTTTGAATGTCAGAGTGGGCATGCGGTTTAAAAGGTGGTTTGATGTGAGAGGTTAGGCTTGTAAGGTGTGGGCTTGTCGCCTTACAGTGAGTGAAATTTGTAACACTGTATATAATGACTCCCCATGCTAAAGACTTACCACTCGAAGTCCCCCTTCGCCCAAGCGCTGAATAAGCGCCCTCTGACTGGATTTTTGCTATTTGGTACCAGGGTTCGAATCCCGGCTCGTGCATTTCAAATTTTATTTCATATATTCAGTTTCATCGTCATATTTAAGTATGAAAATTTAGTGGTTTGGTTATATTTTATTTTATTTTATTTATTTTATTTTTATGTTTTTATTTATTATTTATTTTAATTTATTTTATATTATATATTATATTATATTATTTTACTTTTTATTATTATGTTTTATTTTATACAGTATTGTTATATTTTATATTATTGTATTTTATATTAATATAAGCCTATATGATTTTTTATATTATTTTATTTATTACTATCTTAAATGGCCCGGCGTCACTCGGGTTTTGTATTTTGTAATATGAAATTAACTTATGGAGGACTTTCGATGTTGAAACTCTACGTCCTTATATAACATATATGTAGAATTCGAAATGAGGAAGAACGACATATTATGACACTCAGACTATTCCCTCAGAAAACGCTAGGTATAGTTTTTTATGGCTCATCAGAGGATGTAGAATTTTGCATTCCATTGCTTCTACACACCATGCCTGGGAGGAGTGCAAAATAAGGAGAAAAAGAAATTCCGGATACGTAAGATTGTATTGTCTTGACAGAAAATTGTATTTCTCACTCTCATATTACCATACAACCGTTTCGGGGCTGAGGTAAAAAAGAAATTCAATATCACTTTCATACTTTCCTTCCCAAAAACCTGGGACATAATATACTGCGCGCGTAGGACTGAAAATGTTCCATCCCCTTTTTTTTTTGTCTTCCTTTAGTTGCATAGGGCCTCTGAAAAACATCCCTAGGCCTATTTCTCAACTAATGCAAAGCCTACAACTATGAGTGACGTATCAGTGGATAGGATTTTTTACCGACTTCCGATATAGCATACTCACTGGCAAACACGTAAGTTGTCCCTGCAATACGACCGCTTATTCTACATCAAAATGTGAAATGTATTTTCCATGTCGAGGGTAGAGAAAGTTATGTGACTGCTTTATTTTCGTGGATTTTATTCGTCAAGAGTATTTTCACAATTATGTATTAAATACTTCGATAGTATCAGCAATTGTCAAAGCCCAGTATTATAATATAGTATCCAAAGCCCTATGTAAACATCGTAAACAATACTTTCGTTATGTAAACAATTGACATCAGAAAACTCTAACTTTGCCTCATTTCACATTTCCGACTTTTCCCGTGGATTTTCCAAAAATTTTCTTTCATACAAACCTTGTCGTGACAATTACGAACACAACAAAAAAAGAATCAGCCAAATCGGTCTAGCCGTTCTCAAGTGATGCGGCAACAACCCTTTTGTAAATTCATTTTTATTAATATAGACAAGTTTCGTCTTTTAAATTTTAATCATTATTGACTCCGCTTATAAATAGACTCATATACATATATTCTGATATTGGTATTCAAGATCAAATATTGGAAATTAATATAGGCCTACAATTTCAAGTCACAAAGACGTTTATATCCTGTATATAGTTAATAAAATAGTAGATTAATATTATTGAATTATCTTGATATCATTCCCATGTGATCCTAAAGCTGACTTTTTGAGGAGTGGTAATTTTGAACTCCATAATATAAATTTTCCCTCAAAGGACCAATATGAAATTCATTAATTTATTCACTAACAGACTACACTGAACCATGCAACAACATTTTCTACAGTATATATACCATCACTATCAATCCCATTTTATGGTGAATAAAAACGTCAAATTTGGGTACAAATATTGGCGTATTTTCGGTGTATTTTCGCATACCAAAATACAATTTTTGGTTTATTTCACACTAAAACTAAAGGCTCATGTGATGAAAAATATTACATGTTACCGGTTCAATATTACCACGTCCGTAGTGATAACACCTAGCGTGAGGTATTGCCAGGTAACGCGTATCACAATTAATGTAATGAAGACATTTTTAACTAAAAGTTTTTGAATGTCAGAGTGGGCATGCGGTTTAAAAGGTGGTTTGATGTGAGAGGTTAGGCTTGTAAGGTGTGGGCTTGTCGCCTTACAGTGAGTGAAATTTGTAACACTGTATATAATGACTCCCCATGCTAAAGACTTACCACTCGAAGTCCCCCTTCGCCCAAGCGCTGAATAAGCGCCCTCTGACTGGATTTTTGCTATTTGGTACCAGGGTTCGAATCCCGGCTCGTGCATTTCAAATTTTATTTCATATATTCAGTTTCATCGTCATATTTAAGTATGAAAATTTAGTGGTTTGGTTATATTTTATTTTATTTTATTTATTTTATTTTTATGTTTTTATTTATTATTTATTTTAATTTATTTTATATTATATATTATATTATATTATTTTACTTTTTATTATTATGTTTTATTTTATACAGTATTGTTATATTTTATATTATTGTATTTTATATTAATATAAGCCTATATGATTTTTTATATTATTTTATTTATTACTATCTTAAATGGCCCGGCGTCACTCGGGTTTTGTATTTTGTAATATGAAATTAACTTATGGAGGACTTTCGATGTTGAAACTCTACGTCCTTATATAACATATATGTAGAATTCGAAATGAGGAAGAACGACATATTATGACACTCAGACTATTCCCTCAGAAAACGCTAGGTATAGTTTTTTATGGCTCATCAGAGGATGTAGAATTTTGCATTCCATTGCTTCTACACACCATGCCTGGGAGGAGTGCAAAATAAGGAGAAAAAGAAATTCCGGATACGTAAGATTGTATTGTCTTGACAGAAAATTGTATTTCTCACTCTCATATTACCATACAACCGTTTCGGGGCTGAGGTAAAAAAGAAATTCAATATCACTTTCATACTTTCCTTCCCAAAAACCTGGGACATAATATACTGCGCGCGTAGGACTGAAAATGTTCCATCCCCTTTTTTTTTTGTCTTCCTTTAGATGCATAGGGCCTCTGAAAAACATCCCTAGGCCTATTTCTCAACTAATGCAAAGCCTACAACTATGAGTGACGTATCAGTGGATAGGATTTTTTACCGACTTCCGATATAGCATACTCACTGGCAAACACGTAAGTTGTCCCTGCAATACGACCGCTTATTCTACATCAAAATGTGAAATGTATTTTCCATGTCGAGGGTAGAGAAAGTTATGTGACTGCTTTATTTTCGTGGATTTTATTCGTCAAGAGTATTTTCACAATTATGTATTAAATACTTCGATAGTATCAGCAATTGTCAAAGCCCAGTATTATAATATAGTATCCAAAGCCCTATGTAAACATCGTAAACAATACTTTCGTTATGTAAACAATTGACATCAGAAAACTCTAACTTTGCCTCATTTCACATTTCCGACTTTTCCCGTGGATTTTCCAAAAATTTTCTTTCATACAAACCTTGTCGTGACAATTACGAACACAACAAAAAAAGAATCAGCCAAATCGGTCTAGCCGTTCTCAAGTGATGCGGCAACAACCCTTTTGTAAATTCATTTTTATTAATATAGACAAGTTTCGTCTTTTAAATTTTAATCATTATTGACTCCGCTTATAAATAGACTCATATACATATATTCTGATATTGGTATTCAAGATCAAATATTGGAAATTAATATAGGCCTACAATTTCAAGTCACAAAGACGTTTATATCCTGTATATAGTTAATAAAATAGTAGATTAATATTATTGAATTATCTTGATATCATTCCCATGTGATCCTAAAGCTGACTTTTTGAGGAGTGGTAATTTTGAACTCCATAATATAAATTTTCCCTCAAAGGACCAATATGAAATTCATTAATTTATTCACTAACAGACTACACTGAACCATGCAACAACATTTTCTACAGTATATATACCATCACTATCAATCCCATTTTATGGTGAATAAAAACGTCAAATTTGGGTACAAATATTGGCGTATTTTCGGTGTATTTTCGCATACCAAAATACAATTTTTGGTTTATTTCACACTAAAACTAAAGGCTCATGTGATGAAAAATATTACATGTTACCGGTTCAATATTACCACGTCCGTAGTGATAACACCTAGCGTGAGGTATTGCCAGGTAACGCGTATCACAATTAATGTAATGAAGACATTTTTAACTAAAAGTTTTTGAATGTCAGAGTGGGCATGCGGTTTAAAAGGTGGTTTGATGTGAGAGGTTAGGCTTGTAAGGTGTGGGCTTGTCGCCTTACAGTGAGTGAAATTTGTAACACTGTATATAATGACTCCCCATGCTAAAGACTTACCACTCGAAGTCCCCCTTCGCCCAAGCGCTGAATAAGCGCCCTCTGACTGGATTTTTGCTATTTGGTACCAGGGTTCGAATCCCGGCTCGTGCATTTCAAATTTTATTTCATATATTCAGTTTCATCGTCATATTTAAGTATGAAAATTTAGTGGTTTGGTTATATTTTATTTTATTTTATTTATTTTATTTTTATGTTTTTATTTATTATTTATTTTAATTTATTTTATATTATATATTATATTATATTATTTTACTTTTTATTATTATGTTTTATTTTATACAGTATTGTTATATTTTATATTATTGTATTTTATATTAATATAAGCCTATATGATTTTTTATATTATTTTATTTATTACTATCTTAAATGGCCCGGCGTCACTCGGGTTTTGTATTTTGTAATATGAAATTAACTTATGGAGGACTTTCGATGTTGAAACTCTACGTCCTTATATAACATATATGTAGAATTCGAAATGAGGAAGAACGACGTATTATGACACTCAGACTATTCCCTCAGAAAACGCTAGGTATAGTTTTTTATGGCTCATCAGAGGATGTAGAATTTTGCATTCCATTGCTTCTACACACCATGCCTGGGAGGAGTGCAAAATAAGGAGAAAAAGAAATTCCGGATACGTAAGATTGTATTGTCTTGACAGAAAATTGTATTTCTCACTCTCATATTACCATACAACCGTTTCGGGGCTGAGGCAAAAAAGAAATTCAATATCACTTTCATACTTTCCTTCCCAAAAACCTGGGACATAATATACTGCGCGCGTAGGACTGAAAATGTTCCATCCCCTTTTTTTTTTTTGTCTTCCTTTAGATGCATAGGGCCTCTGAAAAACATCCCTAGGCCTATTTCTCAACTAATGCAAAGCCTACAACTATGAGTGACGTATCAGTGGATAGGATTTTTTACCGACTTCCGATATAGCATACTCACTGGCAAACACGTAAGTTGTCCCTGCAATACGACCGCTTATTCTACATCAAAATGTGAAATGTATTTTCCATGTCGAGGGTAGAGAAAGTTATGTGACTGCTTTATTTTCGTGGATTTTATTCGTCAAGAGTATTTTCACAATTATGTATTAAATACTTCGATAGTATCAGCAATTGTCAAAGCCCAGTATTATAATATAGTATCCAAAGCCCTATGTAAACATCGTAAACAATACTTTCGTTATGTAAACAATTGACATCAGAAAACTCTAACTTTGCCTCATTTCACATTTCCGACTTTTCCCGTGGATTTTCCAAAAATTTTCTTTCATACAAACCTTGTCGTGACAATTACGAACACAACAAAAAAAGAATCAGCCAAATCGGTCTAGCCGTTCTCAAGTGATGCGGCAACAACCCTTTTGTAAATTCATTTTTATTAATATAGACAAGTTTCGTCTTTTAAATTTTAATCATTATTGACTCCGCTTATAAATAGACTCATATACATATATTCTGATATTGGTATTCAAGATCAAATATTGGAAATTAATATAGGCCTACAATTTCAAGTCACAAAGACGTTTATATCCTGTATATAGTTAATAAAATAGTAGATTAATATTATTGAATTATCTTGATATCATTCCCATGTGATCCTAAAGCTGACTTTTTGAGGAGTGGTAATTTTGAACTCCATAATATAAATTTTCCCTCAAAGGACCAATATGAAATTCATTAATTTATTCACTAACAGACTACACTGAACCATGCAACAACATTTTCTACAGTATATATACCATCACTATCAATCCCATTTTATGGTGAATAAAAACGTCAAATTTGGGTACAAATATTGGCGTATTTTCGGTGTATTTTCGCATACCAAAATACAATTTTTGGTTTATTTCACACTAAAACTAAAGGCTCATGTGATGAAAAATATTACATGTTACCGGTTCAATATTACCACGTCCGTAGTGATAACACCTAGCGTGAGGTATTGCCAGGTAACGCGTATCACAATTAATGTAATGAAGACATTTTTAACTAAAAGTTTTTGAATGTCAGAGTGGGCATGCGGTTTAAAAGGTGGTTTGATGTGAGAGGTTAGGCTTGTAAGGTGTGGGCTTGTCGCCTTACAGTGAGTGAAATTTGTAACACTGTATATAATGACTCCCCATGCTAAAGACTTACCACTCGAAGTCCCCCTTCGCCCAAGCGCTGAATAAGCGCCCTCTGACTGGATTTTTGCTATTTGGTACCAGGGTTCGAATCCCGGCTCGTGCATTTCAAATTTTATTTCATATATTCAGTTTCATCGTCATATTTAAGTATGAAAATTTAGTGGTTTGGTTATATTTTATTTTATTTTATTTATTTTATTTTTATGTTTTTATTTATTATTTATTTTAATTTATTTTATATTATATATTATATTATATTATTTTACTTTTTATTATTATGTTTTATTTTATACAGTATTGTTATATTTTATATTATTGTATTTTATATTAATATAAGCCTATATGATTTTTTATATTATTTTATTTATTACTATCTTAAATGGCCCGGCGTCACTCGGGTTTTGTATTTTGTAATATGAAATTAACTTATGGAGGACTTTCGATGTTGAAACTCTACGTCCTTATATAACATATATGTAGAATTCGAAATGAGGAAGAACGACATATTATGACACTCAGACTATTCCCTCAGAAAACGCTAGGTATAGTTTTTTATGGCTCATCAGAGGATGTAGAATTTTGCATTCCATTGCTTCTACACACCATGCCTGGGAGGAGTGCAAAATAAGGAGAAAAAGAAATTCCGGATACGTAAGATTGTATTGTCTTGACAGAAAATTGTATTTCTCACTCTCATATTACCATACAACCGTTTCGGGGCTGAGGTAAAAAAGAAATTCAATATCACTTTCATACTTTCCTTCCCAAAAACCTGGGACATAATATACTGCGCGCGTAGGACTGAAAATGTTCCATCCCCTTTTTTTTTTGTCTTCCTTTAGTTGCATAGGGCCTCTGAAAAACATCCCTAGGCCTATTTCTCAACTAATGCAAAGCCTACAACTATGAGTGACGTATCAGTGGATAGGATTTTTTACCGACTTCCGATATAGCATACTCACTGGCAAACACGTAAGTTGTCCCTGCAATACGACCGCTTATTCTACATCAAAATGTGAAATGTATTTTCCATGTCGAGGGTAGAGAAAGTTATGTGACTGCTTTATTTTCGTGGATTTTATTCGTCAAGAGTATTTTCACAATTATGTATTAAATACTTCGATAGTATCAGCAATTGTCAAAGCCCAGTATTATAATATAGTATCCAAAGCCCTATGTAAACATCGTAAACAATACTTTCGTTATGTAAACAATTGACATCAGAAAACTCTAACTTTGCCTCATTTCACATTTCCGACTTTTCCCGTGGATTTTCCAAAAATTTTCTTTCATACAAACCTTGTCGTGACAATTACGAACACAACAAAAAAAGAATCAGCCAAATCGGTCTAGCCGTTCTCAAGTGATGCGGCAACAACCCTTTTGTAAATTCATTTTTATTAATATAGACAAGTTTCGTCTTTTAAATTTTAATCATTATTGACTCCGCTTATAAATAGACTCATATACATATATTCTGATATTGGTATTCAAGATCAAATATTGGAAATTAATATAGGCCTACAATTTCAAGTCACAAAGACGTTTATATCCTGTATATAGTTAATAAAATAGTAGATTAATATTATTGAATTATCTTGATATCATTCCCATGTGATCCTAAAGCTGACTTTTTGAGGAGTGGTAATTTTGAACTCCATAATATAAATTTTCCCTCAAAGGACCAATATGAAATTCATTAATTTATTCACTAACAGACTACACTGAACCATGCAACAACATTTTCTACAGTATATATACCATCACTATCAATCCCATTTTATGGTGAATAAAAACGTCAAATTTGGGTACAAATATTGGCGTATTTTCGGTGTATTTTCGCATACCAAAATACAATTTTTGGTTTATTTCACACTAAAACTAAAGGCTCATGTGATGAAAAATATTACATGTTACCGGTTCAATATTACCACGTCCGTAGTGATAACACCTAGCGTGAGGTATTGCCAGGTAACGCGTATCACAATTAATGTAATGAAGACATTTTTAACTAAAAGTTTTTGAATGTCAGAGTGGGCATGCGGTTTAAAAGGTGGTTTGATGTGAGAGGTTAGGCTTGTAAGGTGTGGGCTTGTCGCCTTACAGTGAGTGAAATTTGTAACACTGTATATAATGACTCCCCATGCTAAAGACTTACCACTCGAAGTCCCCCTTCGCCCAAGCGCTGAATAAGCGCCCTCTGACTGGATTTTTGCTATTTGGTACCAGGGTTCGAATCCCGGCTCGTGCATTTCAAATTTTATTTCATATATTCAGTTTCATCGTCATATTTAAGTATGAAAATTTAGTGGTTTGGTTATATTTTATTTTATTTTATTTATTTTATTTTTATGTTTTTATTTATTATTTATTTTAATTTATTTTATATTATATATTATATTATATTATTTTACTTTTTATTATTATGTTTTATTTTATACAGTATTGTTATATTTTATATTATTGTATTTTATATTAATATAAGCCTATATGATTTTTTATATTATTTTATTTATTACTATCTTAAATGGCCCGGCGTCACTCGGGTTTTGTATTTTGTAATATGAAATTAACTTATGGAGGACTTTCGATGTTGAAACTCTACGTCCTTATATAACATATATGTAGAATTCGAAATGAGGAAGAACGACATATTATGACACTCAGACTATTCCCTCAGAAAACGCTAGGTATAGTTTTTTATGGCTCATCAGAGGATGTAGAATTTTGCATTCCATTGCTTCTACACACCATGCCTGGGAGGAGTGCAAAATAAGGAGAAAAAGAAATTCCGGATACGTAAGATTGTATTGTCTTGACAGAAAATTGTATTTCTCACTCTCATATTACCATACAACCGTTTCGGGGCTGAGGTAAAAAAGAAATTCAATATCACTTTCATACTTTCCTTCCCAAAAACCTGGGACATAATATACTGCGCGCGTAGGACTGAAAATGTTCCATCCCCTTTTTTTTTTGTCTTCCTTTAGATGCATAGGGCCTCTGAAAAACATCCCTAGGCCTATTTCTCAACTAATGCAAAGCCTACAACTATGAGTGACGTATCAGTGGATAGGATTTTTTACCGACTTCCGATATAGCATACTCACTGGCAAACACGTAAGTTGTCCCTGCAATACGACCGCTTATTCTACATCAAAATGTGAAATGTATTTTCCATGTCGAGGGTAGAGAAAGTTATGTGACTGCTTTATTTTCGTGGATTTTATTCGTCAAGAGTATTTTCACAATTATGTATTAAATACTTCGATAGTATCAGCAATTGTCAAAGCCCAGTATTATAATATAGTATCCAAAGCCCTATGTAAACATCGTAAACAATACTTTCGTTATGTAAACAATTGACATCAGAAAACTCTAACTTTGCCTCATTTCACATTTCCGACTTTTCCCGTGGATTTTCCAAAAATTTTCTTTCATACAAACCTTGTCGTGACAATTACGAACACAACAAAAAAAGAATCAGCCAAATCGGTCTAGCCGTTCTCAAGTGATGCGGCAACAACCCTTTTGTAAATTCATTTTTATTAATATAGATGAAAATAATAATAAATTACTTTCGATAGCTGTTGAATATGAAATGAACCTTTTCCTTTACATTCCATAATCGTATACGTAATCTTATCCGTAATCCATTTATTAGCTAAACTCAAAATTCGTAAAAAAAATATAGAACACTTTGGCAAAGCCCAGTTCAATTTCTGCTTGACTAACTAATAGCTTTTTTAAAAGAACTTCTAGTCCTTCAGATTGTACGACATGTAACTCGACTTTTGAACGCTTGCCAAAAGAAACAGGTATCTTAGTAACAAATTTATTCACCTCCAGGAACACAAGTCTTTGCTACACATGGCTTTACACTCGCTTTTACACAAGAAACGAGTCGGCAAGAACTCCAGAATATTATCCACATAGAAGCAAAGCCCCGGTGATGAAAACCCACCTGTGCCACGCTCTTCTCTCTGAAACTTCCATCCAAATTAGGATTTAGACTGAATTACCAGGGATGTAACACTTCAACGGGAGATGTATCACTGAAAACCCAAGTCATTATTAAGCCCTTCATCACAGGATTGATAAAGAGGCTTGATATATATGCTTGTCGTTAGAGCGAATAAAATATTCGTTTCCGTGAGTTCAGATCAGCATGAACATTTTACCTGCACTCAAAAACTATATATCTAATCTATGTACAACCTCATATCCTGCGTTTATTTTACTTAGCATAAGTTCAATCTATATTACAATATGGCATATTGGGTTGGGGGGAGGGAATGGCTAAATCCAACCGCTTGCCTTTAGAAATACTACCGAAAAGGATCATTAAAATATGTCTAAGTACACCTGCTGATTACCCCAAAATACTAATAAAAGTAGCCATACTAAATAGCATTTGAAGTGATTATAATTCCATTAATAGTAATTTGCAATTCAACAATACCCATTTGAGGTTGGGTTACCCTAAGATTATCCGGGTAAAGCTGGAAAAAAATATAGATATATAGATATATTTTACAATTATACCCAGTGTTTTTAGATAATGTGCACTTTACCCGGGTACATCTAGGTTTACCCAATTTCGGGTTGTGGTTTATGAGCTCATAAACGCTCATAAACCCATAAACATATAGAAAGGAGAATTTCCTCTCTTTCTAAAGTTTGTTAAAAACTTCGGTCAATATTGCATATTAGTAAAGTAGAAGGAAACCTGCCAGAGTATTAAGCTTTGAATCCGTTTTCTAAACAGTGTTAAGAATACAGTGCTTGTACACTGCAGTATGTGACGTAGCAGAATGAAGCGCTCTGCAACTACATTTAAGTGGAGAAATTGAGTTACAAATCCTTTGGACCGTTACATGGGAATTATTCCACTGTCTCTTGTATACTCATGCCTGATCAAAGTAACGGTTACTCTTCTACTTCCATTCAATCATTCGTTACGCTTTTATTATTCACACATTGGTGATTTATTGTCCAATCAGGAAGAACAACTCAATTATAGTGAACTGCTTTTAAAAAGCATCAGATATAATCAAAGAGCTTCAATTCGAACCTAGTGCTTATTTTAAATATATGTACGTTTTTGTTTTACTTATATAATTATATCTGTTACGAGACATATATAATCTTTCACAGGCAGAACTTTTACTATGGAATCACTGATTCTTATTTAACATTCTTGAATCGTACCTTAAGATCTAAGTAAATTTTGTTTGTTTGTATGATTGTTAGGATTGCTTAACGATAATAGTATACTGCTAAAGACTGAAACAGTAGTTGGTGAGCCGAAATTTCGCCCCGCCAGAGGTCTTTCATATGACCAGGGCCCGGATTCTTGGGTTTTGAACTATTATCTTCCTTAATAGCGAATTGTGATATGTTAACATAATTATCCGTTTCTTTAGCACAGCAGGCACAGAGTCCACTCTTATAAAACCTAAAAAATGCATAAAAAGGTCTCTAAAAACTAACAATGGCTAAAACTTTTTCACATGTAAAAATTCAATAAAATACCTGAGTAATTTGTTAAAAGTTATATTTTAAAGCATTATCCTCATTTATCGTCTGTTCCCTGTAAATTTCAAAAATAAAAACAATGCACTTGATAGTGCAATGCTAAAGAGTCTCATTAATTGAAAAATGTTCTTATGGTGTTCAATATTAATGTCCTATAAACTCTAACCTGTTGAAAATTAAGCAAAAAAATCCTGTAGTTTTGTGGATCAGAGCTAAAGAAACAAATAAATGAAACTAAATTGGGAATGTGAGTCAGTTGGAGAATTTAATGTTGTACCGGCACGTTGCCATGGTAACTCAGTTGGTTAGAGCATCGGCACGGAGAGCCGAAGATCCTGGTTCAACTCCCGGCTATGGCATTGAATTTTTCATTCTGACTTCACGTGTCCAAATGAAACCAAAGTTTATTCAGTGTGTTTATTGAAGATACTTATAAAGAGAAACCTAAAAAGGAACTTGCCCGAAAATGGTAAAAAAACTCAAAATTATTTCTGTTTGAACAGATTAATACGCGGTTTATAAAAACCTAATAATCCGCCCTGCACATGCAATTCAATTGATAAACATAGACGTTCACTTAAGGCCTGTCGACTCGAGTTGGAAGATCCTGGTTAAAAGCCCGGCAATAGCATTGATGTTTCCAGTGTGTCTCGGCCATTTGATCATTAAAATGTAGTTGAAATGTATGAAGTATGCAACTTTAATTATAGGTGCATTACTGTATAAATCTATATCTAAATGTGTTGAAAAATATCTTCCCTTCTGTAATATTATTGCCCGTCTTATATATGTAAAACGAGGATATAATTATACAATGCCTAGTTAATGAGAAATAAATATTTCGCAAATTGCGCGGTTCTTATATTCAAATTTTGAGTGGTACAATACTTTTTCTATAATTATCTACTGCAATATCCAAGACCGAAACATACTAAAAGTAGCAATAAATTAATTTCGGTTGCACGAAGTTGTATTAACGTTCATGCGTTTGGGAAGTCTTAATTATATGCGAGTGGAAAGAGGGAAAGTTGGATTCGGCTCCGTGGCTTGGAAAATATTAACTCGTACCGCACCGGAATTGCTTCAGTGCCTACAGCGAATGCAATGCTGCTGGAAAGTACTGCAGGCTGCTAACGTATATCAGCTACAGCTTTCTGCTCCCCGCCCCACAAGAACAGAGAGAGCATCCAAGCACTAGCTACTCCCCTTTCCACAATATACCTCGATCGAGGATTATTATTATTTATTTATTAAGTACACTAGTTTTACAATGCGCTTACTCAACGTCCTTCTCACTCTATTTACTTATTTTTAAAAAATATAGGCCACGCTGACAATAGAGCATTCAGAAAATAATAATAATAATAATAAGAAGAAAATTAAGTAAAGTTTCTCTATACAGGCCATGAAGGCACAGAGGGTTCCAGAAAGTTGAAGCTCCCAGATTTAAGACATTCGGCTCATGAAGGTGGTAATGTTGTCAGCCTTACGCACCGGTAGCCTTTACCCCCAGGATTGCTCCTGGTACTCATTTCTGTTATACGTTGAGTCGAACCCAGTTCCATAGTGCCACCAGAAGGATTAGGCTGATTGAGAAACTCCAACGACCTCATCGGGGATCGAACCCGCGATCTTCTGGTTTGTAGCGCAATGCCTCTACAACTACGCTACGGTGTATCCCTGTTCAGTTATGTTGTGATCTTTTTAGCTGTTAATATTTTTATTGCTAAATGTTTAATTTTATTATGATGGATGGTTGATTTGATTTCTTTCTGCTTTTCGCCCGTTTTCAGGGGGCCTTGCATTCTCTTCATTATTTTTAAGGACAGTTGAATTTCTCTACAATATGTTTTTTATATTGTTAGCTTTCTTCTTTTCTTCTTGTTTCAAACATTCCTTCTTCGTCTTCGCCATTTTTAAATCCTCTTAAAGGATCATTGTCCATATCTGGACTTAACTAGCAGTGGTTTTTTAACGTCATAATTCCTTATTCTTCGCTTCCTGCAAGTTAAGGCTTCTTTATAATTGATATTAATTGCACAGAAGCAATTTTTCACATTTATTCGTCTCAGAAAAGGCTGGATTCGTTTAGTGCTTCCACCAGGCATTTCTACATGAATTGACTATCTTGATTGTGACCTGATTTGGACTTCAGGACTATTTTTGAGGTAATATTAGCTACGAAAGGAATCTTATTACCTAGTGAGTGCATTAAAGCTCTAAAATTATTTCATACAGCTAATAATATTAAATTGATTTTATTGCAACGTAGCTGTATCTACTTTAACACGCAATATAAATTCAGTAACATTATTATTGCGCATTATTTGGTGAATTAAAATATCACAAGATTGACTGTGAACCTTAATACGGCATATAATTGGTACATGTGTGTATTTCATTGTCATTCACATAATTTTATTTGGAATATTGACTCCAAAGGTCCTCCGGAATTGTTATTAAATATATTTTTAAATCAGCAAGCTCTTTCATTTACTGGCGGAATCAATCATCCCTGCTTATAAGAAGACTTCAAGACGTCGATGAAATTTCCAACGAGTGTTTGTGATTCAAGAAGATCAAAGTGTCAGTGTTATCTCACCTATGGTTTATTTAGCTTATAACCTTGTTATCGTTCATTCTAAGCGAAATGTATAGCGTGTGTACAATCTTTATCACCCTTAATTAATTTAATTGTTTTTACAGTCCACTGTCTACGCACGTTATACATTTTTTGGTACCTCCGAGGCCGGATAGAACCACAATATTGTAACACGCATTGTAAACCTACACTCGTTCTATTCCGCCCGTAGTAAACATTATTGAGATAATTCAAGCTGTTGGTGTTCCGCAATTCATGCTGTTTGAACACAAATATCATTCAAGCAAATAATTGACTTATTTGAAGCACAATTGACATTCCTGACTTAAGTCAGTTTGAAGTTTCTTATTGAAAAGGTAATTTTAATCTCATATTAAGTGCTTCTGCCTCCGTGTTTTAATCTGCACGTGTGAGGCCTAATATTCAGACAACAGCTCTTCAAACTAATTTATTAAAAGGGTTTGATATTATTTACATAATTGCACTCACCTTTGTGAATCCATGTACACACACATTATTGTCACATTTTGTCTAACCGCGGGCAACTAACTTTAGTGCTCAATAAGCTCTCAGTGCGGTCAATTTAAGTCATAAACAGTGAATCACGTTAAGTCGAATACTATTTGAACAATCAATTGTCAAATCATGACTGACGTAGAAGGCACCCTTAAGACTTTAAAGGCAAAAAGAACACCTATTAAGTCGAGAATCACTCGCAAAGTTAATTACATTCTAGACTGCGTTATCAATGAGGAAACCTCTCCTCAAGACCTTCTTGAGCTTAAGATTGATTTAAGCAAGCTTGAATCTGAATATAACAGAGTCCAGTCTGAGATCAATGAACTAGCCTTTTCTGAATCCGAAGATGCCTATATGGCAGAAATTGAGAAAACCATACAAAGGGCCATCTCCCATATTAGCAAGCAGATTAATGCTTTCAATAGAGCTGAAGCGGCTGAAGCTAAAGCTAAAGCTGAAGAAGCTGAAGCTAGAGCTAGAGCTGAAGCGGCTGAAGCTAAAGCTAAAGCTGAAGAAGCTGAAGCTAGAGCTATAGCTAAAGCTGAAGAAGCTGAAGCTAGAGCTATAGCTAAAGCTGAAGAAGCTGAAGCTAGAGCTAGAGCTGAAGCAGCTGAAGCTAAGGCTAGAGCCAAGGCCGAAGCCGAAGCTATTTTTAACCTTCTGAAAAATCAATTCATATTTCAAATTCAAACAGTATCTGAATTTGAAATTCTGGACAAAATATCCTATCAAGAGGCCATTGTTCTTAAGTCGGTGCTAGAAGAATTGTTTAATAGGTATAAGGTTGAAAGTCTTCAGCATCGTAACATTTACGATGATGAGGCTGAGTTTCAAGAGCGCCAGCTTCAGTCAGAATGTTCAAGGGCTTTAGCTTATATCAATTCTTCAATTGCAGATGCAAAACTGTTATATGAGCCGAATCAAGAGCAGAGCTCTAATCACAACTCTTCTTTGTCTGCACCTTTACCGAACTTACCTAAATTGCCTGAAATTAAGCTACCAAGTTTTTTAGGCGATCCTAGAGCTTGGCTTGAATTCAGGGATACATTTAACTCATTAATTGTTCAGCACAGTCATATATCCAACATGGATAAATTTCAATATCTAAAATCTTGTTTATCCCCGGAGGTAATGACTGTAATTCAAAATATCCCGGTCTCCAATGCCACCTTTGATGTAGCTTGGAAGACTTTAGCTGAAAGATTCGATAATGACAGATTAATTGCCAACACGCATTTGGATAACCTTTTTTCTCCACCGCCCCTTAAAGGAGATTCTGCAAGCTCATTGCAACAATACTTAGATCATTTTACAAGTACGGTTCATGCATTGAACGTACTAAATACTGATGTTCCTCTGTCTGACTTAATTATTTCACGTATCATTGTGGATAAGCTCCCAGTAGAATTAATTAAAGAATGGGAATCTTCAATTAAGTTAGGAAAACTTCCCAAGTTGCAGGAATTATTCAGTTTTTTGGAGTCTAGGGTTAGGGTGCTGCAGATGACAGAATCGGTTCTGAAAAGTCAGTCCGTCAAGCCCTCATCTGCTCCTTCTGTCAAGGCTAACCTCTCCTCTCCTAGAGCGAAATGCAATTATTGTAGTAAATCGAATCACACTATCATTTATTGTGACGCCTTTAGATCGCTGAATTATTCATCCCGCGATCAATTCGTGAAAAATCACAAACTTTGTCGTGTTTGCCTTAGCTCAAATGGTCACACTTCGAGCTGTAACACTTTTAGATGTAGACAATGTCAAGGCAGGCACAGCAACTTATTGCATGACCCTTCACGGCCAAGCAATTCTCAAGCCATAAATACGGCCAATATCATGTCTGCCAGCCAGTCACGGCAGAAATGTCTTTTACCTACTGCTAGCGTGATAATTTTAAGTAACAATGGCAGTGCCGTACAGGCCACAGCTCTAATTGATACTGGATCAGACTGTAATCTAATTACTGACAGATTATTCAGGCAGCTTGGTTTGTCGCCATTGTCTCAATGTACGTCTCTTGCTGGCATTCTTTCTACCAATGCAAATGTCTTGAATTGTACAGAAATCTCTATAAGATCTCAGGTTACGAATTGGTGCTACAATACAAAGGCCATTATAGTTCCTGAGATCTCTGCTTCCAATTTCCCTAAACACTTTATTAGTACTAGCGGTTGGAACATTCCTCCTAACTTACCCTTAGCAGATCCCAACTTTAATTCTCCTAAGCCTATTGATTTGCTATTGGGAGTTGAGATATGTTCTCAAATCTTGGTATCTGGACAGATATCTGCTCCCAACTTGCCTACTATACAGAACTCCCAACTAGGCTGGTACTTCTCCGGCAAGTTGCCTTCGTTCCCTCTTAAGCATCATAACATGCCTTCAATGCAGCGAAGGAGATGTTCTAAGTTGAATAGGCCTTCATCAGATAAACCCTTTAATTACACTGAGTCTTCTGTGAATTACTCAGCCTTCATCACGTCTGATGAAGATATCAGTAGTCAACTTACCAGGTTTTGGGAGCTTGAAAGAGTTACTCACTCTGCTCCTTTTCCTAATGAATCTTTTTGTGAGCAGCATTTTAAGGATAATTTTCAGAGAAACTCTGAAGGCAGATATATTGTCAAGCTGCCATTTCGCGCTGACCCAGACATTCTAGGCAGCACGCAGAATCAAGCTTTAAAGAGATTTGAATCATTAGAAAAACGTCTAGCTTCCAATGCCTCTCTTCATACAGAATATTGCAAGTTTATGAATGAATATTTGGAATTAGGGCACATGGAGCCTTCCACATCAGACTCTAATTCAAATATCCAATATGTGATTCCCCACCATCCAGTTTTTAAGCCATCCAGTACTACCACTAAACTTAGGGTGGTATTTGATGCTTCTGCGAGGTCATCTACTGGGAAATCGCTTAACGATATATTAGCTGTAGGTCCTGTGGTTCAGCCAGACCTATTTTCTATATTGATTCGATTTAGATTCAAACCCATTGCATTCACAGCTGATATAGCAAAAATGTATAGGCAAGTTTTGATTCACAAGGATCATCAGTCATTTCAACAAATATATTGGAGGAGTTCTCAAGCAGAACCCATGCAGCTATACAATTTGAAGACTGTGACCTATGGCACAGCCTCAGCTGCTTTTCTAGCTACTAGAGCTTTGAAGCAGCTTATTATTGATGAAGGGATTGACTTCCCATTGGCATCCTCAGTCATTAACAACTGTACCTATGTTGATGATATCGTAGCTGCTGCCGATACTATTGAGGAGGCTAAGGCAACCATCTGTCAATTAAGACAGTTGCTTCCTTTAGGTGGTTTTCAACCACGTAAATGGAGTGCAAACGTGCCCGAGTTAATCCAAGATATTCCAATTGAAGACAGGGAACTTCTTGATTCTCGCACATTTGGCGACTGTGACGCTAATGCTTTGAAGGCCCTTGGACTGATTTGGCAACCCTCAAATGATGTATTAAGAATAGAAACTTCTATTGATTATTCAAAACCCTTTACTCGTTGTACGAGGCGTAACTTGCTATCTTGTATAGCTTCTATATTTGATCCTTTGGGATTGATTTGCCCGGTGGTGTCATTTTGCAAAATAATATTTCAATCTCTATGGAAACAAACCAATTCATGGGATGAGCTTATTCCAGACTTAGTTGCCACCAAATGGTGCAAGATTCATAGTCAGTTGAATGCTATTTCTAATATAGCCATTCCTCGTCTCGCATTACTGCAGAATGCAGTTTCCATTCAAGTTCATGGTTTCTGCGATGCTAGTGAAGCCGCTTATGGAGCCTGCATCTACTTACGCTCTGTAGATCAATCTGGAAATTTTAAGAGCGCTTTGCTTTGTGGAAAATCACGCATTGCTCCTTTAAAGGCTGTTACGATTCCTAGACTCGAATTATTGGCAGCTCATTTGCTAGCTAATTTAATATCTAAGGTAATGCCCATACTTCAATTAAATATCGAATCTGTCCACTTGTGGAGCGATTCCAAGGTGGTTTTGGGCTGGCTTACTCATTCACCCACCACTTTGAAAACCTTTGTGGCCAATAGAGTCGCTGATATTCAGGAGATTACATCTATTGACTCTTGGTCTCATGTTGCATCTAAGGAAAATCCTGCGGATCTTATTTCTAGAGGATCCTCTCCTTTAGATCTTTTGAATAATTCTTTATGGTGGTCAGGTCCTCATTGGCTTATTGATAATGAATTTAAATGGCCTAAGAATTGTGACTCCATGCAGTCTACTTCTCTTCCAGAGATGAAGGTAGTAGCTCTTATTGAATCAGACAATTCTGATCTTTGTGATTGGCTATCCAAATACAGTTATTTGAAAACTATCCGTGTAATGGCATTTATGTTAAGATTCATTCATAATTGTCGGAAGGCTCAATCTCCCCTCACAGGTTCTCTATCTCCTGATGAGATATCTAATGCTATCTGTTATTCTGTTAAGGTAATCCAGAGACAGTATTACTCTAAGGAAATCCAAGCTCTGTCTTCAAATCTGGAATTATCTAATTCAAGTAAACTTAAGCAACTTAGCCCCTTCATACTCAAGGATGGTATTCTCCGTGTGGGTGGACGTTTGGAACGTTCAAATCTATCCTTTGATAATAGACATCCTATGTTGTTGCCAGCACAACATTCTTTCACTAAACACCTTATCTTCTATACACATATTCTTTTAAAGCATGCTGGTCCCCAACTTATTATCTCGCACTTGAGAGAGAAATTCTGGATCATCTCCTTGCGTAAAACAGTCAGGAGCCAACTGAGGCTCTGTTTCATATGCTTTAAGTTTAATGCTCAAGCATTCCAGCAAAAAATGGCTGACTTACCTCCTGAGCGAGTGAATTGTATACCAGCTTTTACCAATGTCAGTGTTGATTATGCTGGGCCATATATGATTAAATTTGGAGGTCCCAGATCAAGGATTCAAGTTAAATCCTACATATCCATATTTGTTTGTATGTCCACAAAGGCCGTTCACATCGAGCTAGTTACAGCTTTGACTGCTCGTGCTTTTCTTGCTGCATTTTCCAGATTTGTTGCTCGGCGTGGCATACCCCTTTCTATCACTTCGGATAATGGCAGCAACTTCGTAGGCGCCAACGCCGATTTGAGTAGTCTTGCAAAGTTGCTGGAAACTGATGAATATCAATTAACCATACAAGATGCTACTTCACATCTATTTATCAAATGGAACTTTCTGCCTGCTCATTCTCCTCACATGGGAGGACTTCATGAGGCGGCGGTTCGTTCATTGAAATATCATCTGAAAAGGATGTCTCCATCTTTTAATTTTACATATGAGGAAATGTCCACGCTTCTCATTCAAATAGAAGCCCTCATGAATTCTCGCCCCCTTGTCACTCTTAATGAGGAATTAAATGATTATGATTATTTATCCCCTGGACATTTTCTGATTGGCAAACCTCTTGTGTCTCTTCCTAGCCCAGATCTTTCTGGCGGTTATACTATACGTTCCCGCTGGAACAATTTAAGGAATCTTATGAAGTCCCTGTGGTCAAGGTGGTCTTCAGATTATCTTTCTTCCTTGCAGAGACGTTCTAAATGGTTGAAGGCTATGCCTAATGTTGCCATAGGTACGCCAGTTTTAATCATGGATGACAATATGCCTCCCTTAAAATGGGTTGTTGGCATCATAACTCAAACTCACCCAGGCCCAGACGGTCTTGTGAGGGTTGTCACGCTCAGGACTTCTACAAGTTATCTGAAACGACCCATCATTAAATTAGCCCCAATTCCCATACATGACTCTCTCGACTAAGGCAGTCGTTCATTTTTTCTTTGTTTAGTTACTTTTATTTCTCAACTTTTAGGATTTATTGGTGTTTTTGAAGATCCAACATAACTTCGCATTTCTGTTTGATTATTCCCTAGTGAATAATCGCGGGCAATATGTTCAGTTATGTTGTGATCTTTTTAGCTGTTAATATTTTTATTGCTAAATGTTTAATTTTATTATGATGGATGGTTGATTTGATTTCTTTCTGCTTTTCGCCCGTTTTCAGGGGGCCTTGCATTCTCTTCATTATTTTTAAGGACAGTTGAATTTCTCTACAATATGTTTTTTATATTGTTAGCTTTCTTCTTTTCTTCTTGTTTCAAACATTCCTTCTTCGTCTTCGCCATTTTTAAATCCTCTTAAAGGATCATTGTCCATATCTGGACTTAACTAGCAGTGGTTTTTTAACGTCATAATTCCTTATTCTTCGCTTCCTGCAAGTTAAGGCTTCTTTATAATTGATATTAATTGCACAGAAGCAATTTTTCACATTTATTCGTCTCAGAAAAGGCTGGATTCGTTTAGTGCTTCCACCAGGCATTTCTACATGAATTGACTATCTTGATTATGACCTGATTTGGACTTCAGGACTATTTTTGAGGTAATATTAGCTACGAAAGGAATCTTATTACCTAGTGAGTGCATTAAAGCTCTAAAATTATTTCATACAGCTAATAATATTAAATTGATTTTATTGCAACGTAGCTGTATCTACTTTAACACGCAATATAAATTCAGTAACATTATTATTGCGCATTATTTGGTGAATTAAAATATCACAAGATTGACTGTGAACCTTAATACGGCATATAATTGGTACATGTGTGTATTTCATTGTCATTCACATAATTTTATTTGGAATATTGACTCCAAAGGTCCTCCGGAATTGTTATTAAATATATTTTTAAATCAGCAAGCTCTTTCATTTACTGGCGGAATCAATCATCCCTGCTTATAAGAAGACTTCAAGACGTCGATGAAATTTCCAACGAGTGTTTGTGATTCAAGAAGATCAAAGTGTCAGTGTTATCTCACCTATGGTTTATTTAGCTTATAACCTTGTTATCGTTCATTCTAAGCGAAATGTATAGCGTGTGTACAATCTTTATCACCCTTAATTAATTTAATTGTTTTTACAGTCCACTGTCTACGCACGTTATACAATCCCAATAATAATAATAATAATAATAATAATAATTATTATTATTATTATCATCATCTTAATTTACTACATTAGATTTATAGTATTTCCCAGTATATGAACTATTAACTACTTAACAATTTTCTCTTACATATTTTACCATTAACAAATGTGAAGTAACATTAAAATATATTAACAAAACGTCAGTAATGTGTGTGTAGCATTGAAGATATTTATTATTACTATTAAAATATTGTAATCACGGTCAGAAAGTAAATCTGTGCACAGTGGGCTAGTGTTGAATTCTCGGAGAAAAAAATCCTTTCATCTTTTGTTCCTAGCTGAAAGCTGCAAACTAAGGAGAAGGTTGTTAGTGATTGAAGCAAATATCTCGACTGATTCCTTCGATTCTTTATGTCAATACTCCGGAATGAGGGGTGCGTTTAGAGCTCACGAAATCCAAAGTAAAGAATTCCTCTGGGTCCATTCATATTGACATTTCCTATATTAAAGACTAAAATATCACGGAGCTCCTCATCCGCTCAAGGAGAGAGTAAGACCGGATGAATCCATTTTATTAAGGCGAAGAATTGCACATTCAAATCTACATTCATTTTATACTAGAATGCATATAAAAGTGTTTATTTCCCTCAAAATTTTATTTAAAAAGACAATTCATAGTGTCGATTTATAGAGGAAGTAAATAAAAATAAAATGTATTTATTTCTAATGTTCTGAAAACCTAACGATTACTCAGATTGAAGTAACAATATCATACATTTTGGGATGTTTTCTTCAATGATAGCTTCGTATGTTATTTATTTATTTATTTATGTAATTACTTGCATACATATAAATGTGGAAAGAGTGGATATTTTGAAATATTTTTATGTTACTTGAAAGTTATTTTCTTCAAAAACAGTATAGGCCTATAAAAGTTACAATTCATTTTATGGTTTTATATTTCAATCGAATTAATATTTAAAAATGCATTGCGCTTAAAATGTTCCAGATTTGTTATTGCCTACAAACATATAATGCCTATTATAACTCCTTTCTTATTACTTTGTTGCAACCAATGTTAATATGACGGTGGCTGGAATAACAGTGGAATGATGCATTGCAGGAGAAACGGGGCCACCCAAAAAAAAGCCTTCCCTTGCCCCATTTTTTCCACCAAATACAACAGGCGCATTAGGCGCATTATAAAATGGCTACAATTATGTGACGCTATCGAGCCCTAAGGTTTAATAGCCTACTGTGTTGTATTTTTAAGAATGGAAAGCTAAATCTTTTCCTCGTCACTTTACATTCTGAGTTATTTCTAACGAAAGTAAATGTTATGTTATAAAAAGTATAATTTAACTTTTGTAAAAATTCAATTATGGCATGTTCTTTTAGGTTATTTACAAAATGGCTGTACATCAAGGTAAGCTTTTTCTAAATTATCCTGCTTATGTATAAAAATACTAAAGGGTATCAGTTGACTGAGAAATTCGTTATCGTTTGACATATTGCAAAACTATGAGATGCATTATAAAATGTCTATATTTAAACAAGCCTACAATATATTTATACATAGTCCTTTATGATTAATACATTTCATTTTTCTTCTTTGAGGGATGTAGTAATTAAGGAGTTAGTGGGTAATATTTCGCCTTATACCCTCAAAATGATGTCGATAAACCAAGATCAGCAGTAGCCGCAGATATTTATTGTTCATATATTTTACCAACGTGACTACTGCAGTTAGCAGTTAAAATAAATACTACAACCTAAAATAATTTTATATTCAATAATAACTTCTGTTTTTAACAGATTACATACATGTATGACTAGATACTACTATTAGTAATTGCAGCACACATCAACAAGATAAAAGGTGTATGTTTTGAATGTAAATAGACATTTTATTGAATTTGTAAAATACTTGATTTTATGACAATGTAAATAGGTATTTTTATTGATTATGTAAATATGTGTAATTTTTAGCATGTGTATTTTTTAGTATGATTCACAACTCAGAATGGTTATAATATATTAACAATAAATATCTGCGGCTACTGCTGATCTTGGTTTATAGTCATCATTTTGAGGGTCTAAGGCGAAATATTACCCACTAACTCCTTAATAGTCCTTTATGGTGAATGGAGAAATTTCTTCAAAACGAAATCAATAAGCTTTGTGTTAATATCTAATATAAGGAAATATTCAATAGTCTTTACGAGTTGTGCTCCAATACGCCTACACAACATCACAGAGATTCGTGCCAGTGCTACAAATCATGTGTATTAGCCTACATACACGGTTACGATGTTTTAGTAGACAGAATTCTGTATTCGAATGGAGTTGAAAAAATCCACAGATCAGTAATGTGAGGGGATACACGGCATGAAGGTTGAACTAGCAGTGTTTCTAAGGTATCCTGCCCTACCACCACTTCCATTGCATATAAACCCCGCCGCAATCTGTTTCTGAGGATGGCAACGGGAGAAAAAAATGGCGGACATCCGCATAAACCAGGCTTTATGGGGGATTTCTGTGGAAAAAGCGAATGTAGTAGCAGACCGGATAGAAATGGGTAAGGGGGAGGGATGTAGAAAAAGAAAAAAGAGAGAACGAAGCAAGCATGATAACGTTAGAAAGAGAAAAACGAACGAGATTTTCTGAGAGATAGAGATATCAGTTTCTGGTTTGACAGAGAAATATGGACTTTGGGATGGAGAAAGTTGGATTTTTGTTGATATCCAGGCAATAGAACTGAAATTAACCTAGTTATTTGAGTATTTTTGTGACGTCTGTTTTTTTCTGTTGCATGAAAACGGGAAGGATTTTTCCTGTAAGGGAAATTATTCTGGGAAAACATGTTGTGCCTTAAACTGCAGGAGTTCACAAATATGAAAAAAATATATACGTTATAGTAATCCATTTCTATGTTATTCTTCAAAGCATGACAATAAATTTCCCGTTCATGTAACTTCTATAGGAAATTTATATATATTAATACAATTTATTTAAAAGGAACTTAAGAGAAATTATATAATATTACTTCATAAATGTAGGAACTTTATTTACTATACGTCAATAATAAAGAATTAATTTAATATAATCCATTATTTAAATGTAATATGAGACAATCATTATTTATATTAATATTAAATAATAAATATCAAATAGACCTCATTAAATAGGAAAATAATAGGTAAGTGTGACACTTATCTAATCTGAAGGATAACTATGTAGCAGAGTGAACAATTTATTAGGCCTATATTGAATTAACAATTATATAATGTATTTTAATGAAAATGATTAGACCAAGATTGATTTATCCTGTACAGTCCCCGAGTATCATACATGATACATCAAGTTTCTGACTTTTGCTCACTCTTTGAACGAGTCAAAGTAATACGTCCGGTGTTATCATATTTGATACATTCTGCACTGATGGTCATATTTTTTTTCTACCTTTGTCTGCTATTTATCATAGTGCTTCATTTTAAAAAATCGTAAAAACTTAAATATAGACCCCATGTATAAAAACCTCCTCAAATCACATAAAAATGTTATCTGTTGAATAGGTTATCCCTTTTGATTTGGGTTTTAATAATACACATTAATTAACAGCCCGGAAGATGTTTAATTGTCAAGACTCCGACCGTGAAAGCCTCAGATTAACCAAACAATAAAATTTATAATCGTCTAAATCTTATTTTAGACCCCCAAGAAGCCCCCAACTCATATTTTTTTTAATTTGTTCCATTTCAAATCATAGAAACTCATTAAACACTAAAATATAATTAAAACTCTTCTAATTTTATCTCGGGAGTGTAAAAAATAAAAGGGTGTAATTGGGGAAATATGAATTAGGTAAAAAGAAATTGAATTTTAATATAAGTTATTGAACCAAGATTGATATAAGAGGGTGAAAAGGAAAAAAAAGGAATTTTATTGGGGCCTAGTGTCGCTAATCTAATCTACCTGCATCTTTTGGCTTCTTACTGCACAGATGTGTCATGTTATCAAGGTCTGTAACATATGATAGATCTATATCTATTATATCAGACATGGAATATAATTATATTAGATAGTCTAATATTATAATTTAATTTCAATTTCACCTTCTTATTATTGACTTAGATAATGCATGAGGCCGCTAATCGGATATCCACGATAAGACTATGCGCGCAAGCACTCAAGAAATCGATGTATCGCTCATCCTCAATATTAAATACTACTAACTTTTAAAAAAGTTGGTACTCTTGCAATTTGCCTTAATGATTAATTATTTACACGTAAGTAACATTAAATTTTCCGCTAAAATGCTGCCTTATAAAAAGTAGTATTCAATATACATGCGTTAAGAGCGTTGGATATAATGCAATGGAAGTATTTACTTGCCCTCGGCTCATCTTTTTTCAACATTTCCTCTATTCTCCAATATTGCTCCTACCATATTTACCAATATATTACACGCTTGCCAAAATTGTTTGTTTTTAAAGATAGGATTAAATTTTCAACATAATCTTTCGAGTTGCTCCTACAATACGAGCCAGTAAAGCCCGAAGTTAAAAACTTATGTTGCCTCATAATGTTTTTGGGGACACAATGGAACCACATGGTTCGTTAATACCACAGTGTTATTGAATGTTTATAATGTGAAGAACTTACATCGTTTTCTGTCAAAATGAATTTTTTAAACTGCCAGCACATACTATGGCCTACAAGCTATAAAACAACATTTTTTCACTCTGATATTAATGGACTACATCTTTATTCCATTAAATTTCATGTAGGTAATTCCCATTGATAATTATTAAAAGCCGCTTCAAAAACTAGTTTTTATTCCTTCCAGTATTATAAATCAATGAAAATCCTGGTGAAAGGAAAGCAGTGTAGCCAGTATTTCATTCACTTCAGAGGACTGTGGGATCATAATAAATTATAGACCATACTCAGCCCTCCCTGTACTGCAAAATAAAAAGCAAAGTAATGATGAGCTTTGTGAACTCAACACAGTAGTTAGACTTCAACGCCAAATCCACGTATCCGGATTATTTGAGAACATATTGTTTCGTCTATTCTTGCAATAATAATAACTATAACACTAATAGCAATTAAAATATTAAATCTCAATATTGTACCATATTCTAAAACGAATATTTCTTCCAATTCGCTGAATGATGGGGTAAGATAAAGAATGCAAACGAAAGAGCAGGAGTGAAGAAGAGCAGGAATTTAAGTATATTCCATCCGTAATTTTGTAATAAGTGTTGACACTAGCTACTGGGCGTGGTAGGGGAAGGCTTCCAGATAATGTTTCAGCACGCGTTTTTCGAAATCTATTTAACTAGTGATTTTACAATCCCTTCAGTATTTCATCGTTCACGAATTCAGAAAGGCTGAGCGCGAAATGACTGGGAATTTTGCCACTGACCGTCTTTTAGAGCATGGGGTTATTTAACCTGCCTAAATCCGTATGATGGGAACAACGGCTTTCATTCCTTTAAAAAAAAAAAAAAACGATGGTAGCCCAATAAAGCCTGGTTGGTCCATGACTATTTGCTATATATTTACAAACTATTTACAAATCATTCAAGAACGAAACGGAAAAAGACAGAAAAAATAGAATACACACATTATATATATATATCAAGAAATAAACTTTTTGTGTCATAGATTTGGTTTAAATAAAACTTTTTTAAAATTATTTATTCGTTTTTTTAGTAATATAGACGGGTATTGTTTATACACATATAAACTTACTGTATGATAGGTTGTCCCTCTGAAAAGCAGAGGTGTACAGGGGGTCTTGTTTGATGAATTTGTTGCTTGATAAAAAAGTATGCACACACATGTTGATAACCTAAAGACTCGATTACAAAGGACGCCTCACTCTATACCTCAGCGAATGTAGTACCAAGGTTTTATAGGGTAAAATGCGTGCTACCGAGGGTACGATAGAGTTAAAATCACCGAACTCAAGTTCTCAAAAAGATACGAAAACACTAAAAGACATGACTTGCTCTCCCGGGAGACTTGTTTACTTATCCCCTGAGTACATGAAGGTTTCTAGTTGGCACCCCTGCCCTAGGTCAATCATCCTATTAACCTCTCTTTCAGAGCTTGGAACTCCACTTCAAGTAAATCCTTCAAAGCCCCCAAGAGTTCATCAAACAATTGTTCAAAGTTAATATTAACTTCCCATATGCATATTCCTTGCTTCATATGCAGGATTTGTGTGAGACTTCCTCCTGGAACCCTATATTGCTCTTACCTCTGAATTATTATTGCTTTATCTTCTTTGGTTAAATTTGTGCACTTCTTCATATCAGAACTAGTAAATGATCAAGAAAATTGTCATTTAGAATTAACTCTTAGGAGTCCTGTTTAACGGACCACCACCTGGATAATAAAAAAAATAATATGGAACCTTATCACTAGGGCCCGGGGGTTTAGCCACAAAAACATTACATCAGGTTAGTGGTGACTGGGATATAACCGTATGTAAACACGAGGGAAGGGGTGACTCGCTTTCAGTGGCGCACTTTCATACGAACATTCAAGTTCAAGGGCAGTGCAGCTAGTCTAGTGAAATGATAGACACAGCGTCATAGAATAGTTTGCACATTTAAACGTAAATCACAGAAACAAAATATATTTCCTAGTAAAACGAACATAAATAAACACAACCAATGCTTTAATATTTGTTAACAATATTCACAGTGAAAATTAAAAGGCAATTTATACATTATGTCTGAGCATACGCATTGTTGCAGTGAATGACAATTTACATTTTGAAGTTTTCAAAAGAAAAATATCTTCTATTTTCCTCCAAAGAAGATCTTTATTGGTAAAAACTTCTCTCTACGTCTCATGACGTGACGGCGGGATGAGATATTAGTGTTTCCCTTGTGTGGGTACACATCATGGTCTTCTGTAGAACCTTACAGTGCACCTCGAAAGGTAAAAACAGTATGAAAATCCTGCATTTTTCTGGAGATTTTATTTTATTTCTGCTGCACCTGTTTAAGTATTCCATCTTCAGGTTGACTCTTACCTATGAATAAAACCTCCACGAGTCTGATCGCTTGTGCCATTTACATATTTTGTCTCTCTAGAAGAGTGATACATCTAGACAGTTGCCGAAATTATTTGCAATGAACTTGATATTATTTAGTAGCTTTTCTAAACAAAAGGCTAAACATTTTCTGGAGCAGCACCCCTACTCATTTTAGCTATGATCCGCCACTGGTTGTCAAGAACGCACAACACACAACGACGTCAACAGGACACTAAACTGCCACATGCAGTGCAAGTTGTTTACTAACTCAGAAAGCTTCCTATGCCTTGTGCACCACTAACTTGACGAATTATTGGCTAAACCCCCGGGCCCTAGTGATAACTGCAATTATGATGCGCAGAAAATAAGTTTTTTTAATCGATTTCAGAGTTAAGCTCCATATCGATTCATTAAGCAGGGATTACGGAAGAACAAAGGTCTAGTTTGATAAGTGAAGGGATATGTGGGTAGTGTTACTTGTCAAAGCAACTTCCAAAGCCGTAAGTGAACACTGTACATGTTACTCTAACAGAATAATCACAACGTTGGTTAAACAGGGTTACGTAAAAATGCATTTAAGAAGGGTTGTAGGAAATTCTTAATCTCGAGAGTGAAATGAAACTATGAAAACGGCCACCAACCTGAAGTGGAATTATAATCTAAAATATACATGATCAAATAAATATGTGATCATGTCTACAAAATTAGAAGAAATACTAATTTACTCCTATCAGAACCCAAATGTCTCCCATCGGCAGGATTAAAACATAGCATTAATTTGGTCCCCATTTCTATAACTCAATTATCAGAAAATATCCTGATCTCTCAGCATACTCCACTGTTAAATTGAATAACTTAGATATATAAATAATTTTTTGTAATTTTTTAGCTGCTTAAGACATTTTTGTTTCACTCCTTTTGTGTATTTATATTTAACATTTTTTACTTTCTTTATTAGTTAATCACATTTTTTATAGGCCTACACTCTTTTTTGTCTCACCTCTTTTTTTACTTTGATATTTTTTAAACTGCACCCGACAACGAGCAGTCTTCTTCATTCGGATGTAGGCTATTACTATGTTAATATTTCTTGCGAAGATATGGGCTATATTTTTTTTCCTCTTTTTAAATAGTAGTTATACTTACTTTTGAAATTTGAAATCTGTTTTATTTTCCTTGTATAAATATGTATGTGTATTTGTATAAATATGACCATAAATAAATTAAATAAATAAAAAGTTTTATCACCAAAAAGCACGACACAAGTGTAGACTATATATAAACTAAATTCGATACAAATCATATTTTTAATTCATTCAAGAAACATTCATGCCAAATTAGAAGATAATCGAAGAACGCGTTTGGTTGTGACGGCGTAACAAATAAATTTAAAGACAAATAAACGAATTACGGAGCGGTCGAGTTAAAACAGAACCTCGTTTCGCTCGGAATTTGTTTTGCTATCGGGAAAATATCTCGGCAGAGAAACAGTCTTAATGGATTCGATTCAAGGCCTCATTACACTGTACCTCACACTAAAACTGCGTCTCGACATAGGGTGACTTGTCTGCTTCCTAGTTATATGAACATTTGGATGCCAAGCGGAAATAAGTCCCTATGAACTGTAATTGGGATAGCTTGCATCTACGATGGTGAAAATCGAGAACATTAAAATTTCTTTAAAACGTAGATAGAAACGGGTGAGTGTTACATCCAAACATTGCTGTGTAATAATATTTTCATGCTGCTCTGATTACGTTCGGTCCAACGTATGCCCTAGGTTTGTATTTTACTTCACCATCTTGATAAAAAAAAGGGCTGATTTTAGGAATAAAACCGAATATAAACAAGATTATATAATTAAAAAAATCGGGTGCGTGAAAAGCCACGCGACAGAAATTAAACTTGGATTTTTTTTAATTTTTCGATTTTTTAAATTTTGGATTATTGGATTTTTTTCAATTTTGGATTGTTGGATTTTTTAATTTTGGGTTTATGGACTTCTTTAATTTTTAATTTTTTTAATTTTTGATCTTTGAATTTTGGATTTTTTATTTTTTTAAATTTCATTGAGTTGATTGTTTTCTCTGTAGTCCGTCACAGCCCCGCTATTTTCTTGACGATTTTCTTCGTAATGCAACTTTGGGTTAGCTCTCGATTTACTCACTTCAAAAAGAACTTCTGTTGTAAAACTGCTACAAGAAAGTCTCCCTCTGTAGACAATGCTAACGGAGTTATGAAGGGCACTGATACAAAGGTAATGCCATTGGGTATCACTTTAACGTGGATGTTGCTATTATTCGCAACAGGCTAGGGTATGATCGCCTGCGAAGTCTTGGTTAGAGCACACGCAATACACCTGTGCTGGAGTAGTTGCCGCTCTGTGTAGCAGACAGGGGGTCTCAGCCGCCGTACAAGTGATTATAGAATAAGGAAGGGGAAACTGAATAGCCTATCTTTATAATGTTAAATACAATATAGGCCTACATCTTCAGTTCTGTTGAGTCGTATTGAACACCACAATTCCTCTGAAGATGGCTCATCAAATACGCCGAAATGCATATTCTTCTTAAATAGTGACGCATCTTGGTTCCACACAGGAGAAACTAGCTTTCATCTAAATCTTTATATGTGACATCAATATTTTATTTGTGTCTATCTTATAAATGCTGTTTTTGATTGGATCCAGATGAGTTGTATGTTAAGGGTTAAGGCGGAACTTTATTAAATATTTAAGATTATATAAAAATATAATTCAGTTACACATGCATATTTAAGTACTACGAGAAGATTACGTGTCCCTTTTTCGTAAACGTAAATAAGCGATTTAAGCCATATCATAAATAGCCTGAAATTGCTTTTATCATTTGTAAGTTCTCGTACAACCACCACTTTCTTGCCACTCTCAGGGACATTCAAGACAGTTACACCAGATATTAAGCACTTCTTTCGGGCTTGTAGGCCGTGGTCTATTTGACATTTCTGTGCCAAACGTTTCTGTGCCAAACGAAACGTTTGGCACAGAAATGTCAAATAGACCACGGCCTACAAGCCCGAAAGAAGTGCTTAATATTGACTCCGGCCGTGAAAGCCTACAGAGTTACACCAGAGCTCGAGCATTTTGCTTTCTCGGATATCAATTATTTTTCTTTAACTCATAATATTTTGTATTGTATTTTGTATATCTGGTTTTACTTTTACATTAATCGAACTGGTTAGAGAAGTCAGTAGTGCACTGTCTTTCTGTTAATAAAATCGCGTGTTGAGTCCTTGCCCAAATTAATGGGATTTATGTGTGCGTAAATGTTACTGTAAATATATTATTATTATTATTATTATTATTATTATTATTATTACGTATTTCATGTTTTTGCCCTGGCTGAGTGGTAGAGAAGGCCTTATGGCCTTAACTCCGCTAGGTAAAATAAATAAATAAATAATTATAAATAAATATGTGGGTAAATATTCTTCTGTTATATCATGATTTCTTTTCTTGTCTATAAGTTTAAAATATCCTATTTCTCTCAGGAATATTAGTTGTGTTACTTATGAAAGTATCATTTCCTCTTTCTTTTTGCACCAACATTCTGGAACATGGCGAAGATCTGGAACTTCTAATCTGCACAGTTTCAGGGCTGCATCTTTACATATTTCCTAGCTAGAGCATTCTTAACAAGATTATAAAATGAAATAGGGCTATTGAATAGGGATCCCTCCCTTTAGATAGTCCAATATAAAAAATGTTTCATTTAGTGAAAGAGCAATATTCTAGCCCAGTCAACTTCAGTTAGTTTGAATTCATTTTCAACACATCTATAGCACGATAGTCTAGCACTACTAATAAATAGGGGATATTCCTTAAAATTTTCTGAATAAAAATAAGATTCTAGAATTTTGTGGGTGTGATGAAGTTGATATTACCCGGTGATTGCCTGAGAACTTGTAATTAATCATTTCCGCCTGGGAAGATTTTGATCATAAGGCTAATATTTATTCGACTTTCAGTAACTTCCACGAACTACTTCTTCTTTTAGATACGTAAACAATCATTTAACTAATAAATGTTTCTGGTGACTTCCGCCACGTATTGCCATTAAGTGAAACCTGTCCGCTATCTTTCACGGCACACGGTTTGCTTCAAACAAAAGAGAGGGAAAACACGCCAATAAAACTTAGAGATAAAAAAACTTCAACGTATTAAAAAAAAATTATCTCCTGTAGTTTAAAATCCAACGATTATTCAGCTGATGATAACTACATTATATTATGTTTTCATGCTTTACATTTGACTTTGTTACAGAATAATGTGTTATTCTCACATTTATACAGTTTCCAAACGGGATAATTGAAATGAGTCGTTCATAGCAGTGAAATAAAGCTTATCGAAGCCGATGCGGGTACAATAGGAAAACGCATTGCCGATGCTAATACTCTAATATCATCCATTTCTGCTGGATTTTACCTACTGTACTAGTTTCGCTATATTTTCTGTGTGTTAGCATCTACATACTAACAATGCGATTCTATGAATCCCATTTCAATTTTAACTATGGCCGTCCTTATAACATGTTCACGAAATGTATTGTGAATTCGTGGCCTATCAGATAACTAAGAAATGAGTTTGCAAGCTATTTTTCGTATTTTAAAAGCTATATTTTTTACTTATAATAAAATGTATAATTTTACAACAGACACTCTGCAGCAAGCTACTGCTTTTTAAAATTCAACCATCAATTCAGCAGACAGGTAGAAAAAAATATGAGCAAGCAGTGCAGTGCTGTAGTTAACAATAATATAAATAAAACATCTGCTATTAAAAGGCTTCGTTATTTTCAAGTTAAGAAAAATAATTATATTTTTTAACCTGTCAAGTTCATTTATGAATTTTTAATAATCGCTATACTTTTTCTTTTACATAATTTAGTATTCATTGAATATAATTTTGGTTTTTTTTTAATGAAGTTATTACACAATCTCGGGCCAGAATTAGATCTATGCCTTTATTCGAACTCTACATAGGCCTCAAAGTTCGGATAGATTCAAAGTGAATAATAGAACAGTGGTTATGACTCATCAGAGAAGAGCAAACATAACTTTAAATCCGGTCTTATACAAACAAAGAAGTTAAAATCGAACCTTCGAGATGAACATAAACAAAATAACGTATACAATCTGTTCCTTCTAGTTGAGCACAAATAATTAAAAAGTTTTCTTTTTCGTTTTAATCATACACTCAATTGATATGCATATGTAAATTATTTGAGTAAATATTTCTATAATATTCTGCCAAATACACATAGTTCCATAAGGCTTAAAAGAGCCAAAAAATAATTTCTTTATTGCAACCAAATGGTCGTATTAATATGGAAGGAGCAACGGTGGAATGAAAGATGGTGGAGCAAATGGGAGAACCCCAAGAAAAACCTACTCCGCCCCCCATTTTGTCCACCACAAGTTCCACACGGATCCACCGAGATACGATCTTAAAAGAGTTATGAAATTATGAAAGGATAATTCGCATTTGATGAACACCGCATGCACTGCTTCATTACGGATAAATCGTACCCGAGTTTTAAAATAAAAGATGAACTTTATTAATTTTTTTGTAAAGCTAATTAACATTACACTTCTCGGGCAGTCAATCAAAGTCAGATGTGTGGCCCCATATAACAACTTTCTTCTTGTAAGACTTGAGGCTTTCTTGGAGTTCCGCAATAGTGTACCGTATTTTTCTTTCAGGCAGGTGAGAAATTTGGCTGTCTCCATCCTGATAGATATTTTATTAATTTCAGAACTATATAAAACAAGACTACTAACCGTTCGTATAAATCTAAAATTATGTTGAAACAACGTTTTCTTAAAATTGTATCCTATAAATTTAGTTTCTATAACATTTAAATTTACGTAACATTTTTGTCACTATATATTGATTCCATACTGTTAGCTTATAAATAAATTTCTTTAGGTGAGGAACTGACCCTTTTAGGGTTATAAAACTCCTCAAGCTGATGAGTTACCTCTATAAAATTAGCAGAACGTGGGAACTTATTTGCCTGTACCTAGATTTGATGCACGCGGAATGTGTTTTCATAACTCGTTTACTCCAATACTAGGTTCGCTGTTTGTTCGTTTTACCATTTACACCTCATAACTACAGCTCACTAATCCCGATGACGTTCATAAAATTCCATAAACATTTAGTAGAACTGCCATAAAAGTTATTTTGAGCTGGTATTCAATATCATGCTTTTTGTATAATACATCACACTAAAATCCTGAGAATCTTTCTCAGATATCTTTCATAAGCAAACGGTATTAACTAATATATTCGTAATTCGTCTTTCTACATCATGCATTTCTGTCATCACCTATACCTAAAATTCTAGAGTGATAGGGAAAAAGCGAATAAGTCAAAATACCAGGTTTTTGGAGAGACAAAAAACAATTTATTTCCACAGCATTGTTACACTACTTAGTTCAGTTCACCAGATATTTTTACACAATATCTTATACTATGTAAAAATATCTGGGTGGGCTAATCTAAATAGCATAACAATGCTGTGTGAATAAATAGTTTTTTTCCTGAAACTTCGGAATTTTGACTTATTCGCTTTTCCCTATCATTCTAGAATTTATACCCAGATGTATACAAACAGCTAGGCGTGTGTTTTTGTATACAGTATTATACTCGTTAAAATATATGGATTTTAACGACGGGAGAATGAAACACATTTATACCAATATTCATGCTATAAGGAATGCAGAATTACTGTATAGCCAATTATGGAAAGGATAAAAATAAATATTAGAAGATCTGATTGCCTATAAAAATAATATTGTACAAATTAGATGGACTGGGAAACTTAATACTATCGGTCCCATTGTGTTTTCTTTACTGAACAACTTTCCTATCATTTTTACTCCAATGTCGTTCAACAGCTAAGCGTCGTTTTGTTCTTTCATATAGATCATAGTATTATAATTTATATGTACCGTATATATATATATATATGTATATATATATGTATATATATGTATATATATATGTATATATATATATATGTATATATATATATATATATATATATATATATATATATAACAAGCAACGATTTTATGATAAACAAAGTGTTTTCATAAGATGTAGCGCCACGGACTTAACCATATTAGTTTAGTTAATAATTTGTAATGAAGTCTAATATACTGAGCACTTTCAAGTAACATTAACATTTTGGTTTCATTCTAGTTACATGTTATAAATTCCATACCGGCATATTGGTTAATTTTATTTTAAAAACACGTGATATCTGGTTAAAACGAATTTAATTCCATCCAATGTAAAATTAACTTACAAAAACATAGCTACAAAATTTAACTCTACCTAAACTGCAGACATTTAGTCTTGTATCCTATATGGTTTGTCTTAAATTTGTAATAAACCAATGGAAAAAAAAATTGGACGAAAAAGGCCAATCTCATGTAAATTTATGGAATAAGACACAAAAAATGACCTATGGACCTAATCATTGTGTAAACTGTTTTCTTGACAGTCCGGCATATTGTGTGAGAAGTTGAGTCTAATGTTTGAAAAATGTTGAAGTCATTTGATTATTGGTTGGTAGTAGGGGAACAATAACAAAGTTATTTCTTAACTATTGTAAACATTTCTCATAGACACAAGTTATTATCGCTTAAGGGATCCATACAAATATTGAAAAATCTCCTTTACAATGACAACAATTAAGCTGAACAGATTTCCTTTCTTAATTTTATTTTACTTGATTGTTATAATTTTCCTGTTATTATTGAAAGGCTTAACGATTTAACTGAAAGTTACTGTGTAAGTGTATATATTGTTCATGTAAGTTATTCTTTGTCTGTAAGGCAATCTGCGTTGTGAAGAAAGATTGTACAAATAAAAAAATTAACTCATTAAATGATTCTCTTGACACACAGAAAATGTGCTTAACATCTCAGATATAAATTAATACCAAATTGATAGAAAACTAACTGATTATATTTTAAGTTATAGGCCTAATATCTGAAATATTTCTGGTTGAAGATCGAAGTATATATCGGAAATATTGTTACCTATTTTTATGTTAGGTATATTTTAAAAAATTCAAAGTACATACGTCACCGAACTGTGGAAATTTTAGCACCGCAATGAAGAAATTAAACAAATGGTCAACCTATGTAAAATAATATATTAACAAAATTGCAATCTCTTAGTGAAAACAACATTTCCACAGATACAACTGCTATGAATTACTCACTTTCCAACTATTGATTAGATACAACTGATTACTGACTACTCAATTGTTAACCTAGATACAATGATATACCTCCATCGGTTGTCTTCACTCTAAACAATGCAGTCTGGGCTAATGTGAACGCGATTATATCGAAGAAAGTAAATTTATGTATTTTAACTCTATTTTGCATAATAGTTACGTTTTAATACATATTTTATTTTCCAAATGATAGACGCTTGCAAAGAAGAAAGAATCAATAATAAATCTTTTTACAGCCTATATTGTAACATGTGTCAGATTTTTCAATACGTGCATATATGTAACTTAATTTTTTAAAGTCCGTATAAAGAGTTTTTAATTTTTTTTTTTTTTGTATTTTATTTTACCTTCGTAAAACATAATACATAACTATATCCATTACTGATGCCCGAACGAGCAAAAGCTCGTGCTCGGGCACAGATCAGCACAGCAACAGAAAAAAGTAATACAGGAAATTACAAAACCAAACATTTAGGCCAAAGCGACGCTACATACAAAAAACACACACACACATGGCATACACAAATACTCACACAAAACAAGGAAAATAGTAAATAATATAAATCAAGAGCAAAATATATATATTAAACGTTATGTGTTAGAGAGGAATGACAAGCACGAATAGTCAAAATGAAAAGCAAAAAATTGGGATATTGTAAAATGAGTCAAGCATTAGGTTGAATACATTTTATAAGTTTGTTTCTTGAATCTGTGAAAATAGTTTGAAGTCGAAAGACTGATATCAAGTGTTTCAGAAGAAAAATAACAAATCTGAGTTGAGTCTAGTTCTGAGAAATCGAGACAGAACTACCAGAGTTAAGCTACTGTGCAAGGGATGTGCTATAAATAGAGAAGTGTATGTAGGCGTAATTAATTAAGTAGCCGTGTAACTTGTAGGTTCACAGCTGAAACCACAGAGCTTACCACATCTGCCAACCCTGCCCTACTTCCCAAAACCCACTTATAGCAACCTTCCTGACGATTAATTTCTTCAACGTTTTCTGAAACTAATAGTGCAAGTTTAGTTGCCTCCTCATACATGTATAGGCTATACAGTTCGTGTATGGATACTTCAAGCACTCAATTTACAGTCACCCATTAGGTGAATAGGCAGTAGGCCTATGTAGCTTTAAAAAAAACTAACAATGAAATAACATTTCAAAGTATACATGACACACCACGTCACATCATCCTACTCTACCGTAATTCCCAATTTTCTTTCTCTCTCATTCTTTTTTCCTTACAAGGAAACAGTACAGATTATGTCAAAACCTACCCTCAAATTTTGCATATCGATAGACACGATGTTCCGTGTACGATTTTATGATAGGTAATCTCACGAGAGATTACGAGTTTATCGATAATACATTTGCGAGAACGAAGTTCGAAAAAATTTATCTCATGAAACTGGTAAATCTCGAGTATGATTTATTAAGACTATTCCAATAATAAAATGTAACGGATTTTGTAAATAATTATTTTCTTACCTTGTTGTCAATATTCTGTCAGCCATAAGATCACGACATACTAGTTGAATGAACAGTCGACGAATCGATCCAAGTTGCCAATGCTACCAATAGCGCGCATCACAAGCACACGAACTGGTTTGCACGGAATCGAAATTGTGTTTATAATCAATGGACATTTATATTATTTCAATTTCCGAATAAGTTATGTTGTATTATATAGTGTGTTTTCATTCTGCTCAATTGCAGCATGTGACGTATTAATCATCGCACGTTGATGTCTTTCGTGTCCAGTAACGAGCTGACGATTTATCAGATAAAATTACATCTTTGCGATCCGAGGAAGGATAAGATAAACGACCGTGATTGGTCTATATCCGAGGAATTGCTAAACCTTATTGGTCAATATCAAACAAGCGGCGTATGAGTGGAATAGTCACTACAAGAGTGTTATAATGAAATTCTGTATCATAATGAATATTATGATACTGTTACGTCACATGAAACAAGCGTGTTGTAGTATGTAATAAAAAAATAAATTAATGTTCACCCCTGCTGCTTTCAGTTTGGACATGAATACAGAATTATATTTTGGTTTATGTCATTATTGAATTCTTTGAACTTTAGGGTATGGTATTTTTTTAAAATATTATATTCACAAAGAGAGGTATTCTTCTGATTTTTTCTTCTTGTGGTAAGGACACTTCGTCTACGTTTCGCCTTTCACTTCCTAATTCAAGTGCATGTATTACAGATATATGAGCATCGACCCGTAAGGATCAATCCCATAACATTCCCAGAATGGAATTTGTTGAATTATTTATGAATAATGTGTCGTTCCTTTCCTTCGTTATCCTTTCTTTCCCAGTTTACCTCTTGAATGTTCTTCACTGTAGGCTTGTTATATGTGGAAGCCTTCATCGTTCATTCTTATTGAGCCTAACGATGCTGCCAGCGTCATCTATTTTATAACACCTAGCGAGGTCCTTATAAAAATCGTTATACTTTTCAACACCCATACATCTTCATGTAATTTTCCATACGCTATAGTAAAAGTCGTTATGCTTTTCTTCCGTTTTATCACCCATACTTCTTCGTATGATTTTCCCATGGCCTACAATATTTTTATGTTAGGGTTTATATGAGTATAGTGGCCCTCCATTTTTATGACTGGATGTTGGTGTTGAGATGAAGATGCTTAGAGGTTGCCTTGTTTTCCATATCACGGCATCTTGGTCGTTGAAACCTGGGTAACGGTCATAACTTATAGTTCACCTGTGTCTCGATACTGGTGGTTAATACCGCGGCCCTCACCAGGGAGTCTTCTCTTCTTCATAGAGTTCATTTAATGTCAGTATTTCCCATATTTTAGGCTATAATACTTTTTTTATGACTTGAAAAAGCCACTCGCTTTGTCCTATCGAAATTCTAGTAAGACAGTCTTGGTTGTAGACAACTAACGCGTTTAACCTGTTTCTATTGCTCACCAATTCAGCACGGGTTTTCTGTGGAATAGTGACTACACCACTTTAAAGCTGATCAACAGATTATGCAGTGCTTCTTTTATTAAAAACCTGGGGAACTTCTTCAGAACATGGTTGACAGCTAACAGAGAGCTATGCTTCGCCACTCCGAGCCGCGGAAAACGAAAGAGGAACTATTATCGCAATAGTAAAATTTCCCAAAGGCGTGCTAGTAAGCAAGCAAATAGGACTCTTTGAGAGTTGTTGTTTAAGAATATCAAGATTTAATGAAAGAAAAATATGATGTTTGTCGTGGTCCCACAACAGATCCTCTGTTCACTGACCCTGAAAAGTCAATAAAATTCTTGCAAGAAATAGTTCTCTTCAAAAATTATTTTGAGTTCAAAAATGTGGAATTGTAATGGATCTCAATACAAAATTTGTTAAGTGGACATTTTAGAAACGTTCATGCAGAACAAAAATCTTAGCTAGTTACGAATTCAACAACAGAAACTTAACTTATGAATAAATAATACAATTGCTTTAAGAAGTAGTGAAAAATACGCCCTGAGACTAAATAAAACAAGAGTTTGGCTTTTCTGATGCTTTCTCAGTGCCTGGAGGTCACTCGTAAGAAGTGTATTTATTTTCTATGTAGAGATAGCGTCCAAGAAAATTGGTGGTCCATGAAAAATTTTTGAAATCGACGAGATCAAATTTGGAAATCAGAAATAATGTAAGGTAAGGGTCGTCACGTCAAAGATGCGAGGAGGAGTGGAACGAGTTAGTGGACAGTGCTTCTTAGACCAGTGGAGGAACGAACTGAAAAAAAAAACACTCATTGCATTGATGAAAACATGGATACAACCAGGAACTCTATACATTACGAGACAATAGTCGAAGCTTGGTATAACAGTTGTCTGTACTAGGCATTGTCGTAGAGTCTGGTGGAGGAAATTCTTTAACCATTTAAATAAATGAAAGTTAGAAAAACTGTTTTATATTCCTTATGTGTGTTGTCCAGCTCAGTGTTAAGTCAATGTGAACTCCATGATTTTATATTAGCTTCGTTTGGAGTCCCATGTAATGCGGATTGCTTTATTGAAGTTATTTCATTTTTGTGGTCAGTGAGAATAGCTTGAGATTTGACAGGGTTGAGACACAATCCATAATTTAATGTCCAAGTATACAAAGTACGAGGGGGATCCAGGAAATAACGACCGTTTTGTTGTAGTAATTTAAAAAATCATATTTATTTGAAAGAACAAAGTCTGTTACATAACTGAAGCTTCCTTTACTTCTTTACATAATCACCACCCACATTTAAACATTTGTCGTATCTGTTCACTAGCTTTAGAATTCCCGTGTTATACTCCTCTGCCGCCAGTTCATTAAGCCAGGTGTTCACTGTCTTCTTCAACTCTTCATCACTTCCAAAACGCGTACCACCCAGAAAGTCTTTCAGAAAATCGCTAGGAGCAAGGTCTGGACTATAGGGCGGATGATCAAAGATTGATCCAGCAATTCCCGAGTGAAGCACAACTCCTCTCGAAAGCATTCCTCGCCTCCTGTTTTGGATGGCTCGCCGTAGTTTTCGTAAAGTCTCACAATTACGATTTGCATTGATCGTAGTGCCTTTTGGCATGAAATCCAGCAAAAGAACACCTTTGCGATCCCAAAAGACAGTGAACACCTGGCTTAATGAACTGGCGGCAGAGGAGTATAACACGGGAATTCTAAAGCTAGTGAACAGATACGACAAATGTTTAAATGTGGGTGGTGATTATGTAGAGAAGTAAAGGAAGCTTCAGTTATGTAACAGACTTTGTTTTTTCAAATAAATATGATTTTTTTAATTACTACAACAAAACGGTCGTTATTTCCTGGATCCCCCTCGTATTAAGGTCTTCATTGAGCTTTATCAAGCTGTCTTTAAGATTGTCCGGTTGGGAATGAAGTAGTGAATAATACCCTGAAGTAAATTTAAATTTATAAAATATTTTAGGATATTGCTCAATCTGTGAATATAGAATTGTCAAAATTTTTAGCAGGAAAAAGTAATATTACCCATATTTGGAATATTAACTGATAATATGTTTGTATGTTATGCTAGCTAGATTTCACGGAGATTATCATAAAACACACTGATACACATTTAAAATATTTTCCAAGCAGGAGACAGAATTTACTCTTCTTCTATTGAATGGCCAAATCGCTTGACTTCAAGTAAGATCAAATAAAGTAGGTGAAGGAGAGGATTGGCGAGGAATCGCGTGAGAAGTGGCAGTGAGTGTTTCGGATGACAAGCACTGCTAAGCCGTTGTTATATTAATTCAGATCACGTTCAAGTGCACAAGTACTCTGGCTGGCGATCCTATCTGCTTCGTGTTTTCACATTCTACCCTCCGCTTTACACAAGTGTTGGCAATGTTAGTGTAACCAACCGAACAAAGGAAGATAAAGGCAACCCAGAAAGTAAAAAAAAAGAATGCAGGGGAAAATTCTAGGATGAAATTCCCCATGTACAGGAAATAAGAATAAATTTATTTGCGAGGTCGAGCTAAAAGGAAAAACATATTTCCTGGACTCTCTCATTAAGTAAAAATAAAGTTATCTCTACGTATGGTTCATGGAGGCTCTTAGGGTTGGCTATTAAGACAATCGACACATTCGGTGGTTTGGTTGTCAGTCTTATGCACCGTCCGCCTTTACCAACGTTTCTGATCCTGGTACTCATTTCGGTAAGAGGCGAGTCTCTCCCAGGGTACGTCAATTCAAAAACCAGTGACTTCATCAAGGAATGAACCTATTTCTTTACATTTTATTACCAAACATTACTACATCTTACATATTAACATTCTTCGAAAGCCCTCAGATGAGCAATGCTCGGGTTTAGTGCTGCAATTATAACATCACATAATAAGACAGAGCAGTGAAGTTTACAAATACATAAATAAATACTACATAAAGTAGAAATAGTTTTAAAAATTTCAGCCAAATAAAATAGGATGTTCATATTACAACAAAAAATGCGAAATTGGTGTAAAAGGTAAAAAGGTGCTAGGTAAAAAGTTATAAGGTTTTGATACATATTAGATTTATAATTTTCATCTTAAATTGGTTGACACTAAATTTTTTAAAGTCAGGATGCTCAGCATTAAAAGTATTATAAAGTTGAAACTATAATTGAGAACATGTATTTGGTCAATAGTAGTCCCGAATTTAGTTTCTGCAAAACTAAACATGGTTTTCTTCTTGAATTTTGACAATGTTTGAATTAAATAAATTCTGTTTGGTTTTATGGTAATAAGATATTAATGAAATCTTACAAAATTATTCGATTTTCATAACCTTGAATTCAGAGTATAACAATTTTCTAGTATAGTCAATTGGCTATTTAAAAAATGTTCAATACTACTTTCTCAAATAAAATTAGTTTTAAACAAGTCGTGTAACTGTAACCAAGAATTCTGTCTTGGATTATCGGCTGACTAGAATATATGTTGTCCATAAGGTAGAATTTGGAAGAAAACCTGCGATTCTCTGCTTCTAGCGCAGCACCTCCACCAACTACGGCGTACCCCACTCTCATTTAGGCTTATATGGGCACGGTTAAATTAACAATGACTATATACGGAATATAATATTTCTTAATAAAGATAAGTATTCATGGTGTATATTCTGAAACTTTGTCCCATCACTTGAATTTTAAGATCAAAAAGGCATAAACATTTCACTTTTTTATCATCTGTGACTCATCTTGATCGTTTCGGAAAAATGTCGTTTAGAAAAAGGACATTCAAAAACTATTAATTCTTGACACACCTTTTAATCACTAGGTGAACTAATTACCAATTTATGAGAATTATGAGCGTTCTGAAAATTTTACAGAAAGCAGATGCTTCGCCCTGAAATTGAAAGTCAGGAATAGCGAAGTTAAACTAGTTGCTAGAGTTATTATATTTTAAACATAGCAAATTGTACCTTCCGTGTTAGAAATAAGTTCGCCATGTGCTACTATATAAGAGCACAGCATTTAAATAAATTAAACAAGATATACTAGCTATACTAGTTATGAAACCTTTTAGAAAATTCAGCCCCCAGGAGAACTGAGGAAGGCTGCGAAAATAGAGGCCGAAAGCTTAGTTCTAGAAGAGGTTTTATAGCCCGCGAAACCATAATTAGTAATCAGCGCCAAGAAAGTTTCAAATTGCGTAATAAAATATGTAATTTCTCTTTGCTGGAAATGATAGAATGGGGTAATACTATGGTAAATTCATTTAATCTAAACTGAACCTATGTTACAATTACATTACAATTACAATTTTACTTGAGACAATTCCACGCATTTAACAATAAACAACATAGGACTTCAATATGTTAATACATTTAAATACATTACAATTACAATTTTACTTGAGACAATTCCACGTAGTTAACAATAAACATCTTTAGAACTGCAATATTTTTAAACTATGTATGATATCTATCTTTTAACATGTTATTTGACAAGTGTATGGAGTACCTTATGAATTTGTAATAATGTTATATGATTATCTTTTAAATAATTTATTATGTAGTAGCCTAATGATAATGTCTTTTGATAAAGCCGTATCCATTTCGGAACAGATTTCCATTAAAACACAGGTGTGGTATCTATTATTATTGCTATAATAATATTATTATCATCATCATCGAACATGGAACTATTTTGATACCTTGACGGTATGTCATCAGCTGCCATCTCTCGCAGAACACAACAATTACGTGAACTTGCTAACAGCTGATTGAAGCGGTCAACTGATTTCTTTTTTTTTTAATTAATCTGACATCTCAACGCATAAACATATAATTATTACGGTCGAACAAAAACAGTTGTATGCAACTTGCCCATAAATTCGCTTTGCTCGATTCATAAACATAATAATATTTTAATAAATGCCATTATAGACTCGTTGCACAATGTACTATTTTTATAGCGAGATAATGTCTTGTACAATTTCATGTATGCAGTCACGAATGTGCCGACATCATAGTTTCCTTTTCACTATACAAACAGAAGAGAAGTTCTGGGCAAATAAAGGGTTTAATTATGTCATAAGAGTATAAACACGGATCGCCACTTTGCATATCTGTTGTGTAACGGGAACATTATCTTTTCTGTTTCCATTTCATTCCCTTTCATCCTTTTAGTTTCAAAGTTTTGCTTCAGTGATAACGATACTTTAATGGACATGAAATGAAATAAGAGAGGTAAAGCATGGTATGCAACTCACCTGGAATCCTGGATATAAGAAGTGTGGAGTTAGTGATTTCTTCGTCTGAAATTAGGGGGAAAAATTATTACTAGTTTTCACTTGAGGTTCTAATACTGTGAAATTTTATTTAAGTAATGTTAGAGATCATAAATCTTAATGTTAATCACTACCATATCGATGTTTTAATGTCTCAGAATTTAACTAAAAAACATAATTTTACAGAAATGGAAAAATTCCTGCCTTTTTGCTTATTCTGGGTTGATTCCTTGCGCTTTGATTAAAAAACGATTAAACCGCGTTTAGATAATACATTAAAAATGTTATAACGCCTTCAATTAAAGAAGAATACTTCGTATTAGATCCAAATTAAATGCATTTCAGATATAGTATTCTTCATAAGAGAGATTAGAATTTTTCTTGGCGAGTACTATTGATGAGCTCATCACGGGCTCTCTGCCGAGACAAAGTTACAAAGGTGCCCGAGATTTTGGGCTCCAGCTCTGAAGTTCCCAAAAGATTGAATCAGAGCTTGGGTTCGAAAGCTCGGAAACCATTAAAACTTCGACTCGACTAATAGCCCGTGAAGAACTCATCAATATTCTTTATACGCAGAGGATTCCAAAAAGCACTAAAGTCCAAGTTATAGCTAAAGCAGATCCATCACCATAAATAAATACGTATGATACAGAGATAACCATAGATAAGTAGACAACGGAAGGAAAGGAAAGAGCGGACAAAACGACGGTAAGTGTACTTAGGAGAAAGAAAATAGAAAGGAATGAGTCACTCACATAGATAAAGGGAGAGATAATGGGATATGAAAAAGATAGAAAGATATAAGAAAGAAAATAGTACGAAGGGTAAATAAAAAAAAAGGAAAATGAATTAGACGAACGAATGGTTCTCAGTCGTCATTTCCTTTCTTTTTTAACTGATTTTTCAACTACTGCCGTAAAGTAGCACACTGAAAATACGATTAATCTTCCATTGAAACTAATTATTAAAGAGACTTCAACAACTCCAGTAAGAAAGTGAAAGGAAGAATACCATAACCTTTTCTCTTTCAAGCCTGTAATAATGATAAGGAAGTAAAAAAAATGAAGAGTTTGTAGCGGGTACGGGAGTTATGTGCTGAAGCAGCAAGATAGACTTAGCTAAGGAGGTTTCGGTTCCTCGATTTCTCATTTTCTTTTCTTTGGGCGTCATAAAAACGAGTTTTATGATTCTGCTGCTTTCTGGAAAAACTGTGGTCTCCGTACGAAACCTTCCTGCAACTTTATTTCCAGATCAAGTACTTCAGCAAATCAAACAATCCTTCAAGAAAGGTAAACATTCCCAAGTATCTTCCTCCGTTACTAAGAGAAACGAGGGTACTTTGGTACAGCCTTATGATTTAAATCAAGCCTTTTCACAAAGTTTCTTCCAATACTCTTTGATCAATCATCATAAAGTTCGGATTTCATACAATACTAAAATGATCACAGGGGCAATTCAGAAAAGGAATTCTCAGAAGTTAAAATGTTGGGAAGCGCCTTGGTGCGGTTACTGAATCGATGCGTTTAAAAAAGCTTCTAGGCCTATACCAAATTAATGCCTTAGTATTTTTTTGCAAATGGTCTAATTCTTGTGGCAACATTCAAAATAGAACGGTTACTTTCAGTAGTAGAGTCCGGATATTTATGAAAATATATATTATTTAGTATACTCGTATATATCTGTTTGAAAGCACCCAGTATGATCATTACATTAATGTTAATGTTATATGTTACATAATTACATATGTTTACCTAATATTAACATAAATGATACCAATTGATGTTTATTAAACTGACTGTACATTGGTACAATGATATAAGAGAGTGGTAAATGGTAAGGTGAAGAATCCAAGAAAAGTTTAAAGACGAGCTGAAGCAAAACTTTTTTAAATTCACTTTATTTTCCAATGCACTTATCGCATTTGTTTTTTTACCTTAGCGACTTAGCGAATAATAATAATCTTTATGGCAATCGACACATAAATTACTTACACGCTGACGCAAATAATCTCGTCAACATACTAAACTGCTTGGAATTAAATCGTTAAGTCGATGTTATGAAATAAAATTGAAATAAAGTCGCATGTAATTTTTAAATAGTTAAACTCAGCCAGGAAAAATAAGTAATGATATATTCCCTGTCTTCAATAATAAATAAGTTAGAGATTTATATAAATTAAGTTCATGTTAATTTGTAAGTAGGAAAGTGATGCAGATCGTTTAGGGAAGTTAGGCAGGAAGTTTGAGATTTCAACTTGATAGCATGAACAGGAAATTTATAAATAAACACTAGGCCTAAGGTATAAAAAGTAACGAATGTTTTAGCGTAAACTTCAAGGCGTTTATAAATGTATTTTATTCTTAGAATATGGATTTATACTAAGAGCTACATGTGAAAATCAAGATAAAACAAGGACTGAAGATGGCATAATGGTTTGCCGAAATGTATCTCCTTCACCTTTGATAAATAGTGAGAATCGGCTACAACGTATTCTGCTTACGCCTCGAACCAAGAGTTTTGTAGGTAGTTTATTGACGCTAATTTGAAGAATTATTAAAAAGTTGTACATCATTGCTTGACTGTTTACCCATTTTATAGTTTAGCTGAATTTTATGAATCAGACCACTCATTATACTATTATATTATAATTTTTATTTTGTTTTGCATAATTAATTTTATCCAAGACTGTATCCAATTTTATGAAGCGAGTTTATGTATTAGTATTATACGAATGCATGTAGCAATATTATACACGTTTTAACGTTGTCAACACATTTATGAATATTATTAACATAGGGTATAAGATGGTAAAATTATATTACGAGCAATTTAATGAAGTTCAAAATGCTACCACAACGTATGTTCCTCTTTTCGAGCAAATAATTCAACACCAAATTTGGAAACTACGCATTGCCCTGATTGTGACCTATATGCAAAGTAACATGAAAAATCAGTTCGGATATTGACCGTTATAATTGCTTCATATTTACATTTCAAAACGATGTCCGTCAGTAAAACGAACCAGCTAGTAATTAATCCTGAAATTTGCATAGGCCTACCTATGCCAATGAATGTAAAGGGGATGTTCCAGTCCATGATGCAGACTTCCTGTTCAGAAATAAGAGCTTTACAAGGTATCCCTATTCCATCTGAAATATTTATTCAGACTTCTCTTAGTACATAATACTAAACGATGTTTTTCTAGTTTGGTTTCTTCTAACTCAAAATGAGTAATTTCCTTAAGAAGATTACAATTCAAGCAATTTTATAAAAATTTGCTCCAACTATTTTGCTTAAAATTTAAAATATTAATTTTGTGTATAACCTCAAGGTCCTTTCTTCAATCTAAAAAAGTAGAATTCTAGTAAAATTCTATAAAAGTTATAAACAATTATTGTTTTTGAAATTTATTATAGATTAACTGTAATTTATTTCGTAAAACTATTGTATGACGAATATAATTCAAAATTTATACAAATGAAATGTGGCATCTAAATTAGGAATAATTCTTCTATATAAATCCGGGGTTAGTTTCACAAATAAACTCTGAGCAGATCGCAAATGAGATAAGAATGTCTAATCCGGTTTGCATAGATTTAATATACTCAAAAACAAATAAATAGAAATAAAGAAAGAAAGAAATACGATTATAATATTACACGAAGCGAAAGAGATACAGAAGGAAGATGCAGCTTGTTATTTCTCCATGTGAAAAATTGCACGATCGAAGTCATTTACTCTATGACTCTCACGACCCTATTGAGCCATTTTTTCTGTTCACTAATTTTTTGTTATAAGGAACTCACATCTGAAGCCAAGTTCTGACAAGAAACACATAGTTTTTAACATTTTTCCTCAGAAGCTTTCATTTATGCTTAAAACTAAGTAACAAGCCTAGAATCTCAGAGTCGAGACCCGCAGCTTAAAATAATTCTCGGACAATGTACTAAACAATGTTCAACCTAAAAGTATACCATCACCATTTTCAAGGTTCGGACTATCAGTTCTCTTCATTCACGTGTGTGTATATATATATGACGATAATTATCAGATGTGCGAGAATTAAATACAGTTTTATTGCAGTTAACAGATTTGGTTTTAAGAACTATTGCCTCATTCACAATATACTGGTATTCTCGGCCCGTAAGACCATTATAATACACAAAAATCTTAAAGAATGTTCTCATATATTTAGGATCCGCATAATTCTAGTCGAATGAATCAGAGAGAAGGGCTTGAAATTATTCTTGAACTAGATGCAGAATACGGGATCTGCACACACACATGCATACTCTATTCACCTACACACGCAATACCTTCTAATATAGCGCTCTTTAATAAGAAGACCTCTTGTCGCGTTTGAAAGGGATCAGAAATGCTGGTCTATTCGTGTACAAAGCCATATTTAAAGCTGCAGCGTTGGAATTTCAGATACAATACACCTACGTTTACCAGAGTATTGACCTGACGGTGAGAACTAATAATGGAATATTAATAATAGTAGCAGTATTCTTATCGTTGTAATACAAGCACTGCTCGCAGTTGTAGCCTACTTAAGATGGTACCAGCAGAAGTAATGTTTACACTCATCAGTAAAAGCATGACTAAATATTAATGATTTCGAACTGGTTTCATAAAAATTTTCTATAACTTATCAGGAATGCTACTTCTTACACTGAAAGAGAAAGAGAAAGACATCCAGAAAGAAAATGAAAAAAAACCAAAGTGACTAACTCAATTTGAGAATAGACTAATTAATAACTTACTTAAAACTAGCATGTGCCCGCGGCTTCGCCCGCATTAATTATTTCAAAAATAACAAATAAAAAATTAAGAGCATAATAGTTAAAACATTATATTTATTAACACCTAAACCACGTGGACTACTTACCACGATTAGATAGCGTCGCCTGGCAAAAGCGATCTCAGATTCGAGTTCCTAGACCCAGAAAATCCCTGTATAGTGAGTTTCGTCCAAATCGAACAATGTTTAATCATATTTAGGTCTATGTTGATTATCCCTGTTCCGTGTAGGTTGAAGATTTTGTATGTCTACGGGCCTTGACATTCTAAACAAATGAACCAGCGTGGGCTTACAACATTCAAGCGATTGCGATGCACATTCGGAAGGTCGCGTGAATTAATTCCGTGTCGTATTAGGATTTCAGCTAACTCACTTTACTTGTTATATGACGCGAAAAATGCGTCACTCCTATCGGTATGAGTTATCACCTTTTCAGGATATGATGCGAAGACTTTCGTTTATTTTCTCTTCTTATCTCAGCTTATTTTTACCTTAAAGTTAGCTTTTTCCCAACCTGTTCCGATGTAAGTTACGACATCTATTATTTATTATTAGCAGCCTTATACTATTATCATTATTAACATTTCCTTATTCAATTAAAACACTAATATCGAAACTTAAGTTCATATTTTTCTTTATATAAAAATATTCATCATAAAGTTAATCATAAATTGCAATACAAATGATGATAGTAATATTAACATCAATAATAATATGTTTAAGCCTATCTACACACACAAATGGCTTTCTGAATTTTACGGAATTGATGGTAAAATGCATAAAAACGTCTACAAGAACCCAGTAATCAAATTAACTGCTGTATTGAGCATCCATATTGAGCATCCACCATATCCTATATCGGGTGAATCGACCGTTAAAAAATGGAACCAAACACATTTAACATGATAGAAAGAAAATCTCCTCTTACAGATCAGTTAAAGATTAATAATTTTCGGGAATGGTTATTCAGAATTCAGAAAACTAATGTGAAAATCTGTTCGTACAGTGAGTTTCACGTAAAATCAATTAAACCTAAAGTGAATTTCGCTAGGCCATTACTTATAATGAGTTCAATATAGCCACACATTCAGCACCATTCCTCTCCACAAAATACCACATCCCGCAAATTCGTTAAAGGCTTGCCTCAATTAGAACAGAATAGTGTTATATTTGCTTTATTTTTCTTCACATTAAACTAATATTTTTCGAGCTGGGTGAAAATTGCTCTTCCATCAATCACCTCATCTTTTACTAGGCTAGCCTGAATATATCTTTATCGATAGTCCATAATTAAGCGTTGGGAGTTGGGGGCTCATTATGTGGTAGCATATAAATCTAGGCTTCACACATTGGTTGCATTAGTGTACATTATTCAATCTCAACAAGAGAATTGAAATCCCTGCAAACCTATTATGTGTGATTTGGAGCTTAAGTAAAATAGAACGTGGAGAGGACCATTCAGATTAAACATGTGTAATACTGATTCCATGCGGGGAATATTACGTTTTATCAAATGGTGGGTCCGCTTTCATGATAATCGTATTACTACCATATTCGGTTTGCATTATAATTTCTAAGTGAAATCTGTTCGTATGTTTCTCTCAGTTATTTCAATACCAAGGTGAGATTTATCATTTCGAGGAGAAATGCAAATTCAGAATTTAATTGGTACGGTACTGAGAATGTTATTATTTAAACTATCCTCCTATGGATTTAAATTAAAACAGGAGATCAATCAGTGCTCTTCTCATCAAGAAAGTGACTGTACTTTTGTTTGATATTATTGTGAGATGCCCAATTCTATATGTCTTCCCTGGACTGGATATGCATTTAAGTGTTCACAAAAAATATATATCAGTTGCTAGGCAATGGAAGGCATGGGAAGCAAGTATGTGTAAATAATTTTGATATGATGGAGTCCGCAGATTTGCTATCTGAACATAAATTTGAAGTCAAGTAGTAGGCCTATTTCAGTCTGTAAAATTCCCATAATTCTGAACTCGTTACGGTCAGTTGATAGACGGATTTGACAGAAAGATCGATAATATGAATATACAATCTCATTACTATATAATTTCACTCTTTATCTCTCAGTACTTCCTTATTCTTTGTGGCATAAGCTAAGATCCTTCCTAGCTTCCAAAATTAGAAGCATGTCGTTATACACTTTGATTGACTTTATCTCAACTGTATTGTTCTTCTGGACAAAGTGACATTAGGCCATTACTAAGTATTCCAGTTTAATTCAAGTGTGAAAAAAGGAATGGGAAAAATTATTTCCAACAATTATTGTTCAAGTTAAAAGTGTGAATATGCCATTATTCTCAGTTTTATAACATCAGTGCAGTCCTACACTAACAATGATAAGAATTGTACATTTCTACAGCATATTTACATGCTACAGAGATGAAAAAATTAAAGGGAATAATTTTTCTGCCGATTAATTTTAAGGGACCATCGTTTCTGGGGAATATTCCGTTATATAATATTTTAAGATGTTCCATTGGTCCCCATTATACTTTTTCATAATAGCAACTTCTTTGCGTAGGAAGTCTTGTTAAATAAATAATACGGTAGTAATTTTATGAAAATATTTTTGAAATTAATTTAGAATTTATTATTAAAAGAATCACATCTTGGCAAATAATTACTATTCCAGAAAACAGCATCCAGTTCTTATAAAGAAAGGTTAAAGTCTGAAATCATACAAGTTTGAAATTGATATCTCAATGCAGTTTTGAAAAAGTCTCCTGAAAATTGAAAATTACCATAGGGTAGGGTAGTATTCAATTAAAATAATTTTCCGGTTGATGATTAACTAAGATTGGTGTTCTTTGTCAGATAATAGTGTAATTTGTGGTCCTGATCCATACAATCTTAACTAAACATGCGTTAAAGTTTGGTTTACTGGAAAATAAAATAAATACATGTTTTGTACTTTTCGTGATTTCTGAATTTATATCTTATCTTCCTCTTAATCTTCCACAGAAACATGTGTAGGCTTCTGGTTCAGTAATCTGTGATGACGCTGTAGTCCAAGATATACTGCGAGAGGTCAAAATGTATCATGATTCATGACTGATTCGCGTGACATAATCCCATTATTCGTGTCCCAGGAAGACACTAAATGTCACTAAATTATAAATCTAAGCATTACGTCGTTTGTACGTTTAAAAGGTAACCATTATTTGAACATAACTTCGCACTATATTTAAGTTCCATCGCGTTAATCACATTTGATTTTCATTTATAAATGTATTATTTCCCGAGGGAAGATAATAAATGTTTTGAGTTCAAATGCACCGTCCTCACAATTATAAATAATTTTAAATTTGTTCGAATCTTTATTATGTTATAATGTTTAAATGTAAGCTACAATACGTTAGCCTAGTGCTATTGTTTTATACTACTTTAGCTCACTGTATAATAAATTACTTAATTATCATGCATTATATTATCTTACAGTACATTACCAGTTGAAGATACTTTACTTGACAAGACAAATAAACAAACAGAAACAACCATAAAGATTATTAGTTAAGAAAATAAATACTAAAATAAATCATTATATTACAAAATTATAAAACAGACTTTAAACGTAATTTATATACACGAATTACTTACATTTAATATATGTATGTATGTATGTATGTATGTATATATATATATATATATATATATATCAGAATAAAAAACACGTCATAACATAGGATCTTGCAATTGAGCACTGGATGTACACTGGATGGTAGTTAAAAAGAAATAAAATGTTCTGAAAAGTTAGCGGAAAACTGTCTTAAACAAAGGAGTTCCAAAGGTAAGCATTTTCACCATAAAACAATGAATGTAAGCTTTGAAATGCTATGAGCATATTTTCTGGTACACTTTTAATTTGCATCGGTTTAGACACATATATGGTCTAAGTTATTATCGCAGAATATATATAAAATTTATACGTTATAACAAAGCTTATAACATTACAAATATGCTATATTTGTAATATATATATATTAGTAATTTTTCAACAACAGTGGTTAGAAGCCCTTGGATTTTGGTCGATATTTTCCTTCACAGTCTTATTTACTTAGAGAAAAAATGTCTAGTTATGAATGCGGCATAGGCTAATCGATTTCTAAAAAAGTTTGGCGAGCAATATTTCCGTCCGTTTTCAAGGGATGTATAACACTGCTCTAAAAATACTTTTCTTGTGAGTGTAGTTCTTAAATTGGCCGATTCTTACATAACTCCAATGAATATTATTATTAGATGTGACCTAGGATATTCTGTAAAAGCGATCCCTGTATAGCCCATGGAGACCCGTATGGTTTCCGAGAGGTTAAGGCACCCAGGTTGTGACATACGGCTTATGAAGGTGGTAAGGTTGTCAGCCATGCGCACCGGCCGTTATTTTACCCCCAGGAATACTCTCGGTACTCATTTCTTTTAGAGGCTGAGTGGACCCCAGGGCCATAGAGGATATACTGTAATATTATCTATATTACCAAGATTAAACTGATTTGGAATACCAGCCACTAGCATTATACATAGTTTCAACTTGACAAATTAATTCATAAGATAATTAAGTTACACTTTGATACTACGATTAAAGGACGAACGTTATAATGATCTTTAGAGGAGCAAAGTTAAAATCAAAATATTTTTATAGGGTATTTCTGGACCACTGATTGATCATCTAACGAACATGGTTAAAGCTACCTGCAATTGAAATGCAGAGCTAATTCAATATAGTGCCAGAGAAAAGTTTCAAATGTAGTATCTAGGGAAAAGTTTATTCTAGTTAACTGTTCGTCGTATCTGTTTTATACTTATTCTGTACACAGAATAATAGCTGTTAGTAAGTTGTGAGAGCCGGATAAATCTAACCTTTAATATCAATTAGGCATTATTTCAATTAGTAATGCGATAGTTACGTAGATGTCCCATTATTATTAATTTCTCAGTCAATGAACAGTTTCATGCTCCAATAATCCCTAGCGAATACCAGCCAACTATCTGTCGAAACCAGTGGGGTGCATTATACACAAACCACTACTGCATTATCTTAATAACCAGCACCTGCTTGACCCAATCAGTAGTTACTAGTAGTAGACGTATTATCACAATAGTCAAATTATTGTCTGAGGAAGTTTCGGCACGCTAATTCAATTAAGCTAGCTCTGTCATACGCTAATCAACATTCAGGAAATAAGACTTGTTATATATGTATAGTATATCTATATGTATATATATATATGTACATGTAGGCCATTGGTTAAGTTGAATAGATATACTCAATACAATTACTAAAACGGTTCTAAGCCTCGAACACACCATTAATTGTGGACCTCGTCTGTACTATTCCCTTATGAAGTTTCACCCAGATTTTGAAAATAATAGGCAGTAAAAACTTTAATAGAGGTATTAAATATTCAGTATCTAAGTATAAACTTGTCTCTGTCTTCTTATTTGGATTGTTATTTTGATTTCGTTGCAATATTGTTTTATTTATTCAATTAAGAGCTAAATATTATGTTTTAACATTGCCTCTTTACTTTGATTTATTTTTAAATGTATTTTAATTTAATTTCATACGGTAATACACAACCCCAAAGAGCAAATCTAATGCAAGGGGTCAAATGAACACAGTGGATCCAAGTAATATTACATACTTCAATTCAACTTAAGCCTATAAAAATATATCACCGGTAACAGCGTTATATATTTACCAGAAATCATTTAAATGTGCAGATAATGAATTTACAGAAATATGTTAGTATCTAGCCTACTGATTAAAGTAAATATCAACAAATTATGATAATGCTTTTGACTTGAAATTTCTAAACGCACCAGTTAAGCTTTTTGAACGTGTTAAAATCTTATAGGCTAGCATAATTATGGTAATGATTATACCATTCAGACCATGCACGGTAGTTCACTATGGGTTACAAAGAGATGATTGATTTTTTTATTACATAAATGAATATCTTACAGTATAATTAAGGAAGTATTGGTTTAATAAATTTATTATAATAGAATAACTTATAGATAACTCACTATAGCTGCCTGCGTTTGCAGAGGCATGAAGTGGCTTGAGTTCATAAATTTTGAATATGTCATAAGTATGTCATAAGACACACGGAAGAAGAATCGTCAAGAAGATGCAAAGAAAGCGTAATAACAGAGGGGCATCATTTATCACCCCTTATAATGAAGGTACCTTACTTCTCGATATAATAGGCCTACTATATAAGCAAAGAAATGGGATGTTAATTTTACCCCTTTGGACATTCCAGGTAGGTAGTGGAATCCAATCATTCTATATTTAAATATAAATGTAGATGTTTTATTTTTGTAATTTATATTATATACTGATGGTACCAAAAATCTGTCTTCATCCATGTAAGTTACTTAAATACAGTAGAAGCAATTAACGAATAATTTGCATATAGGGACGTCAAATAATGTTTTGTATAAGATCAAAATGCCAATCCTAACACACTTTCATACATGCTGAGATGTTTTACAATCCTTGCAGTACTAAACTATGATTTGGGGCCGTTTTCTAACATTTATTTGAAGTAAAATTTACTGGGTTCAGTATTACACACAATAATGAATTATTATAAAGAATTTTAGTAGTATTGCTTATAACGTGAATGTGGCACTGGTATAATATCTTAACAGCATATTTAGAGTGATATCATGCGCCAGCGTACAACATACTTTAGAAATAGGGAAGACCACTATTTTCAACTCTTATTTCAAAAGTTGTTTTCCTAATTTGTATGTATAACTAGTAGGGTCATTATTGCTTAAATCAGGGTCGGGAATAGAGCCATGCTGCAGAAAATTTAATGTCAATGAATCGTTTTATACAGAGTGGTAGTAGTATTACTGTGAAAATTAACGAGGACAGTAGATAACATTAAAACAAATGTAAAACCTATTTTGGATCCTGTGATTAAGTAAACGGTTAAGGAGACAATTAGGTTAATATCATCTGCAGAGTGGCAATAACGCACAGCCAGACTGCTCTTTCGGCGTGACTGATACGAAAAACAAACCCAATGCTAAATCGAATAAACATGTTTCCATGTTTTGTGTAGTATGTAAATCTTTTTATTTAATTTTCACTAAAACTAGTAACTTCACTTAAACATTGGAAAGAGAAACGGTATTCACTATTTTTCCCTCTGCTGATGTGAGAAAGATTAGACCTTTTTGGTTAATATCTATAATTAAAGTATAGAACTTTTTCTGAAAGGGACAAAAGGGACAAAAATGGTTTACGAATTTCTTGTTTATCTACAGAAAAGACAAGCTGATGAAATCTGCACAGGGAAGAATATTTTCCAGACTCGTTCATCTAAATGCTTGTAGGAATTTGTATTATATCCGTTTGCTTATTTATTGATTTCTCAAACAGATTTATTAACCTTAATTGTATCAAGTTTGTATCAAAGCAGTGTTTAAAACGTAGAAATACAAAGTAGGATTTCTATCATTATAGAATATGCTTTAATGATATCGCAACTAAACTGATCTATTTAATTATAATTTCAATATTATCTTATAGCTTGTAAAAATTGTCTTATATATTGCAGGAGTAAGTAAAAAGAATTTGCGCGAACGTAATATTGTTACGCGATATTCATTGATAAGCGGAGTGAGGTCCTCTTTTAGCTCGAACGTTTGGAGTTTTGTCTATTTGCCTTTATGTTCGGTTGAAGTGCACGTAAGACCAAACTCGTTGCTCGATTTTCTTGTAATTTTGCATGAATGTTCCAAGAAGTAATTAAAAACGACGTATAGCACATAGGCCTACGTCGTTTTACCTGATGAAGATAATATATTAGGTTTTTTCTGTTTTCTTTTCGACGAGAGATCTACTGTTCACTGAACGTTACTAGTTATATAGAAGTGAAATGAATAAAGTAATTTTTTGAAAGGTCTCTATAGACTATACACTATTGTGGACAACAGTTCGTAATAGAAATTTAATTGTAAGTTTGAAACATATCAGAGACGTCATTTTATCAATGATGTGTATTACATCATATCTCGTTTTTCCAATTGGCAGGAGTTTATTCAAGCAGAGTCTTTGTGCTGTCATTTTACCATTTGACAAGACCTGTTTGAAACACTTTGACATGCAAAGTCTCTTCAGCTGTATGAAATTCAATTCCCCACAAAGGCTTTTCAATTTAAGGAAATCTAAACTCCTAGAATGACAATATAATTCCCAACAAACGACAGTTGTTCGGTAATTTATGAATGCCACTTGGCTATGAAGCAGCCAAATTGTGACATCACGGTTTCCAATACGTAAATGTGCAATCCACACCGATTATAAAGTCACAAATTATGTATTACTAAAGCGAGAAAACATGAAAGCTAATTTGTAAGTGGATTGTATTAATTCTCATTCTTCACTGTTTAATTCTGCTTATCACCTACCCATTACAAATCCTTAATCCTCTGAAGAGTATTTAGATCTTCATAAGTTCATACAGTTATTTAAAATCATACTATGACCTAATATATATGTGAATGACAGATTTTCAATGCTTTCTTAAATGAAATATTGCACTATATATGTATATTTTATTTTATTGACAGAAACACTTGTAAGATATTGGGACATGGGGAGAAGCTATACTTTTATAAATTTACGACAGTTTGAAATGTAAAATGAATAACTTCCTGTATTTGCTATGCGTAAATTTAACTTCGTTATTTTCACATAATCTAATACGAAAACGGTATGCGAGACCGGAGGAAAAACTGTTATAGGCCTACTTACTAAGGTCATATTTTAACAGCGGTTGTGTAGTCTACTGTTACTTAGGTTTCTGGTGTGTCGGAATTTTGTCCCACAGACATATGTTTACATTTTTATATACTTACAGACATAGAATGAATGAGACTGTCTCGTTTACGCGTACATAAATTTCCTAATTTCGAAGGAATTGGACTCAGGACTTAAAACCCAATCCCTTAACTGTTACATCTATTCATAATCGTAATAGGTGAAAGTGAAATCGGTCTATTGGACTATGTATTTGAAACGTTTCGAATTGATTGTTGACTGAGATACTGGGATTCAGAATCACTATTAAACATCACACTGTGAAAGAATGGTCACTCAACGAAATTTCTACCGTTGGATAATGTAATCATACCTCATAATGTTACCTTAGAAATATCATATTAGATAACACTATTTAAGTGTATTTTACTAATAATTTAGTTGTGCATGTTTTAATGACTTTATTCATCAGAATAGAAAAAATTGTACAGGCAAATAATGTTTTACGCAGCTTAAAAACATTGAAATGAAAATCATATAACAGTAAATTCCGTAAAATACTGAAGAAAGCTCATTCCATTACATAAAACTAAATACAACTAATTTTACTCACGTGCAGTTAGAAACTAAGTGTTCTAAGTTGAAACGATACGAAACAAATTATCATTGTTGTTTAGGATGTTCGGTGTTCTAAGTATAATAAACACTTCTCTATCAAGTAGCTCCTCAATTTGAATCACGAGGCTGAGTGCACCCCGATACAGACCTCCCTAACTCAGGAAAATCCGAGGAGATACCGTGGATCGAACCCGGGCCAACGGATCTGTAGTCAGCGACGTATCAAAAATAAAGTTAAGTAAATAAATAATTTGCATTACAATAAAGATAATATTGCTATTCAGGCAGTATTGGAAATAAGAAGACAGTAGATTATAAGGACAAGTCGACGAAAATTCCAACACTCCTTGCGCGGCAGAATGATATTAAAGAGATCTTGGTAATAGCGGACATCCGCTGCCGTGGGACCTATTTCCGTAGAAGACGTCTTACAGGAGACCTTTTTAAAAGCTGTAGATCCTTCATTCAAAGAAAATCAAGAATAGCATTTATGTAATATTTTTACGTTATACGGCAATGCGGAGGACACTTAAACCAAGACATTCCTATGTAATCTCTCGTTTACGACATTTTATAGTAATTTATAAAACTATCTTCTTTGCTATTTCCTTCTAACGTTCCCTAGCAGTGGTGGCGTGTTTAATCTTCGACTTAATAGTTTACGAAATAACGATCTACGAAATTAATTACTCTAATTATAGGAATGTTCCCAGACTGAAGTTTCCATTTTCTTCAAGAGAAACAAGCCAATTTCTTTAGTTATGGTATCTGCTTACGCTGAGCTAACAACCTTAATTGGCTCTAACGAAATTTTGCTCACGACAGCAACAAGGTCTATTCTCCAAGAAAAGCGAGACCTCCTGCTATTATTACATAAATAGTATAAATGCCGTTCAACGAAATATGAATTACAACAAAATTATTTGAGTAATTATCCTACTAATACCCCATTTAACAATGGAGTTAAAGAACTCTGGAATAACCAGAGACGTGTTGTCATTTTTCCGCAGAGTTGTTATCGTTTTTGTTGTAAAACTACTAAGAGGAGTCCTATACGTACACACAATATGGTAAGACAAGACTCACGTCAATGATATGTAGAGGACTGATGATGGTACAATTATATGCACCGAAATCTGTCTCGTCTATTAATAGACTCAAGATTCTGCTTACAACGAATATGTAGTATTACAGAATGACAGAACATCACCAGGATTTTTGACATACTGAACTATATATAAATATATCATTTATGAAACATTTATGTATACGTCTGTATACATTGATCTTTTAATCTGATTCAACATTATTTTACAAACTGTGTACATTTTATATGCATAACAACGAGCTTCATGACCTGTACGCTTCACTGGATGTAGTAAAGGTAATTAAATCGCTAAGGAAGAAATGGGCTGGACATGTTGCACGTATGGGGGAGGAAATACATATCTCAAAAGTATTGACTGGGAGAACCGAAGGGAAAAGACCACTCGGAAGACCTAGACGTAGGTGGGAGTTCAATCTTAAAATGGATTTAAGGGAAGTGGGATTTGCTAGGGATGATCGGATAAAGTTAGCAAAGAATAGGGTTGAATGACGGACTCAGGTAAGCGCGGCAATGAACCTTCGGGTTCCACAAAATAGATAATATGCCTTTAGCTTGCTGAGGAATTGTCTATTGCCAATGAGTAAGTAAGTATGTACATTTTATATTTTGACTATTAGACGTCTGTTGAACAGAAGATTAAACTTGGTAAATAAGTTTATAGATATTGATCCCGTATTCTGAGACAACTCTCACGCTAACAAATTGTGTACATTTTATATTTGAACTATTAAGACGCCAGTACTTTGTTCCTAGAATGAATCTTAATGTACCGCGGCTATGGTGATGTTTGCATAAGTCACTTACCTAGAGATTTTTGACCTGATTAGAATATAAAGAAAAGAGGAAGTGTCTTTATCAATTTTATAGGAGGTGATAAAACAAAGTCCATCAAGTCTGAGTAAATCAGGAATGTGATTGACTGATTCCAGACTCATTTTATGTTATTGGTCAAAATCGAAAGAAACGTAGGCCTATGAGATAATTATATAAAACCTTAATCCCAAACGCAGTCATTTATTTGGCGTAGGCCTTTCGGTTTCATATAACCATCTTCAGGGCATCTTATTTTCTAGAATTGCAAATAAAAGATTAAAATAAGATGCCCGCAGATGATTGTACGAAACCGAAAGGCCTAGGCTAAATCAATTTAAAAGTTGATAACAAGGTTTTATATGGCCTAATTATTTAATTGATCAAGCTCAACGTACAAGCAGCATGATTTTAACACTTTGCAGCCCTATGAACTAAAACATTCCAGAATTTCTTTTTCAATGTTGAGAAACGTTATAAGAATGACACACTAACAAACTTGAAGGGTGACTCGGTACCAAATGTAAATTTAATGCAGTCCACTAGGAATCTTATTCCATTGTTTTCACAAGAATTATATCACTTTAACAATTAAAAAGCTGAGAACCGATTATTTAAAATGTTTCCATCTTATAACTTACATTTTTTACAGAACCCAAGGATACACTGTATTTTATCACTCTCTCTGCACTCAACATGCCGCATCGATCATGGTTTTCAAAACAAGAGGAAGAGAACAAGAGCCTAGTTTCTTGGGAAAACTACAATAGAATTGTTTTTTCTACTGTAGGAGCAGGGGTTTCTGAGATATTAATAAATAGAAGAGCTTGCTGTCTGACAAATTGCACAGATAGTGAGAAGCATGTTTCTTGTTTAATTGCAGGCAGTCTATAATAACACAGTGAGGGGCATCAAATTCTATTCATCTCTAACTTCCAAGCCAGTGCCCCCAGACGAGCTCCCATTGTTTACTACGACAGTAGGCTGATGAGCCGTCACTTGGCTTAGGAAACAAAGGAACATCTAAATTCGCAATGTGGTCCCTCTGTTTCCAACTTGTCATCAACTTGAAGATGCTCCTATCGGAAGATTTACTCCATCCGCATAGCAATTACTTGGCTAAACCTAAAACGTAGTGATAGTTCTTGAATTTGAAAAATAGGAATTATTCGATTGTTTAAAGTTCTCGGGATACCGAGAATCGCATTCGAATACTCCTGCGAGAAGTGAGATAAAATGTTCTATAGTTATGTATGACATAAACGCTCCGCTACCTTTGCAATTTTCAGCTAATATTTGCTTTATAAAGCGAGGGGAAGTGTTCATGTTTAGTGAAAAAAAATTGTTCTTAAACAGCCTAAGAAAATAGAAGATTCTCAAAATATATTTTTAAAACGTTGGCATTATCACACTTAGAAACATCTGAATTTTAGTCTTACCTCCAAGTTAGGCCTACTATGACATTAAGACCATATTGTACGGGAAAAGCAGCATCAAGCAGACTGTAATTTCCAATAGGAAAGAATGGATTTTATTTAAAAGTCAATCTTATGCTGAAAGGATTTTATTTTAACGTTAATCTTATGCTGAAAGTTTAACTAATCGCAATTAAGCTAAGTTTTCCCAATACATTTTTTTCTATTTCCTTTTTGGCCTTTTATTTCGGTCGTAGTACAATTCGGTATTCTTTGATAATTTTATTCTTTTTCTTAATTTGCCTTAGCTTTTTACAGTAATTTATTATTCTTATGTCAGCATCTATCACATCGTAAAAGTTCAGAAAGTGTGGGGAAAAAGCCACCATATATCTCATATGCATATCTTACTTGCTTTACACGACTTTGGTGTTTTTATGGAGCACCTCCTTTTATAAATTATATTGTTTCTACTCAGGATAGACGCATTTTAATATCACCCCAACTTCATTCCTTGTTAAACACAACACACAAGAGAACACAAACACTTTAAACCAAAAACTACAATCTAATCACATGCATTATACGACAAAATCGTACAAAAATATGGGGTTCCGTTGCTAAAGATGGCTAACTATGCTGTTAGAAGCGCTCCAACGAGTGCCTAATCGTAGCAGTGAGTATCAGTATGAAAGTTATAATTTGTTATCAATAGGGCACATATGTAAGGTATGCCAATGACCCTCTATTGATTTTACAGATATACGAAAAACAAAATCAGATGACTTAATTAAGAAGCTTCATTTTCTCCAGCTAAGGGTTATAATATTAAATATTTTAATAAAGTTCCGCCTTAACCCTTAACACATAAACAATATTTCAATATATCAGAGGAATGTGGTGCTGAATACAACTCAAGACAGAACTGGAAGATGGCACATCAAATACGCCGAAATCCATATTCTTTTTAGTAGTGACGCATCTTAATTCCACGCAGAAGTAACCAGCCTTCATCTTCATAATTGTGACCTTTATATTTGACAACAATATTTTATATGAGTTTAGTTTCCCACTCTACTGGATTTCGGCACGCGATGTTCGGCGTTGGTATGCGGTCTCTGGCTTGCAGACCAACACTCCCATTGGCTCCCAACGACCTTGCATGTCATTGGTCTGTTCCATACGGTCCTGCAACCTCTACATAAAGCTAAATAATGCAAAACACTAACCACATTAGTTAAGTGCGCGAGCGGAGGCGGCAGCCGAAGCGAAGCGCCCTTGCATTTTAGAATAATGTACTATACACTGATTGTCGGTTTCGAAAATGTGGCATATTATATCTTCCGGAGGGTTGTCTGACCACTATCACGTTGGCAGCTGATTCCAGCACCACGTGACCCATCGGCTTCTTCCCAGCATGCACCTGCGCTGTTTCTAGCAGCTGATTCTGTATTATTGTGATTCCAATCTGAGCGCCATTTTAGTTCGTTTTTTGTGAACTTCTTACCGATTTTACCCATATTTAAAATATTCTTAGAAACAAAGTGTGCCCTTATATGGATTCTAAAACTTCTGGAGAATAATATTACATGTAATTTTGCCGTTTTACGTGAGTAAAAAACAAAGTTAACGAATCCAGTAGAATGGGAAACTAACCCCTTTTATATTTGTGTCTGTCATATAAATGCTGATTTTGGGTGGATCCAGATAAGTTTTATGTTAAGGGTTAAGGCGGAATTTTATTAAAATATTTAATATCAGATGACATGTTTGGAATTTATACAAGAAGCTATCTCTTGAAAACATTTCCCAATTAAAATAACTGCATAGCTAAAAATATATCAGACACTATAGACAAATGCTGTGTGCCAAAAATTAATCGAATAATAAATTATAACGATAGAAAATTGAAATATCACCCTCCTTAAGTGCTATCAATAAATCAACTTCCGCCGTAGGGATAATAGTACTTGTAGATTTATTCAAAAAGAAGATTTACAGTTCGGCAAGTAAGTGCTTTAGTTGTGGTCTCCTAAAGGGCCGCCAGCTTGAAGGTCATCTAGTACTTCCATATTGACTTCTGCTGTGGGTAGTTCTAGATAGACATTTATTGTGATGCAGGGTATCAGGAGGAAGCCAATCACAAACATTGCTACTACAGCTGGAAACCCTATGAGCACCAGTAAGGTAACAAGTAGCGCCGTCATCAATACCCAGGCAAAGCTGCTTCTTTTACATTCATGGATGTCTTTTTCCCCGTCTATTATATTAGGTCCGACCTGCATCCCTTGATTTGTTGCCATCCTTCTGGTTGAAAGCAGTCCGTAGATTTCCTTTTCTTTTGAAATTCCTCGACAGGTTACGTTGAATTTTAATCCTTTTTGTTAAAAGTTGGAATTTTATCCATGTGATCTCAAAAAGTAATTGGGAATCTTGTGTTTCCTAGCAACAGTATTACAATACTATCGCGTAGTTCTGGACCTGATCTCTATTGAAATAAGCTTATGAGTGCTTACTTTGGAAGATAATATGCCAGCTAGCCTTGCATGCTGCAGGTGGGGAAGCAGCTTTAAGTGCCTAAATAACTTATCACTGATCAAATAGCAATCAGAGCCGCTATCTAAAAGTGCTGTGGCCTCTATGGGCCGACCATCCTTGTCCATTATAAATACATTAGCAGTAGGAAGTAGACAGCTTTGACGATTCTGAGAGGCTAACATAATCCCTGCAGTATATTTACAGCTTATTCTGAATACTATAGTCATGCAGGAGAGTACTATGTTTTTCTCCACATACACTACAAGAGAATGTACTGCAAGACTTAGCATGGCCTTTTGAAGAGTAGCATACTCGACATGGATAATTGGTCCTAACAAAATTATTACGGCTTGCAAGATTCATTGCCTTAAAAGCATCACAATGGTATAATTGATGTGAATATTTCTTGCAACAAATGCACCAGCTATTAGGTTGTGCTGGTTTGCTCTTAACCGCTATTGGTTGTGAGGACTGTGAATTTGAGGATTGATTTTTCAGAGCTGAGTCGGTCATTTGTAAGACACGAATTCTAGTCTCCAGAAACTTAAAAAGTTCCTTAAGATCAGGCAATTTGTCTGGCTTCAATGATGACTCGCATTCTCTAATGATATGAACAGGGAGTTTGTCTAAAATCATTTTAGAGATAATCAAATCGTCCAAATCGACATCAGTATTTAAAGAGTGCAATGCATGCACCGTGCTTATGAAATTATCTACAAATTTTTGCAAAGAATATGCAGAATCCCTCTCAATAGAAAGCGGTGAAAATAGCTTGTCGATATGGATATTGGCAATTAGATGATTGTTGTCAAATCTTTCTGACAACGTCTTCCAGGTTATATAAAATGTAGCCGAGGACACAGGAATATTTTGTGTTACCGTCATTACCTCTGACGATAAGCAAGATTTATGATATTGGAATTTGTCCATATTCGAAATATGCTTATGCTATATCACAAGCGAATTAAAAGTATTCCTAAACTCTATCCACAAAGCATGATCACCTGTGAATTGAGGAAGCCTGATTTCGGTAAGTTTAGGAAGTAAAGGAGACGATTCGGTAGATGACTGCTGGACTACAGGAGCAGAGACCTGATCAGGATCATAAAACTGTTTAATTATAGCAAAAGAACCATTTAAAAGACCTATTGTCTCATGAAAAGCCGCCCCGAGTTCTCGTCTTTGAAGTTTCGTGACTTCAGTCACTTCTTGAGGACTGATTTGAGAATATTTAATCTTATACAGATTAAATGTGGTTTCAAATGCGTTACGCACACTGACAGCTTTGAAATATGAAACCTCGTTTCGTATAAATAATATCTGAATAGATTAAACGTAATCAAAGAACTAAGTTGCTACAAAATCAATAGAAGCTAGTTTAGCCGTAGATTCAGCTTGAGCAGCCCTTTGCTTACATATATGTAAATTTAAAACTCTAGCTTTTCAATTGATCCTCCGGCCTTCACCTCAAACAGTGTAAGTTCATTAAAAAGCTGATCAATTGGATATATATATATATCCAACTGATCAGCTATATAGCAGGCTATATATATATATATATATATATATATATATATATATATAGGGTAATTCCGGGAGAGACGGCCATGCGGGGGAGACGACCAATCGCTCTGATTTCAAGGCCGATACACATATTTGAACGTAACTTGGTAGGCGGCAAGCTTTTGGTACTAAGAGTCGATTGTTGAACACCTGCGCTGTTTATATTTAGAAATCCGCGATTGATTTAACATTACTGTTTTCTAACTGGCCATTAATTTTTTGTATGTTGAATGAAATAAGCAGAAGTCCGACATTATTACTAACAGTTAAACGATACTCACTGTGTGAGGTGAGTGAACCTTATATATTTCACTTGTATTACGTGTTCTGTTCTAAAGTTTTCAATTTTTAACTACTGAGTATGGCCATCTCACCTTTACAAATAGGAGAGATGGCCCACTTCTTTTCCGGGAGAGTTGGCCAACAACGTAAGAGCCATATTTTCAAGATCTTCTGATTTTTCTAACGCGAAATGTAAAAATTTTCACTTAAGACTAATTTCCATCGCTTCTCAATTACATATTTATTTTTATTGCTAGGGAATTGACATAAACGAACATATTAATACGTATACCTTTATGAAACAATTTTGAAAATCCAATCCGGAAAGATGTATGTAAATAGAGACAACTTTGACAGTGTACCCCTAATTAAATACATTATTAAATTCATTTTCAAAATTATTTATGTGCTTAAAAAGTGGATTGGACTCATGTTTCTATGCCAAAGGTGGCTCCATAATTTTGTATTATTTTTCATATTTACGTTTTTCTGTCATCAACTAACAAAGTCGAAAGATGGAGATAAATGATGTAGAGGTTAGATGGTATGCCCTTCCCCGCCATTCATGCAGTAGTGGCATGCAGTAGAGTTTAGTCATCTTTTCAGAAATGTTTCAGAACTTTTCAGTTACTGAGAATTGATTCTGTTTCCCAAAATATGTTTATTTTTACGTTGTGATAACTTATTTGGCACTTAAGTTTATTTTATTTGTATATATTTATTGAAGAAGAGCTAACTAGTCTTTCTACTTTTTACCTGTACTTTCTACCTTCGAAAACTGTCCCTATGTCCTATGGCAATCTCCCCCTGACACCTCGGGTGAGATGGCCAATGTACCATTTTTTTAAATGTTGGGATTTCTCACCCTAAATTGCTTTTTTTTCTCTCCATAAAAAATTATGCTATGAGAATGTGACATCCAAGGACCTAATTGAACATTTGCACACGAATTATCTTGAAAATCCTTCAAGTTATTAAGCATTAAAAAAAGCATGGCCATCTCACCCGGATTTACCCTATATACTATAAGTGTTGTTGAATAACACTAACTTGTGAAATTCATATAATTAGCACAATTCTTGATTGAATTACAAGCCTTTGATTTAAAGTTCATGAAAGGAATTATCCTCGAGATGGCTATTCAAATCAGTTTTAATTCAAAGCACATAAAGAAAATTAATTTGATGATGAAATTATTCATCTGAGATCTTCTTCAGAAGCTATGGTAAATTATCAAAGTGAGGTACCTTTTGAATAGTTTAATAATTACCAATTCCTGATAATTATTTTGAATTGCTGGCTCTGAATCCTGGCAACGCCAAGACCATGAAGAGAATATTTATAATATCTCTGAAGATAACGATCAAATATATCACACGATGGGTGATTGATTTCTGAAGCAATTTGGCAGTCTTCAAGAGATTAATAGGCATTATATGGCCATGAATTAATCTTGAAAATAAAAGCTGACCTGCTGCAACATCTTGTGGAAGAGAACTCAAGGCATTTGACTTGATAAAAAGGAGGCACGAAAAGCCTAGAAAAGCGTGTGTCTTGAAAAAAATGAAAAAGTTAGATGGAATGGATAACAAGACAAGAATTTAAAAAATATGAATAATGACATCAGTTAAGCCTGAAATAAACAAGCCTAATTGGCTATTTAAAATAACAATATATGTTAATCAGTCTCTGATTGGATATTAACATACAATAAAAATAAAATGTCATAATAGCTATGAACAATTTCATGTGTTTAAATAACAAACAAGTCTGGTAAGCAAAGCCTGCTATAATTAATAAACTACAAAATAAAACATAGCTAACTAAGAACTAATTGACATAACGGAACAGATGTTTTAGAAGTATATGAACTGCACACATCAGAAAAATTAATAGACTAATGCCTTTATGGATCAATAATGTTATTTGATTATCTAAACCAGTAGCTGTCGACCAAAAACTTAAAAATTTGTCAGGGGAAATCTCCCACGAGCACTTCTTTTCTCGCTTTTAGTAGCGGGTTCTTCTCAGATCTCAAATGACGAGATGTTCTTGCATCCCACATCCATCCAGAAAATAAATTACCCGAATAATTTTTCGATTCTTTAATATCAATCGAGAACAAATTATTCGACTGTTAAAATAATTATTCTATTCTACTCATCGTTAGTTTGAATGCCGTGATCTAGGGAATAGCGTCTGTTGAAGGTTTTATACACACACATCAGCGCTCCCAAACACACACAGAAAGAGAAGTGAGAGAGAAAGAACTAAACAAAGGAACAGAAGGTAGAACCAAACAATCCAGAGAATTACAAAGAGGGAGACAAGAAAGGGCAGAACTAAAGATAATGTTTAAGTAAGTCTTCCCTAGTGGTCTGGAATGCGACTACACTCAATTCAGAAGCTCTCCGAAGAGCAACGAAACAATCTTCAAAAATAGAATTTCGATAATTACGAGATTTGATTTTACACGAACAGCTATGCAATTGGAACTTAAAACTAGCTATTCATTTAATCACTTATTAATTTATACCAGATAAATCAAGTTTGTAGAAAAATCAGGTTTGTAAAATTTGTTATTATTTCCTTTTGGTTTTCTTACTAATATTATGCAAGTATGAAAAACGTTAATTGAAATTATAAAGTGTATTTTAAAACACAGCTAAAACAGAACACAAATGTAGAACCAAAGCTAGTAATGAGCTGATCGATGGAAGGAGATATCGGAAAAGCTCATGATAGACGTGTCTGCTTGTCTTCCAGGGCGACCACGTCAAGGTCCGGGAAGAAATAAGAAAGGCAATGAGAGCGGAGAATTGATAGCATCGTAGGAACACAATAAATTACTTGTAATATACAAGCTGCTTCAAATCGTTTTCCAATACAATGTATTTCCTTCGTGGAATTGCTGTACATTAGTTAATGTGGAGACTTGATTACTTCCAGTTCTTCTAGATCCCAAGGTATGAACTGTCATACAGTTCGGACAATACAGGATGTTCACCAAAAGTCATCCACTTTTTTAAGTTGTACAGGTAGAGGGGAAAAAAGCGGGCCGACTAAAATATCTAAGTTGCCGATATGAGCCTCTACACATGCCTAGCGGCATTCACAGGATAGCAGGGGATTTATTGGAATTTTTTCTAGTGTCGACTGTTGACTTATTTCACGTAATTTGCATTGCTTGTGAAAACAAACGTTTCCGTTACATCTCTTACATTTATTTACGTATCACAAGGCTCTGAAATCAGCTACGAGAGTCGGTCCGTTTTTTTCCCCTACCTGTACATCGTAAATGTGCCTGACGCGCCGTATTGTTGATCGTATGTTATAGGTTTTCAGAGGTGATATAATTCTGTACTCGATTAAGAGTTTGGCTCAAAGAGTAGTGGTGTGTGGTCGTCAGAAAAGGTTGTTTCACAAAGGAATAATGAATTTCGAAAGGAATCCTTGTTGTAAACTATTTATGACGCCTAGTACGAGAGAACCTGCGCTTTTATACTGGATAGGAATATTCTGGAAATGTATCTTTCTCGAAACCTCTAGAAATGGGTACAGAATTGCATATAAAAACTCCATACGGGAGTGGGATTCGAGATCGAAACCACTTTGATAGAAGTCTGCTACTCTAACCATTTGTACATAAGGCACAGCTGTTGATGTGGTGGTCAAAGCATCTATCGAACAGGTAATTTCCACATTTATTATTATTATTATCATTATCATCATCATGCAATGTATGTGGTACAATACTGTTTTAGTATTTATAGGTATCATAAACATTACGTTTAATACTCGGTACACGAACTGTACTCTTAATAAGAAAGAAACTTAATATTTACCGCTTTCGTCGCACCAGATTTCGGTAAAGGCTAGTTTACATGATGACACTACGTTTTGTAACTCCTTTCATGAAATTGATTTCTTGAAATTTATTTTTACATCCGTTTTCATTAAATCAAATTCCAGTGTAGTTGCACATTACTCACTATTTTTACTTATGTCCTTGAAATCTCACAAGCATGTACCGACAATATATAAATACAGAAATTTCACAATTTGCTTCTCACTTCCCCACATCATTTTTCCAAAATGTGAACATGCTGAAGACGTGTATGACCTCGAAACTCACTTATAGTATCGTGCAAAGTTGGAATCAGCCGAAACTTCGTAGTGTCTTAACTCTTTGTCGCCAAAACATAACTGGCATGCGCATTCAAGGCAACACAATTGCAAAATTGAGTTATGAAACGTACTTCTATGGTAAAAATTAGCCTCAATACTTATATATATATATATATATATATATTGTGCGTTACCTTTTGATCCACCCTCGTAGGTAGGAGATAGGCTCCTTGAAACAGGAGCGGAACACACCTGCCCAACGTTCCTAGAAACTCGACTATGTCACACTAAAACAAGACATATTTCCAGCCGGTATTTCAGAATATCAGTAAATAAAACGTTCAAAGTCATTTCTACGCTGTGCTCGAATCTAACCTGTAAAATATAAGAACCTAGATAATAAGAGGAAAACTGAAACATTAAGTTTACTTTTCTGACGTCTTCTTCTCATGCTGTCCTATTGGGTTTTCGACTATCACGCAACTAAGTGAAGTTATATAAAAAGAAAGACCGGACAACATAAGCTGAAAGGGAAATTGAATTTTAAAATGAAATAATTTTCTTTAACAAAAGTTAAGTAGCCTACTGTAAAGCACAGAGCCTACATATTACAGAATACAGACTTGATTCTTTTGGGAATACATAATTAAAACCCCAATTTCTTATATCAAGAGAATTTAAGGAATTTCCCTTAATATCAGGAGAAATATAGAATTGTTTCGTCATCTGGAATATACCTTCTTATACACTCCATTCCAGCAGCAAGCATCTGAGAAAGAAACAGAAAAGGTATAAGAGAAACGAGATTCTAACGTGTTTTTAGAGTACGTGAATTCTATCTGAAATGTTTCGCAATTTATAACAACTGTAGGTAGGAAAAATTGTTTTTCTTTCATAACCGTAAGTAACCTATTTTCGTCTTGATCGGAACGCACATAACATACCTCAGGAGAGATTTGAAACACAAAGCAGGATTTTAATTAAATTCCTTGCGTGTTCAACGGTTATGCCCTCATTTCTATAACCTACACTTCGTGGGATTTATTACTGGGGGTCCTTAGGGTGTGTATCTGATCTGATCGGATTCGTCTCGGAACTCTGCGAAGTACTAAAGAAATAGCGTTTTTAGGAATAGTTGTTCACTTTATACTTAAAGGGTAGTGGTCTAGGCCAGTAAGAAACAAAGAAACAGATATACTACGCTTGGAGTACGTACACTGACAGTTATACTAAAGAGTGAAGATCTTCAGATATTTGCAACGTGTTCAATTCGTCTCAGGATGCACATTTCGAATATTTTACTGTAACCACAACCGCAGTGAAACCACATACCGTGGGTCAGGGCCCATTTCATATAACTTGCTAATAATATCAGGTAATAATGTAAGAACTCGTAATATTATTTATTAGTTAACAATAGACTATTATGTTTCATAAAGTAATGTATACTACTCAAAAAAGCTCTTCATTAATAATATTAGTTATTAGTCAGGTGATTGATTGTCTGGATTGTTGTTTGTTTCTTTTTTTTTTCCTTTTTTTCAGTACTTCAAAGCAGCACAGCCTCAAAACTCATTATTTACATAAAAATTTGATGGCATCTGTTTTCATGTATTACCTTAAGATTATAATTTGTTTCTGTTTGCTTTACAATAAATAGCATTCTGTTATGTACATTATGTGCACTGACTAGTTCTGAGAAATCAATATAACCTGCCAGGCACTTATTCAAGATAGCATTTGTGGTGGACAAAGCCGTGACCTTTGGGGGTTTTTCTCGGGGATCCTCCCGTTTCCCCCTTCATTCATTCCACCAACACTCTCCACTTCAACTTCCTTTCCCCCCTCATTATCATCCCGTTCCCCTTTACTGGTTTTCGGGCCAGCTCCTGCTGCAGACTCTGCTGCGGGCCTCCCCCGTCCTGCCCCGTTGCTTGTGGTCAAGAGTTGCTGGTGGTGTCCCGTGCCTTTGGGGCTCTCAAAGGGACCCTGGGTTAGTGGATCATGTCTGGCTGTGCTGCGCCTATGGGGCTCTTGTATGAGGGACCCTGTGTACGGTGCACGTGGGGTGATACCTGGTCCTTGTTGGATGTAGGGGGTGGTGGTGGAGTCTGTTGACAGGGGGGCCTTAGGGCATGAACATCATTCCGTCTCCTAGGGGGTGCAAAAAGGGCCAGCCTATGTGGCCTACTTGCGCGAGCCCGCCAGGGCTCAGCCCCTGAACCATACCATACCATATTCAAGATAACAGTTGGCTAATGTATTGTACTAAACTTTAACCTCAATTCCTGAAATCTTGTTATGACAAAAATTTCTTTGCTAGCGTATGTAAACTTTCTATTAATTGATAATTAAATTAGTGCGATTCATTTTCCAAAATGTTAAGTTCACGACATCTGTAGCACATGGGTTTGAGAGTAACTTATTAGTCCAATTATACTTATAGAAAAAACACCTAATATTATGAGTAAATTTTATCACCTTTGCAGCCTTGGAGACAGTTTACTAATAATATTAGCAATATTTACTAATAATTTAGGGCCATCAACTCATAACTAATGTTATTAGAAAATATTCTTATAAACAGGAGACTAATAATAATAATGAATTCCGTTATGTATTTGTAATAATATGAGAGTGAACGTTATACGAAACAGGGCGCTGTAGCAATCTATAGTTCATAAACGGATTAACTGTGCTAACACTATGGGTTCCCAAATATGATTTTAGGATTACTGTAATCTCAGTGTGCTTACTGTATTACTAATTCATTAGCACACAAATGCACGTACGTGACCAGTTTCTGAATAAACCTTACACGACATTTCACAAACCATTTCTGTAAATAGAGCTAAGAGAAACAGAGTGTTGTAAAAGGAAAATCAATAAAATGAAATCTAGCTATGAAAGTAAACTACAAAAGTTTTGACTACACATTACGCCGGACTTTTTTCTTAGAACGTTTCTGTGTGAGTCCTCTATAGCCTATGCCTAGCTCGAAAAGAACAAAACATTGTATCGCAATTTTATTTTGTGATAGGTGTCTTAAGTATATATAACATTAAGTATTTGAACTGTCTGTTTATATATTTTTTTAAATGTTATTTTAAAAAGCTTTAGTGATTAAGCTCGAATTTTATACAGTAAATTCTTGCATTAAGACCCTCAACTTGTGTTTTAAATACGTTTCGCGCTACCTCAAACATCGTAATATGCTTATAGTTATGTGAATAATGGCCAATAATGTTGTCTGATTAAAAATAAACAAATTATTCTATATTAGTATTAATAATATTTTATAACATACGATTACCGAAGCTACGTATTAATTTTTTATTGTTGCTTTTACTAACACTATTTTATCTGTAACTCAAAAAAGTTCATTATTAATTTCAGGAGTTACTCAGCCATTTCATAAATACGGGTGGGACATTCTGACAAATTATAAAAGATATTTTTGTTTATTACATATCATAAATAATAAACTAGAATTGGTTCTTCACATTCTGTACAATTTACAATGCCTTCTCCTCCACACTACACGCAAAGCTTTATTTAAAATTTATTCTAAATATTTTAAATTTGTTTTTCAAAATCTGTTACGGGTGGGACATAATTTGGACACTGATTTTAATGATGCAAAACAAAAGCTCATTTTCTGTTCTGCTATTACGGTTAGGGTCTTAATGTTGTTATTAATGAAGGTATGAGGGATTAAATACAAATTATAAACTGTTTCCAGGTTGTCAAAACATTTATTTAACTCACCAATAATAATTTAACAAAACTATCACTGTTACGGGTGGGACGTTACGGGTGGGACAAAAATTCCCTTGTTTGTTACTTTACATAGTAATTAACCACACGTATTTTTTTAAGTTAATCTTATACCAAATTGTACCTTAAGATGTATATTTTCTCAAATGAAAATGGACATAGTTGATTACTCTTGACTACTTGGTATTATAGAGTGTTAAAATCATGCTAAAAATGGCAAAAAAAGTAACTCAACGCAATAAATAAGAAAATCGACAGATTTTACACTTGAAACCACTTCAGACACACCTAAGTCCTTAAAATTCAGAGAACGTGAGGGTTATAACTTCTCTCTTTGAGGGAAAAATTCCCATATTTTATGAAATGGCTGTACTACAAAAATTGTTATTATAATTGGAAATGTTTTTCATATTGCAGCGGGTTTTTAATTTAGTTGCTAGTTTCGGTCGTACACAAAAATAAACGATTTCATGCTGATAACTTGTGACAGGCGTTTTCACTAAGGGTCGTATTCCGAAGTTATATATTTATATGCATTACATACGTCAAACAAAATCCATGTTAATGCATTGATATAAAACATGACAGATAATTTGTTGCTGTCTCTTCCAGCTTGATGCGAGGGAATTTGGTTCAACAAAAATTAGCGTTATTTGAAACAAAGTTTTTCTCTTTGCAATGTATACATGCAGACACGCCAGTATTCATATATGGAGATTGCATCCAAGTCTGCAGACAGGGACACCAACTCTTAAAATGTAAAATACCCTGATCTTCATATTCATGACATCGTATATTCCCTTATGTTAAAGGCTATATAACGCAGTTCAAATCATATCACATGAAATGTTTTGCGCCGGAAGAATTTATGGCCTCAGTTTGCACCCTAAATCCGATACAATATTGCTGAAACACTTCAAGGCATAATTCAATGCACACAAGCTACCTTCACACGCAGATGAAGCACGCCAGATGCGTGAACCAGCAGATCAACAAAATCTTTCAAATCGATCAGGCAAGTATGGTAATAGACAAGTACGCTATTCAGGAATCTCCTATAGCCTAAATCATCACCGTAATTAAATAACATTTACCATATCCGTACATAGGCCAATATGCAAGAATAAATCAAGACCTTCAACAACGTTTTTGAAACTTATTACCTTTACAATTTCACATTTTTTACAATTTCAACTGGTAGTAAACATAAAATCTGTTGTCGCAAGGCTTGGATTAATGAATGTTAAAATACGAGAGAGGGTGTCGGAGCGGTGTAGTCATATACCCGCATCCCAGAAGTTACGTTTTCAAACACCTGGCTGGCCAATTTGAGATATTTTAAAACAGTCTTTAAAATTGGTATTTTGTGTAATGAAAGATAATAGATCCAAATGGTCTATCGCTGTCTAAAGATTTACAAATGCTAATATATATATATATATATATATATATACATATACATACATATACATACATATATATATATATATATATACATATACATATACATATATATATATATATATATATATATATATATATATATATATATATACATTAGTATTACATTATTTGTGAAGTAAGTAAATCAGTTATACTTAGGTCAGAGTTTTCTGAGACAGTGGATTGGGTAGATATTTCCCACCCTAGAACCGGCCCTGAAGTAAATAAGTATGTTGTCTCACTCAAGCAGATTACAAGTATCAATGTAAGAGTGAGACACACTTACTGGTTTAATTTAGGGCCAGTTCTAGAGTGGAAAATATCTACCCACTTCACTGTCTCAAAAGACTCTGGCCAAAGTATACAAGACATAATACAAATTCACCCTTAACATAACCCAAATATTATACCTCTTTAGGCTCTGGAAAAATATATTTTGGTCGGGGATTTTTAAGGCAATGAAATGGGTAGATATTGTGCACTCTAGAACCGACCCTAAAGTAAGCAAATAAGTCGGACTCACTCTTACGTAGATACGAGTATTGTGTAGAGACAGACGTATTTGTTTATTTTTAGGGTCGTTTCTAGAGCGCATAGTATCTACCCATTGCACAGAATAAAAAAGTGAGGGTGCACAGTTTGATCCGGAAACTGCACATGTTATTTGAGAGTCCCACTAATCCTATCCGGATACCGCACACTGATTCTGAAGAGTTAATATTACTCGGAAACTGCACAACTACAAACTAAAACTAAAGAACCTACCTACTCGTCAATATCACTGAAGTGGGAAACGTATTTCACAAACTTCATATGGGATATTTGCGAAGAGATATTTAGTGCATTATGCATCAAGCCTAAAATGTCAATTATTACGATACGAATATGTTTGCTCGTTTCATAATATTCATACGAGTATCTTAATTACCATTATAGGCAAGTTGCATACGATCATAATTAGTGTAAATGTTTAAATTTTGAGATTTTAGATTCACTCGAATAAGAGGCAAGCCCGCCAAGACCTTCGCATCAGATGGGAGTCGTAGTAGGCCTAGTACTTGCCTACTATGAGAGATGGCATGCTGTGGCAGCTCACGGCGTCGGTCAAATCGAAGCCACCCTATGGTCGATTTCATTAGACTAACGGATTTTTACAACCCGAATTGAATTCATTTTAGTATTATATTAAGAATAACATGAACAAAATTGGTATGCTTTTTATCACCTAGTTTTCAGCTCCTACTCTCAAGATCGTTTCGTGTTCGACAATAATCGATACCACACCGATGTCGAAATGAGAAAGAGTTTCGAAATGAGTTGTGATACCGTTAAGTCACTCGTAATTAGCGTATTATAGTATGGTCGAACAAAATATATAGCCGGAATGCCTGATTTTATTTCCAGTATAGCTAAGGCATGCTACCTTGGACTCTTGATACAGGAGGCTAGGGGTTCGAGTCCCGGCTCGATCAAGAGTGTTTGTGAGAGTATTTAAGAAACAGGTCAACAGCCAACATGATAAACAAGAAAAGAGCAATAAATACCTATATGATATAAGATATAATATATGAAAATAAATATGTCCCCGGGCAGAGTACTTTGCAACAAGTTCTTGTCGCTCGATGAATAGTACAGAAGCTATTTTTCTCCTGTAGATTTTTATGATGAGAAAACGGGGGCGAAGCTACCACTGTCCATGAGCTCTGACGTCCGTAACTGACATCCGTTGCTTTTTTTACCGCCTCGCAAAGGAAAACACGAAGCTGATGTATAATATGTATCACAACACAAGTCTTACATATTTATAATATATTTCATCTGTACGTCAGAATTCCCTACAGATGACATGCACGGATTTTTATATTCCTCACTGTCACGCTAAAGTGAAATTCAACATAAGATATATAGATATGACTACATGTCGAGAAGGATTACAGTACTGTCTAGTGGTTCTAGGATTTATCAAACCACCCAGTAACCTAGATGCTGAATTCTGAAGAGACATAGGAGATGGGAGATAGAATCCTATCTAAATATGTAAAAACGTTAACCTACTTGTTCTTCAGCAAAAACTTTTTTTAGTCCTGAACTACAAATTTGAAAATTTTACAAACTAAAGGCGTGCGACCATAGATAACAAAGATTGTAGTCATCATAGTATAGTTTTCAAAAATCTAATATATCTGCAATTTATCCCGGGAAAAAAACCTGCTTTAGTGGGACATTGTTACATAAACAGCTGTTAATACATTTCAATTAAATCTTCCTCCTAAACTACGATCAACACCTTAATTTTGTATTTATCACATTAATACTTTTATAACGTATCTTTTTCTCTGCCTCTATATCCTCATGAATTTGAGTAGTGATTGCTTTAAATATATTAACTTAGATAGCACAAAATTGAATACACAGAGTGGACCAAAAGTCGCGATCGGATAATGTTTATATTGAAATAACTCATTTTCCGAAACCGAAAACTAATTAAAAACTATTCATAGGTTGAGAAGAATATTTACCCCCTTCATATACTTTTTGTAGCATTATTTTGTCAATTTCCCGATAGAGCAAGGACATCGTTATGTTTTAGTGACAAGCCAGATTTTTCTTGCGCGCGGGTTTATTAGGCGATTATTGTCGATGTGAAACGCTGTGTTATGTTTGTGTTGGAAGCAATGGTGGACACAAGCAAATATACGATTGAAGAACGTCTCATTGTTAGTGTATGGGTTCATGAAAAAGAAGAAACTGGCGAAACGTATGAAGAAATCAAAGAGAACCTCTTTATTTGTTTCAATAAAGCAGCTCCCACTGAAGTCAAACTGCGGAAAATGGAAAAAAAGACTTTCTCAACTGGCACTGTATTGAATGCAAAATGCAGCGGAAGACCCAAAAAATATTGCGGCAATGATGTCAGTAATCGTCTGAGTGAATCATTGGAGCGTTCACCGATGAAATCAACAAGGAAGCGATCGGCAGAAATGCAGATCCCAAGAACTTCATTGTGTGACAACTGGCTGTGTTCTTACTTAAAAGAAAGTCTTGGAATGATTCGGATGGATTCTGTTGAACACCTGAAGAGAGAGATCATCCGTATCTTCAGAACGATCACTCCCAAATGCATAGGCGGGCAAGCAGAAGGACATGGGGGCGCATTCAACTCTGAACGGAAAACGATAGTGCACATACCGAAACTTTAGACGTTTAACAATGACGCTGATAGGCCCAGAGAACTATATTTTACCATATTTACATCCCTTAATAGTTGCTATTTCAGTAAATTTTTTTTTACTTCAATTGTGGCATTTTATTATTGCATAAACTAACTTACAAAATATCCGATCGCGACTTTTGGTCCACTCTGACATGCAACTTGAAATTGACAGATTACCTTCATAAAATAAATTCTCAAGCTGGCTGTTTTTTTTTTTCTTTCTTTCTTTCTTTCTTTCTTTCTTTCTTTCTTTCACACAAAAAGGAAACAAACATTTTAAATGGGAATAGCCCTATATAAAAACACGAACTGTTTTGTGCATTTCAATGTATAGTTGGGATGCAAAATGAAAGTGTGAAAGGAAGGTCTAGGAAAGAATAGGCAATTGAATTCCTTAATGAGGTATATTTGGTGAAATCGGGGACGGGCAGAATGAGTGTTGTGATTAGAGAAATTACGGTCCCCAATGCTCCTCGAAACTCTTGTCGCAATACTCCTTTCATATTTTACCAGCAAAATCTCACCCTTTCTACCTAGTTACTACTTACTCAAGTCGTGCATTGCACTATACAAGTTGCACATTCTACTATATGATCGGTGGATGCCCAAAACTAGGTAAAATCATTGCCTAGCGTTTCCAGGACATCGCAATAGTAATTGAGAATGAAAGCGTCCACGAAGAAAAAACATTCTGAAGGCAAATATAATTATTCAGGTATAAAATATTTATTTCATAATACTTTCATGAAGTTGAATCTCAGTGTGAAAGGTTTATATTGAGGTTATAAATTGAAATTCTACATACACACCTTTCTGTAATACCTGGAAATCAGTGGAGAGTGATTTTATCATAGGTAATTCCAAAAAAGTCTACGAATTTATCCGAAAAATCTCGTAATCTTTAGTTGGATTTATTAAGACTGTTCCAAGAATAAAATACAACACATTACATAAATGATAATTCCTTTCTTACCTCAGTTCATTAAAATAAAATCAACATTGTGCAAGATGAACGAACAATATAATGTGTTACCAGATACTGAGCCATGAGATCTCTCTACTTAAGAGGAATGTTTGAAAGCAAAAACTCTCCTTCGTAGCTGTCACCGGAAAGTAGCTTTGAACCTTGTATCTTATTCTTACGTATTGCTAGTGTAAAACGGAAAATAATTATACAGTTTCACTTGAGTAAATTAAATAAATTTTATGTTTTTATGACATATAGAATACATTAGTGCTGTTAAAACCACGCAACCATTTATTCTGCGTCTTCTTTGGGAACTATATAATTGTGAATTATTGCATACTATATTACTAATAGTGGAGGGTGAGGAATAGATTTAGTTTGTTTGTGTTATTTTGTATTTATATTATCTGGTCTTTTTTGTGTGTGTGTGTTTTTGCGTAAGCATGTACGGTCCATGCGGACCCATGCGATTGTTTGAATTGAAATTTGTAAAAAGTTAATTATTGTAATAAACACTTATAATAATAATAACTAATAGTAAAACTTTTATTATTATTAGACAAGCTACTGCTTGATTTATGAGGATTAAGTGAAAGCACCAAAGATTGTGAAGAATATATTTTACGCGAATGAATAGCATACGTACATGTGCCATTGTGGCATTCAAAAACATGAAACTTGACGAGCCAAGACAAGATTGTTGGGTAGCACTTTAACTCCATTTACATGCGAACTGAAAATATTGTGACGTGACAAAACGAGACTAGGAAGAATTTATTTCAGGCTTCAGATTTCCTCTCCAGCACGTTTCTAGTGTTCATTTCCACAATATTTCAGAAATATACAGTGCGAGCAATCTGCTTCCGCTGTTGGAATAGTATTTTATATAAGCTAACTTATTTTTATTATTTTATTTATTTACATTATGACTGAACTATCGGGAATGTGCGTAATCCAAGGAACTAGAATTATTTTCCTAAAACAATTATGATTATAATGGGATAGATCTGAAACAGACACCCTAGGGTATTATAATATATTATATTTCAATTTCAAGGTTTATTCCACCCTCACTTTAAGAAACTTCTTTTTCATAAATGCGAAACTGATGCATAAATATCTTTCCATAACGTCATTGGGTTGATTATTCTCACGAGAGGGGAGGTTATAAACATTTATTTAAGAAATGGCTGCAATAGGGGACATATGTGTACGGCTTTCTGTCAAAACTAACTCCAAAATGACTCTGTTATTGACTAATCACTTCTTCTTTGTTGGTATATTTTTTATTCACTTCGGGAAAGGTTACACTGTCTCTCGAGGAAGAAGTGAACCAAAAAATTGTTTTATATTTTTATTTATAGTATTATTAATGATGAATAATTTACTATGGATCATGTTTTCCAATTTCACTACCAGTATGTATAAATTAAAATAATGTTAGGCCTATAAAGATAACCAAGTAAGTGGGCCTACCCTCAAAATATTATGTTAAGTTACTGGCTCTGCTTCACAAAAACGTGTTGTCTTGACCCATTCCGTGACTTATATACCATTATAAATCTTATCAGCAAAAATAAAATTGCAGTATGTTGAATACTTTTTTACATTCTTGGAAAATTTCAGTTAGGCCTACGGTTATCTCCGATTAAAACGGCTAATTTTCTTGCACAGACGTCTGTCCAAATTACAACGAACTTGCAAAACTTTATTTATCTCCACCCAAGCCCTTGTTATGTGACTTATCTCCGGAATCAGGAAAACTTAAATTAACTCAAACACTTGCGTGTTATACAAGTTTGACGCAGTGATAATTAAAGTGGTTATGAAACGATTGAGACCTTGTTATGCTTCCGAGTAACCTAACAGTGTAGGTATGTTACAAAATCATTGCGTTATACCTTTATGACCGGGCTCCATTGTTATTGTACAGTAACATTCATGATGGATATATAATATACCGTACATTCATGAACCACAGATTATTGCCTCTGTTGGTCATGACTAGGGACCGGATTTTTAGGTTTTTAAAAACACTCTTTTAGGTTTTCCATTAGGTGAAATAGTTTTTTTTAGGTTTTTTGTCCAAAATATCGTTTTTGGGTAGAATAATTAGTTTAATGAATTTGAATGTGCTACATAGGATTCAATACATAATACTTGTAAAGTTTAACTTAACAAAATTGAATTAAGTTTAAATTTGTGTAAACTTGCTTTAGGGCAATATTAAAGAATTGAAGAAAGCATAAACAATCAAAAGAAGCAGTGAAAATAAGATTGCCTCACATATCCTGGTTACAGTGTATCACTAAATATCTTTCAAGATTCTCAACTGTGAAGTTCTTCCTGTTATCTCTTAGAATACATTTGAAGGCAGAAAATGTCCTTTCAACCTCACATGACATCAACAATGGTTGTTCGCACGAATATTTTAAAAGGAATACCCAGGTACTCTTACACTTCCTCTCTTGATACTGTCATCCTAGACGACATTGAGTTGAACGAAACGCTGTTGGTATTAATTTCAACCCGACAAAAATTGCCTTTCCGCAAAATTTCTCAACTGACAAACAAAAAAGGCAAAAAGTAGCCTAAATTAGAAATTTTAGGTTTTTTATCCCGTTTAGGTACATTTAGGTTTTTATACCCCATTTAGGTATTTTTAGGTGCCACAGAATTAATGTGGGTGAATCCTATGGGCATGATTCGAAAAAGTGTGTGATCGCTTTTTGTTTTGGAAGTAAGGAAAAAAATAGGTAAAAACCTAAGAATCCGGTCCCTAGTCATGACATGATAAATCACACAAAAATCACTAATTAGTGTGCCTCACAATACAGCATATGGCATAACTTGTCTGTCAGTGAGGTAGACCATTAAGGGCGATCAGTCAAAGAGAGAGTTCTGGCGCTGTGAAGTGAACTCTGGCTTAGCTCAGTTGGTAGAGCATTGGCGCGGATAGCCAAAGGTCCTGGGTTAAATCCCAGTGTCAGAGGAATTTTTCTCCTATAATATTATTATGTATTGTCCAAAAGAGACAATAATCTGCGGTTCATGAATGCATATTCATATATCTGTCATACACTATACGGTACATTGTAATAGGCAAAGGTAAAAAATTACAAAATCTAGAATAACCAAATTAGCAACAACTGAGAAGGTAGACTATTACCCGAACGACATTGAAAGCGTAAGAATATTAAAGATGCTTACTTAAAATAACTATTTAGTGTCTTTTGTGCAAGGAAATAATGCAAAAATATAAAGTCCGAAGTGTGCAAATTAAAATTGCATTCAACATTTTGATCTTAATATTTATTTATATTTTAAAAACGCGGACCGACAATTCATTACATATTTCACTATCTCTATATAAAAGGCTTTGTCCTGACTGACTGAATGACTGACTGAATGACAGGAATCAACGTACAGCCTAAACTATAACAGGTAGAGACTTGGAATTTTGACAGTACCTTCGTTTCATAATGTAGGTGCTCACTAAGAAAGGATTTTGAAAAATTCAGGTTCTAAATGCCAAAAATAAAATGTTTTTGAGAATACTTAATCCCTTCTTACACAGAATTATCGAATCCGAATCACATTTGACATTAAAACATATTGTTACCAGCGGGGTCTCAGATGGCCTTGGAAAAAAATGAAAGTAGAATAAATTTGACAAATGAGAGAAACAAATGAGAGAAGTATCAATATCCACGAAAATAATGCAGTCACATAACTTTCTTTACCCTGGACATAGAGAAAACAATACGAGGTATGGTAATATATATATTATTATATCACAGAATGAAATTCACGAAAATAATGCAGTCACATTACTTCCTCTAGCCTGGAAATAGAGAAAACAATACGAGGTAAGGTAATATGTTTTGGGAAGAGATGTATGAAAGTGATATTTTATTTCTGTTTAATTTCATTCCGAAAACGGTTTTATGGTAACATGACAGTGAGAAACAAAATTTTCAGCCACGATAATACAATTTTATGTTACCGGAATTTCGGTTTCTTCTTATTAGAATCCCTCCCGGGCTTACTGTGTACTGTACAAGCGATGGGATGCAAAATTCTACATATAGCCATAAAAGCTATTTCAAACATTTTCTTAGGGGATAGTTTGAGTGTGATAAGTCGTTCTTTCTACTTCAAATTATAAATACCTATATAAGGACCTAGAATTTATAAATCTAAAGTCCTTCATAAGTTAATTTCCAATTACAAAATAAAAAACCCGGGCGACGCCGGGCCTTTTAAGCTAGTCAGATATAAATCACAGTTCACCATAATAAGTGCAGTAGCTTAACTTAAAAATGATACATACAGTCATTCTCTCAAAACATTCACTGCAAAATTTCATCGTAACTGTCATCACATAGTCTTAAAACTCTTGGCCTAACTCGGCCCTTTACTAATTGTTACTCACGAATTAATAAACCGAAAGAAAGAAATGAAAGCTTAGCACAGGAGGACGATTTGGAATATTTAGAAATGATCGAGAATCGATAAATACACTTGAGCAATCCACGGTAACAGATTAGAACAATAGGAACGTATCCATGGATATTTTATATCTTTACTTTCTTTCGTATTTTTTACACTTTATTTGAGAGCTTTTAAGCATATTTTTATTGTTTTATATTTATTCTTTTGAGATCTTATATGCGTTTTTTATATTGTATTATGAGTTTTTTTAGCTTATATGCTTGTTATTATTGTTTTTATGATGAAAAAGTCACTTGTTGGGTCGCCAACTCAGGTAAAAAACTATTGACTTCAACACCTTTAAAAAGTATGTTGAAGATCTGGCATCATCAAAAAAGATGGATGCAGATGAATTGTATAACAAACTGGTGAGACAAAAGTCTCAAAAACTGGAGCAGTGGATAGGTTGACAGACACCTCGCTCTACACTGCAGAGATTTGATGCTTCTGGTAAAGGCAAGGAAACTGAAGGTCGTGCGGATGTGGCTGACAATTCTGGCTATGTATCTGGCTACAAGGAAAAGGATACATAGGATAAGAAACACTGACTCCAGGAAAGGATGGGAAGCCAGCATTCAAATTAAAAATAATCCAGAAAATGTGTGAAATCACTAGCATTAATAGAACACATAGTAATGAATTTTGTACCATAAGGCACATTAGTAAAAGAAGAAGAAGAAGAAACTGGGAGGAGCGAGGCAAGTCGCAAGTGCACTGCAACTACTATTCTTGTGGAAACTGAATCTACCTGCGGATAAACAGGTACAAAGAAGATACCACAGGTATCAGCAACCCCGGGACCTTCCAGATCCTATGGCTACTCAATGCCGTGATGGCAAAATGGTCTCTGAACAGATCGGTGTATCTGTTAAAGGCAGGAGTTTACCGAGGGGGTAAACCGTAAAATGAAGACTGCTTCAGGGATATTCAGACTCTGAAGACGACGGCCTTCAAGTACAGACTTGTACAAAAGACGTAAGCCTTCGAGTGAAGACTGTTTCTTGGATATCCAGCCCAAGTGAAGGGGAAGACGATCTTCCCGGTCCTTTGTCGCTCCGCGATGGTTCGACGACGTCTGGATTTACTTCAAACCACGGAGTACCTGATATAACTGGCTGAATTTGTAACAAATGAAGAAATAAAAGTAATCGTTGTTCGTGTATTTCATCTTTTCTTCCTGTCTGTACTACAGTAAAGTTGTCTGCAGATTCGTGTGTTAGGCCGGTATGACATTATAAAAGTAATTTTACAGATAACTAGATAACAGTGTAGTAGCTCAACTTTTATAAATACCATTTTATCAGTTTTGAAGATATGTTAATATTTTTTTAAATGAATAGCTAATATACACATAGATATAGATATTAATCACAGTTCACCATAATAAGTGCAGTAGCTTAACTTACAGCATTTCCACTTAGAAATGAGACTACAGTCATTCTCTGAAAACATTCACTGCAAAATTTCATCATAACTGACTTCACATAGACTTAAAACTCGGCCTCATAGGCGTACCGAGGGGGGGTTTTGGGGGTTTGAACCCCCCCATTGATTAAAAAAAGGAAAATTGTATAGTTTTTTAAGTCTGCCCATAAATTACTTAATACAAGTATAAAGCGTGGGAAGCTTAAAACTCGTTATTTTGTGTCTTAATTTTTAAAATTTTCCGGGGGAGGACCACCGGACCCCCCTTTCCCAGACCCCGCGGATGTTATAACCCCCCCCATATGGTCGGCCTGGTTACGCCTATGCTCGGCCTAACAGTTTTTGATGGTCCCGGCCGTTCACTCATTGTTTTTCACAAAATAGTAAAACGAAGAAGTAAATATGTAAATATGGGGGGGGTGAGGTCTCACAGACCGCTACAAAAAGCTCTTTTGTAGCACGACTCCACTAAAACTGATGGGTGGCACATATAGGGTTATAAAGAGTCTTGAGAAGGGAAGGTAGTGTAAATAACACACCTATGAAGACTATATCCAGACAATTTTTATTTATTTATTTTTCCCTCTGGTTTAGTTAAGGCCTTAAGGCCTTCTCTTCCACTAACCAGAGGTGGATACATTCAAACCTTACCAAATAATCTAATTAAGAATAAATAAATAATAATAATAAAAAGAGAAACATTATATTATATAAATGTAGATTATGTTAGTGAAAACTATAATTAAACCTACATTAAACTACAGCCTAATAATGGAAATTCAACATTGTAAGTAGAACAAATTAGAGAGAAAAATAATAATAATAGGTAGAAAAAGAAGAAAAGTAAAATAAAAATAAATGAAACTAATGTAAAATCAACAATTTTAACATGAAAGTAGTATATAATATAAATGTTAATGGTTGGTGGTCAAGTGATGAACTAACTTCATCTTGAACGTTCTGAATGCCCGGCAGCCTTTTATATTCTCAGGTAAGGAATTCTACAGACGAGCTGTCCCGACAGTGAAGGATGAAGAATAAAATACAGTATTGTAAGGGAGAATAGATAAGGTAGTGTTCTGATAGGATCGAATAATCTGATAGGTAGTGAAAACGATAGGCCAAGTAAGGAGGAATTTTAGTGTAAAGCTGTTTGTAAAGCATGGAAAGAGAATGTAGCTTTCTGCGTTCATGAAGAAGTAGCCAAAACAAGAACTCCAGAGAGGGTGAAATATAATCATATCGACGTACATTAGGCCTACAGACAAAACGCGCACAAGCATTGTGAAGTCGCTGAAGTCTTTGTGATAGATTTATGTTTAAGTCTGAAAGTAGGGTGTCACAGTAATCGAAATGTGGCGTTACGAGTGTGCCAACAAGAATCTACTCTTATACAATTCAACGGTCCTAAATAGCGTGCTCACTCACTCGCCCGCTTCGTGAAACATCGTGTATACTCGGCGATGTTCGTCTCTCTCAGTCTAACTCTAAACTTGCACGAAAAGTACAAAATTAGGAAAACTGTTTCTTTATTATATAAGGCCTAAGTGAAATGAACACAATGAACAAATATTCTAATTTTATTTTTACTTACAATTTTCATAGCTCTGAACCACAAACATTTTTAATAATCTACCAGTGTAATTTTCTTAAAAATCCTGGAGTCAATGAATAATGGCGGGCGAAACCACGGGCACCAGCTGTAACATATTGATAGTTTAACCAAGGAAGTATCGGGGACAATAAAAATCCAAACAAACCATTCCTTCCCTTGAAAAATTATATAATTTCTGAAAATTACACAGAATTTATCAAATAAAATTTACATCATATTCATCTGTCAACAAACAGTTGAGAAACATTACGTATTATGTGTTCACAGGTTCCTTTGGAACTGCATAATCGAATCTGAAATAGTTTTCCCTGGGGCGCTTTCTAATCGTGGAATGTACTCTGAAGCCGGAATTTTAGCTGTTTCATTAATTATTAATGGCTTAGTTTATGAATGATTCGCGTGCAAGTGTTAATAAATATAATGCTTTAATAAGTTAATTATTATACTCTTAATTTTTAATTTTTCAATTAATTATCGTGGGCGAAACCGCGGGCACCTGCTAGTTACGAATAAAACTACAGTCGTATTACAATGCAAAAATGTGTGAAAATGAGGAAAATATAACTGCTAAGCACATTTTCTCCATAATATAAACTTAATGCTCGGGAATAAAGCAGTAATATGGCTTGACATTTATAACAGGAAAGCAGTATGGGAAGGAGACTGGATAACGTGCCAGGTATTTAAGCTGTTAATCTTGTGCAGCGCACGCTTTGATTTTCAACACCTGCAGGCGAACTTCAGAGATTTATTATCGTGTGTTAGCGCAAAATTACTACTAACAGTTCTTGGCAGTCTACCTAGCAGCAATAATTTATGCGAGTCATACCCACCTACAATTTAGATTATTTTATTATTATTATTATTATTATTATTATTATTATTATTATTATTATTATTATTATTATTATTATTACAGTAGAACCTCTGTTAGCCGAAACAAAAGGGAGCGAGAAAGTGGATTTTGAAAATCAAAATTTCGGATACAAATTAAAATATCATTTTAAGGGATTAAGTATCACTTTTTGAAGTTTTAAGAGAAAGTAAATGGAGACAATAATATTATTATTACAGTAGAAACTCTGTTAGCCGAAAAAAGGGAGAAAGTGGTTTAGGAAAATCAAAATTTCGATATAAATTAAGATGTCATTTTTAGAAGTTAAGTATCACTAATTTGAAGTTTTAAGTGAAAGTAAGTGGAGACAATACATATAGGTCTAATACGAGGTGCGTCCATAAAGTAAGTTTCCCTGGGACTGTTTACAGAAACAAAACACAATTTCGTGACATATATAGTCCAACAGATACACAAGTATTCAGGGATTATTCAATATATTTGCCACTGGAATTGAAACATTTGTCATACCGTGGAACCAACTTTTGAATACCTGTGTCTTACAAGCGCGAAATTTCCGGTCGCCAGGGCTATCTGGCAATATTCAGTTTAGAAAAGGAAAATATTTATTAGTTTTATTATTTTGGTATCCGCAAAAATAATCAAATCAGACACTTTTGACATGAACAAGTTGACTGAATATTCTCATTTACTGGGAAGCGTTCGGAAATGTCGGTAAGTTAAATATTATTTGAATTTCACACAAGACTTTCGTTGGTTTCGGTTCCCTGTGTTTTACTTATCGTTGCTCTATCTCCTCTAGTTATGATAAATGTAGTATATGACTGGCATTTGTTTCTTACAGCAACTAAAACTTATAGTGAGTTCAAATACTTCCAAAATATGTATTTTGCTTTAACTACTTGTTACAAATCATTTGGTCAATGCAAAATATACGAACTAGTATCTGGTAGGCTATTTTTAATAAGTGGATGATGTATTTATCTATTATTTAATTATTTAATTAATTTTGCATATTTATCATGATTATATGGTGTAATATATTATAAGAATAGACAGAAGAGTAGTTCTTCATAATTCACAGAAGGCTGTAATGATGTATTGTTATGTCACAATACTTCTTAATTTGGCCACTGACTTTAATCTTGAAATTCGTGCCCTGATTTACAGAAAACTTACAGTGGAAAAGAAATTTACTTAAAAAAGACTATTATGTGCACGAATTGAGGAAAGCTTTCTCCTCTGCTTTTGAATTTGCTTCTCATGAGAACTGCATCATATACAGGGACACTAGTAAATGGGGATGGTGAGAGGAAGGGTTGAAAATGAGTCGCATGCCGGTAGTTTGCTCAATCCCTGTCCATATATCATGCAGGGGCAAAATCTGGAGGAGAATATATCACAGTGAGACTCGTGTTCGTATTACATTGGATGGAAGAGCCCGAGAGAAGGAAAGGTCTAACTCATTTTGCAGTCGTGTTCAGAATAATCAAATACCGCTATTACCTACTTAGTCTCTTCTGCATACACAAGAACGCTGCAGTGTTGTGTGCTTTGCATTGAATTATTCCCAGGATTTGTATCGTTTTTACACCAGTAGAATCGGGTCATAGCTGCAGGTACGTTTCAAAATATGTTAGACAAATGTGATAAATATAATAGTTAATACAATAGTTATAATATTTGTTAGACAGTTCTGCATCTGTTAATTATACCAGCAAAACCGTGAAAAAATTTAAAACATTTCACCTTCTCTTTATTTTTTCTTTTAATTCATCTTTAAACTTGAATTCTAAAGAATCTGTGTATTTTAACATAAACGGAGCATTCAATGTCAGAATTCGGTAAGAAATTTTACACTGAACTCACCACATGGAATTAACACTCCATGTATTGAAGCAGATGTGCAATCAGACAACAATATTGTTTGCAGTGTAGGCCTACACAGCTGTTTTTTTTTAATTTCATGATAATGCAATACAATACTACAATACTGTTACAATGCAATATTGTAGGCTTTATTTGAACCCTTTCAAGTCTGAATTTATACGAATATATAAGCAAACATCAAGTAAAACCATCAGTGGGATCTAAGCTTAAAATTAATCACGAAAATTTGAGAGGAACAGCTGGTTTCGTAAAGAATAGTCCTAATACATGAGTAGAAACCCTCAAAACTTACATATAGCATTACTCTATTAGTCTTACATCGCTGCTTTAAACAACTCTTTGATGTGACACATTTATACATCACTGAAACGTAAACCGGGTATGCTATGTTGGAAGTCGGTAAATAATCCTATACATCGACCTTATTAATTGCTGTACGTTTGTATTAGCTGAGGAAAAGGGATGTTATTTTAATTTTGATGATTCTTTCTCATATTATTTTTGCATGAGGGGATATTTATTTACGTTTGTAAATTATATTTAGATTCCTGTGCAAAATTATAGAAACACCTACATAGCCTACTAGCCACTTTCTTCACTGTTGTGTTCAGATTCAATCTCAACTTGATTCACGAAAAATTCGCACCTACAGAGAATTAGTAACACTATTCTGGCATAAAAATATTGAGAAAAGATAATAAAATGGAAGAATAACCATTCATCTAGAGGAGGAACCAGTTAATACCAGTGATCTTATTAACAGCATTTCACGTCTTGTCAGGCCTGCAGTGTTGTCGGAGGTGATCACATACAAACTGAAATGAACAGTATTTTTTAGTTTCTGTAAAACAATAAATGGACAAAAAAACGTACTCTTTTCTTATCTCTCTAAAATTCCATGCTTTGAAATATTTTTATTTTGTGGTTTATACGGCAGATACCGAACTAATTAAGTTAAATAATTATTGTTAAATATGAATGTGCTTAAATTTTGGGCGTCAATAAATGGAAATGTTATATTATTCATACAAAATGGTTAAAATATGTTAAAATATATTATTTTATCAGGATTCCTCATAAATATCAACGTGCTGGTTGTAGCCTACTTCTAGTAAATAGTAAATAGGCCTATAGTTGGAGAAAAGAAATTAATAATCAGAGAGAGAAAAACAATTTTGTGGTAGCATAATTTAGGTGAAAAAAATACGTATATAAGAGGATTGTTCAGTTTAAAACCTCAGAATAATGTGAAAATAACGCATTTATTATACATCTCTATCAACATTTATTCTGTCACAGTAAAACGAATTTCTAAGGCGTGATTTCACAGTTCTAACTTCATCCATCATGTCACGTCATCATCATCATCATTCTACGGCTCCTCCTTTTCGATATCTCTCTACGGAAACAGAAAGTAACTCAAAGTAATGTGCCTTCGTGCTGAAACCCATAAAATGTGTTCCTCCCACTCCGAGAAGAAGCATTTCAGCGATGTACATGCTGTCATTCTATGATATACAAATTAGGAAGTACACATTTCTTGTATTTGTATTGTACAAATCAGTAATTGCGTTTATTATTACTAACAACATTTATATAAAAAATAATTAAATTGCTCATAAATATAATAGTAATGGGCATAAAAACAACCAGAATCGCATACAAAATGCAGTGCTCATTCCACGAGATCGTCTAAAATGGATGCTAAAAAGACCAATAGATACACAGTATGCGGAAAACTATAGCCTACTTTATTAAGAAATCAGAATTAGAAGTTTCGGCCTCATCAAATAATAACACTACTGGGTTTACTGACTTGATTTTATCATGTCGATTTGTATCCTGTTTTCGTTTTCCTACGTAAAATTTGTTGGTTTAACCTCCGATGATTTTTCTAAAGCTAGTTTGGGCCCTTAAATTTAAATTACCGCAGTTCCAAATTTATTATTATTATTATTATTATTATTAACCTAGCAAAGATATGGTATTACAGTGTAAAAAAGGAACTTCCCTACAGAACTCTGCAGAATATAACAGCAGACGGCTCATTTTCAAGCTGAATGAAGAATGCTAACCCAAACTGGCAGAAATTGTATTACACGGTACAAAAATCATAAAGACATAAAGAGAATCTTAAAACCGTTGATATTATAAAATATACAATTTAAAATGTGTTATAAATAAGCTTTTCAAATTAGCAAATTAATAAAATATGCACAAATATTTTAATATCAAGAAAATATGATGCATTATCACAAAAGTTGCAAAATGAGCAACAATATGAAACCGTCAATTTTATGTTATTTCTTTAACATCTTGCACATGTCAACAATAGCATTGCATATGGAGAATTATTAAAAATATGATTTTTCATAAACTTCCGGGCTCTAATTATTTCATATAACGTAGTTTAGGCCTTACGTCGATCCATATTACAATGGTCCATACAGCCTAGATACGCCACTGAGAAGAGAATGTTGCATAAAAAGCCAAGAATAATACAACCTCGCCTGATAGAGATCGCATGAAAGATAACGCCATGAGAGTATGTCTCTGCAGACACAAGAAGAGGTTTTCTGTTCCAATCTCACGCCCCGGACATTAGCATAACTTTAACATGAAGCTTCCAATGCGAAATGCTAGAGCGATTTCAGCAAAGAAAGGGACGGAAACCACGAAGGAAATGGTGGAAGCTGACAGAGGAATAGGAGAGGATGAACGGAAGGCTCAGGCATAGAAAGAGATAGAATAGGTCGTTAATTAGGACCCATTTATTCAGAATAGCGAGCCTTTGTTTGGCTTGCAAGAACTATTACGTTCAGAAATGCTGTGCATTCAGGAAAATAATAGAATGAGAGAAAAGTTTCAAAGATGTGGCGACCCAATAAATGATTGCCAACTTTCTTACCTTCATTTTTAAATTCCCAGTTGAGGCCGAATTGCTTGAGTAAACAGTCTCTTATAGCCTATTCAGTATCATTCTCCTAAAAGTTAATTTACTCTTGGTAACAAAATAATTGATTTATTGTAAAATCGCATATTTCGGATTTTAAAAGCATACACAGTTCTAAACTATAGTCCTTCTCGAATTACGTAACAGATCCTCAGTCACTTTTTTTTTTCCATTCGGCTTTGTACCAGTTGTAAATTAATCTGTGAACATTCAAAGCATACCATGGGAGGAAAAACAGAAACAACTGTAAGACAACGTGTCTGATAAACGTTCCAATAAAATGGCCACCATCTAGTCCCAATAGACTGTTGTAGGCTCATTCTGTGAATTTAATTTCTTTAGCCTAGCAATTGTACTCAGAGGGATAAAAAGAGACAAAAACGAAGAGAAAGGGACAGAGAGAAAGAGAAAGAGAAAGAGGGGAAGGGAGAGAGAGAAAGACAGATAAAGAAAGAAAGAAAGAAAGATAAATAAAAAGAGAAGGATAAAGGCAGACGGAGAAGAGAAAGATTGAGAGACAGGGAGAGACGGAGGGAGAGGAGACAAGGAGACATCCATCCTGGGTGTTCGATTGCCACAAAAATATCAGTAATCACAAATTTATTTTCTCCTGTTTTCATGTAATGCATTATATAGTACAACAAATATACAATTCAAGTATCGTTTCCGTTCGGGCTAGTTTTGCCTAAGACTATTCAAGTGCCTCTAGAAAGTTTTGTTACAAGAACGGACAGTCCATTCCCTACTTCATGGAAAAAAACAATCCAATAAGCCAATAAAATAAGCATTTTGGTGCCACATCCCTTGGAGGAAAGGACTTACCATCCGGTTCAACTGCAACCATCTTTCGATTTCATCAACAGATGTCAGGATTACGGGCATTTTGCTCAGTATTCAGACTTCAGGCTGTAAACCATGTTTTTCATGCCCGAAGCCACTACTTCATTATCAACTAGCGCCTGAGGTGTCCTCGTGGGAATGAACGCATCTCGTTCCGTATTTTTTTTACTTCAGAAAATCTAAAGAGGTATGGAGGAGCGATCCCCTAATTGCAGATCTTTGGTCAGAACAAGAAGATGGAGGACAACAATCTTTGTCGTCAGCGAAATGATACTGCTTCTTATGTACATAACTGGCGCTTTGTTTACTTTCATGGTTATGTTTTCTTTTTTTACTAAATTCACATTTCACATAACTGAGTAAAAGGCAATGTAAGGGCAAAGATTCAAAGTAATTTTATACTTAAATATTCTGTAAGCTTGAAAAGTTCTGAAGTCTTTTCATTTTGCAGGAGATTACCACGCTATATCGCTCGCCGGTGTTTGCATTCTCCAGCATCATCATCTAGTAACAGTATTCAACCTCACGCTTGGGTATATGGGATATGGTGATACCAGTGCAACTTAAAAAAATATTAAAAAATAAAATGAAATAAAACTTTTAGTGCTTCGTCATGGAATAAAAGCAGGCTACGTCATATACCTATTAATGTAAATGTAAAAACGATTAACATACATATTTTTTGGAAAGCTATGAAATGGAAAAGTATATAACATTATTTCCAACGAATTGAAAGTGACAAGCAATCCTATCTTTCCATTAAACCGTTCCTGATTTAATATTATTCCTAACTACAAAATAGTTAGCCAACTTAGTGTGATAAAAACATATATAATCATACGACTGTACTGAAATGTGATACGTTATGTCTATTTGACAGTGGGCCTATCATCATTTCATGTACTGCAGGTGATAAACTTGATGCCAAAAAAATTATTAATGTAACTCTAAAGTTTTGTAGATTCCTAAAGAAAACAAACACGAAAATGTTTAAAATATTTGAAAAAGTTTCTCTCTGTTCTGTGGTAAACTGTCTCATCCGAAGGGTTGTTTTATATACTTTATAAACAAAATTCACTGTTAACAGGTTTTGTAGAACGGAAGTAGATTTTTATGCCTCAGGAGAAGCAGATATATTTCATCCATTAAAAAAGTATGTATTCCATAAACATATTATTTTCCATTTTAAAAATAATTACGTTTTATTGACAAACCTAGAAAAATGTGTACTTACACATACGTACTGCAAATACTTTTTTCCTGCGACAAAGTTTTTTCATCCATTTCCCGTTCATGCTATCGTCCTGCACAAAATGACAGGTAATCTAGTCTACCTTCGTATTTTTGCTTCTTATTATAATGTAGTGAAAGATTTATATGAAATATTAACATTTGTTATATTTATTTTTGCAGACAAGGAAAATAATCACATTTGCTAAATGAATATCACATTTTTAACCTTACCGGTTTAATTCTTATTGATTTATCAGCAGCTAAGCTATGATGTGGCTACTTGCGCCTGAGCATAAATAAACGATGTATCGTTCGCCATCAAGGTGAAAATAGTACTAGTTTTTAACGTTGGTTACCTTGTAGTCCCAAAACAGCTTTCGTGAATTATTAATAATTATTTTAAGTTTTATTATTCCCTAGATTGTTATCGCAGACAAAAAGTATGCAATACACATTCATTAAGTGCATTGGAGAATCTCGGAAATTTCTAAAGTCTCGCACTCAGCTCACTTTTTCAAGCTATTCCTCGATTCTTCAAAGACGCACTTATAAGTTGAGTATCTTAATATACTATCTAAAACTCCAGAATCTTCATTACACACATCTAGGCCTAGGTCAAATTAGCAATGCATTTCTAGGTCTAATAAGAACTTCACACTACTCTTATTCCTTTACAGCAACAACTATTCGCTTCTGGAACTCATTGCCCATCTATCTCTGGACTGCAAACGATATCACAGTTCAAGCGTAATTTAATATAGTTAGTATATAAGAACACTTAGCATGTTAAGAGTGATAATAAGTGATTTATAATTTCTCAGTACCATTCAAGATTGTATTCATTTATTTTAATTTCATTGTATTAATTAGTTTTTTTTCTTTTTCTTTTGTATTTTTGGTCAACTGTATTCTCTATTATGATTAAACTGTGTGATTCCTGTACAAAGTGTCCAGAAATTAAGTATCTGTGTATTGTTGAAAGGGAGATTTTACTAGAAACGTTTTTCATCGAATCTGTTTGTTACACATTACTTTCAACATATTCCACACGTGGCATTGTAATTCACTTCCCATCTTTTGATAGTGACTCGAAAGTAGATCTGAACCATTGCGGGTGTTATATGCAGTGGCAAACTGTTTTGAAACTCTCACAATGTGGTAATGGGTCTGGTAAACACACAATGTTTTTTTTATTTCCCACCCAAAGCAGTCCCTAACCATGAGGACCAAGGAACGCTCCATCCACTTCTAGGGTATATGCATCCCACATGTTAATTGTTTTCTATAAGAGTCCTTCTTCAAGGAGTTGCGACTAAATTTCATTCGAATGTCATCACAGGATGACTCCTGCATCTTACACATAACAACAAGTACCGTCCCCAGGATGCTGAACTTTATATAGATTCACTTAGGAGTAACAAAATGTAATTTGTTTAACTCCAGCTGAAATCACACAGTAAACATGTGCAACACAATCTGCACTAAGCTATCATAATTATACACCTTATACCTAAAAACTATTTCTGTAAAATATATACTTTATTTCTGGATACTTATATTCTCCATAGCTGATTGGTAGAGAAGGCTTTCTGGCGTGAACTCCGCCAGGTTAAATAAATAAATAAATAAACAAACAAATAAAATAAATAATAGTATAAAGGTGATTATGTATATGTTTATGCCACGAATGCAACGAAATTACAAAGCTAAGGACCCGAGATCCATAATCCATACATGATAACATCTGGAAAGCTCGTTATCAACAAACACCTACAGAATAGATAAAAGGAATACGCTACATTCACGCTTTGGGTGGCTTCTATCTTTATCCTTATCCTTAGTTCAGTAGTATGTTTCATCTATTCCTTGCAAAAATGAACGTATGACAAGATGAACTGATTGTATCAAAAGGAAACAATATAGTGAACACAGATCTCTATGCCACTTTACATGAATTAACCATTTCACATCTCCTTCAGTGCGTGCGAAACCTTCTCTTATTCGGGGTAGAGCCGTTAAACGACGAACTGATTTCAGCTAGGTACTTTGCATATGAATTGTATGGTACATTTCCTGCATCACAATATTTTTATATGCAATCGCCTTACAAGTTCGTAAGATCCAGAGCAGAGTTCAAGGTAATATAATTTTGAAATGCAAATTCTGCTAGGGATAAGTTTTTGCTTCCAAACTGTTCTCTTATAAATTGCACTAAAATATCATGTAACACTTTACCGATATTATTGTTTATTAATATTATTATTATTATTATTTACTGGGAGATCCGAAGGGGAGAGACAACTTGGAAGACCTAGACGTAAGTGGAAGGATAGTATTATGACAGACTTAATGGAAGTAGGATTTGCGAGGGATGGTTTAGTTAGCACGGAATAGGGTTGAATGACGGGCTCAGGTAAGCGCGGCAATGAACTTCCGGGTTCCATAAAATATATAATATTCCTTCAGCTAGATTAAGGATTGTCTACTGTCATTACAAATATTAGTCTATGTATTATCTGTATTCTCCCAAGTAATGTAGCCTCCGGCTGTGGGACTCTGAGTCAACAATGGTCAAATTAAAAAAAAATGCATAAGTAAGTATTATTATTATGTTTTAGATCCCATTCGATATCGGTAAGTCATTAAGGCCAACTTATTTTGTTACAAATTCTACTGTTTGTGGTTTTCTTCTGTCAAAGGAGACGGAGAGAGAAATAGGGAAAGGAGAGATGGATGGTAAAGTGGGAGAGAGCCGGAGTGAGGGAAAAGAGGGAGAAATAGAATATAGAGGGAAGATTGAGAAAACGAGCTAAAATTATGTAAAGAATGACATACCCTTAGGCCTAAAACCATCTACTTTGTTACTTCATCTCTCTGACTAATCTTCCCTTTCAAATTTCAAGCAAATTGCCGAGTGGAAGCTGATGGAAGAGGCTAACCCATGTTTGAGATTCACATAAACAAGAACATGGATGATCATCTAGGTCATCTAGGCCAAAGTTCTATGGGAGTGGGTTAAATGACATGAAAATGCCACAAGGCGGGCCGAAATATTTACTGATGAGTTGAAATGGTGCAATTTTCATAACTATTTTCTATGTTATTTATACATGAAGAAGTATAAGAAGAGTGGAACTGTGGTTGTACTTCCGAAAGGTTTTCATAGTCCGGTTACAATTGGAAGGAGATGAGCCTCAGAAGTTAATCAATAGTTTGTCAGTTAGTCTGTTTCAAACACAAATTTTTGAAGCTTTAAAGAATTAAACGCTTGGCCAAGCACATATGAAGATGAAAATATGGCGATAACCTTCTGGCAAGAGAACTCAAAATTTGTAAACTTGATTTCTCTAAGGACTTGTAGAATTCAAGTTTAGAGTCGTTAAGAAACAAAAATTTAGTGTTACTTCAAAAGTCAACTAATGTGTGCTGAATGCCCGGTTTTACCAATTGCTGTCCACAGGAAATAGAGTAATGAAAATATCCAAGAATATTCAGGGCTAGAAGTTTTGAAGTCCTGGTCAAATTTACCATGGGGCCATCCAATTGAAGGAAAAGCAATCGTGTAAAAAATCCCCTTCTTTCTGACGCGGGTCACACTGAATCTGTCCAAACGCCGCATCTGACCCGCGGGTCGTACTTTGCCGCTCACTGATCTAGTTGATTTATCTTCAGTAAGCAGGATCCAATTCATTTTGCACGGTTTATAAATTCCTTATTTTTTCCTGGTTATACCGTTCGCTTTATTGTATTGTAGGCCTACTTGGTTATGATATAATGACATTTCAAATTCCTTCAATGAAATAAAAGACTTCTTTATAGCTTATATCATGATCCGTTAAGACCTCAACCAACAATTTATACATCTATAAATATTTTGTAACAACGATAACACCAACACAGTTTAATAATGAAGACTGAATAGCCTCCACAATGAAATAGAGAATGACTTCAGACAGTTTATTGTTCCTATATTCTCGGACCTCCTACTGTTATGGCTCGCAAGGGATCCAGCAATATGAGGCTATAGACACTACATTTTACCGGAATAGCTCCTGCAGCTTCACTAAGTTGAAGAATGGAATCCACAATACTATTGAATGAATATTTGACACTCGTGACCCGTGTTGTTCCTATGACACAGTAGCCCAGAGTAGTCCTAGCCTGCATTAATCGATGCTTCCACAGTTCCACTTCCAGCTCTTGTACCCCAGATTCGCCCCGCGGTGATGAATAGCTTCATTCTCTCTTTGTCTTGCAGATTCTTTTTCAACGTTCTTCTTCAACGTAACCGCTCAAGAAGTACTTTCTTTAGAAAAGGCTTTGTGTTCTTTCACAGATATACAAACAAAGGAAATGCTGAAAGAATGAAAGGAAGTGAAAGTGAAATTAAAATAAGATCGAGAGGAAGAGGGAAAGAGATAGTTAAAAGTTGGGGCACTCATAGAATAAAATCTCCCACTATATAAATTATAATAGCCTAAGTGTAATAAATTATGAGAACGCTAGGACTGTAAACTATTATTTTTGCATTTTATCTGCTTTTTTAAATAAAATGGCGGGCTCATGTAATCGCGGCAATGAACCTCCGGGTTCGATAAAATAGATACTATTCATTTAGCATGCTTTGGAATTGTCTATTGCCATTAAGTAAGTATGGAAGAAGAGAGGAGAGTACTCTAAATTTTGATGGAAGTAATATATATAGTTTAGAGGTGTAGAAAATTCATTTTTTCTAGAAAGCGAAATTGCACATCTATGAATAAGAAATTAGCTAACATATATATTCAAAATGAAACTGAATATGAAATTATCTAAACATATAGATTCAAAATCACCAATTTCACATCATATTACAGCAATAGCAATGGCATTAATCAACATAAATTGAAGTGTAGGGTACATTACACCACAGTAGCCTACGGTACCTATGTTTCTGTAAATTGGTTACAACAGGATGGAATCTAATTACAAACTAATAACAGCCTGAAAGGGCTATTATTGTAATAACAATGTAATTGATACTACTGCCATTATTAGTCTTCAACCTTTTTACATCACCAGTATCAAATTTTATTCACGGTCTCGTATTTGTTATAACTTATCACTAGCGTTGCTAACTCTGAACGTCAATAGCCGATTGAGAAGTTCTTTCGCAATGGCAATACCAACGCTGATATCTAGTCATATGTCTAAATTATTTTTTTTTTATCAAAATTCAGAAATAGCGTTTGAATTTTCGTAATGGCGAAAGCAAAATTTTAATTTCATCTATTAAATTATTATATTAAACAAAGTTGGCTTCACAGGATCCCATTGCGCTCTGGGACTACCGCGTGAAAACAATACCGAGAGGGCTATGTTTCTCTGCCATTAATCCTATGAAGGGTTTAGCAATGGTCAAGACGATAATATTCATGTAGCTTTTAAAAAGGTTGTTTTTACACGTCAAAGCAAGGTGTAATTTTTATTTTTATTTATTGCAGATGGGAAACGTTTATGATCTTAAAGAATGTTGTATTGTTTAATCTTGCGTAGTATGTATGTGAATGAAGATGTTTTCTAAAGTTTGAATTTATATTAATGTAACCTAACAAAATTCTAAACCTTTGTTTAAGACTAGTAGTATTATTGAAACAAAATATGGGTCTTTCTTAAAGGTTAGGGAATCATGGTTTAGGAAGTCTGTATACAGAACTATATTCTGTGAACTCCTAGTTCAATTAAAAATACTTAGCTTGGACCTAAGTATATCCACTTACTTTTAGAATAATAAATATTTTCATCATTATTAAAATGAATAAAATTGCTATTAGCCCATTCGTAGGTATTATGTATTATCAAAGTTATTACGTAAAAATTGATCGTAATGATACTACTGTTAAAATAAAAATGAAAGGTAATCCAATAGCCGTTAACACTATACATAACGATATTATCAGGGCTCGGATTCTGATGACCTAAAATTGTTTGAAAAATTACCTATAAAATGACCCTGAATTTTAAAGAAAATGACTTAATAATTATAAAAAATGACCTAAATCTGGTATTTTGTTTATACAAAATTATTATTGTACACACAAAGTTATAGACTAGTTTGTACATAATTGTAAAAACTGTAAATAACTGTAATGTTGTGAATGTTCTTTTCTCACGGAAATTTATACTGGCACTGAGGCACTGGTGAGACAAAATTCGACATTTCCTTTTGTGTGATCTGCCGGATTATATTGTTGTTCATTGATGGTAAACAGTAGTTTGCACTCTCAAATCCAAGCAGGTGGCAAACTCTGGTGCCAATTTAATAACAATAGTAATATAATACAAAATTTTGGCAATTTTCTTTTATTCTCATTTCCGACTGAGACATGTCAACACTTGGCGAATGTTTCCTTTTTCCATTAGGCCTATACAAACAACACTTCAAAGACAGCACCGCTAGCGACGAAGAAAGTTAATACACTCAATGTAAATACATGAAAATGACTAAATAAGGAAGCAAATGACAAAATAATAACCTAAAATTGAAATAAATGCCCTAAAAATATATAATTGCATAAAATGACAAAAAATGACTTAATAAAAATGCATTTCTGTAATCTAGAGGCCATGATTAGGATTTATCCACAAGTTGGCAATGTCTATGCAGCATCAATAAAAAGAGGACATGTCATTAGAATACGGGCCCTGGTTATTAGAATATCTACTTACTCAAGAGTAGAGCGGAACAACTGACTTCAGAGAGTACAATCAGAGCAGTACAAATGAGCAGCACTTACCTGAAACAGAAAGAGAGCGACTGATTATGTAACTTTCATTGGAATGATACTTGGAATGTCAAATCAATAAATTATTATTAATTAGAATAATTATAATTATTCAGCCTTTACAAGAAATAAATGAGTACTAGAGTATTGAAATGAATATTTAACACGCAAAATAATAAATGAAAAAAGCATATACGCAACGACGAATCTCTATAACAAAAAGTAATATCCAGAAATATTAAATTGCGACATTCATTATTTATCAGAAACGACATTATTTATCAGAAACGACATTATATATCAGAAACTATTACAGTTACTACCTCAGTATTTTCACAGTTAGAAAGAAAAACTCAAAAAAGTAATATCCAGAAATATTAAATTGCGACATTACAAAACTGTAATCCTGCCAGAAGCTCCATTGGCTTCGCAACAAGGTGTATAAATTCTTTCTCAGATAGAAGAGTCAGCAAAACAAAGAAAATCTTAAAGAAATTTAGGGACCAACCTGGGAGAATAACATAATACAAAATGAGGCCAGATCAAGAGTTATAGATCTACAAACTAACAGAAAAGAATACATCATGCTTTCAGAGAAAAAAAAGATTAAATTCTATGGTCGTCTGACAACAAATTTTTTAACAATGTGTAAATAAAAAAACTAAACAGAATTTTAAAAGTCAAATTTAAGTTTTTATTTTAAATTACAGAAAAAGGTACAAGAAATAAACTATGGGTGTAATCATTGTGTTTACTGATTTCTTGGCAGTCCGGCAAGAATTTAAAAAATAGGCGAGAAATTTAGAAAAGGATTAAACTTACAAGAACACAGTTGCAAGTACTACAATAACAAAAAAACGCATAATACATAGACCTATCTTAATTTATAGCCTTCCGTTATGAGAACTGTACACTTCACCTAAGAATATCTACTTTCGTCTTCACAAATCAATAGACTCATAAATGAAACACGTTAGGAGCACGATGTAATGCACGTGCGTTTATTTTAAGATCTGATTAAATAAAGGAGTATTCCTTACAAGTGCACACGAAATTTAGACAGAACATTCAAGAAATTACACAGAGGGCCGGATAGGAGCAAAGTGTAAGAAACATTATGTGATACTGCTGCATATGCTGAAATCGCTCTGGTATATTTTTGGGGAGTTTATAACTGGATTTTGTTTCCTGTAGGGAACAGCCGAGATTAACCAACTGGACAGTTACCACAATTTCATCATCTTGTCACGCTTGTACGATATAGAATTTGCCAACAGCCTCTCAAGTTTCTTAGAAAGGGACGGAAAACTGTGGGCATATATTTTCCACCGTGGAGTAATTATGTGAAATAGGATCATTTGTTTTACTTCAACTTTGAAGAATGTAGAATACATGGTTTTAACTATTTTGAAAAAGTGAAGTTGAAAAGAAATAAATTTATCTAAACTAATCTAATATAATTAAACAGCTCATATAGATTTTAACGATAAAATATTATCATGATAGTGTCTTACATGCAAGGGCTACAGAATCTGGTACTTGCTTTTAAAGTCATGATTCCCTTTGAAACTTCCGTACAGTGTTCTAATACTCTGCTGTATCGTCATAGAAGGGTGAGCTATCACGGTTTATTGAGAACGGGCATCAGCTGAAGCTCAGTGAGGGACGCATATTTTAAACTACCCGTTAATCATTGTCTTTTTTTTAATAAGTGAATTCTCCTGGATCGTATCCATTAATACAAGCTGAAATTAAGCTTATTCTCGAATATGCTAACAAAATAAAGTAATTTTTAAGCCAATTTAAAATAATTTTTTTAACAAACTTTTAAATATTTGTTTGTTAACCACACTCTTGCCACAAACAATTGCTTATTTGGGAGGGCCTCGTTTAAAATTACAAATGTTAATTTAAAAATAAATCAAAATTATATTTAAAAAGATAAGAATTAAATATCATTCATTTTCCATTCAAATAAGGACACAATATTTCACTTCATGGAAATTATTTACTTTCTCATCGCGTAATTTTGGCATGAAAGTAAATAACGGGTTTAGTATCGAAAGTACGAAATCTGTGTTCTTTGTGGAATACTATAGTAAACACCACAGCAGTAACATATAGGAATATACAATTTCAAAATGCTAACTTTCATATATTTATGTGCAGCCACTTTACCATAATTGACGTTGCGTCACAGAGACGAAAGATTAAAATGACGTACACGAATTAGATATTATTAATATAGGCCTATATTTTAATGTTTCTACACTGCCAAGATCACTGGTTCAATGCCAATACTAGGGTCATTCAATAATAATTACCTATACAAAAAAGCTCATAAGTTGAATAAGTACAATTCTTTATATAAAAAAAAATCCAACTGGAAAGAAAATTTATCACGATCAATCTAAATTATTGGACGATTTAGAAGGGAGGAAGCAGATAATCTCTGAGTCATTCAGCTTACAGTAAAATCTGCAGTTCATTTGTTTCCAAGGGAAATTTCCTTTCACTGCATTACACAGTCACCAATTATCGCCTGATTAGAAAATAAAAGCCTTGTGGGAGTCAAGTGGCCAACAAATTTGGAAGAGCGGGGCTTCCCCGGGATTTCAATTTTATTGATCCTGGGGCTGGCTGGGCCGCAACGCCTCATTGCTATTCTGATCACTTAGCAAGACAATGTGATCAATTACACCGGAGTTATTTCATTACCGCTGTCATTACTACCAATTCTTTCACATTCCTCTCCAGCATACCATCACGCGATTCGACAATAGCCCAGAGAGACTTGTTTCTCTAATTCTCCAATTCCTGGGCGGAGCACTTGTAGCACGTAGGCCTACACTCTTCCACCTCCACCGCAGATGTATTTAATATCATTTGCTATTAATTTAACATAAATTTATTACTAACTCTTACAGTCTTATTTATAGTGTAACATTTATACCAGGAATGTTCACAGCCGAGGGTAAACGATAGAACGTGTGAGACTCAATATTGCAATTTGCACACATTTTTACAAATTTTTTGCACATGTTTAAACTTTACATAGAGAGAAAATATGGCTGATAGTTGTAACAGCCAGTCGCTTAGAAGGTTTCGAATTTAAATGAATTAAATTTCGAGGTTATGCGTCTTTTCAGGAAAGATCATTAGCAGTTTTACCGTAGGCCTACTGTTAACAGTATTCCTTGTTCGCGGATCTTGTTTTTTTAATTAGTACTTACGAATACAGCTCTCTGAAGTTAATTTAATGAAATAATAAAACCACTTTTTTTCTCCACGACATGCTGCTGACTCAATTGTCTGTCCATAGATGGAACTGAGGGATGTCCATGTTTCGGGCGAGAAACTAATTGCGTATCTTTGTCGTTTCAATGACGATGGCACTCGCAAAGCTTAAATAACAATTTTGGACACGGTTTGTGTAGAATTTGCACGATGATCGACCAAACAATCGTTCAGCAACCGTATAAGTTCCTTTTTCCAACAAGACTGTTATATTTTGGATATACATTTGATCGTTTTATTTTTGTTATATTAGTTTTATTTTAACCCATTTGACCCCAATATATTTTCTATAAGATAAATTTGATACAATTGAATCGCTTACTTTAGAAAGGCCCTAGATCCCTTCTTTTGGTATTTTGAGTTCCGTAAAAAAAATGTTGTGTTTCTTAAAGGTCGCCTATCGTTCCTACGATCGCTGAGCGTAGAATGGACCTCCATATTTTATCAAATAGCCACGATATAAAACAGAAAAATTCGCTTTAATTGTAAATGAGCCCCACGTCCAGGGCATAGGGCTTACATGCTCTCAACATTTGTGAATGATGTAGTACTGGCTCCATGCACATTTGTTACAGAAAGGCTGTAACTTTCAGGAAACATTGGAGTCTCATTAGAAACAGGATATTTCCTTAATTACTAACTGCAATAAAGAAATCAAAATATTTAAGAAAGAAGTCCATACAGAGGTGAAACAAATTTGTGTAACAATCATTATTATAATAAAATAGGATGTGAAGTGAAATTGAACCTTACGCCCTTCTTAAGAGATACAGGAAGATAATTGGAAGTACGAAACAACTTAAACCATTCGATGCTATTTCTAGCTCAGATGTAAAGGAAATAAAATCCCCAGTTCGATTCCTCTGAGGTGACACCTCATTTAGTTAGCTACGTTAATACAAGAAAATCACAACAACTTATTAATCAGAGAATATCGAATACAGATGTTTCTAATTGTAGTTTCCAGGTCATATAAACACTGAATGCAGTGCCCTAGTTAAAAATAATGTAAGCTTTAGCTTACATAACATAAACTTGTAAACACATCATGTTAAGTAAATAGCTGCACGAGAGAACTCATTCATGCTTATTTGCATACAGTTTTATTTAATTTGTGTTTGCTGGCAAACCGCTTCTCGTTAGGCAGATAAACAGGCTGAATAGCCAGCACGTCGCTTCGCACATCTCTATATTCTGTTGAACTTGCTTTTCACCTATCATTCGTTCGCAACGCACGATGGTGTGCAAAACTCGTCCAAGTCCCCTCATTACACTTTTGAGAGTAATTAAATTTAATGGTAGACGAAAACTGTTTTGAGCACATCAAGCTGCAGAACTAACTGACAGAACCTGGCTTTCTCAAAAGAAATGAAGTAAAAGCCAGTGTTGAAGTTAAGTGTTATATATATATTTTTTTATTTTTTTATTTCTGAAGGAAGGATACCAAAATATATATTTGAATGGGAAATTGGAAGGAGAAGAAGAAGAGGGCGTCCTGCGACTACATGGATCAACAATGTATAGATATCAATGGGAAGAGTTGGTGCAGTGGAAGAAGATACACAGGACAGAGAAAAATGGAGACAGACTATTAACAAATGATGACAAGCTCAGAAAAGTGTATTGATTGTGTTGAAATGTGATATGTGGATACTTTGTTTTAATTAGTATTGTTTGGTTGGAGGACAGCCTCTGTATTCAGGGAAAACTCAGGATGTATGTATGTATGTATGTATGTATGTATTTCTGCCTATTGTTAATCAAATCAAATACAAATACAAAAATACACAAATAAACAAAAAACATTTACAAATTTCAAAATTAAAATACAAAATTTATGGTCTGGTATATTGAACAAGTAACATGCTTGATATCGGTTCCAATATTCACATATTAAAATACTAGTGAAGTTATAAAAACCTATAGCATGAGTTCTTCAGAAAAAAGTTTAAATTATTAGTTCTAAGCTGCAGAGTTACAGACCATTCTAAGTCCAATGTCCCAAATAAGGTCCTTAAGAAAAATTTAGTGGCCTCTTCATGCCTTTCTTCTCGTTTAGTTCGGAGGTGGAAACTTGGACGTTTAATCACGACTAGGTCTATATTTAAGAGAATAAAGGAACTGAAGGCTCATTACGGTTAAATATATCCAATTTATTGGGGCCGAAGGGACGAGCTATAGTGATATAATTTTAATTTGAATCAATATATAAGCTAAATTGATGAATGAATAAAGCAAGTTCAGATTACAACCCTAGCATTGAAGGGTCATTGCTCTTACTCGATAATATTTATACTACAGGGAATACCCTTTAACATCCATTGGTCTGCATAATGTCATAAATTTAGCAGTGCGATACATTGGATGAAAATTGTAAGCCGCTAGTGGTTGTGGTTCGGCGTCGGTCGGGCTTTATATTTTGCGTGTAATTCAGAATTAAATTATGGAGGACTTCTAATTTTCAAGCTGTAAGTCCTTATATCTGGAGTTTTAAGAGAAAAAGAACGATTTATCACACTGAAACTATTCCCTCAGAAAACGCTAGATATGGCTTTTATCGCTCATACAGGATTTAGAATTTTGCAACCCATTGCTTTTACACACCATGCCTGGCAGTGGTTGAAATAAGAAGAAACCTGTTTCTATGACGGATTAAAATTAAGTACCAATTTAGAACACTAACATATTAAAATATCGTAAGAAGGACAAAACAATCAAATTGATATAAGATATTAGATAATCGCTGTCGAATGCTGAACGATAAAAATAACCGAAAACTGGCGGTTAATCGGAAGTCCTCTAACATGGTTGGAAGAACCGAGTCAGCAAAATATTGTGCAGATAGGAGTAATTTAGAAAATAATCTACTTAATCTTAAAGGTAAATATCGGATGAACATGTACTCCTAGAGTCAATTAACTTGATGACTGCATGGTTTAAATTAATGAGAGACAGGACTGCAACGTGGAATGATACATCGCGGCAGATTATATGGCTTTGTAATGTGTCACCCTGACCAGTGAGTGCATGCTGCTTATTGCTTTACTACTGGAAACCATTGTCTCATATTTCAGCATCCCTCCATCCCCTCTCTTACCTTGTTATCTCGCTCTCACGCAATTAGTGTTAGCGTTTATCGACTTCGATGATTACCTTGTACTGAGTGAATTCTGTTATTGGCAACGATTCAGGATTTCAACGTGATGGACATTACGAAATATTAACAATTATAATAATGATCATACAACGCAAAACTTAGGCACTACAACACAGTTGTAAAGCCAAAAGGTCTTTACGCCTCGGAGTTCCTCACATTGAATTAAAAAAGTGGAGGTTCAAGAACTCGAAAAAAGGAGAGGAAAATCTTGAGAAACACTCTAGGACCACAGAGGACTGCTGACGGGATATGGAAGAACAGGGAAAAGTATGACCTCTACAAGCACACCGAGAAAATCACAGTCACCATGCGGAACGAAGGTTGAAATTCTATGGACACCCGGTGAGAATGGATGAAAACCGGCTGACTAAGAGGATATTCAAATACCAAGGTATATCACTGGACTGAAAACATCTACGAAGTGGGTAAAAGAGGTAAAAAAAGATGCAGTAGAAAGTGGACTTACAGCAGACATGATTCACAACAGAAAAGAGTTTAGAAACAGAGTTGACAGCATCAAAACATTCAAAGAGAAAACACCAAAATGTAGGCCCAAGCGGGTAATATATGAGGAAGAGAAATAGATCAGAAGTGAAAGAATGAAGAGGTTCTGGGAAGAGAAGAAGAAGAAATTAACCAGAAAGCCTTAGGTTCCATGCGGTCCACAGAAGGCCAAAGTCGGGAAAAGAAGAAGAATAATTAATTCAAAATTGTTTACATTTGAAAGGTTCTGGTGGAGTGCAGGATAACTCCATTTCCTTAAATTTTCAGTTTATTAGCGTGTTATGTTGAAACTAACTAAACAAAGTAAGATTATCGTACCTTTATAAATCTTTGACTAGTTTTGGGGAGAACACATAAACATACAGTATATTTGAAGAAAACGATTCGCGAATGATATAAACGTTATTTCTTATTAGCAAAATTCTAATTCCAGCATCAATGCATTTAAAAGTGGGCTAATACTGTTTTTAAATGAAACTTTGAAAAGAAAACTCCAACCGTCAGTAGTGTTAATACGAGTTTCGTAGAGTATGGAAAATAATTAACTACTAAATTTTAAATATCATATTATGATAATATTATTCTTTAGAAGCCCCACAAACCTTAGGGCTATGCTAATTTATAACAGCACATCAGTTGTTAAGAGTAAATAGCTACTCAGTGTTGTTTTACAGTTTTATTTCTGTCACATGTAGCTCAAATGCTAATAATATAACGCTACAATAATAAAATTATCATAGGTAATCCCACGAGAGTTGATGAGTTTATCGTGTTTTCGTGCTGTTTAATGGTAAAATATGACGTATTAATCACCGCACATTGATGTTTTCGTGTCCAGTAACGAGCAGACGGTTTTACCCGACAAAATGCCATCCTCGCGATTCCTACAAGAATATTGTAATATAAACGGCTGTGATTGGTTTAACACGAGGAATTGATAAACGTTATTGGTCAATATCACATATCAAATACTATCAGTGGAATAGTCCTCATAAATCTATTTTAATTCGTACTCAAAGTTACATTCAAACTTCCATACACTAGGTTACGGAATTTCATAAAATGTTCATGAACTTGTTTCACATAAGGGAGTAAAATTTAAGTAAAGAAGTTTGGAAAATGCAAAAATTATGTGAAAACTTGGAAAAGAAAAGAGAGAAATAGATTTAGAGTTCACATCCAAAACACTGAGCAAAGAAATGCTCAACATTAAAATAGGCAAGCAAAATGCGAAGTAAAATCACGCTTTCCTCTGCATTTGGACAGACTTATTAATTGTCCGTGGAAAAATAAGGATTTTTCTAAGTCTATTGCTACTGGCATGCAATAAATTATTATATGTCTATTAAATGCAAAACTTGCCTTATCCAAAATTTAAAAAAATGAGTTACGCCCGATTTCATTATTTCAATGTTGTTTGCTAAAATTATTGATCTCTTAGAACAGCTGTTGGCAAGTTACACTTTTCTCTAATACAGAAAATAGTGAAGGGTTATGCAAACATCACGTCTTAGAGGAAGAGGATGAATAACTTAAGAGTTTAAGAAGAAATCATTTAATTTGGACAAGGCGAGTTTTGCTTTTAATAGGCTCTATTTTGTTTACGTAGTAATGCGATAATGCGATAATGGTTTGTAGCATGGGCCATAATTACCTTATTAATTTCTAGAAGAAGTTATGTACGTCCATTGTGTTATCTGATCTCATTGCAAATAACGCAGGGTAATATCTGCGCTCGTTACCGTGGCTGTGGGAACATAATCTTCAGCATTTAGGAAGTATTTAAGTATTAACTTAAAGGGTATTTAGGAAGGTGAGGTTAAATGTGGTTTTCCTTAATTTCCTCTGTCCATGTAGCGGCCGTGCTAGGAACATGATCATGACTGAAGATAAACCGCTTCCTTCCTCCTTTAATTATGCATAATAATGACACACATTATCTTTATACGACTTTAATATTTTGGTAGCGAAAAATTCAAGACATTAAATTGAGTTGTTTTAACTTAGATAGGCCTATTATTAGGAACAAAGTGGAAAATACATCATCCCGAAATATTCTGCTTCTTATACATTTTAGAGGAATATAAGTTGTGGAATGGGAATGGTATCTCGAGAACAATTACGGCAGATACGTTTTCATCGAGTAGGCCCAAGACTTTCCTTGTACAATTTCGTTTGAAATTCATCTCCTAGGGTTTAAGGGGGACATACAGCTTTCGGTGAAATTCATAGGTGAGAAATAGGTGAATTTCATTTCCCCCCCCCCTCGGCAATGACTGGTCTAAAATCTTGCAATCTGACATACTCTTTATTAACTACTTCTACAATTGCTTACTAGTTTCAAAATTAATCAAACAGTTACGGGTAATTATCGTTACAAAATGGCAGCCACGTTTCATGCAATGAAATGGAGTTTTCGTGATAATTTCCATAAATGACAATGTTTTTTATTCTTTTTTATATATATTTGCAAACATCATATGAACAACATTATCTACAACCTTTGGACTATCCACAGTATAAGTATTTTTTTTAAATATTTTTTTAAATTTCTTTTTCATTAATATATATACATATTTATATATTAAAGATATAAACTATTAATGTTAAATGCATTATTGTAGATAGCAATATTCATATGATATTAACAAATACACAGAAAAATAATCACTCAGAAATATTGATATCTGCGGAAGTTATCAAAGAAACGAATATTATGAGTGGAATAGTCTCACTAAAATCTTTTTGATCGTTTATTAAAGCAGAGGGAGCATTTAAAAAGGAATCTACCTTTATTGTTACTTTATTTTGTCCTAAAACCCTCTAGGTGCATACTTTCATTAAAAAGTAATATATGGTCATAAATAATATATTTTATTTACTTATTCTGGTTGATTTAAGGTCATTCGATAATAATAATAATCCTAATCCTAATAATAATAATAATAATAATAATAATAATCTTAATAATAACAATAATAATAATAATAATCTATTTAACCTGGCGGCGGTCTTCTCATATGTTCAACCAGGAGTTGTATTTAGTAATCTGAAATAGGTCATTTCTTAATAAATTGGTTCAAGTTAAAAAGACAGATAAATACGACTAAGAAAGAAAATTAGTGTAATATCATAAACAGATAATTTCATACAATTTCATACAACTCATAATATTCCGTGCTTGATATTGACCAATAACATTTAGCAATTCCTCGGATATAGATCAATCGCGGTCGTTTATCTTATAAAATGCTTGCTATTAATATGGGGATGCTATTTTATCAAGTAAAATTGTCTGCTCGTTACTGGACACATAACCATCAGTGTGCAGTGATTATAGGTCACATGCTGCCATTAAGAGCACGAAAACAGATTATTTTATACAACACACCTTGTTTAGAAATTGATATAATAGAAATGTATATTGATAAAAAACACAATTTCGATTCGGTGCAAGCCAGTTAGTATGCATTTATTCTGTTCTGCTGTTAGCTCACCTGAATGAAGTTAACTATATCTTATATGCACCATTGGTAGCACTAGTCACCACATGGTAACTCGAATCGATTCATGGATGGTTGATTCATAGTATGCCATGATTTAGCAGCTATTAGTTTTGTTTTTATACAACAAAGCACGAAAGTAATTATTATTTGTATCATCCGTTACATTTTTATTCATGGAATAGCCTTAATAAATCCAACTCGAGTTTACGAGTTTCATCAGATAAATTCACTCCTGCTGTGCAGTCGCGAATCTATCGATAAACTCGTAAACTCTCATGGACTATGATAAAATGAATATAATATAAATCTGAAGGATGGGAACTATTTATGATCTTTTGCTCATTGTTAGACGGAAAATTTGCACAATTTATTAATATAGTACTCTTTACAAAAGGCATTTTCAAAAAGCATATTTAAATACATTAACAGATCAACTTTTGTTGCCAGAATATTATGCTTGAAATTAAAATCGAATACATTTATGCTATTGATACTATGCTTTGTTACAGGTAATAGCAGAGAATGCTTAAACATCCAACAAATGAAACAGATAATACAAATAAACAACTTTTTATTAAGACGTATAATTTTGTGTATATTTTTCAGTACATTTTTTATCACAAAAACAAAACTTTTTATTTAACATACTCTCTTAAAACTTCTCTTTAATCAGACAGCTCTCAGGAAAATTGCACGAGTTTCAAAGGAAAAGCATTTAATGAAATTATTTACACAAAGCATCACATAGATAATGAAACAGTTTGAGAATCACAACTCTACAGCAGGTTTATTTATCTTTGAAATTAATCATTTTATGAACTGCGTTATCTAAAAATAAAAATTATAGATCATTTAAATCTTTCATGGACAACCTTTTTGCATTTCTTTTACAAGAAGAAGCTTGATTTTGCAGTACCATAATGACAACGAATGAATAACTGTTATTATTTATTTCAACTTTGTATAATTTTGCATTGATGGAAAGTATGGATACTCTTCGGTATCTGTTGTGTCTTGCGGGGTTTCAAGTTTCAAGAACGAAGTCTCTTCCCACAAGTAAACTTATGGGTGAATTCCGATGTTTACACACACTTCAGTTACCTAAACCATTATTATTAACAACAATTTGTAATAGAAAACGAAACTGACCGTTAAAATGCACCAAAACAGAATATGTAGTATCAGTAGCATATGGCGTAAATTTATAGCTTAAAAATGACTATTATTGTTGTTATTATTATTATTATTATTATTATTATTAATATCACCATTTTTGTTATTTTAATTATTGTTACTACTATTATTATTATTAAAAGGTAAAGTGATCCCTATACAGGCCATGGAGGCCCAGAGGGTTCCAGGAGGTTGAGGCTCCCAGATTTTGGACATTCAGCACATGAAGGTGGTAAGGTTGTCAGCTTTACGCACCGGCAGCCTTTACCCCCAGAATTGCTCATGGTACTCATTTGTGTTGGAGGCTGAGTCGACCCCAGGGCCATAGTGCCACCAGAAGGATTAGGCCAATTGAAAAATCTCAACGACCTCATCGGGAATCGAACCCGCGACCTTCCAGTTTGAAGCGCAGAGCCTCAACCACTACAATACGGCGTACCCCACTATTATTATACTTAATAAAATACTTCAGTAGCAAAGCAGTATAACGCTTATGTATTTCTAATTGTTATTGGTTGCATATTTTATTCTAACTTTTCTTTAAATATTTTTTCTTATATCTTTAAACTTTTGAACTTATAAATAATTAGGAAAACTTAAAAGTATAAACTTACAGTGCATGTAGAGGAGCTTAGTAGCCTACAATAACAAGGACATGGGCCCTAAAGAACGAACTAAGTTAGACAAATGTAGTAATAATTACTAATCAATCATTTGATATATTTCTTTTTTGCAAAAGATGACAATTTTCCGAATAGATGTATTTACATTTCTTAAAACCTATGAGAAATAGCATATATAGCATAAGGTTTTGTAAAGGTCTGGAATTTCAAGAGTTATCTCACGCCCACTGCGCTTAGAGGCAGCAACATGTATGATTTTAATGTGATGAGCGAGCTTTTAGCCGGGTTGACCTGTTCACCCTCTCACCTCATTTATATGAGCGCTCAGAGCGATGCGATGTGAAGTTGTTAATTATGGCGAAATGTGTGCATATTCGTAGGCGTATGTCGCAATGAGAATATAACGCACTATTAGCACATTCGACGGATATAGCTCAGGTGATCCTTTTCCTCCTAAATGTAAACACTACTACATTTTTAAGCTTAGATTAACTAAACAGCTGTAGTAATAATCTTCCAAATACATCTTCGGTATTTATATGGACTTTTTCAACACTGTATGATGATAGCACCAGAGTAAGTAATGTATATACGTCACATAAGTTTTAAATCATTTCGGATAGACAGGATGTGAGGTAGGAGCAGTAGTTAGGCTGGTATATTCTAATGGCATAAATGAAAATTCGCTGTTATCGTAAAGCAAAAAATTATTAAGACTAAATTTTATTCTAGTTTTGATCCGATGTTAACCAAAAATGTACATCCTTTATGCTTCATTGTTGTCAACACCTAATAAACTGTCATCGTCATTTATTCATGGATTAGGAGATTTCTCCTGTTTCGGCCTCATGTCTCTTTCAGTTTTCTGATCGGTCTTCAAACATACTTTTTCCCATTTGGTTGATAATCGTGAGTCATTATGGGTATTGGGGTTTATCCATCCTCGGCAATTTAGTTCATATTTCTCTGTAATAGTTTATTTTGTCATTTATTGGATCAATACGTAATTTCTCTTTCATTTCTTCATTTTATATTTGTCCATTACTGTGCATCCTTTAGTAGCTCTCATAATATGTCATTTTAGTCGCATTAATTTTATTCCATTCACTTTCGTTTATCGCCCATGTTTTACAACCATACTTTAACGTTGAAATTTGCCATTGTTTTGTAAAATTTTCCGTCTTTCGTAATAAATACAGGCAAATAACTATTTCACTTCGTTTATTATTTCATTTAAAAGCACATAGGCTAAGGACCACCCAAAAATCAATTGCTATATTCCGGGCCGACTTCACTCAAAGAGTCATATTCAATGCATAAGCCGTCAATGAGTCCGTTTCATGTTTTACTGCAAGTGGTGAGGGTGTGTAAACACGTTTCTTTTCTTGCGACAGGCAAAGGACCAATTCAAAGGAGTCCTTTCACAAGTGAGTCAACGGACGATGGCCAACCGTTCACTCCACTGTTGGTGGTTCTTATAGCAGCTGGTACCTAGGATTTAACGTGTAATGATAATACGAGTACAACAGGCCGGCGTCAACTGCAAAATCCTTACTAAATTCGCACTAGCACAATACTCAACTACAAACAGTCGATCGCTCTCATCGGAAAAGAATGAAGGTGGAAAATAGGAAGATCCATGCTGTAGAGAAAGTCACTTGAGTGTCTCATATAAGGTTTTTAATGTAGTATGGGACATTGTTCCTTTCAACTAGAATTCTTAGCTACCTAAATGAAAATTTATAATATTTTCACAGCCGGCAACGGCATATTAAAATACTTATTTTCCGATAATGGTATTTTATGCAAAGATCCTATAATGACATCTAATAAGGTGCGAGAATGTTTATGTAGAAAGCGTTAACGAGTTTCATAACTTTCATAAATTTGTCCCAATTCCTTATAGGCAAGATGCATGCGACGGTTTTTGTTCGACCATAATTAAATGACTAAGTTAAAAGTATTAGAACTACCATCTAAATGAAAAACCAACTATTTTCTCGATCTTCATGATCATTCAGCTGCTAGTTCTCGTATTCTATGATAGATGGCAGGAGAAAAAGGCATGCGGGAGCAGAACTTCGCAACGCACATTAAAACACACGAAATTAACTCAATTTATTATAATATTAAAATCAACATTAACAGAGTTCATTTTATTCCAAATTAGTTTGACTTGCTACTTTCAAGGCTTGGAGATTTTTCCACGTACGATATTAATTCATATCGGAAATGCGTTATTGGAGATCGATAGTTGGTGTAACAACAACAATAGCACTTTAAGGAACGGTAGAACTTGTATATAATTCATTAAGATACTGTTATGTCACATGTAACAATTGCAAGTTATTATAGTATGGTCGAACAACAAATTTCAGCTTACCGAATAAAAGCTCATATTAAACCTTATACCACAGTTATATCAATTGGAGAATTATTTATAGATATGTGTAGTTATTTTCTATATTTAGTATATTGAATTATAATCATAATTTCTTAATTTAGTCGTAGATGAATACTCCATACCGGAAGCAGAAACAGAAATAAGCAGTTTACTTATGTGTTACCAGCATCAGATTTTTAAAATATAATTCTTACATTCACAAAACAAATTTATTGAGTTATTTTAGCAACAAAGATTTCTGAAAATAAAAGTGTAGGGTCGCAGTAGTATCAATCCAAAAAATACCGATTCAAGATAAATTTAAAAACGAATTTGGCTTAGCACTATGTTTTAGATGCTTAAAAGTAATGTGCAATTCCAACTTCACAGCTTGAAGCAGGAACCATCTGAAACGACTGTGCTTCCTATCCTGATAAATTATACATTCCCTAGTGAGGGGTTCCAAGTTTCACTCAAATTCTAGGGTTTTAACGTACGTGTGGTTCTTTCAGTTACCCCACCTAACAGGCAGCACAAAATTGCCACTTGCCTCAACCGCGAGATTTACAACATCAATACAGAAATTTACATAACTATACGTATGCTGTAATTTCAACCAAGGCATAAACTAGGTGACCTCAAACAACACATGCCGGGAGACAACAGATGATGCTTCCCATCCATTTGCATGAAAGTATAGCTTATGCCGCAAAATATTAATATTAATAACAAAAAAAATAATGCGAAAAGTGTAAATCATGGGACGACCGCGGTCAGTAAGTTGAGGAAAATGCAATGAAAATCTGTAAATACCGGTATTCTATCTTTTCAACGCCTTTAAAAGATCTGCGAGATGGTAAATTATAAGTTGTGGTTCCAGGAAATATGAATATGGGTTCTTCTGTATCTAATACCTCTGCAGTTTTTGTAAGCATCTGCCGTGCCGGGAATTCCAATTTAATCAATATCTTCTGGATATTTCCAATTTAATCAATAACTTCCGGACATTTCCGAACGCTTCCGAGTAAATACGAATAGTCAGGTAACTGCATGGGGCAATATCGACTATCAAAATTTTTGTTGTAGAGACTAAAATATATATATATTTTACCCAATAATACCACCACCGGTACCGGTATTGTTTTCACATAACTCACCAAATGTTAGACTGACAAAAAGTAAAAAATGGTTTGAAATGCTGCTTTCGACATGTTCAATTGCTTACACCGAGAAGCACTTAATTTTAGTTATAGCAGATTTAACTGTGTTTTGCGTCGATGGCTGACCGCCAACCCCCTCTACAAAATTGAGGAATATTTTAAGTTTATTACAAACATAACTTTTTAAGGGTTATCTACCTAATTTATTTTTAAGCTAATTACTGTACTTTTACTATTATTGACTATGTCTATAGCAGAATCTGATGCTCACGACTATAAATACATTGTTTGATTTATTGATGGAGTTAGCACAGAATAGGTTGAATAGCGGGCTCAGGCAAGCGCGGCAATGAACTTCCGTGTTCCATAAAATACATAATATTCCTTGCTCAGGAATTGTCTATTGCCATTGAATAAGTAAGTAAGAAAGTAAGTAAGTAAGTACAGTCTTTCGACCTCTATTAAGATTAGCCTATTCTATTATTAATAGGATTATCATCAACCCAACAGATATGCTTACTTGTAACCTTTTATGGATGTATGTCCTTCAGCCTGCGAATGTACACCAACCATCTATTCTAGAGTGATAGGGAAAAAGCGACAAGTCAAAATTCCAAAGTTTCAGAATGACAAAAAAAGAAACAATTTATTTCCACAGCATTGTTACAATATTTAGTTCAGTCCACCACCACCACAATATCTTATACTATGTAAAAATATCTGCGTGGACTGATCTAAATATTGTAAAATTGCTGTGAAAATAAATCGTTACTTGTCTCTCCTAAAACTTTTGTATTTTGACTTATTCGCTTTTTCCCTATCACTCTAATATTGATCTAATGATTGTCACAGGAGTTCTACTCTTGTCATTAAAAACTTGTAGGAAATAGGTTAATGTGTTTCAATGTATTCTACTTCATTTTACGTTCACTGTATGTATCAATATGCTCCTTTAATAATGTATTCTCTTTGAATTTCTTCAAGTACATGCTACTTATATCTTGCTAAAGCAGCAATATATGTAGCAATTCACAATAACGCTTCAAACAGATTCAAGTTGAGTAGGCCTAGCGCATTGTTTCATGAAAAAATAAGTAGACTTATACAATAGTGTTATGATACCAAGTCCTTGAATAAGAAAGTACTTTCTTTTGTCGTCCTTTTACATAAGCGAAGAAAGCCATTGATTTCTGACATCCGCATGTCATGGAGGATTAAAAGGTCGTGCGATTTAATGTTGGCCTTCTAAATCACTGTATTTATAACCTATTGTATAATATAGGCCTACTGCTATATTTAAATAATTTGTTAACTCTGTTTTTAGTAGTGTCACAAAGGTACTTAACTCTGTAGTAGTGTCACAAAGACACTTTGTAAATATAACTATTTTTAAGTTTCTGTAGACTCAGTAGAGTACGATTACTTCCACAAAGTCTCTGGGTTTTTACGTATATAACTTAGGAGCGAGTGTCACCGTTCCTAGAGTTCCTGCCTAGGGGAGGTAGCTGCATCCTGATTGGCTCAGCTCGTCTATCTCACTCCACGTGTTGTCTTGTCTCTGTCTCGCTGCGGCATTATCCCTCCACTCAACAATTATAGTATTTCCTATGACTGGCAACGTGCTGCATGATCTTCACTCTGTGCTCAACAGCAGCTAAGTGATCTTACGCGCAAGAGAGTCTGCGCAAGCTGGTAACGAGACGTAATGAGAAGCTCGTTGGCTGGGTTAAGTCTACAAGGCCAGAAACTTTGTGGAAGTAATCGTACTCTATTATTTTAAATGTGGTTTCTAGTGTGTAAGTTAAATTACGTGTCCAATATCAATCTTTTGGACGGAAAAAAAAACTAAATCTAAATCTGAACCGGCCTAAATAAAATAAGGTATAATATGGGTTGCTCCTGTTAAAACCAAGACCTATCTAAATCACTTCATTGAAGTTTATCAATGAATCATTCAATGAATCACTTCGCTCATTTATATTGGAAAGGTTCCGGTTCCTTTATCAGATGAAAGTTGGTGGGTCCACTTAAGGGCAAAAATACAGTAAATTTAAATTGTACAAAAACACAAAAGAAACAGAATTTGAGACTCGGAGTTCTAAGAAGAACAAAATACTAAACACTACTGAACACGTACCTACTGAACACTACTGAAGAAGTGTTTGTTTGAAGTACCTAGCATAACAGTGATTACAAATCATAGCATCTCAAATGTATAACATATACTAAAATCACTAATCAGGAATTACTTTCAATTCCAGCTTACTGGTACGGATTCAATCCTCGATGTGCAACCACCAATTTACGACTGATAGAAATGCACCATCTTAACAGAAAAATGCGCACAAACTACCGATTTGAGGTGTTTGTAGACTTTAGTGCATTAGTGTCCAATGTGACAGTGACATCATAATCGTCACTTTAACTCGCGCAACCTGAAGATGAAATACAGGGTACTAGTGTTATCGAGGGTCTATGACGATACTTCATCTCGTAAGTAATCTCAAAGGATCTCCCAGAAATATTACATGACGTAGATGTAGATATCGTGTTTTGTAGAACTTGTGTTGAGCGAAATTCAAGGATGTGACTGAAGAAAATATCCTCATAAATCAACTTGGGATTTCCAACTGCTCTGGATAACTCGATGTAGAATATGGATCAGAGGAAAAGCAATGTTGGCTTCATTCTAACATCGATTATCTATGATAATGTATTTCGGTTCTGCCCACTCTTGGTACATTATATTAATGCTAGTTTATTGTTGCATAATTATAATAGGGATTTATGTGGCGAGAGTATTTGGTGTGAAATATAATGGCGGCTACTGCAGTGCAAACGGACGTATGAATTCTAGATAATTTTATGTAACAGTAGGGTCAAGAGAGAACTGACCTCTTCCTCTACCCCGTACCACTGTGCACTCAGGGTTTATGGGCTATGCTGTACAGAGTTGCCTGCTTTATGCACTGCATTTGATATATGTCTGGTCTTAAAGTACCTCGAGTGCAGTCAGAATTTGGTACTGTGTGACACTGAAGGTTTCACAAAGAGAACATATGTAGATTATAGAAGTTTACAAAGAGAACATATGTAAAGAAGTTTACAAAGAGAACATAAGTATAGAAGTTTACAAAGAGAACATATGTATAGAAGATTACAAAGAGAACATATGTATAGAAGTTTACAAAGAGAACATATGTATAGAAGTTTACAAAACAAAGGATGCATTAAGGTTATCTCACTTTTGGAACTGTCACGGTTAAAATCATTCATATAATGTAAAATCAATTCATAGTTTGTCAGTAGTTGCTAAATCACTTCCAGTCCTTTTTATGTTTAATATTCTTCTTACTAAATTTAAAGTTGCATATATATTCTTCTTCATACTCCACTTCTTGTAGCACTTGTTCATTATAAATGTATTAATTATTGTGGTCGCTGGTGACCCTGGCAGTTAAAAAGCTACCTTAAATAAATATTTTTTTTTAAAAACCACACACTTTAGATGAACTTTAAAATAACATCCTCAATAAATTTCTGCCATTTCTCAGAGGGAACTGCAGAGTGTAATTGGCAATTTCCTAAGCAGGTATCAGAAATGTTTGAAGAAAGAAGGGAGGCAGTTCCAACATCTCCTTACTTGATATACGTGAGTAATGTAGTTTCTATTTGATAGGTTTTGTGCGTTAAAAATAATTTACGCGACAATCCGTACTATGTTTGCTACGGACTTCCTGCCGTTCACGCCACCGACGAAACGCTTGGCCTCGCCGGTCAGCCGCGCGCCGCGGGGTCGGTCCCGCTAAGGATTATTCACCCAGCGTTTTCAATAATGATTTTTAGTAATATTTAATGTGCAAAGTACGTTTTGTCTGTATATATGGTTGTTCTGTATTACCCCAAGTTTATCCCAAGAGTCTTACAAGTCTGGCGTTTGCCTTTCATTATTGGGAAACATCGGGAAAAAAATCAAATTGCCTAGTCATGAAGTTTAAGATTTGAACCTAGGACCTCTTACCTCTCCCATTTCGCTCGGACTGGCCTTAGTGTGTGCATTATGACACAGGCATACTGTTTTGCAACAATGAATTAATCTTGTAATTTTCTTGTTACTATGGAATACAAAATAATCTAATTAAAGTATGTTCTGACGTTCTGCATTCAAGTCGTACTTATTTATTCTCTATCTCGATATCTATCCATTTTATACAGAAATGTGAAAAATAGAAAATTAGGATTGTGACTTTTTGCAAAACTTTACTCTGTTAAGTTTTTATGTATCTTCTAGAGATAGCCTAGAAAAATCGAAAATAGAAATGATTAACTAACCTCAACAGAAAAAAGTCATAGAATAAAGTTTGGAATTTTCTAGTTTTATTAAAAATTTTGGAAAACATTTTTAAATCAATTTTTTTTTTAAAGTTCTCATGAAAATTCCTCTTAATATTTCCGTTAGGCTATTGAAATCAAATTCTAGGCAGTCCCATAAGATTCGAACAAAGCCAATAATAAAGAAATAATTAAATACATTGAACAGTTTACCCACTACACAAGTTCACAGACATAGGGAGCGATATAGCCCAGGATTTACCACAGAGAAATATCGGAAAAACCACAATAAAATTCACATAAAAAGTAAATTTCCTCCTTATAACATTTGAAATATAAGAAAAATTGTGAAGAAATGCAGATTTGTATAACCTAGAACGGTTTATGTTATACAGTATGAAACCTGACCTTATAATCAGGCCTATTTATATAACTCAGAATATAAACACCTTGTCTAACTTTATTGAATGATGTAATGGGATTGGCCTTTGATACATGAATACAAGTTAATTTAACATGCAGGAAGTTCAATCAGAGTTACGTCGTATGAAGCTAATGGCACCGGTCGGCATGAGGGGTGGGATGGTGTAATTATCCAACCTTCGAACATAACTTAATGTACATATTAGACTACGTTAATACAGCAGTATGTAGGTATAATGTACCGTACAGCAGATGTATTAATGTGGAGATGTTTTGCTTGGAAAGAATAAGAAAAGATTTAACAGAGCTGGTATAGGTCTGCCTCGAGTTTGGTTAAGGCTGCCCGGCATGGTAAGGGGTGACCAAACCACGAAGAACGAATTGACGTGATATTTTATACTTTCTAGTATTCCACTGTCTGCAGAGACGAAGTAGATAACGACGAATATTCTGAGTTTCGTCATTAAGAACGACGTATATAATAAGGAAAAAATCCTGAATTTTGAAACCGTACCTATGTGTATCTGGCAATCTGGTATCATCGATATTCTGGGATCTGAAGATAGTCAAGCAGATAAGATGACTTGATCCAATTATTTACTTATACTTGGCCTTTTACTGGTTTATTAATATTACTCAGCGAACTGTGTACACAAAATAGCAAAACGCTATTTAATTAGCAAATGTTTTATTAATGTGAACGCATTTACATTTACTATACAACTTTGTATACAATATTTTTATGTCAGAATGAATTACACTGGTCAACAAAATTTGAACTTTTTTATGTTATAAGGGAAACAATGGGTGTGTCTGACTTACTTTTTTGTGCTGATTTCAAATCTTTTTACAGAACTTTTCCATCACCCAGGGTTTTTGAGTAATCGCATGGAAAACATTTTTCGTGTCTATACACTATAGTATTATATCTTAACTGAAATTACATTTAGTACCTAAAATGCATGTGAATTGGATTTTCGGCTGTACTTCGCTTAAGGAACATCTCTCTTCAGTGTCCAACAGTAGTCTGCCAACATATTTGGACACCATTTACCCTGGTAGCGCCTTTCCATTTCCGCGATGTCCTGGTGGAAACGCTCCCCGTGTTCGTCGCTCACAGCCCCTAGGTTTTCAGGGAAGAAATCAAGATCGGAGTGCAGAAAGTGTATTTTTAAAGACATTTTACATCCCATTACCTTGTAGTTCTCAATCATCTCTGTAGTTATCAGACCTGAAGTTTCCTAGAAAGTTTGTGACAACTTTTTTGAAAGATTGCCATGCAGCTGCTTCTTCCATATTTAATTGGATTTCAAATTTCGTATCTTTCATCAGTTCCCTTATTTGGGGACCAACAAATATTCCTTCTTTTAGTTTGGCTTCGCTGATCCTTGGGAACTTATTTTGCAGGAAGAGAAATGCACTGCCATCATGATCCATCGCTTTCACAAATTGTTTTATCAAGCCTAGTTTTATATGCAGTGGAGGCAATAAGATTTTTTCAGAACATACAAGTGGTTGATGAAGAACATTTTCTTGTCCTGGATTAAGTGACTCTCTCTTTGGCCAGTCCTTTATAATATAATGGTTACATCTATCTCTGCTAGTCCACTTGCACAAGAAGCAGCAAAATTTAGTATAACGTAGCTGTAACCCAAGTAAGATGGCTATTACTTTTAAATCTCCGCCAAGAAAAATTCTCATACTTTATAGAGGATAATAAAAGCTTCATATTATCATAATTTTCCTTCAACGCAACTGCATGGGCTAAAGGAATGGATGGATATATGTTTCCATTATGTAGTAATACTCCTTTCAAACTTGTTTTTGAGGAGTCTATGAACAAACGCCAATCCTCAGATCTATGCTGAACACCCATTGACTGGAACAAATTTTCAACATCATTGCAGAAAACTAGGTCCTTCTCTTTAGAAAACAAATGCTCAAATTCCTTTTGGCGTTGGCGGAAATAACTTACTTTGGTGTCACCCTGCAGTAGCTTCCATCCTTTCAATCTTGAGGCGAGTAATTCTGCCTTGTTTTTACTTAAACCAAGATCCCGAACCAAATCATTTAAATCATCCTGTGTTAGAAAGTGAGGTTCATTTGAAGCATCTTCTTCCACAAAATCTGAATCATTCTGTAATTCATCCTGAATATCAGGAAATTCTTCAGTCATTGTTATGTCATCTGGTGGAGATGGTATGGGAAGTCCTGGCCCATGAAGCACCGGTCGAATTGCTGAATCTAAAGATGGATATTTAACAGTGTGTCTGGACTTCGAACTTATTCCAGATATATTTGTCAAGGAGAAGTAGCAGTCTGTCAAATGGTCCTTAGGTTCGTGCCATATCATGGGGACTGGAAAAGGCATATGGCGGGATCCTTTCAACCAGCCAGATAATAGTGTTACACATTTGGTACAACAGATTTCTGGGGCCCATGTTTTGTTCTGGTCTATTTTGTTGTTAAAATAACAGTGATAAGCTCTTCTTATTAGAGGAGTAAAGTTTCGTCTCTGCGCTTTGAAAGTCAACTCACCACACACAAAACAGAAGTTGTTTCTATCATTAACACACTTTCGAGACATGTTTCTTATCACTATAGGCCTACATTTTTACACTACTCCTTATAATGCACTACTAAGGATGGTAATATACACTTCTATCACAATTCAATTGACAACGGAAGAGAGTACAGAATTAGCTTTTATTCTTTTAAGAAAGCTTCTATTCATCTGCAAACTTTACCTTACAATCACAGTTTTGCATATGATCAAGTAGGCCGTGATGACTAAATAAGGTATTGTAACTCATGAATTCAAGGCAAAAATCACCAAACGTTATAAGTCAATTATTGACACAATGAAATGAAATATAAATGTAGAATACTAATTCTAATCAGCATGTTATATACCAGAAATGCTAATAAACAGGATTTTTAAAAAAATGGTGGGTGATGGAAAATTACTGACTTCATTTTTGGAATCAGCAGATGAAAATACATAAGAAACACCCAAAATTGTTTATGTAACAAAATCATTGTTGACCAGTGTTATTAATATGAGGATGCGATTTCATCCGATAAAATCGTCAGCTTGTTAATGGAGACACGTAAGACATCAACGTCCAGTGATTAACACGTCATAAGATGTCATTAACGCAAGAAAAACACATTATTTTATAAAACACAACTTGTTTGGAAATTTAAATAATATAAATGTCCACTGAATAAAAACACAATTTCTATTCGGTGCAAGTCAGTTCGTGTGCTTTTATAGCGTTTTGATATAAACAACTACCAGGACGACCTCTATCTTGTGATGCGCACTACTGGTAGCATTGTGAACTCGAATCTATTTATCAAATCGATTCGTGGACTGGTCATTCATCTAGCACGTAACAAAGTAAGAAAATAATTATTATTTACAAAATCCGTTACAGATTATTCGTGGAATAACCTTAATAAATCCTACTCGTCATTTTTCTAGGATTACCTATGACAATAATTTCTAAGAAATCGGAGCATTATAGTTTGTAAGTTGGTTTATTGAGTATAAAGGTTTGACACGATGTTGAAATGAAATCTCGCACACTCAAAATGCGGATGTGTGCACTTTGCCAGATACGGGTTGAGTGATGGAGAACTGCTTTGCATTTCTATAGGAGTTCAATTGCGGCAGATCTTACTGAAGAAGTAATCTGGGCTATTGAATTTCCGATGTGAGAAATTCGACCAACAAAGCTCCGATGCCAAGAACTCTCTCATAACTTATGGTGCGTAGCCTATCTATAAAGATAGTGGATATAATCAAGACACAAGTGAAAAACCCTGTGCGATACTGGTATTCCTCTAAGTTATTTTGTTGCCTAGTCGGTTTTAGCCTGAATTATAATACAACTGTTTAGCTCATGAAGCATTAGCTAATCCAGTAGTATAAAAGAATATGTGTAATTTCAACCAATCGCATGTGTCTATCGTCATAATTTTATAGTTTTATTTTTATCACTTTCATTAAATCCCACCTACTGCTCCTGTTACTTCCTCTATCCCTACCATAGGTCCTATAGGTAGAAGAAGTATTGTTTTCGACCACCAAATTCCAAGTTGAGTTTTTAACGTTTTGAGGTCCCCTGAATCCAAAAATAGTAAATTCGGAAACATGTCCTTGTGTGTGTCTGTGCACAGCCTAGGTTCAGAACGGAAAATTGTATGAAAAACGTATTTCATCATTTCCCATAATTCAACCCATAAGAGTTTATAAGAGCAGAAGGGTCATAAAGGGGTTAAGAGACAATATGAATAAACATTATAATATATTTACGCTTTCCCATTTACAGCAATAACTACTAATTTATGAAAATTAGTAAAAAGTATGGACTGAAGTAGGAAGAATTATTCCTATCACATCCAAGCAAGCGAAGCTGCGGGCAAGAGCTAGTTTATTATAAAGAAATATTTTGTTCAAAGCTAATCTTTTAATTTCAACTGTATACAAAGTATTCGTTAACTCTTTAAAAGCCTCAGGCTAATTTGAAAAATTTAGAGTGGCGAAACAGAGAATAATGAGGAACTCCTACGAATAATATACATTATTTATCTATTTTAACCCTCGCATTGTATCAGCTCTACAGAAACATGCTGTATGCCTGGTTTTTTTTGACACCTCAGTGATATTATAAATTGTGTGATGATAAATATCATAGATGAGGGTTGCCAGACGTCCCAGTTTTCCGGGACAGTCCCGGTTTAGTACAAAATAATTCACCATCCCGAAAAACGCTTTCGGGGCGCCCATTTGTCCCAGTTTGTTTTCTCATGCGAACTGAAACATTTAATTGAAGTTGTTTTATTTGGTTGGTTCTCAAACCATAGAGGAACTGTTTCATATTAAATGATGAAACTATATAGTATCATTATCAGTCGAATTTAAGCCTGCAGACTGGACAATGAGCATTGTAAGAAGGTTTGTGATAGTCGGCTGAATGTGGATTATTTGGTGTTGGTGATTGAGAGAATTGATGGTATTTCCTCCATATCCCTAAACCCTAATACGTTGAAATTATATATGCTTAATGTAATGACTTGCTTTTCTAAATAAAAGCAATTAATTATTAAACCTTACTAACTTATTGAATATTGGTTTTACAAAATTTTCATCTAGAATTTGAACTAAATTTCCGTTTAAAAATTTGTACAAAATATGCTAATATTAAAATACGGTGTTTTAATAACAATTATTTTGAAAAATTATTTTATCTTAAAAATTATTTAACAGATGTGAAGCTACAAAATCATAAAAAAACAGCATAACTAAAAATTTGATTTTCATACTTTACTTAAGGACAAGATAAAAATCCAACAAGTGTAAAATACTGCAAATAAGTTACTTAATTTTAAGATAAGGTTTTAGTATTATTATTATATCAACTGTTGAAATTACAATATTATTTTTATTACATCGTTTGTTCTTCTTTAGTTGAGATTTCATAAGAGCCCGGCTTCTCTGTGACAGAATCTGGCAGCACTATGATAGACCTGCATATCTTCCTTTGTCACATCACCTCAGCATCGCTCCCATCTTCATTGCCAAATATCACTGTTACACATCTGCCGAAGCATGATCTAGACTGCAGCCCCTTTCAAAGGTTATATCATAACCCATTACGAATAAAATGTATCACGTCTTACTACACCGAAAGAACTATTGCTACTGACGTCTGAATTTGTGCAACAATGCACGTATTGTCGGTGTTGCCAAGTAGTCCAGTCAATAAACGTCGAAAAACACCAAATAGAAAAAAAAAATCGTGTAGTTTTGAAATTTTGCAGAGATGTCGGAGGGAGTGTCCCGAACAACATACTAAAAGTCCCCGAAGGTGGGGGGTGAGCGGGGGGCAGGGGGGCCCGCAGAAGGTCCCAGTTTTAGGTTTTTCGCTTATATCTAAACAACGGTGCATCATAGAGGAAAAATTGCTATATACAAAATTAAAGCTGATAACATTTCCTACAAGACTGATCCTACACATTTCTTTCTATTTCCAATAGTTTTCGAGATATCCGCCAACGAAAATAACAAATTTTCGAAGAAAGCTCTTTCGCCTCGCGCTTTTCGACACACTTTGCCTTCTAGCGCTTCGGCCCTTAGGTATACAGCAATGTTCTCATGAAAGACGTTGTAGCGAAATAAATTCGCTTTAAAATGAGTAGTCATTTGTTATTATTTATTCAAATGTTCAAAAGTTATAACAATTTAAAGTTTCGGTCAAATTTCGAGATTTCGAAAGAAAACCGTACATCGCACTTTCTCTATATTTAGGGGGTAATATATTAGTATATAAACTGTATATTGTGTATTTACATCATGAAACAAGTGGAGAAATATAAAAAAACCATTAAAGTTGAATTTATTAAAAATCCGATCACGGTACAAGCACAGGACATGTAATGGAAAATACATTATATTATAGGCAAGAAAGGAAAAGTGGGCACAAAAAAAATCATGTAGTTTTAAAATTTGGCAGAGATGTGGGGGAAAGTGTCTTAAACAACATAGTAAAAGTCCCCATGGATAGGGGGGGAGCGGGGTGTGGGGGGAACTTTTGAATGTAATTTCTCGCAGTTTTCCCTAAACACACTAAGGCTATGGGTTCTAGCAAAAAACAGTTTATGCACAAAATTAACTACATAAAAGTTCTTATAAAATTGATCTGAATAGTATTTTTGTGGATTTAATGGTTCAGGAAATAGAAGGATATGAAGTATGACATAGTTCTGGATATTCTGTTTTACATACACCTATATATTAGATTTAAAAAAAAAATGAAAGGAGATGATAATTAAATTAGCATGATGCCAAGCAAGCAAACTAGTTCTTAGAATAATATTCGTACTAAAGGTAAACATGAAAAATAAAACTCATTATTATTATAAAGCTTACAAAAATCTCATGGTATGAGTGTACGTTATAAGAAGTATAAACCAGGCCTATTATCCATTATATTTTTCTTATAAAATATCATTTGGAAAAATTGTGAAGAGTTAGATACATTTAGTAATTATAAGACCTAGTAGGCCTACATAATACTTGAAATAAATGTATAGTTGTCTATTTTTTTCAGTCTCCAACACTGGAATCCTAGTACATCGTATGATAACTTAGGGTTATATTGTTCTATCAACATTCAGCATTTATACACATATACAACATTAATTAAAGAGTGCCTGAACTATTACTTATTTTGCTTGGACGTCATCAATTTTAAACTCCTTCTTCTTCTTCTTCTTCTTCTTCTTCTAATGGTATACTTGTTGGTGCATGTACCATGACAGGTTCCACAAACGGATGAGCATTTAATACCAGCTTTTCGGCATCCATATCTGCCACCACACCGAGTTGCACAGTGACAAAATATGATGTTCAAATATTCTCAGAAGCCACAGAGACAAGTAAACATTTATTTAAAGTAATAGGTAGGCCTACTATTCTTACAATATCTCAATATATCTAATTCCTTACCATTTTTCTAAATACCGGTAATTTTTTAACGTAACATAGAACGGCTAAGCTTTACAACAAGAATAATAATAATTATGATGATGATGATAATAATAATAATAATAATAATAATAATAATAATAATAATAATAATAACGACAATGAGTTTTATGTGAGACGTTAACCATTAGTAAGTATATTTTTCTAAAAACTAGTTACTTGCTTGGCATCATGCTAATTTAATTATCATCTCCTTTCATTTTTGTTAAAAAATATAATATATAGGTGTATGTAAAACAGAATATCCAGATCTATGTCATACTTCATATCCTTCTATTCCCTGAACCATTAAATCCACAAAAATATCATTCAGATCAATTTTATAAGAACTTTTATGTAGTTAATTTTGTGCATAAACTGTTTTTTGCTAGAACCCATAGCCTTAGTGTGTTTAGGGAAAACTGCGAGAAATTACATTCAAAAGTTCCCCCCACCCCCCGCTCACCCCCTATCCATGGGGACTTTTGCTATGTTGTTTAAGACACTTTCCCCCACATCTCTGCTAAATTTTAAAACTAGATGATTTTTTTGTCCCCACTTTTCCTTTCTTGCCTAAAATATAATGTATTTTCCATTACATGTCCTGTGCTTGTACCGTGATCGGATTTTTAATAAATTCAACTTTAATGGTTTTTTTTTATATTTCTCCACTTGTTTCGTGATGTAAATACACAATATACAGTTTATATACTAATATATTACCCCCTAAATATAGAGAAAGTGCGATGTACGGTTTTCTTTCGAAATCTCGAAATTTGACCGAAACTTTAAATTGTTATAACTTTTGAACATTTGAATAAATAATAACAAATGACTACTCATTTTAAAGCGAATTTATTTCGCTACAACGTCTTTCATGAGAACATTGCTGTATACCTAAGGGCCGAAGCGCTAGAAGGCAAAGTGTGTCGAAAAGCGCGAGGCGAAAGAGCTTTCTTCGAAAATTTGTTATTTTCGTTGGCGGATATCTCGAAAACTATTGGAAATAGAAAGAAATGTGTAGGATCAGTCTTGTAGGAAATGTTATCAGCTTTAATTTTGTATATAGCAATTTTTCCTCTATGATGCACCGTTGTTTAGATATAAGCGAAAAACCTAAAACTGGGACCTTCTGCGGGCCCCCCTGCCCCCCGCTCACCCCCCACCTTCGGGGACTTTTAGTATGTTGTTCGGGACACTCCCTCCGACATCTCTGCAAAATTTCAAAACTACACGATTTTTTTTTTCTATTTTTCGTTCGTTGCCTGGACTAAAGTCATTATTGCCAGTCTTCTTGTTTTCTGTAATAAACGCATGCCAACTTACTACCAACGGTCATAGAACTATGAAGTTACCAAATTATAGTAACATGGCTGCAGAAAGTACATGAGAATGAGAATCACATTCGCTAGTCCGGAAGAAAAACGACACAACTCGAAAAAACCCGTTTTTTCTATTATTGTATCAAACATTGTAATATTGTATGACATTTTCGCCAGAAAAACGTCATAAGTGTAGTTCTAGTATTCTCCAAGTGGTAGCGTGAGTGTCGTTTATCCATGGGGGCAAGATGGTGTCTTAATGTTCAAGAACAGTGACACAACTCAGTTGTGCTCTATACCGTGTCGGCGTCGGATCTCCCTGCTACTGCCATGTCACGAAAAACGACACAACTCGGTAAGTGACCTTTCCTACATCCTATTTCACTGTCTATTTATCGTGAACAATGTCACAACTTGAGATATGCCATTTTTCAAGGTAAATTAACACGGATTACATGGAAATTAATTGTTTCTTTCTGATACATCTTGAGTTATGTCAATTTTCGTTAGAATATCATGATTATTTTTCCACTTGTGCCTTGGTTTTTTCTGAGTTATGTCAATTTTCTTGATAAAGTTTTAAAGGAATAATGTGTTGGGTATTTTTTACAGGTCTTTCGAGCCGAACCAAACTAATTATGCAGTTAGCAAAAAATAAACAAAAATGGGTGGTAAAGCCTCCCTTACATCTGGAACCTCAAAGGAACGATGAGAAAGGTAAGTTTTATCGCTTCGTCTGTATTATTGTAAACTTTTGAATGAAGTTGATTTTAGATTATTAGATGATTAACAACAAAACAAAATAAAAACGTTTAAATGAGCCCTATACTCCGTCGAATTTGATAGTAAAAAAAATTTCAAAAATAAAAAAACCTCAATAAAAACAAATAACGAAAATAATGAAACAATAATGAATGCTGGTAGGGTTAAACTGCAGTTTGACGGTGCACCAACACTCCCATTACTGTCTATAGGGCTCATTTAAACGTTTTTATTTTGTTTTGTTGTTAATAATCTAATAATGTAATAATCCCTCCGTCTGAGACAAAAAGTCTCTAAACTACTTTAAAGTTGATTTTAGATGTGAAAACTGGTAGATGTATGTTTGTGCGTTATAATTACTATCTGCATTGTATTACAGATACACAATCCAACGACCCTGAGGTTAATGTTGTTTTTGGTGATGCTGGTAGCTCTCAATCTAAACAATGGGTGGAACAACTTCCATGTCTTTTGGAACCCCAAAGGAACGATGAGAAAGGTAAGTTTTATCGCTTCGTCTGTATTATCGTAAACTTTTGAATGAAGTTGATTAAAGATGTGAAAACTGGTAGATGTATGTTTGTGCGTTATAATTACTATCTGCATTGTATTACAGATACACAATCCAACGACCCTGAGGTTAATGTTGTTTTTGGTGATGCTGGTAGCTCTCAATCTAAACAATGGGTGGAACAACTTCCATGTCTTCTGGAACCCCAAAGGAATGATGAGAAAGGTAAGTTTTATCGCTTCAACTCTATTATTGTAAACTTTTGAATGAAGTTGATTTTAGATGTGAAAACTGGTAGATGTCTGTTTGTACGTCATAATTATTATCTGCATTGTGTTGCAGATACACAATCTGGGGTTCCTGAAGTTAATGTTGAACCGGAACAAGGATTTGATACATCTTCTGATGAAGATAATGACAGAGATGAAGAAATGCGTCAATATTTAGACTCGGACGACACTTCGGGAGACCCTGAATATTCACCAGAGGGTAGTGAAACGTCTACAGGTGAAGAACAAGATAGTCCTGGAAGTAAGAATATAAAAAGAAAAGTGATTATGCCAACTCCTCTGAAGCAAACGGGTAAAAAAAAGGATAAGGCATGAGGAAAACTGGGCAAAAAACAAGGCCAAAAGGATGAAAGCTTCGGGGAAGAGCTATAATTCATTTGCTAAACAAAGAAGAGTGGTTCCTGCAAAGGAAATCAAGCCTCCATGCGGAGAAAATTGTAGGCTGCAGTGTTCAACCAAAATTGAAGATGAAAAAAGGCGTGAAATATTTCAAACCTTCTGGGGCTTGGGAAACACGGAGCGACAGCGGAATTTCATCTCGTCCTGCATGACTGCCATAAAAAGGAAGTATCTTGATGAGCCACAATTCAGGAAACGTGTTAAGAATAACGCCTTTCATTTCAAGATAGATGATAAGGAAGTAAGGGTTTGCAAAACTTTTTTCAAGAACACTCTGGCCATTACTGATCGCCCAATAAGAACTGTTCTTACCAAGAAGATAAATTTTGAAGAAAAACGCGGGAAACATGGCAACCACAGCTCTGTGGCACCTGGAGTGAAGGAATCTATCAGGAATCACATTGAGAAAATTCCCACTGTTGAGAGCCACTTCTGCCGGGCCCAAACAAAGAGACAGTACGTTGATGGTAGTAAAACTGTTAGAGAGCTACATCGAGATTATGTTGAAGAATGTAAACAGAACAACCAGATTCCAGGGAATTATGTTATGTATTCTAGGATTTTTAATGTAGAATACAACATTACTTTCTTCAAACCAAAGAAAGATCAATGTGAGTTGTGCGCAGTGTACGAGAACTCAAGTTTTGGTGAAAAGGAGAAAATTCAAGAGAAATATGAAACCCATTTGCTGGAAAAAGATTTGACGCGTTTGGAAAAGGAAAATGACAAATTAAGTGACAAGGAGGTAGCAGTATACGATCTTCAAGCTGTCCTCCCTTGTCCTCTAGGTCAGACTTCCCCATTTTATTACGTAAGTAAACTTGGAGTTTACAACTTTACTGTTTTTGATTTAAAAACAAACGATGTGTCATGCTATGTTTGGAACGAGGCGGAGGCGAACAGGGGTGCAATTGAAATAGGAAGCTGCGTTCTCAGGTATCTTGAGTTGATAAACGAAAGAAATAATGAACCTACAGATGTAGTTTTCTATAGCGATAATTGCACTGGACAACAGAAAAATCAGTATTTAATAGGCCTTTACTCGTACGCAGTTAGAAAGTTCACAAAGATTAACACAATTGAGCACAAATACCTCATTACAGGACATACACAAAATGAGGGGGACTCAGCCCACTCCGTCATAGAACGGCATGTGGCTAGGGCTCGCAAAGCTGGACCAATTTTTATACCAGAGCAATACTACACCCTGATAAGAACTGCCAAAAAATCTGGTTCACCTTACGTTGTCAATGAAATGACGCACAAAGATTTTATCGACATCAAACACCTTGCTGGCGTGCTGGGCATTAGACTAAAAATAAACGTCTCTGAGCTGAAGTGCATAAAGTTTGACAAAGCCAGACCTGGTGTTATGTTTTACAAACAATCGTATGGCCAACATGACTATGAAGAGAGTGTAATTTGTACAAGGAGAAATAGTAAATCTTGTATGCCTGATAAGCTGAAGTCAGCTTACTTGAAGAAGGTGGGGATTTCAGAGAAAAAGAAAGAAGGTCTTCTCAAACTGATTGAGAAAAAATGCGTTCCTGAGGTGTACTCAACGTTTTTTCATAACCTGTGAATATTGTAACCTTACTTATAACTATTATACTTTTTTGTTAATTTAGAAAAACAATTTTATTTAATTTGTTTCCCTAGAATCCATAGATTAGTTCTTAAAGGTGTCGGGTGAGTGATTTGTGTCTCTTTTTTCTCCAAAAAATAACGCAGAGAAATATCAAGAAAAACGTCACAACTCATTAAATAATTTGATTAACGCTGTTAATTAACTAATAATTTACAAAAGAGGGGCAAAGTTGGTGGCCAATACTTTAGTTGGGATCAAAAGCAACCTCCTGATACTAGTTAATTCGCAATGGGACGACAAATGTATAGATTAGAGAAGTTTGAACTTCCAAAAAAACTTCAATCCCTGCTCCTGAGAAAACAGGTTTTTTGAGTTGTGTCGTTTTTCTTCCAAAGCAACGATTGTGAACTTCAAAAATTGTTTCTTAATACGAGTAATTCAAGATGCATGGGGTCAAAAAAGATCACACATACTAAGTAAGGGATAAAAAATTGAAAGTTTGTCATTGTTTTGTACGTTTTAGATACTGATGAAGACACCGTAACTTATTAAACCTAAATTCTAAGAGGTCTAAATAAATTATAACTGTGACTTGGTCGATGATTTTACATTTTTTCTCAAAGTATATCTAATAACAAAGTAAGTACACTGAATTGCACGGAAACTTTCCAATACTTCTGGTTTCTTCAAGTGTTTTTCCTTTATCTAAAATTGGCATTGAATCGTCTTATGTGTTCCAAACCAGCCCTGGGTAAGCCGATCACTTATTTGCTTGAATTCACGTCTGAACACACATTAGCTATGAACAACTCTCAGGCCTAGGTGAGGGGTGGAGTATAGGAACAATTTTCATTTCAGTGGCTGGAGGGCATGCCTCACAACAAATGTCCAATTAGTCCGATTCATATTGGTTTGATATCAATAGTCTGGCACTCAAACATTAACCTAAGAACGAACGTAGGTTTCAGGTTCAGCAGCGAAGGAGGATGGGAATAAGACAAACATTAAGTGGAGGGTTAGCCTTGCTGCATATCATCCAACGCGGAAAAAGAGTAGGAGGAGGGATGGGAAGTGGACCTGGCGGAGTCGGTTACGTATTCACTTGCGAACATAAACCACTGCGGAAGGATTCCGTGTACTCGACGGTACAATACCTGTAATAAAGCTTATATTTCGGTATCATTCTACAACATGGCTCATATTACATAAACACGACTGGACTTATGCTAGATGCATATTATTAACTAGGGAACAGGTAACACTTAAAAATTCCAAACAAAACTTAGTAAGCTATACGGCAAGGGAGAGACAGACGGAAAAAGAGAGATTTCATCTGGATACTAATAATGGACTATGATACCGGAGTAAAAGAGAAACCTTGGATGACCTGAAAAGAATGGCGGGTGTAAAGTTTTTATCTACGTCCGGTGACTCCCGCAAAAGTGTGAAGAAAATGAGGTTTATAACCAAATAAAAGAAGGACGAGAAAACTCACTTTCGTAACCATTTCGGTTTTCCACAAAAGCTCTAATGGTCCTGGATAACAAGTAGATTTAGAAAATGTCAGGCCAACGACCCATGGGAAAGGTGAATTATCTATTAATCGTGCTATCTACGAGAGGACTTAGGCTTGTAGATTTATAACAAAGATGGATACTTCTGAAGTCACGATAGCATTGTTCATAGACCTTTATTGAAATTGATTATTTAGATTTCTACAAAGGTCAGCTTGCTACAGTAAGGCCTATCGTCTTTTCTACAAGCTAACTAGTGTAATTCACTCTCTTATCCGTATAGTTATTTTACTTGTTTTTTTTACCACAATTTTTTAATTTTACCCGGCCATTAGCTTAACCTCAATTGTCTACTTCACTCAAAGACATTTACGTCATATTCAGTATACGGAGACACACTAATTTAGTGACTTTGTAAGATTAAATCTGGTGCTGCAAATTTAATTCTGTCTAGATCAGTTGGGAGGGGCATCGGCACAGAAAGTCGAAGGTCACGAGTTCGAATTTCAATGTCAGAGAAATTTTTATCTTAAAATATTATCGAGTAATGTTCAACAGAAGCAACGTTCTGTGCTTTCATGAATACGGGCCCATTACAATTAGATGTATAATTAGCCCATACCATCCCTGTGAGGGCTGGTTTTACAAAGTGACTTAGAAGAGAGTGCCTCGGAGCAGCAATTTCTGTGACTCTCTACATGCAAGTCTGTCAATAGCCTATTTTTTTTGTCATAACTAAGGTAGTATTTCCTTGCACTATCAAATACTAACATATGCACGCATTCATGCACTGTAAAATGAACAAATGTGCACAATGAAGGAAAAAACACTACAAATATGCACTATTCAAACTTACATTTCATTTTCGAGTGGCCCAGTGTAGGCCTACTACACTACAGTAATTTTCAAATGGGAAGCGTTTTGCTCTTCTCCTTGCTTAGATACGCGGTCCAATCAGAGACGTCGAGACGGAAGGAAGACCCTTCCTGATAGCGGTACTACTTTAGCTCGTACACGTGATTGGCGGTGAAGGAAAACGCTTCCCATTTGAAAATTACTGTAACAGCCTTTACAAATTTTCGGTAGACACGTTCATGCGTTAATCTGTCAGAATTTTTTGTAGGCTGAAAATACGTTTCTACTTCATAAGAAGTTTCAGGTACAAATTTAAATATTTGAGACAAAATGAGGCCAAATTCTTTATCTTCAACACTTTCACCGCGAATTACTTTTTTCTTAAGGAACCCATAAATCAATAATCAGGATTTCCATTAACAACTTTGTCCAGATTATCTCTAGCTGCCATATCCACATTCCACTATGCAGATTCTAAAGAGGCCTACTTTTAGAAAGTATTCAGTAATCCCTAAGGAAGCGACCAAGGATAGGCAATGACATCCAACCTCGTTACTGGGATAGGAGATTTTGGAAAGTTTGTCTTCATGCAAATTAAATCGTGTTGTAGCACGCATTATTATGCTTAAATGCAACTTATTTCTTTTCTGTGGTAGTCTCAAATATTGCAAGATAAAAATTATGAGGCAACATTTATAAAATGCAGTATTATGTATGCCATTTTATACAAATTAACAAGCAATAAAACTAGAAACATGGACGTAATATGCTAGATATACTTCAAAACATGCATTAATAAACCTAAAATATCATGCATTATGCATGAAATTGCCAATAAAAAGGATACAAGCATGCAAATATGAACGGGAAAAGTATACTTAATTGGAATCAGCTGTGAAATGGATATTTAACTGGTAACAACTTTATTTAAATAAAAAAGAAATAAAAAAAACATGCATTTGCATGGAAATCCTGTCTTAAGTCATAACACATCATCCCACTATTTCCATGTTAATACGCCTCTCAATTAATGAATTTCATCTTTGCCAACCAGGGATTAATAACACCTTATTCACCTTATACCTCCGTTAATATAATAGAATTTAAGTTCAACCTAAGACGTCTACGCCTAGGAGTGAATAAAATAGTTTTTTATACATACAACTAGACCTTAAAGTTATGAAAAAGTATAGTATATCTAAAACCAAGTTCACTTGAGAAAATTTAAATTTTATTATATACTAAAATGCAGGTAAAATTTAATAATTTTTGAAATAGTATTGCAATGTAGGCCTACTTATATTTTAATTGTGGACTCGTGATTTTTCACGTTTTATTGTATTTAAAATTATTAAAAATATTATAAGTAAGATATATAGGCTATGCATATATGTATGTTGTGTACCAATTTGCATTTTTATTGTATTTAATTCTTAAGTTTTAATGGACACAGAGTATCGTAGGCCTACATTGCAATACTCTTTAAAAAATTATGAAATTTTACCTGCAGGGCAGTATATAATAAAATTTAAGTTTTCCCAAGTAAACTTGGTTTTTAGAGATACTGCATTTTATTTCATAACTTTAAGGTCGTTATTCTAGACGACATACCACATGAATATTTATCCACATTTAAAACGTCAGAGCCTATTTATTGCACATAGAAAAAATTGCAGTACATTTAAGAAAATTGTGCTATATGTTTATTGTTCGCGAGTACCCCTGATTGTGATTGTTTTGCACATCAGTCAGTTACATGGCTGTGGGAGGCAATGCGAGATTGTACTAGAGCAGTTCATTGTTTTATCCTGATTGTGACGGCTGAAACAACATGTAGGCTTTCGTACATCGTTTCTAACATGCAGTATACAACAACGCCAAACCTGCCCTGAGTTACTCCTGTTGAACGAACACTCGCGTAGCTTATTCCATATACACATACTCACATATATATGTATAGGCCTATATGTATATATGTATTTAATATATATATATATATATATATATATATATATTAATAATACATATACCGAAGGGTTTTTTTTAACCTTTATCTGTTTTAACCTTTGTCTCTGACCGAGAATTTTCAAATGCATAGGCCTTTACATAGAGTCGACAATTACAAAATATAAGTATTTATAGTAATACTTTAAGTTTTAAAAATGCGTATTTTTATGGTTTTGTTAAAAATACAACTCATAAAACACAGCTCCCTTACTGAAATTTTTCTCAGTGATCTAAACATTATCTTCCGCCGTCAGAGTCATGGATACGGTAAAAAGTCCAATACCACAATTCCAAACAAAATTAGTATTTAGATCTATTTGAGGTGCCACGAAATTTTCAGTAAATAAATTAATATTAATTGAAATTGCAAGGAATAGATAACGACTTTATGGCCGCCTGAACTTCCTATAATTGTAATATTGCATTTATCTTAGTTTAAAAAAACACACTGATGTAAGTTAATGACAGCAGAGTACACAGTAGAATCCCGCGGAAATGAGATAAATATATAAATCGACACAGGGACCAGCAGCTTTGACTGAAGAAACAGGGAACAGGATTGCACTGAGGAAGTTTATTACTGTGATCTTCAACTGTCGAGTTCTTGAATGACAATGGCAGCTATTTCACTGCTACTGACGTTTGAATTTACCACCTACAAAGATTATGAAAGCATAGATTTAAAACTAATAGAGATTTCTTTAAATAGAATGTGAGGGTTTTTATCGTCGTGTTACAATAATTGCTCTTAGAAGAAACCAGTTATTTTAATAAAATTCCAAACTTAGAGCCCACTGATCATTTCATTTGGTAGTAACGTATTAGTATTACGAATTGTAGCAAAACCTACTTAACCGATAAAGTAAAAAATGCTGAAATGTTGCCCACACACCTTCTTCATATACGGAAAGAACATGGGACGATATTAGTTTACCCATCTTCTGTTTCATTAAAATTAAGTTTCAGTTGACTCATTTTCTATTTCATTAGAATTTAATATCAGTTAACATGAACAAAAGCCGTGACCAAATAACAATGCAAATAATCACCTACCACCTAACTAACATTTTTACCGTGGGTGAGTTGGTAGCGTGAGTGCTTGCCAACCCGGCGGCCAGAGTTCGATTCCCAGAGATGGAAAATTCCCTTCCTGGGTCAGGACTGGGTTGTGTCTCCACGTCCCCATCCCGCAAAAAGCACTGGCAAACCTAGGCAGTATCATCCTTGTCGAGTAGGCCTGGGACGTGTGTCGTGGTCACCCCTCCCAGGGCTCTGTTCCGGGACCTTGGACCTGCCTCTTTTTTTTTTTTTTTGTTTTGTTAATTTCACTTATTATGAGATTTTCCTTTCTATCATTTTCATATATTTTTCCTTGTTTTCCGTTTATACAACACCCATGCCCCGAGGCGGGACTCGAACCCACAGCCCCCTTACCCCTGGCTCCAAGGCAGTGCCTTAGCTACCGCGGCTAAGGAGACCGGCTGCCTCTGGGCAGAATCACCCATCATCCTTATCTAACCTAACCTATTCGCAACAAACCTAGATCTGTATGCCACTAAGAACTTACTAATATCATTATTCCTAACCTAACTGCCACTTACCTATAATCGGAAGTTTGTTTGTAGTGCGAGGCGAAAGTAAGCGGAGTGCGTAATGAAGGAAACTAAAGCCTTGAATTATTTATATTTCGCTACGTAACTATAAAATAATGCTAAAAGAAGCTATAAGTTTACATTAAATTAAAACAATACACATTTTAATTAACATTTTGAATTATAATTAAGATATTCAATATTCCTCATTGCTCATTGTGATTTAAATGGTTCCTTACTGCCTATGTCGTCTCCGTAAATATTTTTATATTTATGGTTGTTATACCCAGGTATATTGTTATAAGTTAATATTTAACCGTTGTCTAATATTCTTTGGTATATCAACATTAGGTACAAGCCTAAATAAATATTGTATCATAGAGTAGGGGGTTGAGGCGCGGGTTCGATCCCCGATGAGGTCAGAACTTTTCAATTGGCCTAATCCTTCTGGTGGCACTATGACCCTGGGATCGTCTAAGACTCAAACAGAAATGAGTACCAGGAACAATCCTGAGGTAAAGGCTGCCTGTGCGTAAGGCTGAACACCTTTACGTGCAAAAACCTGGAGGCCTCAACTTGCCAGAACTCTCTGAGCCTCCATGGCCTGTATAGGGAACACTTTACCTTATTTTTCCATAAATTTCTCTTTGAGGTATGAAAACAATTGTGTATCAGATCTAATTAAACCGGTTAATGTCTACGCCTACTTACTATTACAGGTTATGTTAATTCTAATTTATTCTTACTTTCATTGAAAATATGTAAATTCACTCCACATAAACATGATTTCATTAGAATTAATTCTACTATTAATTCTACTTACTATTACAGGTTATGTTAATTCTAATTTATTCTTACTTTCATTGAAAATATGTAAATTCACTCCACATAAACATGATTTCATTAGAATTAAATGTGAACAATTTGACTACGCACTGTGTCGCTGTAAAATATAGGGGAATTTAGACCGACATTGCGGTCATTTCGCTCCCATTAAAAGCGGGAATTGCATCTAACGGTCACCACAAAATGGGGCATCCTGGTTTACCTGCTAGTCCTTAAATCACTAAACTGCCGTGTCTACATTCAAACAGAGTTACTACAGACTTACCAACAGTTTCTGTGACGCAGATGTATTTGCGGGTGTGCCCCAAAACCGCAATCAATGCAGACGAGATGACTTCACTCCATGGACTTTCACAGTTTGAATAAAGTTACGCTTCCCACACTTAGGCCTAGTTAATAATCGCAATTATAATACTGAATGTGCAACACTACTCGAATATTTGATATGACTAACACTTTATTGAAACGTTTAACACCCTAACTAATGTACGATGATAGAATACACACGCTCTATGCCTACAGAATATTTTGTTCAAAGCAAATTATTGTGAATGTTATATGTCACACAGAACACTGGTGCATTTAAATGAATATTGATACCAAGTAAAATGTCATAAATCTGGTTTGGAGCCTACATTATCCATCTGTTCTGAAGTTATTTTCAGGTTATGTGTATTAATTCACATCATGGGATATGTTTTAAACACTAAAATATCGATTAATGAAACACAAGTTAACCAATTATAACCCGAATCTCACTGAACACTGTCCAGGCTTTGAAGCCAAGATCCCGGGAAACACGCTGTCACGATTTCGAGTTTATACGAGACGAAAACAGACACGGTTGCCGGCGAGTGTAGAAGCAGCGAGCCAAAAGACGACTGCGACGGGATTTGTATTGGACGGGCGTTCACAGCGCCCCTATGAGGAGCGCCCAGCGTGGCAGTCTCTGATACTATAACCCAGGCGACCTAAAAGCTGCACCTACAACACCCCAACTTCTCAATTAGTAGAGACAGAGGCTTAGACATAAATTAGATATTCCCTTATCAATTAAACATTTTTTTACAATACCGTAAATTCTAATCACTATTTACGGTAATACTGATGGCGGTAAGTTTTACGTTGTTAAAATTTTGAAATAATTTCCGTCCTTGTATCGTTATTACACCTACACCAGGGATGTCAAACGCAAGGCCCCTTATTACACCTACACCAGGAATGTAAAATACGCGGCCCGCACAAAGGTTACATGATCTGACCTAAATATTTTGTCAATAGTTTTACCTTTAATTTTGAGGATATCTGGTTTCGTTTCATACCTCCCTGAAAAGTCTGAGGCTTCAAAAATTTTTATGGCAATTTTCGGGTTTACCTTTGTGTGTGGAATGAACCAAAATTCTAATGACTGATTGACTGATCAACACTTGTCATCTCTGAACAAAGTCAGAACTGCACAGACATTTCAGCTAGACAGAGCAAATACTGTCATTGAAAAGAAGTGTGAAGCCTGAGAACAAAATACAAAAGTAGTCCTATTAAATGCTAATTTTGAACTGTTGCAATTTTTGTAGAATATATTTGTTGCTGTTGATAGCATAAAAGTATGCGTTGCCTTTTAAGTTGCGTATTTTTGCTTCTTTTGTTGAACTACTTCATTACTATACAGTCATGAATGGGCTACCCGCTAAATTATTTTGTAAGTACATTGTATCTTTCTAAGTTCAGATAATACAAATATTATGCAATGATATTGAATTAGTTATCATCTGTGACAAAGGATACATAATCTGACCTAAATTTTTTGTCAATAGTTTTACCTTTAATTTTGAGGATATCTGGTTTCGTTCCATACCTCCCTGAAAAGTCTGAGACTTCAAAACTTTTTATGGCAATTTTCGGTTCTACCTTTGTGTGTGAAATGACAGTGACCCATACAGCCCTCGGGGGACTCTCATTTTGACGTACCTGCTCAACACTATTTGAAACGTACATAACATAAGACGATAGTCAGATCAGATGTTTCTCCGAGTTTGACCTTCTCTGTTGTAGGGACGTTTATGCTACGACGCGACCTGTCGGGGGATGGAGTTTCTACGGATCACATATACTTTATTGACCAGACAAGAACATTAAGCGCCTACCCGGATGAGTGATCAACCCAGTGCCGGGGCCACCTCCGACACAACACGAACACATAGGACGATATACACAGTCACACACACACACTCATTCCGAACAAAGCGAGGATGGATGAAGGTTGGATAACAACCGGGGCCCAGGAGGACATAAAGTTTCCCTGCATTCGTCTCACAGGTGAGGAAAATCCCGGAAAAATCACACCTAGGAATCAACCCACTGCATGAGGAGAGCGAACACATCCCCTGCGCCACAGCAGTGGACTATATAGAATATTACAGTGTTTTAAAACTTAAATAATTCTGTCTTCAGCCCGCTTAAATTTTTACTGCATTTGCCTCTGCCTGAAAGCGTTATAAGATTTTATTGTAATAGAACAGTAATAGGTGTGTCATGTGTAACTTTCAGTAAACAGTTTATGCTTGTATTCGAAGGTTACCTCTAAAGGAATAATGATGCTATAGCGAATCTGCTTGCTTGTAGCCTATGCGGTAGGTCTGAAAACAGAACACACGCAATGTGCGTATTTCCTACAGAACTAGGTGTCTGGTGTAAAGGAGATAGTCGTTATACCGGGGTTGATATGGAAGGAGAGGCATGATAATGGGTGAGCAGCTCCTATTACGATGAAGGCATAAAAAAGTTGACTACGTAACAATTTTGAAGTTTATTGCCGTTACATAAGAAGCACACTATGATACGAGTTCCCAGTGCGTGCAGTGTCTACTCTTTCCCATTTATGGATGAAAATCTGTCATCAAGTCCTTCATATGGTCATAGATACCTAAAAATAAGATATTGTTTGTGATTTTCTTTGCTATATTTTATTTAATCTTGTTGCATCTAATAATATATACAACACTGCCTTAATGCTTTTTCTAAGAGAGTGGATCGAGAAGTAAAGCACAATATTTTTTTTTTACAAAGCTTTTAATAGGTACAATTACAAACAAATGCACACATGAAGGGACATCTTTTGTTTATTTTTCTGTATGTTGCCAAGTTTCTCAACGCATCTCTCCCATCGTGATACCAGTTTCAAAATACCCTGTTCATAGAAATCCGTTCGGTTGGAGTATAGCCATCTGCGGACTGTTGTCTTCACTTCTGTATCTGACGTGACAAACGTTGTAACATTCATGCTGGTGGTGTGAAACTTCTTCACGACAATGCTGTACCCCATGTTGCTGTGGCTCATCGTGAGAAAATCAACAAATCTGGTTGGGAGGTGCTCCAGCCCCTTTCAGTTGGTGCTCGGACTTTCATTTTTTTGGTCCCATGAAGAAATTCCTGGCCGGTAAACGCTTTGCGTCAAATGCAGAAGTGAAAACAGCAGTCCGCAGATGGCTGTACTCCAACCGAACGGACTGCTATGAACAGGGTATTTTGAAACTGGTATCACGGTGGGAGAAATGTGTTGAGAAAATTGGCGACTATATAGAAAATAGACAAAAGATGCCCCTTCATGTGTGCATTTGTTTGTAATTGTACCTATTAAACGTTTTTGTAAAAAAATTATTGTGCGTTGCTTTTCGATCCACCCTCATAATAAGATGAAACTATAATGTTGCTGGGATTATAATGGAATTAATGAATTTCATCTTGTATTTGAGGGTAATTTTTAGAAGTATAATTGTAAGAAAATTTTCAGCCTAAACCCTCAATAAAAGATAATCAGCTAAGAAGCGAAAGACCAAAAATTCCTATAAGATATAAAAGATGATGTGATTATAGTATTAACTCAAAAATGTTTACGGAATGAAGTATTAAATCGTATTTTACTATGTTGTCAAAACTAGTTAGGAGAGTTAGATTAGAAGACCATAAAGTATATAAAATCCAAAGTACAACAATTATATTTTTATTTATGTATAGCGTTAGTAGGTCAGATTGTATGTAAGAGACATTAATAAAATAAAGTGAAACAGATCCAAAAACTGTTGATATAATACCTTGTTTAGATACACATCTCATTTAGATAGAACATACAGTCTAAGTCAGTGATAAAAAAACAATAATATTAATTATAATGGAAGTTGACCTGATTATCTGTAGTTGCAAAAACGCCTTTTCAGTGAAAGCTGCAGGTCCCGCCACTGACCATAGTATTCTCGAATTTGAAGTTCGCTATACAGTAATGTCTTTATCTCGTTAAATCTCATTGTTGCAAAAATGGCCATACTCACTTAAAATGATAACCATAGCGTTTACAAAAATTACAACAAGAAAATATGTTACATAGTTAACCGACTTAACTTACTTGAAAAGGCAGGCGTAGAAAATTTTGCAGACCATCTAGGCATAGTGAAAGTAAGGAGTAACCGTTACATTTTCTGGATGGAAGCCTTTTAATTGGTTGTGACAATGCTTCTAAACGACGCCCTTTATTACGCAATAAGGATGAGGAATTTAATAAAAACTCAGTTAATGAAAATCCTCTTTCTGAAACAGCACGCACTTTTGTGTTATGCTGTAAAGCTCTTCCGCGAGAAATCTCAAGGACCTCTTCATAAGAAGTGAGTTTTAATTTAAAAGAATGAGGCTCATGTAGACGTAATATGAAGTTTTATGAGTTTGCCGTACATATAGTACAATATAGGCCTAACTGAGTCTAAACTGATTAAAGAAAGCCATCTCATGTATAGTGCATTATCTGTCAGAAAAGCACATAACCTACAGTCTACAGTCAAACTAATAATTATTCTTACGTCCTGGATGGTTAGAGATACGTGTAATTAAAGAAAAAGTGTGCGTGGAACGCCACGCGACAGAAGTGAAACTTGTTTTAATTTTTGGATTTTTTCAATTTTGCATTATTGGATTTTTTGAATTTTGGATTGTTGGACTTTTTAATATTGAGTTTATGGATTTGTTAATTTTGGATTTTGCATTTTTTAAATTTTGTATATCTTTTAATTTTTTTATTTTGGAATTTTGGGTTTTTAATTTTCGATTTTTTTAATTCTAGATCTTCGAATTCTTTATTTTTTGGATTTTCAATTTTTAAATTTTGGATTTTTTATTTCTAAATTTTAGATTTTGGATGTTTTAATATTGGATTTTTGTTTTTTAAATTTTGGATTTTTAAATTTTTTATTTTTTAAATTTTGGGTATTTAGATTTTTTAATTATGGATTTTGTAAATTTTGTATTTTTAAATTTTTAAATTTTGGATTTTTGAATTTTTAATATTTGAATTTTACTTTTTTAATTTTAGAATTTTGCTTTTTTAATTTTAGAATTTTTAATTTTTGGATCTTTGAATTTTTTATGTTTTGGATTTTTTAATTTTGGATTTTTCGATTTTTAAATCTTGGATTTTCGATTTTTTAATTTTGAATTTTTGTATTTTCTAAACTTTGGGTAAGCCTAATCATTGAGTTGATTGTTTTCTGTGCAGTCCGTTCCGTCATACCTCACTAATTTCGTGACGATTTTGAGCGTTACATTAATTTCGTGACGATTTTTGAGCGTTACACAAGCTCTCGATTTACCACTACCGCGGCAAAAGAAGTTTCACTTCAAAAATAATCGAATGAGGTTAAAGCAGATGGTAACTATAGTAGTAGTAGGAGAATATTACTTCGTATAAGATAAGGGGAAGGAAGATTTTACATTATAATAATTAAGGAATCGCGCACAATGTGCATTATCTTAACCTAAGACTTAACCTACCCAGTCCTGAACCCGGGGAGGGGATCTTTCACTACTGAAAAATCCCCAACCCGGCCGGGAATTGAACCCGGGCCGCCGGAGTTACATTATAATTTCTTCATGGATTATATCGGAGCTCTGTGATGGGTGAAAGGCGGCATGCTTTGAGTTTCATTCAACGCCGACTTCGTTTTTCCGCCTAGTTTTGTGCAGGGTGTCCACTGAAATTTCAAAATAAATTTTTCTGACTTTTCCCTGATTTTCCATGACCAGAAACTAACATCTCTCTGACCACAAACAAGAATCGAGGTTTCCAAGTTTTTTGTAAACAAAATTTTTAAAAAAGATCCAGCCTCTTCCATCCCCATATCAAAAATGAAAAGTGATTAGCTCAAGTACTTACTTACAAGTACTCACTTATTTACTTACTTCCCAATGGCAATAGACAATTCCTAAGCAAGCTAAAGAAATATTATCTATTTGATGGAACCCGGAGGTTCATTGCCACGCTTACCCGAGCCCGCATTCAACCCTATTCCGTTCTAACTCCATCCAACCATCCCTCGAAAATCCTACTTCCCTTAAATATGTCTTAATATTGTCCTCCCACCTATGTCTAGGTTTTCCAAGTGGTCTTTTCCCTTCTGGTCTCCCAGTAAATATTTTTTAGGCATGTTTTTCCTTCTCATGCGCGCAATACACTCTATTTCCATGCAATAAGGAAATTAGAATCCAGAAAATTTGTTCACGTTCATTTGGGATAGACTTGAAACCAAGATAAAACGTTTTGCTGTAAACGACTGACACGTGGGATTACGGGCAGCAGAACATAACTTCAAGCGGCACGTGTAAATTCGGCTCACGTCAGCGTCAATTAAGTCACCCAAACAGTACGTTCACAGTTGTTATTCTTCGCCAAACACGTCAAACAGCTACGCATACCACTAGCGCTAGTATAGGCTAACCCATGTCATAACTCAATGACGTTTCCAATGTTTACTGTTTTCATCTGCGATAAGCGATAACCGGTGATGAGGGGAAAGGAAACGGTCCGAATATCGTGTGATTGTTCACGAATGTAACTCTCCCATTGTAGAACATTGTAGATCCGATAATTAATAAATATTTCAGGGAGAATAAGAATGTTAAATTTTGGTACAAAAGTTAGGGTAATTTCGGTGTATTTCGCTTAAAAACACAAAATTCCAGTGTTATTTTGCATCAAAACCAAGTAGTTTACACGTGATGAAGTGGAAACTACTGCATAATTTCTGAGTGCCACCAACACGCCAAGTACAAATACAATCAATGGACAATGCCAAAACCTAGTTCAAAAACAGCTAACATCGTATAAATTAACCTTGAAACTGCTGCTGATGTATACAATGTGTCGCCTAAAAAATGACTGAACATCATAAATTAAGGTTAATAAGGACATTATGTAAAATATCAGGATTTTCATTTAGGGAAACAGCTACTACAAAATAATTTTCCCCACCGATTTCTAACTTAGTGCCTAATGATGACTTCGCTTGATGAATACCTATTAACTCCGAAATGGTTAATAATAATTGTGTGGAAAACTTATATATTTCCATAGATATACCATCATACAGTCGGCCTAGTTGGCGCAGTTAGTATCGCACTGGCCTTCTGTGCTCATGGTTTTGGGTTCGATCCCAACCCAGGTCGATGGCATTTATGTGACAGGCCCATGTCAGTAGATTACTGGCACAAAATTCCGGCGACGGTCACAGGCCTAAGTTGATGTACATCCCCGTTGTTAAATAACCATTTACCAACAAACTATCATACACGAATACAGTAATTCTTGCTATATTACAAAACATCTATGTAGTTAAAAAGATATATTTATTCTTCATTCCCTGAGTTTTACCTCTCTCTTTTAGGTAACTCGGCCAAGGCCGCCCTGTCGGAGGAGCGAGTTTCTATGGATCACATAGACCTACATACATTTTTGACCAGACAAGGACATGGAGGGCCCCCCGGATGAGTGATCAACCAAATGCCGGGGACACCTCCGAGACAACACAAACACACAGGGCAATACATACCAGTCACATAATTGCACTCATTTCGAACAAAGCGAGGATGGACGAAGGTGATAATGACGGTCAGATGATATCCGGGGTCCATGAGGGCCTAAAGTTTTCTGTCAGCTGTCTCACATGTGGGAAAAAATCCGGAAAAATCCCCACCTAGGAAATTTGTCCCGACCAGGAATCGAACCTGGGCCAGCTGCTTGAGGACAGCGAGCGATGGACGAATACAGGAATTCTTGCGAGATAAAATATCTGCTGTTACGACCTAGGTAGTTAAAAAAGGGACCTTATCAAACTATATTACTATCTTTATATTATTACTATTTATTACCTTTCGCATATATTAAAACATAATAGGCATATTTATTTCTGTAGGCCTAATCGTGATGTTGGCCGATGTGGTACAGAAGGAGCGAGCCAACTCTGGATCTGCAGATCGCGTGTTCAAACCTGGCCGCGGTCGATGAATTTTTTTCAGGATATAAATAATCCATGGGCTCCATGTAGCTTTGCGGTAATTTTAAAGAACTCCAAGCCTACTTTAGAGCCTCTGGATCAAAATCATCGGCATTTTCACATTCAAGTAATAGACTACTTACTTTCCTGAGACTTACCAGAGAGATGATGGCTTACCACCTGTCCCTCTATCCTCTCTGAGAAAGTAAGCGTAACTAGGTAATCCTCGATGATGAAACCTCATCTTGGAGGCTCCTATATTCCCGTCCAAAAAGTGACGGGATCTGAATGAATGAATGAATGAATGAATATAACTTGAATAATTCCACCCTAATAATTTAGTTTTGCTTTGTATCCAGAGGAAGAAAGAATTTCTGTACAGCCATACTGATATTAAAAGATCAATAATCAACCTTATAAGCTCAACCTTAATGTTATAGGTTATGTGTTCCATCATGTGGTAACATAACCCATATTCTCAAAGAGATTACAACATGAATAAAAAAAATATTTATATAATAATATAATCTATGTCATAGTTTTAAAGAAAGTTTTATGATGCTAATATTTTATTTCTTCTAAGTATCCAGATGTTAACACTAACACAGACGTGCCATTAATTTATGAGACGCATTACGCCACCAGTTATACTACTTTCAATTTTTATGAGTTACGCCCAGAAGATAATGCTTTATCAGAAGGCTTTATCAGAAGCCTAGAAATATGCTCCGAAATTTGTAAATATATTCCAGAACCAATGAAGTATGATCTATCACATAATAATTTTATTACTTTAACAATCTCTTGTTAGCTGAATTACATTATATATTACAAAAATAGTAGGCATTGTATAAAGCACATTCAAAACAGTTTTAGAAACAAGGACGATGCAATAAATTTTAGTAATGCAAACCAATAAAGGGATACGTCTCTTTAATATTATAAAATCAGTTCTGAATGTATTAGGCTATGTATTGTAAATTATTGCACAGTCGGTTCTCAAAACATTAACTTAGCCAAAAATGATGTAAATGTTTGAATTAACACAATTAGCACAATATTTAAAATTTGTCAGAAATTAAAAATGTGACAAATTAATCAAATATGCACAACTATTTTAATATTGTGCATTATCGAAAAATTAATTAATACGCAATAATATTCAAAATGAAACCATTAATTTCCTGTTATATCTTTCATCTCTTGTACACATTTAGGCACTAGGATTTAATAGAGTGCATTATACAAAATTTTGTTTTTCATAAACTTCGGGGCCCTATTATAACCAAATACCAAACTGAGGGAAATGTGGAACGGGGTGCATTCAGTCTCGTGACAACAAGTTAGAAGCTGCATGAATAAAGTATGAACGGAGTCTCCCTTGACTTTTTATTATGCACTGACGCCCGAGAAATGGAAATAACCAAAGCAAAGGTAAAGTTCAGTAAACAACGAATTTTTTTAGACTACTGTTATAACTCAATAACAAAATATGCTGAGTCACTGAGTTTTACACTGGGTTTTAATCCCACAGATAATTATTAATAACGGCAATAATACACTGAACAGTGGAAAGAGAGTGCACTGATGCCATATCACGAACAATGCCTTATTTCCTATCTGTTTACGTAACTACCAACCATGGCGTGTCATCTACCACATAAATATACTGTACTATTATGTGGCGTCTCTATTCTCAAAGGGGTCTTCATTTTCTCCCATGAAACAAACTTACATGCAGATTAGTAAGCAAATTATGTAACAAAAGTAATTTTAGAATTCAAATATTGTTCTTATACTCACTAGTCTAGACATAGCTACAGACCATAGTAACAGAACAAAATCCCTCGTGGGCGTAATTCTTAATATTATTGAACACGAAAGTTGTAATGGAAAAGAAAATAGTCAAGAAGAAAAAAGTCACACAAACCAAATAATGTATAATGTAGCATTTTACATTGTCATGGTAGGCCTACTATTAAAAAACATTCATGACATGTAACACTCAATGTGGCTGTTTTCTGTGAATAAAACACGATCGGTCAATAGACATTCGTTTATTGAAGTAGGCAATTTTTTTTATTAAACTGTAATATTCAAGTTATCTTACGTAAAACATCATTATTAAGTGCCAGTATGGTACTTTATGAAATTGTGTGGGGGACGAAAAATGTCTGTCCGTCTGTCCGTCCGTCCGTCCGTCCGTCCGTGTGTCTGTACGCGCTCTAACTCAAATACGCTTTTTCAGATTTTCATGAAACTTAGAAAACACATTTATAATGTCAATGGGAAGAACCCTATTGATATTGAACCAAATCGGTTCACCGGTACCGGAGTAAAACCCAATTTAGTGTATATTTTAAAGGCGCCATAACTCACATACGCTTTATCGGATTTTCATGAAACTTAGAATACCTATTTATAATGTCCATGGGAAGATGTCTGTTGATATTGGACCAAATCGGTTGGCCGGTACCGGAATAATACCCAATTTGGTGCCTTTTTATGGTATTATATAGCAAAAGGTGCGATAACTCAAATACGCTGTGTCGGATTTTCATGAAAATTGGTATATACATTTATAATGTACGTGGCAAGAAGCCTACTTATTTTGGGCCAAATCGGTTTACCGGTACCAGAGTAACAACTAATTAAAGGTCACATTTTTTAAAATCATATCCATACAACAATGTCGCATTCTTAATCATTTGGGGGCTTTGTCTGCAGTGCAGTCAGATGTTTCTTTACTTGGCTGATGTAGTTGAAAATAAGTACTATCAAATACTATTACTGTGAAATAATTAGCGGAGTTATATGCCACTGAATTTTGTGAAATGTTGACGTATTTTAAGAATTTCAAGTTGTAGGCCTAATATATTTAGATTTGACAAATAACAATATTTCTTCACATAAGCTTATCAAACTACATCGTCAAATTGACTGAGATAACCGAATGGATTCAGCAAAAGCATACTGGCACTTTGTTATATCAGTTTACCTGATTTTATTAAGTGCCAGTATGGTACTTTATGAGATTGTGTGGGGGACGAAAAATGTCTGTCCGTCTGTCTGTCTGTCTGTCCGTCCGTCCGTCCGTGTGTCTGTACGCGCTCTAACTCAAATACGCTTTTTCGGATTTGCATGAAACTTGGAAAACACATTTATAATGTCAATGGGAAGAACCCTATTGATATTGAACCAAATCGGTTCACCGGTACCGGAGTAATGCCCAATTTAGTGCCTATTTTAATAGATTATTTAGAAAGGCGCCATAATTCAAATACGCTGTATCGGATTTCCATTAAACTTGGTATACGCATTTATGACATCCATGAAAAGTACTCTGTTAAATTTGAACCTAATCTGTTGACCGGTACCGGAGTAAAACCCAATTTAGTGTATATTTTAAAGGCGCAATAGCTCAAATACGCCTTATCGGATATTTATGAAACTTCGTATACGCATTTATACTATCCATGGAAAGACGTCTGTTGATGTTCAACCAAATCGGTTGGCCAGTACCGGAATAATGCCCAATTTATTGCCTTTTATGTTAATATATGAGAAGTCGCGATAACTCAAATATGCTTTATTGGATTTTCCTGAAACTTTGTATACCCATTTATAATGTACATGGGAAGACGTCTACCGATATTGGACCAAATCGGTTGTCCGGTACCGGAGTAAAACCCAATTTAGTGTCTATTTTAAAAACGCGGTAACTCAAATACGCTTTACCGGATTTTTATGGAATTTGGTATACACATTTATAGTGTTCATGGGAAGAGGTCTACTGATACTGGATGAAATCGGTTCACCTGTTTCGGAGTAATGCTCAATTTGGTGCCTATTTTATGATAATATACGTATTCGAAAGAATTTATATAAAAAAAAGCAAATCATTTATCATGACAACATAGTCAATTGTTTTACTGTGATATTTTACGGCTTTGGAAATTAAAATAGAGATAGCTATGACCAAAAACACTATTGTTTTACATGCGCTTATAACTTACAACTAGACCGTTAAACTGACCCAGGTGACCGAGATGGTAACGTTTTGGCCTCACATTATGGAGTTCCATGGTTCAAATCCCGAAACCAGCCAATTTCACTTTCTTTTTCGTATTTTTATGTGAGTGTGCGATTGTCAAGATATCAAAAATCTGTACAGTTCAGCTGATGCTGGAAGATTTTAATCTGATTAAAAAGAAAACTAGACCTTTGTTCTTCCCTAAGCCCTGCTTAATGAATAAATCTGGAGCTTAACTTGTAAATCAATTTAAAAAAAAACATATTCTGCATATCATAATTGCAGTCATAACTGATTAAAAAAAACATACTGGCACTTTTTTACATCAGTTTACCTGATTTTATTAAGTGCCAGTATGGTACTTTATGAGATTGTGTGGGGGACGAAAAATGTCTGTCCGTCTGTCCGTCCGTCCGTGTGTCTGTACGCGCTCTAACTCAAATACGCTTTATCGAATTTTAATGAAACTTGGTATACGCGTTTATAATGTCCATGGGAAGAACCCTATTGAAATTGGACCAAATCGGTTCACCGGTACCGGAGTAAAACCCAATTTAGTGTATATTTTAAAGGCGCCATAACTCACATACGCTTTATCGGATTTTCATGAAACTTGGAATACCTATTTATAATGTCCATGGGAAGATGTCTATTGATATTGGACGAGATCGGTTGGGCGGTACCGGAATAATGCCCAATTTAGTGCCTTTTTATGGTAATATATCACAGAGGCGTGGATAACTCAAATACGCTTTATCGGATTTTCTTGAAACTTGGTATACAAATTTATGACGTTTTTGGGTACAAGCCTATTGAATTAGGGCCAAATCGGTTGACCGGTACCGAAGTAACGAGTATATCAATATTAATTTTGTAATCAATATTCTTTCAAGGCCCACAATGTATTAAAAAAACTTAACAAATTGCCAATCGTTTATTCATATTGTTAGCAACCTTGATTGATTTGTATATTATATCTTCATAACGATGTCAGTGTGGCTAAATAATAATTTAAATAAACGATTTATAACAACTAGCCGTTGAATATTGATATTATAATGTGTATTCTATGGTTATGTAGACTACCGATATTTACATTAGGCTATATTTTACTGTGAGTATTTTTCTTATCGTTCCTGTGCAGCAATATACCTAATGTAATTACTGACAGATAGATTTCATATGCTTATTATTCATTAATAACCTTTAAGGCTGCTTTAAATTGAAACAGAGATATCAGCGAATCGTAGGTCTATTGCATCATTATTATTATTGCCGGCACATTTTGTTTTTGGAGTTAACTCGGACATCTATTACAAAAATAACTTTTATGCATGGGCCTATCATAATTGCGTGTATCACTGATTAAAAAAAAACATACTGGCACTTGGTTATATCAGTTTACCTGATTTTATTATAAAAGCATGTGCCCCGGCTCCGTCCGTAATTATTTACTCAACAAATTATTTGACAGAAAAATCATTACATTTACTAACACTTACATCGTTTTTGCATAAGTTTCATGAATTCCATAATTTTATTCTTAATTATGTTGTTTTTTCCTGTAACAAATGTAAATAATTCCCAACGGGCATAAAGATTCGAAATGAAATGATTAAAATGTATCATAGACTCGTGAACTTTACCATGCATAAACAATTAAAGCGACTGATAATTAAAGAAGGAAACTCTTAATTTCTCATCTTCTGTCCAAACATTTAAAAATAAAAATTCATAAGACAATATTATCCTCCGGTTGTATTATATGGATGTAAGACATGGTCGTTTATTCTTCGGGGAGAACATAATCTGAGAGTATTTGAAAAGAGGGTGCTTAGGAAAATATTTGGGCCTAAGAGAGAGATGAAAATGGGGACTGGAGAAAACTACATAACAGTGAGCTTCATAACCAATACTCGTCACCGGATATACTTACTTACTTACTCACTCACTCACTCACTCAATGGCAATAGACAATTCTTAAGCAAGCTAAAGGAATATTACCTATTTTATGGAACCTGAAGGTTCATTGCTGCGCTTACCTGTGACCGCCATTCAACCCTTCCATCCAATCATCCCCCACAAATCATACTTCCCATAAATCCGTTCTAAGATTGTCCTCCCACCTACGTCTAGGTCTTCCACGTGGTCGTTTCCCTTCGGGTCTCCTAGTCAATACTCTTCTCCCCATGCGTGCAACATGTCCAGCCCATTTCATCCTTCGCGATTTGATTACCCTTACTATATCCGGTGAAGCGTACAGGTCCAGAAGCTCGTCGTTATGCAATCTTCTCCAGTCTCCATTTTCATCCCTCTTGGGCCCAAATATTGTTCTAAGCACCCTGTTTTCAAACACTCTCAGACTATGTTCTTTCTTATCAGTTAGCGGCCATGTCTCTCATCCATGTAATACAACCGGCGGGATAATAGTCTTATAAAACTTAATTTTTAGATTTCTGGACAGAAGACGAGACGGTAAGAGTTTCTGAACTGCATAGAAACAAGCATTTCCTGATTTGTGTCTACACTTAACTTCTGCCTTAATATTATTTGTGCCTGTAATTACTGTTCCCAGATATTTGAAAACTGGCTTGTTAAAAAAGCGGCAAATTGGAGATCTGGTTTGGAGGGTGAGGAATAGATTTAGTTTGCTTGTGTTATTTTGTATTTTATATTGTTTGTTCTATTTCTTTTTGTTGTGTTTTGCATAAGCATGTACAGTCTATGCGGACTCATGCAACTGTTTGCATTGGAATGTGTAAAAAGCTAATTACTGTATAAACACTTACACTACCACTAAGTGGCGTTTGCTGTGCGTTCATGAGATATACACGAAGTTTGGTTTTATCTAGTAGATTACTATTATCAGGTCGCTTAAATCCTAGAAGGGAGAGGTGAAACTACGATAAAGAAAGAAAGAATGATTAGCGTACTATTATAACTTAGTTCCTAATGATGCACTGATCTTTCTTTCTTTCTTTCTTTCTTTCTTTCTTTCTTTCTTTCTTTCTCTTAGTTTTACCTTTCCCTTATAGGATTTAAGCGACCCATGCCGCCCAGGCCTTATAGGGCCGCGACCTGTGGGGAGAGGGATTATCTTTGGATCACATACATAACTTTTTTGACCAGACAAGGACATGGAGGGCCTCCCCGGATGAGTGATCAGCCCAATGCCGGGGCCACCTCCAAGACAACACGAACACATAGGAGGAAACACACCATTCACACACACTCTCTCAGAACAAGGCGAGGATGGGGCAAGATGATATCCGGGGACCACAAGGGCCTAAAGTTACCTGACATTTGTCTCACAGGTGAGGGAAACTCCCGGAAAAAACCTCACCTAGGTAACTTGTCCCGACCAGGAATCGAACCCGGGCCCGCTGCGTGAGAGGATCGGACGCATCCCCTGAGCCACACTGATTCTTGAAATATAATTATATTATGCACGTATCAACAAATGTAGCTTGAATGATTAGCTAGTCTCCCGTTTTACGATTGTAATTGTAATTAAATGATTTTCATAAACAAGGACTAAGAGAAAGAAAGAATGCATCTCCCACCTCTCCAAGGCATTTTCCATCATGATGTTACGTGTTTTTAATGTTTACAGGAAGTGATTACAATTGTTATTGAACTATGGAATACGTTTCTCGTAATATAATATACTTAATATCTATATAAACTCGTAGTATATCCCCGACCAGATGTAAACGTCATATTCACTGTATTTGCAGAATGAATCTTAATGTACCGATACAATGGTGACATGCGTAATGCACTGCTTGCAGAGTCTCCGACCTAATTAGAATGTAAAGAAAGGAGGACGTGTCTTTATCACTTTTGTAGGAAATGATAAAGAAAATTCCATAAATATTGAGTTCATCAGATCTGTGACTGACTGATTTCAGACTCATTCTTATAAGTTATTAGTCAAAATCGAAAGGAAAAACATTTGACCTAAATATCATTTAATGTAAGAAATTTCTGTAGACGTAGCCTTGGAGACAATAGGCCTATATTTAACAACACTTCCTTTTAAAAAAATACAAGAACTATTGATTAAAGGAACTATAATATAAATAAATCATTTTGTATAACGAAATATCATTGAATGTAATATTCTTTCAAATGATAACACTATCTGGTTATGAAATCGTCATACAATCCACTCATTCGGGTACTCAAAGATTCATGATGCCCATAGACCTCACCTTTCAGTATAGGATCAAAGCACGTACCAAGTTCTTGAAACATTTGTAATGTGCCTTAGAAAATTAGAAATGAAATATCAAGTCTTCACGTTTTAGAATAATAATCTTACAAAAGTCATACAAATTAGCTTGAATACAGAGTCCCTACTCTCTCCTCGTATGACTGTTACAAAAGGAATCGCAGGGTGAAGTGGAAACTATTCGAGTTTCTCGAAAGTCTTGGGAAAGTTTCTCAGGAAGAGAACGCTCACATCGCGAAAGTTATGAAGGGTTATGTTACAGAATAATACGGAATCTTGTATGAAAGTTGGGTAGTCAGTAACTGAATTTTCTGGCCTAGAAACTTTTTTTTTATCAAGTTTCGATGCTGACTTTAGATGTCAATTTAAAGCATTTGAATATGTGTATAAATTTTCCTTTTTTTTTAAACTTCCTTAGTCATTTATTCAATACCAATTAAAAGGATTTTATCACATAAGTATTACGATAGCAAAAATATGAGTAAAAGTACGGTATTATTTGGGAAATTTGAAAGGATTTGTTTCTGATAGAAACATTAAACCTAAATAGAAACCACATTGACCGAGTATAAGTTTCATAAGTGCATAATGTGTTTTTAGGTTTTCTTTCATCAAATTTTAAGATATGTGAGAAACTCGGACATCTATTTCGCTAGCTGAATCACGTTTTTAAGTGCACTATCTTCATTTTTTGCGAAAAATTATATAATGAATATTTCGAATTTTTAATTTAGGAACGCATCATATCCTATTCGAATACGGCGAAACCAATTTTTCTCATCTAAATACAAAAATAATAAACTGTTCTCTGCCGCTTTTGACATGAGGCCCCTCAGCATTCGAAGCTTCTTCCCTAGCTTTCTCAAACCTTACCATGTTAGATATGGTTTACTCATAGTCGTAACCAGGCCGACCATATGGGGGGGTCATAACATCCGGGGGGGTCTGGGGGGTATGGAATATCCGGGGGTCCTCTCCAGGAAAATTTTAAAAATTAAGATGCACAATAACGAGTTTTAAGCTTCCCACGCTTTATACTCGTATTAAGTAATTTATAAGCAGACTTAAAAAATAATTGTACACTTTTCCTTTTTTTAATCGATGGGGGGGTTCAAACCCCCAACCCCCCCCCCTCGTTACGCCTCTCGGTTTACTCGTAT